>OX595988.1:0-1200000 GCA_951394045.1 Nitzschia sp. DOCU1 | reverse complement strand
CTGTGATGAAATACAAACGTAGAGTACATACAGTGGTGCAGGCAAATCCAATCGAGTGCAAAACTTCACACCGCCGCGAAAAGCGAGACCATGACATGTGAAAAGGGCGGAGTGTGGACCCATTTGGTGGACGGACCTAAGTGTCATCGGGCGACGGCACCTGCAACCAAACACCTCATGCTTTCGTTATGCTTGATTAGGGAGGCCAATGCAGGAATCACTTGACGTCATCGGGCACGTACAATGCTCTCATGGGTTGACGATTGGAGCGCTCTTGGCGGCTTGCCTTGATGCAGTTTGTCGGTTCGAAGAAAAAGATCCACTTGACATTTTGAATGATCTGAAATCAAGCCTTCCATCCCTATTGGGAGCCGAGCACGAGATAACTCGGTCGATTTCTGTATCAAGGGAAAGTCCGGGCTCGATCCTCGTTCTTTCAGGTAGCATCGGCGATGACCCCGAGATTTCTTTGGCCGAGATCAGGGAGCGCCTTTCTGCGACTCAGGACGGCGGGGCTGTGGGGCTGGAATGGACAACTAAAACATGCCTGGAAATGATTGACGTGCTGATTCATTGCAAATCCAAGGTCTTGGAAACGTTACCGGAGAATTTCTCAATCAAAAATTCAAAGCTGCTTCACGCTCTCCTCTGTCTCCATTGCCTGAAGCGTTTGGGTGTACAACAACTCTGTTGTACCTCACCAATTCCGTTTGATCCACTCATGGAAGTATCATCGGGTGACGAAATGTCGTTGGCAGTCTCACGCGATCTCTTGGTTGGATTTGCTGTGAATTGCGTCAGTTCCGCCGAACCCGTTGCAGATTCCACAGCGATTGCATTGCTTCGAGTTCTTGGAGGCAACCAACTCAATGGCAGTCAGCCACTACCAATCATTCTCAAGACCAGTGGCATTGGTCGGTCTTCCTTGAGTGGTCGGGCTGTTGTCAGTCTTCTGGTAGGCCAGCTTGACCCGAGTTCCGCGGCGACTCTGGTAACGACCTACGATGGATCCCAGTCGCCAAGTATTTCTACGCCACTGTGGCTATCCGACAAGGTGACGCAACTGGAATGCAATTTAGACGATATTACTGGAGAAATTCTAGCGTACACCGTTACGTTATTACTGGAATATGGGGCCTACGACGCATGGGTGACGCCGATGGTCATGAAAAAAGGCCGACCGGCTCATACGCTGCATTGTCTATGTACGCCCCGGCAGGAGGACGACCTGTTGCAAGTCCTCTTTCGGCATACCACCACTCTGGGTGTTCGTATCTACCGAGATGTACCGCGTGCCAAACTCTGTCGTTCCATCGAGGTGGCGCAGACACCGTACACGGAAACGGCCCGACATGGCAAAGTGAATGTCAAAGTCTCTAGCTTTTGCACGGGGGAAGTAGTGTCGATAAAGCCAGAGTTTGATCACTGCGAAGAAATTTCCAGAGAAATGGGTGTGCCCATCAAGTGGGTCACCGAGGCGGCACTTGCCAATGTTCGGGCACAGCGGGGGGCAAACGAAGCATCCAAACCAACAATGGGAGTGCTATGAAGTGTAGACCTTGAGACTATCAGTATCCAAACGCTCGCCCCATAGCCACTCCAGCTCTTGAACTAGCCTGGACTTCCTTGTCGAACCTTTTGCCCTGCGCACCTCTCTGGTAGCGTGCAAGTACTCGCTCGTCCACAAGGATCAAGTAAGTTGTTGAATCGAGTCAGTCGGTTTTCATTTGAACCCATCGACTCCAAATGGAGAACCTTTTCTCCTCGCGGCCAGCCGGCCAGATTCCCACTACCAAACCCTGTACGTTGAGTACGTATGTCAATATGCACCGCGAAAAAATAGCAACACAACTAATAGAGCAGACGAAAGAACGTTGTAGGAAGCATGTTTGGGTCTCATCACTCTGCTCATACCTAGGTTGTCAACCATGGCGTCGTCATCGTCATACGCAGAGGGAGAGGCTGTCGGTAGTTCGGTGAATGATGATGACGAAGTGGGCTTTTTGTTTCTGGAGGACTGCAATGTTTCGATTTGCCAATCCCGACGCGACGAAAGCCCAACCGGAAATGCAGAGGCGAGCCTTTCGATATTGGACCTTGACGGACAATGGCTGCCGATTCGCATCCCAGGAAAAAGGGATGCTTCTGAATCCGAATCTCTGTCCAAGAATGATTCCCGAGACTGCTGTCCGCATTGCCATCTGACCGTTCAACTTGATGACAACTCGCAGCCTGGCGCGAATGTTCGTTCCCTTGTCCCAGTCGGGCCGACTCCAAGGTTTGATGGAACCACGGCAGATCTCAAGCCAGACGATGACTTTTGTATCTGCGAGGAGAAGCTGAAGCAGCGATCGGATGGTGCTCTACTGCTGGGACTTGCGTTTACATGTCAGGATATGGGGCACGTCGTCATTCGGTCGATGCAGATCCTTACCAGAAGCACCGAAAGTGGGCGTCGAGCCTCTCTCGCAATTACGTTATCTATTCCAGAAGTGACAACTTCTCAACAGCAACAGGTGGGGAGTCCTAGCAGCAATTCACGCCCAAAAGTTATCCAATCTTCTCTGAAGAAGCGAACCTTCATTTCCAAAAGTGCCAAGCCGCTTCCTCCTGCGACGCAACTGCTCCTGTCCATACTGCGAAGCGACTGGGATTTTTTCGATCATATCTTGGAACAACCCGAATCTCTATTTCAAGGAAAAAGGGAAAGGTTGCTTCAGAAGAAGAGTCCGTTTTTCCCTTCCAAACTTGCCCTGGATATAGTGTATCAAAAGATAGGTGGGGCATCCGCGTCATTTCTAGATCGGCAAGAAGCCCAAAAGAGACCATGGAATCATTCTTCTCCTTTTGGTGACCACTCCATCGTGGCAAAGTCCGTGGATCGTGTTCCCGTGGACATTTGGCAATATCATATTGGTTCATACCTCCAGGCAAAATCCCTCGATGCCTTGCGTTGCACCAACAAGTTTTTCTATCGAATCCTGCAAGAAGTCGTTCCTGGCCTCCGTCTACGGTTATATGCTCATCAAGTGAAATCTCTGTCGTGGATGCGTCTGAGAGAAACCAAACCTATCACGGAGAACGATTTGTCTCTGGACCGGGGCGAGAACTGGATTACGACCACGGAGGATATTCACAATGCAGCCACTGGTGGGGCGACGGTATTGCTGCGGCGGCGTCGGACGAGCTCCTCGACGCAGCATTTCCCCCTTGTTTGTCGCATCTCTCAACACAATGCTGAGGAAGTCACTTTGCGATCCGATGATCCACTTACTCGAAGTATTGCCAGGGGAGGTCTGCTCTGTGATGATCCTGGCCTCGGCAAGTCAATTACCGTCTTGTCGTTGGTCCTACAAACAATGGGGCTATCGACGGAGAGGAATGAAATCGAAACCAGTAATAATGGAACTGAGCAGGTGGATAAAGACGACGAGGCATGCCATGAAGAGAAAATATTTCTAGAATATTGGAAAGAACAGTCCATTCCTCAGTTTCGTGCGCAAGCCTTGAACAGGCTCTTGTCGAGTTTTATTCGGCAAAACAAGGAGACAGTCATCTTTATGTATCCGGTGGATCCTGTGTGTGACGAGGCGCCCGACTATTTCGATGTGATTGCTAATCCAATTTGCTTCCAAGACATTCGGCAAAGGATCAATGACTTTGTCTACGACACATCATTTTCGACCTTTCAAGAGGACGTCATGCAATGCTTTCGGTAAGAACAGATTTGGCTACGCTTCGTTGATGGTGCTGCCCTGTGTTTGCTTCACCTCATCAATGCTGCCTGCATGTTGGAACACCTACAGAAATGCGACTACCTATAATCCAAGCGACAACCCAGTCCACCAAGCTGCAATCCGACTAGAGACAAATTTTCTTCAGGCAGTGACGCAATTTAAGCAAACGCAGATCCAGACTGCAAAGAAATCATTTTCGCGTTCGTCTTCCAAGCCAAACTCATCCGTCGCTGCACTTGTCGAAAAGAACAACCGGCTCAAGTTACAAAAGTCGCTCGTGCCTTCATCGGGAACTTTGCTGGTGGTTCCCTCTGTTTTGTTGGAGCACTGGCAGGATCAAATTCGCCAGCACGTGGATGTCGCATACTGCACGAGCATGATTCCGATTGTGTTTGAGTTCACTGGGACAGCGGACAACAACCTTCGATTGGAAGAAATTGTGCGGGAATGCATGGTGGACAATACACACTTCGCCTTTCTCTTTATCGACAAGTCAGGCAGCCGAACTCTACCGTCGCCCCAGTTTCTTGCCATGTTTTCTCTCGTCATCACTACCAACCAACGATTTACGAACGAGTGGAAGAATGGTTCTTTCGAGGAAGAGCTACGACAACAAGAGTCTGGCGGGTTGCAGGAAGGTCGAATGGAATACGACTTTCGATCTTCTCTCACCAAATCCGAGGAAGCGTGCTCTCTTCTCAAAGTCAACTGGCTTCGAATGATAGTCGACGAAGGGCATTCTATGGGGCGGGGCAAGGAGAATTCAGCCATTTCATTTGCGTCTTGGATCGCGGCCGAGCGACGTTGGGCTATGACGGGAACACCCACACGACAAATTGTGTCACAGTCCGGACTTTCAAGCCTGCTGAATCTGGTGAACTATCTTCAGCATGATTTCTTCTCACGGCGTCATGACGGAGAGTCGGTTTGGCAAAATCTTATTGCTCGTGGATGGAGTCGTGGAATGCTCTCCTCGTTCTTTCGTATCCAGAACCTCCTTACCTTGCTGATGGTCCGCCACACAAAAAAAGACATTGAAGAGCTCCCTCTTCCAGTTTAC
The DNA here is from genome assembly GCA_951394045.1 of Nitzschia sp. DOCU1. Taxonomy (NCBI): domain Eukaryota; phylum Bacillariophyta; class Bacillariophyceae; order Bacillariales; family Bacillariaceae; genus Nitzschia; species Nitzschia sp. DOCU1. The sequence continues at coordinate 1,195,203 of OX595988.1, read as the reverse complement.
CATTCGCAGGTGCTTCCCATGAGCATCGAGGAGACGAAAACGTACAATACGTTAGTCTGTGCCATCCAGTCCAACTTGGCAATCACATCGATGAAAGGAAAGACTTCAGGTCTGCAGGATTCTCTATTGCATCGATCGCAAAGCCGCCATGCGAAAGACGCGCTTAGAAACGTCCGGCTCGTTTGTGCTGGTGGAACTCAGGTCCTACCGACAATTACAGACCAGTACTGGACAGAATTTCTTGACGATTTTGTGTCGTACAGCCCGAGACCCGAATTGCGGGGGAAGATGAAAGACTTTTTGTCCAGAACTATCTCCGATGAAGTCTCCCCATGTGAATGCTGCGGCACTTTGCTCCCAACACTTCTTGTAATTCCATGTGGAGGTAAGGACCATATTTGTACCTCTTTCCTGCTATCTCTCGTCGTTCTTCTCACGCGAAATTGTCGAATTGAAGACCTTGTTTGCACCGAATGCTTCGACCCCGAGTCGAATCAATGCATAGTCTGTGATCGGGAGTTCGATATCGATGTTTTCCAAAAGCTGCAGCCAGGTTTGGACTTCCAGTGGCTTCACAATGTCGAGAAAGCCAAAACGCACAAAGCAAAGGCATTGCCGGCTGGGGCACGGGATGTAGAGGAGTCTCATGCTTCCCTTCACCTTTTGGGTGATGGAAGGGGAGTCCTCGCTCCGCTTGACGAGACTCGTGAAAGGCGGAAAACGGCCAAGCCCGGTGATGGACACGCATGCAACTATAATCCGAGAAACAGCAACGGCGAATGCGAGTTATGTTGGAAAGAACACGATTCTTGTAACCTTCTCAATGCAGCTGGACGTTGCGAAGTCTGTTACAGGGAAGCTGTAACTTGCCCTTCTTTTGAAACAAAGCCGTTTTATGTTATACAAAAGTTGCTGCGCCTCCACGACGAACAACGCAGACGCATGTCGCTCTCAAGTCCTTTGAAGGGCGTTAAATGCGACTATTTTCCCATCGCCGAGAGGAGACGTTTGAAGGTCATTGTTTTCTCACAGTTCAGATCAGTCTTGAACACAGTCGGGTCGCGGCTGCTTGAGCGATGTGGTACAGCGTGCATCGCTGAGTACTGGGGAAAATACCGAAAGCAAGAACTGCACAAGTTCATCTACGACGACCAATGTTTTTGTCTCCTTTTGGGGAAAGATGGTTCGGAAGGTCTCGACCTGAGTTTTGTCACTAATATCATTTTCCTGGAAGAGGTGTGGGACAAGTCTCTGGAACAGCAGGTCGTGGCGAGAGCCTGGCGCATGGGTGCCAAAGGGTCTGTTGAGGTCGAAACCCTGGTGGCCGAAAACAGCGTCGAGCAGTTAATGGCAAGGCTCGAGGTGGATCTACGAAAGGGGACACACAAGAATTTGGTAGAAATCGAGGGGATGCAATCTGCGACGGAAGCGGGGAAGAGCTCCGAATACCAACGTGCCAAACTGCAATTTCTGTTGAAAAACCTCCGACTAATCACAAACTCTGCTACGAATCCACTGGCGGAAGGCTCACCACGCGATCGAAAGCGGCCTATTCAACGTGAGCAGGTGAAGACAGAGGAAGATTTTACGGTAAAACGACGCCGTGTCCATTTCGATGTCTAAGGTGATAGAAGGAATAGGAGCTATTGTTTCTCCAGTGTACCAGCAAATAGGCTAGAGGACTCCGCTTAGCGTAACATCATTGAGATCTGCCCAGTCCATCCTTCGGATTTTCGCCACAAGGCGGCTCAGCCGTTCCATGCCAATCTTCAGGACCTCGGGCGACACCCAGGCATAGCAAATCCGAAACATCCCGGGCATTCGTTCACGTTGACTATCACCGGGAGTTAAAATCAAGCGGGCGTAGTCCACCATCAGCTGCGACAGTTTCGCTTCCCATTCCATCGTCTTGTCGGGTAAAAGTGAGCTGAAGTCCACGTAAACAAACATACCCGCTTCGGCTGGTATGAATGGAAGAACCATTTCTTCCAGCTTTTCAACACACAGCATATACGACTCTTTCAGCCTTTCCCTTGACGCGTCCAAGTACAAATCCACGAATTCGTCATCGGTCAACAACTCGGACACCACCATTTGGATTGGATTGCTGACTCCTGAAAAGATGTTGAGATTGGCGAGGCCTTGGATGTAGGTAGCATTCTGAGAATAGACAAAGCCGACTCTCAGGCCGCTGGCACCGAAGTCTTTGGAGACCGACCACACAAAGTGCACGTCATTGCCCAGTTCATTGTCCAAAATTTTGATTACCGACTCGAAATTGTGACCAGTCTTTTTATGCGTCGATAATGCATAGAGCTCATCCATAATAGTGTGCAGTTTTCTCCTCCTCGCCCACCGAATCAAACTTTCGATAACTTTGGGTTTGTAAATAATACCCAATGGATTGTTGGGGTTTGTTATCAACACAAAGCGTGGGTTTAGGCCTCTCGACCGCGCCTGCATAAATCCCAAGTCAAGTTCTTTTTCCGTGGGCCCGAGCGTCGGGTTTGCCATGTGCACTGCGAAAGGAACTATGCCTGCAACAATCTATAATGTAAAAATAAATATCATGAGGGATGGGGGTATAAAGTTTGGATCATCTGGTCGTCAGGTCAGTTTACTTACAGACATGTCATTTTCAAAGGCAGCTACGCGTGCGCAACAGCAGAATATGAGGCATTGTAAGCTACGACCTTTGCTCACTACGACGCAACCCCGTTCACTTACCATAGTAGGGTGCCGGTATTAAACAGGCATCATTTCTCTCGCCGAGTAGATAAAATAGCGAATTCAAAAGTGCCGCTGCCCCAGGCCCTATGCCAATGTTCTCTGGGTTGATAGCCTTCAAAGCTTGCTCAGGGGAAAGTGAGGACTGGTCGGGTTTGTAAAATCGCTTGGCAATAAAATAGGCTGCAGCTTGACGCGCAAGAGGAATACCCAGAAAAGAATTATAACAATATACAATCGAATCTGAAAAGGCAGCCGTCGCCGTTCCAGTATTCATGAGACGTTCCGCCAGCAAGTCAATGCAAAGTTTGTTTTCCGCCATGCAAAATGGAATAAATCCGTCGATTCTGTCCACAGGATCGCATAGGTAGGAAAGTCCTTGCAAGAAGGATTCTAAATACGGCGTCGCTGGCGGCAAGGCTCGAATACATCGGTTGCTAACATTGGATCCTTCTGCGATTGTCCCCTTTTCTCGACTAGAACTCGGATAAGCAGATTTCTCACGTTTTTCTCTTGCGAGCGCCTTGAGGCGCCAATACGCCGAGATTCCAAAGAGAAACGACGACACAATCAATAGGGATCGTTCCTGTGAGTACTTGGGTGGCATTTTAATAGCGTGGAATTTCTATGTCGCCTGAAAATTGATCCAATTTTAATTGATGCCGACGGAGCTGGTTGAGTCAATTCTTCAACTCCTTATCGCCGTAGTAAAAGCAAAGCCGAATATTTACACTTTCGTTGTCAATGCGACTTTGCGAACCGAAGCATGGGTGGGTGTTTGGTTGTTTGTGTTGATGGCCTCCAATTTAGTCGATGACGCCCTCGAGCTTTTGGAGGTGTCGATGCCTAAAAAGCGAAGGTGTCAGAAGTAGGGACAAAAATCATTGAGACGTGGATATGAGCCAATCAGAAACAATTCAGGATCTTTGGCAACACGATTACTTGGACTCACTCTAAGATGATGCATGAGATTAGCTAATTCCTTCCTGCACCTTGCGACGTTGCTCTAGTTTGCACCATCTACAGCCTGAAACTACTAGTCAAACAATCCCCTCATGTTCTCAACTGCTATGTTGCTGGCTTTTCAGTCGCTGCATCTTCGTCAAACTTCAAACCGACAATTCTAGCACCGTAAAAGCCAGCACCGTCGATGCTCTTGACAATCCTCTCGTTCATAGATTCCAGCTCTTCTTTCGAATTCACAGCCATGCGTACCCTGGCACGTCCTCCCTTCTTGTCGGCATCCAGCCACGATGTTGCTTCGAGTATTTTGTCTGGTTCGCTTTGTCGCATGGATGTGTCAACCTTGTTGATACACGCCACGCACCCCATGGTTGGAATCTCCAACTCGACTGTAGCCGTTATCATGTCTGCTCCCTCCAATGACTTTTCTACTCGATTCTTCCATGCATATGCTAGCCATCGGTTCATGACGTGGACGAACTCGGGTAGCAGAGCGAGCGACAATCGAAGAATTCCAGTCGTCAACGGCGCCCGAGCCGTCCAGTTCAAGTAGGCCAATAAGGAAAGGAATACAGGACGTACCGGTCCTAGAACAGTGTTGAAACCCGCACAGCCACCTGCGCCAACCAAAGCATTGATCATGAGTTGCAGCAGGCAACAGGAACTCGCCAAAAATGGAAGAACCACGTTTGGCAAGCTTGATGCCAAGACGCTCTGCCAGGGACCCATCATGTGTGTATGCCACATTTTTGATAGCAACACTCCAAATCGACTAGCGATACCTGCCCAGTGAAGTCCCAGGAGAGTTGCGGTCACAAGAGCAAATTTCGGGAGAAATCCTTCTGACCAGATGAGGTAATAGGAAGTCGCCATTCGGTCGTTCGAAATTTGTTGTGGAAGTTTTGACTCGTCCGAGGAAACATGGGTCGACTGGGCGTATAGAGTGGTCAAGGCAAGCGGCGTTAGGCCTGACTTTCCTTGACTTATCAGAGCGGAAGTAAAAGCATGGAAGCCCTTGTTTTGAACAAACGAAGACGAGGGCCCAGCCCATGCTTTCTTGTTTCGGTGCACTTTGAGAAAAGTGTCGCCATTGGCAGCAAAGCACGAAGCACCTGCTACCAGCCCAGCTGCAACAAGCCTGGACATGAATTTTGTTTGTGCCATTGTTGATGGTTGTTGGATGATGAGGAAATGAAGCGCGCAATCTGAATAAATGAGGTGAAGACCCATCCATCGACTTCCGCCTGATGAAGCAAGATTCTTCGCTGTTCCCATCGCCTGCATGTTTGGGAGGAGAATGCTAAAGAATGATCTTGTGCAATCCCTCCACTACCCGGTATTTTTCTCGCACTATCTATCAGTATCGTACTACCTGGTATCGTACAGTACCGTAGCCTTCCTACTAACTAAAAAAGCGGACGGGCGCGCACGCGTGGCAGCCGAAAGTTCCGACAATTCTTTGGCTCTTTTCATCGATATTTCATGATGGTTCCCGCTCCCTCCCCCAACCTACTATATACGTCACGACCCCCTGGGCCTGCTACCCGCTACTAGTAGTAGACTATTGGAAGAAGGTCCCCGGCTTTCAAGGTCACGACCAACCGAATTCTAATTTCCATTAACAGCATGCTCGAGTTTGCCGGAAAGCTGGCAGCATTTCTAACCCCTTTTCTGGCAGCAACTGGAACAAAGTTATCAATAAATATCGTCATCCGGATTCAGTCGGCCAAGATTCTTCGTCATCGCTCGCTTGGCCTTTCGTTCCTGCAGACTTTTAACAGCCTGGGATTGCATGCTGTGTGGGTCGCCAGTGTTCACTCCATTGCTCGAAAGAATTTCAAGTGACGCATTCCGCAGGAAATCCGGAACCGGAGGTGCCGATAGCAACGGCTTGGAGGGAGGAGCCGTGGATACCATAATCGTTTGTGCATCGTCTGGGTCCAGTAGATTTTTCATGGCCAGCACAGCCTGGTCGTCGCCTAATTTTGCGTACGCAAACCCTTGATCCACCAGGATTCGACCTCCCCAATATTGACAAACGGCATTCACCAAATCTTCCGCCGTTTTCTCCTTTTCCTCGGGGGAACGATTCCTGTATCCGTCCTTTTGTAAATTGATCATCACTTGCAACCGATTGTTGCCTACTACGGTCTCTTTGCTCGTGAGCGTTCGACCGCTGGCAGATAACACCACATCCATTCCCTTCCAGTTCTTTATTTGTTCACTAGCAGTACGCAAAATGACTGGTGCACTAGCCTGCCGTGACAGCAAACCCAGTGGAGCAGGAGGCCTTTCAGGGAGCCCAGGGGACGAGTCAATAATAGCTCCGTCTTCCCCATCCTCGTCGTCGTCGTCCACAGCCACGCTAACCATCGTGTCGAGACCGAGGCCGCGAATATGAAGTTTCTTTTTATCATCCAACATTGTTGATTCCGAAGCCGATCGTCGAAGAAGCGATCGTCTTCTCCCTCGCTTCTTATCGTTATTAAATCCAGAGGTCTCATCCAAGGGGGGAGGCACCGACAAATTCCCTGCTCCCAGGTGCATTGCACTAAAGGCAGTGGAAGCCACAACTTCTCCTTCCACAGGCTCCTCTAAAATCGTGGTGGGGGCGGTCAACGCCTGACGCACCACTTCCTTACTTTCCACTTCATCCAGGCGAATCCAATCGCCCTCCCCGTTTGGCCGGATTAGGAACCTACCCTTGTTGACTGTAATGGCAACATCCTTATGGCAGGCTACCCCAACGATGCGTTCGACAATTTTATCGCATTCTGAATCATTTCCCCGCATTTGGAGCATGTCGTACGCTTCACGGTACATATCAACCAGAACAGAGAAGCGAGTGTTACCAATGTGCCTACGGTAATCTTCAAGAACGTACCGCTGACCAGGCATTTTGTCAGCAAGCACATCATAGTCCGTGACCTGTATAATTTCCATGGTGCGAACTCAGATACTTCTGTAACTTCCCCAGCAGATTGTTGTTCCTTTCGGTTTTTCGGTATTTGACGGAGCAGCACCCTCTAACTATTGGCAAGGGTAATGGGCGGACACAATAGTGGTTACAACGTCACAGGAACAATCCTTGGTTTTCTTGTAAATTAAACGGACCAAGACCACTGCATACGGTAATGAGATGGGCGCAGGCCGGAGGAAGATGAGACTTTCAAGACGTCGGTCATGAGGCCATATCGTACGGTACAGACAGTGCACTGACTGTACTGTAGCTTGGGTGATGGTAAACATCGGCGGGCGGTGCAATTAACGCTCAAAAGCGAGGAGCGACGAAAAGTTCATACAGCAAAAGAGTGGGCAAGGACTCGCAGAAAGGCCGTTACGCGCGCTAAAATGTGTTTCTATTTCCCCGAAGGAAGTGGAGAAGGCCGCGATGGCAGAAAAGTGACGACGATGAAGTAGCAAGACCGAGGCGTATCGCTCTGACATCATAGTCATATGCCCTATTGTTGAATTCCAATGCAGCATTCGACATGTATAACAGCCTTACCAGGTGCTGGTAAGTGGTAATTCGGGCCGGTCGATCTCTATGTACCCACCCCCATGGTTGCGGATGTTGGATGTCAGGCTTCTATGATCTGATTTACGCATCTGCAGTGATGCATAGGCCCATTTGAGCTGTGGTGGCGCCCCCTTAAACAAGATGACGCAGGCAAGACAGTCCTTCGGTTGTGTAATTGAAGTGGCCACCACCTGGTACGACATAGTAACCGTTTCCCTCATTTAACAAAACCGAAGCGGATATCCCCAATGGGGGATGCTAAAAACTACAGCACCTTCACAGTAAATCTCAAGCCCAAGCCCAAACCATGGGAGAGGCTCGCTCTCGGACCTCTCAAACCTCATGCATCCACCCACCTCCAGCACCCACCAATGCCACAAAACAAAAACAAAAAAAATCAACCACTCAAGCCTGATTATTACCAACGATCAATGACCTCAAACGAGATGCGTTATATTGGAAACCCTCTCTCACATTAACACTCTCTTCGTCATGCTGCTATCCCGAGTTTCGCGTCGATTTCGGCCTGATGCTGTTATTATCAAACGAGCTCATCTTGCCAGCCAAATTTCCTTCCCTAGATGTTTATCCCATGTGCCACCTTTACATCTCAAAAGGCCGCGTGACATCAACAACTCATGGGGTCAGTTCCGCTCATGTTTCAGGAGCTTGTCGACGTCTACACTTTTAGACGACAGTGAAGAAGCACAGCAGAGTGAGAAACCGATTGAAGAGCAGTATAGTAGAAAGACACCTCTGCAGCATGTCCTGCTCCGACCGGGAATGTACGTAGGGCCCGTTGGACGTTCCCCACCGAATAGTTGTTGGGTCATGGAACCGACCCCTGAGCCATGGGACTTTTCAAATCCTGCTACCAGCAATATCAGCCCTGAGAGTGAAAATCCGTACCTTAAGTCCCTTCGAATGACCAGCAAAGAATACGGTCTGATACCCGCCCTGATCAAAATCTTTGATGAGATCCTCGTCAATGCGACAGACAATCGACTACGAAATCCCGATACATGTACAGCATTGGACGTCAAAATCGATCCAGGAAGCCATGACAGAGAACCGCGGATACGAATATGGAATAATGGCAAGGGGATTCCTGTTCAAATACATGCAGGGGAGAACATGTATGTCCCGGAAATGTTATTTGGGCATTTACTGACGGGGTCCAACTTTGACGATGACGAAAAGCGGCTGACTGGTAAGAACAAAAGTACTCAAAAGGAAATTTGATACCTGAGATTGTTGTGAATCAAGCGTCTGATACTCTGCTCTGCGCAAAACAGGGGGGCGACATGGTTATGGGGCCAAATTGACAAACATATTTTCAAAGTCGTTTACGATAGAAACGTTGGACTCAACAAAAAATCTCGGGTATCGTCAGACTTGGCATAACAACATGACAGAGGTTTCATTTCCCGAGATATTTCCCGTTGGATCTGATCAGGAAGACTATACGTGTATCACATTTGTGCCGGATTTGGGTCGCTTGGCGGAAGGTGATAGTGGGGTAACGTCAATAGATTATCAGGACTACGCTGTTATGTGCCGAAGGGTGGTGGACGCAGCGGGCTGTGCCGCGGGAAAGTTGCAGGTATTCCTGAATGGGCAGGATGTTTCTTTGGATTCGTTTGCTGACTATACGCACATGTACCGCGCTGAGGGTGCTTCACCATTGTGCTTTACGGAGATCAATTCGCGATGGACATTGGGGGTTGGCCTTTCTGATGGCCATGCGTCTGTATCTGTCTCCTTTGTCAACGGCATGTCTACGCCTCGAGGGGGGTCTCACGTGAACTCGATTGTCAACCAGGTGGTCAAGAAAGTACAGGAAAAAGTTTCCAAGCTTGAGCCAGAGCTGTCCGATACATTGACTCACGGCCTGATACGACGAAATCTTTTTATTTCGTGTAACGCTCTGATCGAAAACCCGGCCTTTGATTCTCAGATGAAGGAATTCTTGACTTCAAATCCCAGCAGTTTCGGCAGCTCTTGCGACTTGAGCGAACGCTTCCTAAACGAGCTCGTTGAGCTGGAGGAAGACGGTGGCCCAGGTATCGTGGAGGAAGTCATCCGTGTGGCCAGGGGGCGGCAGCAAGCAAATCTATTCAAGCAAGTTGGGGGAAAGAAAACGAAGAGACAGCTCTTGTCGATCCCGAAACTGGAAGACGCCCACGCGGCAGGATCTGAGAGTAGCCCAAATTGTACTCTCATTTTGACCGAAGGTGACTCTGCGAAAGCACTAGCAGTGGCTGGTTTCGAGGTGATAGGTCGCGAGCACTATGGTGTGTTTCCACTCCGTGGGAAATTTTTGAATGTTCGCCATGCAACGGTGAACCAATTGGCCAAAAATGCTGAAGTTAAATCATTGGTTGCGATTCTTGGTTTAGATTTCGATAAGGAATACGACACGGCTGAGGAAAGAAGCGAGATGCGATATGGCCGTGTCATGTTGATGACGGATCAAGATACGGATGGATCGCATATCAAAGGGCTTGTGATCAATTTTTTCCGGCACTTTTGGCCGAAACTGCTGAAGCCGGCGGTAGACGATCCAGCGGGGAAACCATTCCTTTCTTCCTTTGTGACGCCATTGTTGAAGGCGACTCGGAAAAACCAGGAGCTAGCGTTTTACTCCATGGCAGATTTCAATGCATGGCGCGCTTCGATTGATGACGCTAGTGAGTTGAAGCAGTGGAGAATCAAGTACTACAAAGGTTTGGGTACCAGCACGCCCGCGGAGGCAAAAGTGTACTTCTCGGAGTTTGACAAACATCATCGCCCGTTCGTATGGAATTCCGACAACGACGGAGAGCTCTTGGATAAGGTGTTTGATAAGAACAGGGCTGCTGATCGACGTGAGTGGATCACCAACGAGTACGATCCCGACGCCACCCTTGATTTCGGCCCAGACCACGATAGTTTCGTGGCGTTTGAGGAATTTGTCAACAAAGAAATGATTCATTTCTCAAACGCTGACAACATCCGGAGTTTACCAAGCGTGGTAGACGGACTTAAGCCGTCGCAACGGAAAGTTCTGTATGCATGCTTCAAACGCAAACTCAAGTCAGAAATCAAGGTTGCACAGCTTTCGGGCTATTGTGCGGAGCACACAGCATATCATCACGGGGAGCAGTCTTTGCAGGGGACAAGTGAGTTCGAGTGCTGTATCTTTGCTTGCCTGGTGCATTTTGACTAACAATCCGTCGTCACATTTATAGTCATTGGAATGGCTCAAGATTACGTTGGATCAAACAACTTGAATTTGCTGGTACCCTCCGGTCAATTCGGAACACGGCTTGCCGGCGGAGCTGACGCGGCATCACCGCGATATATCTTTACTCATCTAGCGCCTGCAACACGGTACCTATTCCCGGAAGACGACGATGTGCTCCTTGACTACTTGGAGGATGACGGGCAGCTAATTGAGCCGAAGTTCTACTGTCCTATTATCCCGCTTCTGCTTGTAAATGGGAGTCAAGGCATTGGAACGGGGTGGAGTACTTTTATTCCGCCCCACCACCCAATGAGCGTGTTAGACTATATTCGCAGCAAGCTAGATGGGACAGTTGACCCGCCCAAGCTCAAACCATACGCAAACGGCTTCAGGGGTACCATCGAACGCCTCGATACGGACAAGGGATATATAAGTCAAGGACTTATCAAGAAGCTGGATATCAAGACGGTACAGATTGACGAGCTACCAATTGGCACATGGACTAACAAGTACAAAGCGCATCTCATACGAATGCAGTCGAACGGTATCATTTCTGACATCGTGGAGAACCACACGACGACTAAGGTTTCATTTCTGGTAAAATTGAAGCCGAGTCAACTCAAACGAATGGAAGAAAGTGGGCTCGAGAAAGCATTTAAACTCAGATCCAACCTCTTGCTCACGAACATGAATGCATTCGATGAAATGGGGAACATCCGGAAATTCGAATCGGCAGAGGCTATTGCCGACGCGTACTTTCCCATCCGATTGTCGCTTTATCACGATCGCAAATCGGTATTGCAATCAAAAATGGAATACTCAGCCTCCAAGCAACGCAACAAGGCGCGATTTATTCAGATGGTATCCGACGGTCAGATCGACTTGGTTGGTGGGCGAATTACAAAGGATGAAGCTTCAATGATTCTAGCTCGAGAGGGCTTCAGTACTGCCCGTGAGCTCGAAGCCGTACGCAATAACAATTCTCTAGCGAAAAAGCAGGAGACTACCTCATCGTCGGAAGACACCGAAGCGGAGTTTGACGAGGATTCCGGCGAGTCGCAGTCGGATTTCGACTATTTATTGAAGATGCCGCTTTCGAGCTTAACGAAGGAGAGGATCGAGAGTCTAAACCAGGAGGCCAAAAAGATTGAGGACGAGCTTGACGCAGTACGTGGAACAACACCTGAAGAACTATGGATGACGGACCTAGAAAAGCTCGCAAGACACCTGTAATACAGGTGATCGACGGCGGCCGCATTTTGCCGCTCGGGCTTGTCTCAGCTTTCAACGTAAGAAAGCTTTTGAATAAGCATTCGAATCTGGTCATCCGTCGCATCCTCCCAATTTTCAACGGAAAAGAACAAGTCGAGCATATGCACTTCGTCTGCCGAGAATCCGGGTCCTTGGGGCATGGCCTCTTTCAATGCAACAATGGGTTGACGATCTCGCATCCTCTGGATAATATTCTTGGCTCTCGAAATGATGCGTGGGTGCACACCAGCTTGCTTTGCGCAAATCAGCCCAGCCGACGATGACGCCACGCCCTCTTCCAGCTTGAACAGGGGAGCAGCGTTGTCTTCGTTTCCTCGAGGAAGATTAATCGCCATGCGGCGGGCCTTGATACCGTTGGCCTTGTCCTGGATGACTCCCATGGAAAACAATTCGAGAAAGTGGGTAGTGCAAACCGTTTTGCAGCCGATGTCGGCAAGTCTCTTGATCGTCGCACCGAGGATTGCAATGCCAGATGCTGGGCTGGTCCCTTTGCCGAACTCGTCGATGAGAACTAGTGCTTTCGAGGTACAACGCAAAAGAATTCCCGCCATTTCGGTCAAATCAAGTTGGAAACTGCTTTGAGGAACGGCGCATGTTTCAAGAGTGCTGATGCGTGCACTTATCTGATCGACTATACATATTTCGGCCTCTTCGCAAGGGATAAAAGAACCAAGATGGGCCATGTAAACGAGCACGCCCACTTGGCGTAGGTAGCAGCTCTTCCCGCTAAAGTTGGGGCCGGTTATGATATTGACCCGTTCTTCTTGGGTTAGATTCACGTTATTTGGAACGAACTGCGTCCCCGTGTGTACTTCTTGGAGTGGATGTCTTCCCTTCTTGATAGAGATGCGATTGGAAGTCGCTTCGAGCATGCGAGGCCGGACAAAATCGAGTTCAAAGGCACAACTGGCAAATGACAAGATGCAATCCAACTCAGATAGCGCCTTAAAGCTTTCGCGGAGCTCCGTCTCCGCATCAAGGAGATCTTCCTCAAGATCAGCGACAATCATGGATTCCATGTCTTTGATGAGACCATGGATATCACCAATGTCTCGATCCAGTTCCCTCATTTCCGTGGTCTTGAAGAATGCTTCGTCATCTTGACTGAAAATATGAATGAAATCTTCAGGAAGCTCAATGGTTTGGTTCATGACCAGCTCCTGATCGAGTGATGCGAGGAAGCCAACTTGTGGCACAAAGACGGCGTTTAGACCAAGCTCTGGGTGCGTCCGCTTGATCTTTGCCCCTACCTCTTCGAGGATTTCTTGCAAGTCATCAAAGGTGTCTTTCATTTCATCCAATTCCTGGTGAAATCCACGACGAATAGCGACAGACGTCTTGAGCTGGGACGTTAGTTCTTCGTCGATAGTGGCAACGATTTCTTGTTGCAAGTCGGCGAGTAGTGGTGCATGGCAGCGTTGAAACAGGGAAAGAAGGAAATCATGGCTTGAGTTACGAGACTCTTCCAACGCAGGAAGGACTTGACCCTGAAGAATGTTACTGATTGCCACGGCCGCGTCCAGAGTTCGCGCCAATGCAATATAATCCATGGGCTGTGTGGCGCACTTTTGCATCCGAGTGAGGATTTTGTCCACTGGAGCCGTCGTTGCCAAGTGCTTGAAAAGTAGGCCCACAGTGGTTTCCAGCCGGGGCTGCAAGAAGAGTTCGACAGCGTCCTGTCGCTCTTGGATCGCGTGGATGTCCAGCAAGGGCTTCATCATCCACTCACGCAAGAGTTGTTGACCGCCCCTGCTCTGAGTATGATCCAACAGAGAGTAGAGGCTAAAGCCTTCTTTGGCGTTACCAGGTCCCTTTGCAATGAGAGGATGATGCTCGGTGGAAAAGATATGCAAGGCGGAGAAGGTGGCCGCGCTAATGTTCATGTAGAGCGAGGACTTGGCTTGGACTACGCGATTGACCGTCACAATATTTTGGTCCTCCAAACGAAAGACGGTACTTTGCAGGAAGGACAAGAGCGCCCCAAGTGCTTGGACTTGTACCTTGGAGTCAAAGTCGACCACTGCCGCCAACGAATGGTAGCTGGATGGACGGAAGGATTGAAACGGTTCGGCAAGAGGAAATTGCCGCTCCGCTCGACGAGGGTCGTCGAAGCCCACAGCATGTTCTGGGGCTTGGTGTCGCAACAGCGAAGTCACTCGCAACTTTTGCAGTATCAAGGCTCGGCACTTGCGAATCTCGAAGGCGCCCGATTTCAACATTCGGTACGGAAGCGACTGCCTGGTAGGGCGCATACCCTCCTCTTGATCTGCCTCGTTGTAGTTGCTGCCGGCAAGAGGATTCGGAGCCTCTAGTTCTTCTCCCGGTAATGCTGGTGGTGGCTTGGTGATCGTTTCGAGAAAGGATGGATTGTTGACAATTTTGTTGCCGACCAAGACAAGATTCGGTCGAGCGGTTTGCATGAAACGCTCCACAATTACCTCGGTGTCATCGCTCGCATGGAGGGCTTCCAAGAGGATTTCATTTCGTCCTTCATCGTAGCATGCAAAGGCAATGGAAGGCCCGTCCACGACGACAGCCATGCACACCATGACGGCTTCCATGGGCGGCGCGCCGTCCAAATCCTCTTCTTCTTCGTCATTGTCATGATGGAATGCAACGCTTCTTCCATCCGCAGAATGACTCGATAGAGTTCGTCGGCTACTCGATGCAGAGGCACGGATCATCGTCTCTCTTGATGTAGAATAAAGAAATGGTAATGCGATCTTTTCGAATGTGTGTGATGGCATATGATGAAACGCAAAAGCATAGTGGCGGGATGGAGTTTTTTGTTGTCGCGAGTCCCAATCGTGTCATTGGTGGATTGATTCATTCGAGTAGCTGACTTCAAAATACCGGACGGCGACGGACAGACATTTCATTGATTTGTAGGACTCAAAAAGTTGGTCTGTCTGCCGACAGACGGGGAAGAACCATGTCCTTGATTTCCTCACAACGATCCCTCTACTAGAGTAGTAGCCTGAAGTAGACACGCTCTATGTATCCAGTAGCCATCTAGTAGTAGTAGTTCCGTCTTTATGATTATCTCCATAATTTGATAGTCTTGTCGAAACCACAAGTGACGACACTATCTCGCAGTAAATCCACGCCCATGACTTTGCCTTCATGCCCACGTCCACACCCCAAGAGTTTCCAGTCTCGAGTTGACCAGAGCTTGGCCGTTCCATCAAAGGAACTCGATGCTAAATATTCTCCATTATGATGTCGATCGAATCGTAGTTGCGTGATCAAATTGGAATGAGCGGGTATCGATGCGAATTGCTTGCGTTTTCGCAAATCCCAAATTTTGATGGTACCATCGTCTCCGGCGGTGGCTAGCTGAAAGCCATTGGGACTGAATTCGGCACATACCACCCGCTTGGCGTGACCCAAAAAGTGGCAAATGGACTTTCCGGTTCGTAAATCCCAGACTTGGACGACTCCACCAAAGTCCGTTGTCGAGCAAAGGGACCCGTCAGGATGAAAGCCAACGCCATACACTTCTTTCCAGTGTCCGTCTTGCAATAGGACTTCAGTTTCTGTTGCAATATCCCAGAGCCGCCATGTGTGATCGAAGCTTGTCGTGGCGAGATAGTCTCCCTGTGGATGAAACGCAACGCTACATAGTCGGGCTGCGTGACCTTTGAGATGAACAGCCTGTTCAATGTTAAATTTGTAGGCTTTTTCTTCGTCTTCATCCGTAGTAGACTGCCCCATGGAATCATCGCGTCGGGTGACTTTCCATAGTTTGGCTGTCAAGTCAATCGACGCCGTAGCCAGCATTGTCGTAGTATCCTGAAGACCTTCCTCGAAGGTCGGGGGGAGTCGCATTGCCATGCCCATGATTCGATCTTCATGTGCCATGTTGGTTTCTCCTATTAACGATAGCTCGGGACTGGAACCATCCCACAATTTGATGGCTCCACTCCAACTTCCCGTGGCAACTAGTGGGACTCCTCCAACAAAGGAATGCGACGTGGCAATGGACGATATAGGACGGGCATCCCCATATTGAGATCCCTCCAATCCAATGTTGCGGAGTGTCTTGAAGGTTTTCTTACACTCTTCATCTAGCCGAGTGACTTCGATATACTCCTCTGGATTGTCTTTGATATCGTCGTCCAGAGATGTCAGTCGAACTCGTTTTCGCTGCCATTGAATCCGATACTTGCGTTCCCTGGCCAGACGCTCCTTGCCACGCTGCAATGAAAATTGACAGATCTTTTCTCTGGCTTGAATGAGCTCGGGAGACGCTCGACTATACTTTGTCACCTGCTCTTCGTCAGGGACTTTTTTAGTGGCCGCTGCCGCCCGGGCGTGTGCTTCGTCGTCGTGATCGAACTTGACGCCGGCTCGTTCTTGCAAAATTTCGCGCTTGGCGAGTTCCATTCGCAATCGATCCCGCACATTGGCCAGATTTTCTCCAAACAATCGCACCGGCTGTCCCAGATTTCGCAAGGCACTCCGAACATCGGATGGCAACGTCGGGACGTCGACTTGAAATGCCCGCTTTTTGGCTTCTAAATCGAGCAGCATGGATTGATGAGTCAAAAGATCGCGCTGCGACGCTTCGGTCAACTGCATCACTTCCACTTGCGTGGCGACATGAGAGTTTCCGCCATGACTGGCCATGGTTAAATGCAATTTTGTGGGACAATACTAGACTAACTATAGGAAAAGGGAGCTGTTTAACAAGCAAGTGAAAGTGAATGGATGGCACGAAATGATGGGCTCTCCACTCCATCATCCTCGTCATCACCATCGTCGAGGTTTGTTGGCGGCTGGACGCGTTGTGTGATTTGGAACGAAATTTGACTCTCACGACCTAATCAATCCCGAAGCCTACAGTACCATCATCCTTTTGAGTCGAGTGAGTCATCAATCCACTGTTCCAAGGAGTGAGTCGAGGGAGTCAAAACAAAATTGCGCACGGAAATGGGCCTACAGGCGCGCGTGCACCTATCTTGGCCAAAAAAAGATATTCGTTACCGGGTATGACATGAAATACCCAAAGATTGACGAAGCAGTCTTGTGAAACCTCCCTCCAAGCCAATATTCCCATATTAGCGTCTTCTTCCGACAATCGTACGATTTTGACAACCTTGGTTGCTACGTGCCACAGAAGAAACGACTGAAAGAAGAAACACATTGAGCCCGATTCTTTATTAGACGCGCATCTCCTCTATTTCATTGATTGTTCGATCAAGATCGATGATGATGTGGAATCGTCAGACGTTTCGTTGTGTTTTACTGGCGTGGTTGTCGCAAGCATCCTTGGCGCAAGATGGAAGTTGGCAAGATTCCTACAACCTTGATTTTTCCTATGATCCCGAGGCTGCGAATGGCCCAGATGCGTGGGGCGATGTGAATGGCGTAGGGCCCTGGGAAGATTACAACAATTTGTTCGTGACGCAAGGTGGTAATCAATGCGATTCAGGAACTCGGCCTTCGCCGATACATTTGGAACAAATGTCCATGGGCTGTCCAGATATTTTTGAGCTGCTTACCCGACAAGTTTCCGATGGCGACTGTCGTCGCAGCGATTTGACGTTTGATGTGACTCCCTATGCGTTGCGGGCTTCCTTCCCCATGACCGAGGATTCTTGCACTCGTCCGTCCCTTACCGTGTCGGGTCGGTTTTCTGACTATTCATTGTTGTGGATGGAACTCCATGCGCGATCGGAGCACGTCATTGAAGGGAAACGATACGACGCGGAGTTGCAAATGATTCATGCGGGCACGGGTGTGGAAGAAGGACAGCTCTTGGGAGTCAGTATTCTTATCGAAGCAACGGCTGCGGCAGATGATCTTGAGTTTGAATGGTTGTTGCAACAATGGGAAGGAGCAGTGGCTAGCGATGCAGCGGATTGTGGTAGCTCTCGCCAGTTGAGGCAAGTGTCAGACTTTCAGTTGAACACAAACCACAAAGACGATGCTTCCAGGCAACATCAGGATCGAGAAGTCCAAGAAATGAATCCGTCTCCTTGTGCCACGGATCGTTTTGGAGGTGGCTGCGAACCCTTGGGTCCTCGTCGTCGCATGTATCCCTACAATTTGTTCCCTTCTATTTGGTATTATGGATATCAAGGATCGCTCACCACTCCACCGTGCACAAGCATTGTAGAATGGCGTATCATCGACCAACCGCGACAAATTTCGAGGCGCCAATACAAGCAATTGAGCCGCCTCTTGACGCAATCCCGTGACTCTTCCTGTGCGCCAGACACGGCAGTCAACCCAAAAACTGGAGAGAACTATCGACCATTGCAGCCACGAAGTCAGCAATTCTTTCAGGGTGTATTCCGATGCACCTTTGATGATTTTGGTTATTTCGTGTATTCCCCGGAAGACCAGTAACAGCACAGCACAACACCAAGGCTTGTCAGAGCAAAGAAAAACATACTAAAACAGATGTTGCTTCAATATCGTAGTTTACCCCATTTTAAGACTTCAACTTGGCGGGGCCGAGACGCTCTCGACCAGTGGAAACTGAACTTCTGGCAGCCCGTTTTCTTTTTCGTTGCTGTCATCCAGACCAATATCCGGAAACTGAGCGATCTTCACGGGGTCCTCGTCGTGGTTTGGCGTCAAATCGATATCTGGAAACGGTGCACTGTTTATTGCTTTGGCCAATGGGTCCACCGCGACGCTGTCGATGAGTGGAAACTCAACTTTTCCCAGCCCATTTTCTTTTTCGTTGCTTTCATCCAGACCAATATTCGGAAACTGAGCAATCGTCACAGGGTCGTCCTCGCGGTTTGGCGTCAAATCAATGTCTGGAAACGGCGCACTATTTATTGCTTGGACCAAAAGGGTCGCTTCTCCCTGTGGGGCGGGCTTGGGGTACAAATTACCTTTGCTTACAAAATCCTTTGGCGCCTCGGGCGAGGGCTGATACAACAACGATTGGATCAAGTTGCGACTTCCCTCGGTCACTACTGGCATCGTCCACATCGAATTAGAACTATTCAATTTTGCTTTGTCCATTGCATCAAGCCTCGCCATGATACTCGGGACTTTGTTGATGTATAGGTTCGTCACTTCTAGCGTGTGTCTCTTGATCAATCCTTCCAATGATATCGTTTCCCAAAAATCCTTGGTTACAAACGTCAACGGGGACTTCGGTGCGTCCGGAAAACGTCGCTTGCTCTTTCCCGAAGCTTGCTGGAACACGACATTTAGGGAACCTTCGAGTTCCGGAAAGAGTTCCATCATAGCGGCCTTCGACTTCTCGGCCAAGGAATGGTTGCTCCCTGAAAGATCCAGGATGGACATTAGTGAGTTCCGCCACATGACAAAAACGATCTTTCCCAGGTCTGACCCCCGCACTTACACATTGCCCGTGCAAGAGCCACTTTCTTCATCTTCTCCCCGGCTGGGATCCCGAAAACGGAGTACAATTCAGCAGCCCTGTGCTCAAAGGCTTTCGTGTCTAGGCGATCGTGGATCTGTAGTCTTTCGGCCTCCTCATATTCGTAGGCTTGCCGCAACGCATCACGAAGCGATTGGAACGGAGTTCCATAATTCGAAAATAGACTAAGCTCCTGGCAAATGCAATAAGTTGTCATGTCGATTCCAAGCGACGTTGCGAGCTTCGTCGTCCTATCCGAGACAGTTTTGCCTCGTGTCCCAATGTCGATACCAAGATTGTCCCACATTCGCCTCAATTCCGACTTGGCAACACGAAGCTTTGCAAAGCTGGGTGTGGACGAGAAGGTCGGCCACATTTTCGTTCGAAGCGACAATGCAGCATGGCCAGATTGCCACAGCGAGACGACCTCAGTGCGATACAATGCCATGCTCCCCTCGAGTATTTCCTGGGTTGTCTTTCGCACAAGAACACCTCGGAAGCGGGCTTGCAACCTGCACACCAAAACGCGAAGCAGCCGATATGAATAACGAACGCGCCTTCCTTTCATGTGCCTCTGTATTGTCACTGCACTTGCCCTCTGCCGAACGAAACGGCGCCTAGCAATGATCCCCCGAACATTGCGCTGGAGAGTCGACACTGCCATCTTTGATTTCTTGAGCACTTTGCGGGCAAGAAATCTTCGAACATCGCGTTGAATTTTGAGAACATGAGCAAGGTCGATTTCGGACCCGTATTTAGTATTTCCCTCCGAGGGCGTTGGATGAAAGTTACGCCGGAAGCGCCTCTGCAAGTGAAACACGGCTCTTCGGAGCCTCACATAGCGTGACCGAGCAAAAAACATTCTGAATGACGCCTGAAGCATGATGACGATGTCAAGAAGAATCGATTGTTTTCGTCGAGCATTCATCATAATCGTATCTGCCTTGCTAATAGTGGTGACGGTGCGCTCCGACTCCGTACTTTCCACCGATTCTACCGAAGTGGACTTCTGCAGCTTGTGATTAGCCAGTCTTGATTTGCCCTTCTCCTTGCTATCCCTATCCCTTTTAGGTCGAAGGGTCCTGAACTGCATGTCCCCCCACTGGAGCCCTTTTAGGGCCGTCAACGCAGTTTCCAAGTCTTTCGCCGATCGCTTTGCCATCGCTGCAATCGCAGCGGGAGCGATCAATGGGTTCATGGCCCTCCTCAAGATATCCTGCTGCGTCTTTCGTATTGTTATATTCCTGATAGACCGCATCCGCTTCGAAATGCTACGCCGGTCGTGCCACATGATTGGGTGTCGAACTCGCCCGTAAAGCGATTGTTCCAGTGGCGGAAATTTGTTGTAGTGGTATGCTTCCGCGGATTCGGGAAGACCCAAATTACTAGGGGGCGGAGGAGTGTACGTCTTTGTAATCTGAAAGAATGCAAAAGTGAGAATGATCGAAAACGCAGGGAAACGAAACCTATTTGTTCGATCGTACCTTTCCGGACTCGTCGTCCAAGAAGGGCGTCGGTAGCGTGCCCCCCTTGGCCATCTTTTGCACTTTGGATCGATTCATCTTCGCAAGAATAGACTCATCGAAGAAACGAATCTCAGGGTGATCCGGATCTTCCATGCGTTCCTCGAGAAAACGCTGAAACATTTGAGTTTTCAAGACCCGCGCCATGAAAGCAGTCGGCTCTTTTTCCTCCCCAAGATCTCGTAGAAATCTGTACTCATCAAAGAGTTCTTTCGAGTCTTTGTCTTCCATAATGAATTTGTTGTAGTTCTCGAAAGTCGCAACCATAAAGCGCAGAAAGGCGTTCCGAATACCCGTGGGAGAGAAGCCCTCAGGATCGACCATGTCCAATAAGTGAGCCTGGCCTCCAGCGACCATACTGCTCTCAAGCATCTCCGCTCGCTTATTGCGCATGAACTTGGGCTTTCGAAGTCTACGTATGCGTTTCCCATTGAATTCACACGAGCTATCACTCTCATGACCGTCCTGCTCCTTCATCTGGCCATGCACCGTTCGGAAGTCTGTGACTCCCTCCAACAATTCGTTTTCGTCGTACGCCTTCTTGGTCCTTTCGAGAACAACGCTTCTACGTAGAAAATCCGAGTCCAAAGTTACGCTTTGCATCTGTGCATACTTTGGCCGACTTTCATTTGGCAACAACAACAATTCTTCGTGCCCCTCCATTATGCAGCCCTTGATGCCACTGTTTGGCAGCAAGTACATGGAACCACCTGACTCGTCCAACCTTGCTTTGAGTTTCATGGCATCCCGGGGCGGCAGGCATGGCACCTTTCTGTTCTCATCGGTAAGATCGTCTATTCCGAGGTGAATCACGTCACGGTCAAGATCCACAAATACCACATGCATGGGTCGGCGTGCCGGAGAAATCTCGTGGAGATATCGAGAGTCTAGTCCCACGACGAAAGGAACCGGTGCATCCAGAATATCCAGCATGGCATACGGCATTACGGGTATGTACAATCCCTGCCACTCAAACGGAAATAGCGCACTCAGAAGTGCCTCAGCTACTGGTGTCAAGATACTGAAATTCTTAGACAGCAGTGCCACTTTGCACTCTTCCATCAAGCAACCGAGTACTACCATGATGTTGCCCACGCTCAGCGACGCAAAAAGTGGTCGATACGAGAAGTTTGCAAGGGGCAGTTTGTTGGCAGGCGGCCTTTCGATGCATATGACATTTTGCATTGTGAACCCGAATTCAACACGAATTTTGCCTTTTGGCGGCAGAGGGACCTCCGACACCAGATTGGCGATATACCGCTCTATTGGTAGAGGGGCCTCCACTAGCGTGATCCGATACAGCTGGAGCAGAGACTCTCGGAACATGTCAAAGAATGGATAATGAGATAGGAGGACTAAACACTTTGGAAGGAAGACGATGTCTGCGTCGTGCTCCAAAAAGCGTGGTAGAGATCCTTCGTATCCCGACGAAACAACCAAGTCCTTCAGTTCCTCCATTTCGATGTGCTCGTCGTATATCTGTAGTGCTCCGCCGTAAAGGCGGTCACCGTCCCCCAGCGTCAAGACGAAGGTGTAAAAGGTGGGGGCTTGCTGCGTTTTGCTAGGACAACAGCCCTTGGGAAGAACAAAATTTGGCAAGTGCAACGGAAAGACCATGTCACTATAGGCATCCTGTGACGGATAGCAATCCAATACTTGTGGCCAAAGATTCAGTTCTTCTGGCGATTCGCAATTCGATAGATCTCGGGCAAACTCCCCTGGATGTAACTGCATCGAATACGAAACGACACAGAAAAAGTCGATTAACCGTTCTGGCAGTGCCCCACCGCTCGTTCTAGTACCATCCACTTGTGAGGGAGTGGAAGGAAAGGTAGGGACTAGATGATGAATATTTCGAAGACCTGACGAGCCAAAGCGTTTCCCCGTTTCGTTTCGTTCCAAAATCGACAGCCACGCCACTTTGGACAAAGGCCCAGGCGGTGGCATGACAAATGCCAGAGCCTCATATTTCGCTTTGCAAAACACAACCCGGTCGTCGAGAGCACTCGATGGTGTGGGGCGCCTTCCTTTCCAGGTCTCTGGTATGAAGGCTTCGTATAGTACTCTGGATCTTGTATTTCCCCCAGCATTCTTCATTAACTGAGCCTCCGCTTTAGTCCAGGCTGAAGCATCGTGCACAGCGATAACTTTCGTAACAGTATCCCCTAACGTTTTGTGAGCCTGCGCACATTTGTTGCAAATAAAAAGCCCATGACCCCCGATTCTTTGGTTGATAGTGTGTGCTGGATCTTCACCGAAATTTGCACGTTTCTTGACATCTGGTGGAGCAAAGGCTCGATGAGTGAGCTGGAAATCATGAAATGCAACTGCTACCTGCGACGTTTTATCACCTCTTTTTCTCTCCTTCAAGCTTGGGCACAACGAAGCATAAACATACGAGGGATCAACCAAGGACGATTGACAATCGGCACAACTTCGATTGGCAGGATCCGATTGAATCAGAGATATTAATGTCTTGGTTACTGACTCTCCTTTCTTTTTGGGGGTGGGCATACTGCCGAGAAGTTAACCCAGACAATCATGCAAGATCAATAGGAGCGAAAAAATGCGAGAACCTTATTATGGGCGATGACAGCTTCACTCGAATCAATGGGCAACAGATTTCTGCGAATGAGTTCTTGATCTACTTGTATGCCAGCGGCAATGCCCATGGTGATAAGTTGAAGGAGAACGGGACTCTATCGTGGGTTTTGCGGGATGGCGCGCGCAGGCATGAACGCCTCGCTTGCGTGGGGCGATATGTGGTCGTTTTGGTCATGTGTGTGTCGAGCGGAACACGGACGACTTGGTCGAAGGTGGATCCTCTTAGTCGCAAAGGAAGATGTGGAAGATTTATGTGAACTATGTTAGTGACATGCTAAACTGTGGGCAATTATTATCTACTAGGAGCTGCAAGAATTGGTTTCACACGATGCGCCATGTGTAATTGGGTGGGTATTCGTAAGCTATGGTTCTCATGTGTACCGCATTTCTTTGGATAGGAATATCTGGGCCGCAGGTTTGACGCCAGCATCAAAGAACCGCCAACAAGAGAAGCCCACGAGGCAGAAGACTCGGAATCTTAATTGATGCCTTTGCTGAGATCCAGCACTTCGTCGAACGAGATTTCCTTTCAAGCATCCGATCGCGCATGTCAGACGAGAAAGAGGTGCAAATGATAGATTCTCACCACAAAAATCTTACCTGTTCTTGTCCAGCGAAAGCATTATCCTCTGTAAGGAACAACATACAATGGCACTCGTGTCTCTGTTTTGTTTGACGAATTCGCAAATATTGTTTACCATTGCATTGCGATGGAACGAGAGAACAAAAAATCAGAATACTTTCAAAAGAAGATCTCGCCTCAATGATAAACGCAGACCTTACCTCTCTCATGGGGACACATGGACAATTCCAGTACCCGCTCTTCGCCTCCGCTGGCTTGTCCTGGTAGTATCTGCAGGGACAAAGGGGCGCTCCCAGGGTAACTTTGTGTTCCGCAAGACCTCGGATGACGACTGCCGCCACCGACTTGTCCGCACATAATGTCGTCCCAGTATTCTGAAGGTATTTGTTGGTGAATGCGGTCATTGCTTTGGTGGCCTTATCCATGGCGACTTGCTTATCTTCCACCGACATGCCTTCGCTGCCTTCGAAACATGTGATTAAGCGGCGTCGTTGAACTGACGATTCCGTCATGGCATTTCGTGCCGGCAGCAACGAGAAAGAAGCCACAGTAGTCGCGAGGGACACAAGCGAAAGAAATGGGAGAACTCGGTTCATCTTAAGAGCAAGGG
Source organism: Nitzschia sp. DOCU1 (assembly GCA_951394045.1). Lineage (NCBI taxonomy): Eukaryota > Bacillariophyta > Bacillariophyceae > Bacillariales > Bacillariaceae > Nitzschia > Nitzschia sp. DOCU1. The sequence continues at coordinate 1,170,827 of OX595988.1, read as the reverse complement.
ACAAGGGTAAGAAAAGTGATTACAATAGAACGTTGCAGAAAGTGGAGGATATCATCCATCAGCCTCATCATCGGATGGTGGCATCAATTGGCTGTGACGACGGATTTCAGGTCGATGCATCGCGTCATGTTCGCTTCTCATCACGAGATGCGATCCGTTTTGGCGACGCGCGTCATCACGAAAACGCGCGACTCGCGCGAACTTTTGGTCAGTTGAGTCAATATTGTCTGACAGGCGTCAGGGTGCGTCACATTTTCACCGCCATGTAACCACACAAAATCCATCAGCCAACCCCTCACTTTTTTCTTTTGGTCGAAGACTTCATCTCCATTTGCCTTCATTACACCATCGTCAGTCAAGTTTCACTACAGGTTCCATCACTACGTCCTATATAAATTTGAATAGCTCATGAGGATTCCTTGCTCAGGGCGAAATCTCTTGCTCGCTATGGGTAGCTGCACTATGATCTTGTTGTCGGAATTTGGCTTTCAACGGCTCGGCTGTTTCGCCTTTCGACTGTCTTCTACGGGACATTTACCTCGAAGGCGTCATGCGACATTTTCCAGCAGAGTCACACAATCCATGGTTGCCCAAGACATTAATGCAGCCTCCGAATTATCCAACTCTACCAAAAGCAACACCAGCGAAATTCGAAGATCCAAATCTAAAATTGTGCCGCCACCACCCCCACCGTTGCCGGATCCATCGGAATTTCCTGCATGGGCATACGAACCGCGAGACTTTTTTCGATTTGAGATTCTTCACGAGTCTACCAAGAGCCAAGCCCGTGTGGGTCGCATCCATACTCCTCATGGAGTGATTGACACACCTGGATATGTCGCGGTGGCTACGAATGCAGCGCTCAAAGGAGTCGATTTTCGGGATGCCGACGACGATGCAGGTCAACAACTAGTGTTTGCCAATACATACCACTTGATTCTACATCCCGGAACGGATATTATTCGAGAAGCTGGTGGCATTCACAAATGGACTAATCGGCGGCGAGATCGACCATTCATTACTGATAGTGGCGGATTCCAAGTGTTTAGTTTGGCGTATGGGAGTGTTCACGAAGAATTGACATCGCAGGGTGAACTGAAGCGAGCCAAGAGAGGAAAAACAAAATGGGGAAGCGAGCAGGGTAACCATGTCATGGGCACGGATGCAGTCAAAGTGTCGGAAGAAGGAGTTATCTTTCGAAGCTATCGAGATGGTTCCAAGTTTCTGTTAACCCCCGAGAGTACAGTCCAAGCACAAAAGGACATTGCTGCTGATATTATCATTCCACTTGACGAGTTACCTCCGTATCACATCGACCGTAATGTCTTGGCAGAATCAGTGCAACGATCCCACCGTTGGGAAGCGAGGTCTCTAAAGGAACATTTGAAGAACGTTCAGGAACAAGCAATGTACTGCGTGGTGCACGGCGGCATTGACCCTGAGTTTCGCACCAATAGCGTAGAGTACTTGACGTCCCTTCCGTTTGACGGCTATGCCATTGGAGGATCGCTTGGCAACGGAAAGCAGGAACTCAAGGAACTACTGGAATGGATGATGCCACTATTTGACGGAAACGAGGCACGGAAATCCAAACCACGACACTTGCTAGGAATTGCCGACGAGGAGAGTATTCGAAATGCGGCTATCAACGGTATTGATACTATGGATTCCTGTTATCCCACTCGAGTAGCTCGGCATGGTACCGTCCTATGCAAGGAGGAGCCAAAGAGATCCATCAAAATCAAATCAGGAAAATATGCACGCCAATTTGGAGTTAAGATCGACCAAGACTGTACTTGCAAGACATGTCGTCACTACGATCGAGCCTACCTGTGGCATTTGTTCAAAGCGAATGAGCCTCTTGCAATCTCGCTGGCGGCGCAGCACAACATCCACTACATGTCGGATCTCATGGCGAGTATTCGGCAGGATATCATGGAGAACAAAATATAGCGTTGTTCGCGTTGATCTTAGGATCGAGCTGCACCCGCGGTCACTGCCTAAGATCGTGGCTAAAAGTAGAGTCAGAAATGTTGGCTTTTCTTCTTGCTAGAGTAGATACGGTCGCTATTCGAGTGCTAGCTCGCATGACCAAAAGGCCGCGTTGCCACAGACAGCCGGACTATGTACTGACGGTTTGGTCAGTCGCGTCGAGCCTCGGCTTTTTTACGTGGACGGAGCGCAGAAAAGTGAGCGGGCGCCCCCAAACGAAGTCAGCGCTACTAATAGAGAAGCGACGATGGCACGGAGCAATAGAAGTTCAACCTTTCGACAACGAACTCTTTCTATCCTTGACCTTTCTCCTTTCGTTAGAAAGGTTGCTTCGTGGTGTATTCTTGTCTTACCATGGCTACAGAGTTTCGACGATGGTCAAGCCGCGTAGCCGGAAGGAAACGCGATCGAAATGGTGATGCTTTTCCCAGCCGTGATTGTTATCGCCCCAAAGCAACGGACCCTGCTTGGTTGCAAGATTGCGGAATCTTGCCCAGTGAATGATATCGAATCGCCGCGAGCATCACTGAAGATGTTCCTTGGGGCTTTGTTTGTGGCTTCCCGACTTCCAAGGGAGATCTTTATGGGGGTGCTCACTACATTGATTCTTCGGCAGCGACCATGACGCCACAGGGGAGAGCCATAAAACAAGCAGCTGTCGACTTTGGAAACGGACAGACACTGCCGTTTACTCCCTGCAAAAAGGGATACATTCCAATGGTTGATGATCAACGGAAAGTCGGGTGTCCTCTGCACAATGTAGCTAGAGAGAAGCGACTGAAGAAAGAACAGGGCAAGTGTCGAAAGGGAGAAATGGATCCGATCTTTTTCTGGTCGAAACTGGAGGCTTCACCCGTAGGGAAAAGCTCAAAAGCAAAAGAGAGTAAAGAAGTGAACGATTCGTTCGCACCACCCAGCAAGAAACCAAAGGAGAAGTGCTGAATGACATGCTGACAACTTTTCGTTAACTCCCGTGAACGAAAGCGTTGGCACTGACTATGCATGCCGCCTTTGCCTTGGCGTGGTTATTCCTAGCTAGCAAATCTATTTCTAATGATTGTAAGTGTTTTCTCACTGAGGTATATAGGCGCAAGCTTCAGTGTCCTCGGGAGCCGCAACGATGTCATGGAACTTTGAGAAGTCAATGCTGCAAGTTGGGTGACCCACCCTCCACGGCGATGAGGACGACGTGGTTCCAATGGCACCATAGGGAAAGACGCAAGGTGCAAACGTATGGTTCCATGCAAGATCGACCACCTTGTATGAATGACGAGCTTGAAAGGATGCGCCCGTCCCTTCGTCGGTGCCTTCAACCAGGACGACAATTTCTGCATCACGATCGATTAGAAAGTCCTCGATAGAATCCAATTCGGTTGCATTCGATTCGTCATTCGACTTGTCCAGCGAGGCTTTGTGGTCTGTCTCAAGAGAAGATTCCGGATATGTGTGGAAAGTTCCGTTTCCGTCGTACCACTCTGCCGACGGAACCAACGGCGACTCGGAATCCATTCGGTGCACAATTACCTGAGGAAGGCCCATCCAAATATCGGGCCCACAACTTTGATCCGGATGTAGTAATTTCATTTGTCGACAAATAAAGTATGTCGTTTCCACTGACACTCCACCAGAAGGGTTCGCTACACCTATTCGTTCATGGCGGACACAATAACATCGAATCGTAGCACCAATCAGGTGATATCGTCGAAGTTCCCCCATACGAAACATGAGATACGGCACCCCTTTGACTCGCTGGACGACTGCCTTGTCTGAAAAGGCTATCGTTCTGCTACGTTTTCGCCCGCGAGATATACGATGAAAAAGCAAGCCCACCGCAACTGCGTCAAACAGTATAGCGGAACACACCTGAGCCAGCACAAGAAACAGAGGAGTCCAGCATTCACCAAAATAGTAGTTGGAGACTATCCAGAATGGGCGAGAAAAAATTGAGTTCAGAACAGGCAATTGTTCAAATCGCAACAGGAATCCATTTCTCACCTCCATAGCCAATGGAAGCCATGGTCGAAAGGCTAAGATACAGAGCCTCCATTCGATTGTTGATTTCCATGTGGCAAAATGGAATCAGCCTATCAGATCCATCTTCGTTCTTCTCGGTAGTTTGCCCCAATATCGATACTCCGAGGTAAATAGTCGCAAACACCACGACGATCGACGTATACACAACAAAGAGAATCAGCATGAGAATGCCTGTTCTTTGATAAGCCAACCGATGGAACCAGCCCCCAAGATTCCACTCATTCCAAACCCTCCCTTGGAAGCACCACCGACAACGTCGATTGCGAGATGCGGGGTTCCTGGACTGCCGATAGACACTCCAACGTCCTCGGGACTGACGAAAGGCTCCACTTCGATCCAAGATTCTCGACTCGCCCGCAGAACCAACCGATCCCGTTTCTAGATCCACACTTCGACCACCACGTTGTCGTATAGTGGTGTGAGGTTCCTGATGTAACAAGGGATTCCTCAAATCATCCTCCGAGGAATCGTGGATGGCACTTGTGTTGTCACTCCGAGGCACGTGCATATCTGCATTTTCGCTTAAAAGGTCCATCTCTATTTGATCATGAGAATTTCACTCCTAGCACGATTAGGGCGCCAAGAACAATGGCAGAGAGGGTTGTCAATTCAGTATTGAGGTAGTTTAGTGGTAACGGGCTTTGACGTCTCCCAACGCGCATCATCATCATCATCATCGTCGCCATCCTCTCTCTCGGACAACTTTGTCGCATAGCCAGATTTTCGCGCGACAAAGCAGAAATGGATGATTCGACGGACTCCAGGTAGTCGACCCACGCGACTGAAAGTTGAGAAGCACATCGGCCTTTCTGAGAAACTGAACTACTACCAGGGGTGATCCAACTAAACTAATAATTGTCTAATAAAACAATGAATCTGATAGCCAACGTGGCTTTCTACTCTTTGGTGTTGGGTCTCATAGGCCTGACGGCGGCATTGTTTGTCAAGTCGACCAACCTCGAGTACGATTTGGCTGTCGCGGAGGAGCCTTCCAGCGAGATTAACAAGCCAGCTGGAACCGACTTGCGTGATCTCGACGAAGACCAAGAATCATTTGTTCCACAATCCCATTCATAACGACTGAGATGCAAATCGTACTTGCGCCACAGTCGATGCTCCCGACTTCCAACTTTGCGGAATGCCAGCCCGTCTTCCCAGGAATGAATCTTGATGCGAACGTAGTGATCAAGCCTTCCTTGATAAAAGCGTGCTGTCCCACCTCGACCAAAGATCACGCCAGCCGTATCTTTTCGTGGTTGATCCGGAGGAATAGTCGTCAAGTATACACCGTAACCAAACTTTCCTTCTGACGAATGAATGTTGCCGTCTCGAATGATTCCTTCCAAGCCCTTTTTGTCGGTATAGTGAAACAACTCAAGCATTGACGTTCTCGATGAATGGCTGGCAATATCTTCTCTCAAGCTAGTTTTAAAAGCAGGGAAGAATGCGGTATTGTAGCTCAAAATAAATGAGATTGACGTGGAAGGAAGGAAAACTTGACCTTCTCGTCATTGGCGATCCTGTTGAAAATTTGATTCCTGTCAGCAAAAAGAGCGACTTTGAGGTAATCGCCTTCCATTTTTCCTGCAACGCAATGACTCTTGGCGGTCACACTTGCTGTTCGAGTCCCATGCAGTGCCAGTAAACGGAAGATCTTTCCCACTAATAGGCGCGGTCCGTGTGTGTTACCCGTTGCAAGATCGGGAATCTTTCTTGCTTTGCGCTTTTCTGCGTTGGGCGTAGATCCCGGTTCTCGCTGAAAGAAGAGGCGGGCTGTTCTCTATCTACCAGTTGGCGCGCTCGTTTGACAGCGCAATCCCGCGTCGCACCGTCCAATAGACTTTAATCTAATCAGTCGACATTCATCGTTCGGCGCGCGGCGGGGCCGGCGGCGGGCGAAGAAAACGATTGACACCAATCTCACAATCGTGCACCATATGTTTTCAACATGTCGACTATGATCCACCACCAGCAAGATAGCGAAGAGCTAGACTGGAGATGTAGTTCATGGGTGATTTTGGTCACCGACGAGTAACTCCCTTCCAGTATAGTAGTAGCTAGCAATATTAGTATGGTTGGGGTTAAGCTACCCGTTGCGAGACGAAAAAATTATGGTCTACTTCTTCACCGTGTACTAGCTAGGAAGCTAAATGCAACTTTTCTGTAGGGTGCTGTCAGCGCTCGCCCCAACACGGAAGAGAGCGCTGTTATTCTAGAGAGGAGACAAGAATTATGTTTGCTATAGCTAGACATCCTAGTTGAATCTAGAGCCACCAATGTTGCTTGCTTTCATTCTTTCTATTTTGTTACTAAAACACTACGTGGGCCTTCTTGCAAGTCTTTCGGAACCCAGAAGTTGTGAGAGGCGACCTACCCCCTCCCTTAACGACGGAACGTGGAGAGGACATTGGAGGTGGTGGCGGCTGTGCAGCAACGAGCAACGCATCGTCCAATAATTCATCCAACTCCTTTGATGTCGGCGGCCGCGATGTGGGGGAATTGTCGTGAAGACCTCGAAGGCTACGAGAAGTCGACCGTCGCCTTGTGTGGTATTTCACCAAGGACTTCTTTAAGGACGTCGGTGATCGTACGGGACAGAGTGGCATCGACGACTTTTCCGAACCGCTCTCCGATGACCACCGAGAGCTCCTCCAGCTATCGTTATTGTCTTGCATTTCGATGCCGCGGGAAGTCACGACGAAGTCATTTTCGCCATCTGTCTCGGCCAAACATCCTTCAAAGTCCCCCAGTGAGTCATCAAAGCGAAGGCTAGCTTTCATGGCCGTGATGAACTCTTTCATAGTCGGAACGGTGGCGTTGTCAACAACAATTTGGAGATCTTTCAATTCAATAGATGTATCCTTGAAAAGATCGGATAAACTTCGATTGAGGAGAGAGGAGGCAACCATCGTGTTCGATGTATCCTGCTTTCGTAATAGCGATTTGTGATTTGAGAGCAAGTGCGGAAAGAGTTCTGAGAAATGAGACAAGAAGTGAATGAAAGTGGATGCGTTCAGTGCTTCAGTGTACACTACAAATTGAAAATGCCTAAACGTCGTCGAACCGCGCAAGAGGAGGAGAACCTGCGTGTCACGAGAGAGATTTACAACGCGCGCCAAACTACGTGGTCGGAGGAGATCCTCTCAGACACGCATTTGGAGAAGCATACTTAGGAGAGGTTTGGGAATTATTGGAAGAATATATTCTACTTAATGAGGATTGAACATACGACCAACGCATTATAAAGCTATTCTGATCGCGTTCGGACTGATATTTAATCATCACGATTGCAGATAGAGTTATTCTATTCTTGGACAGTCACGAATTCTTTAATCCAACCTTCAGAACTGGTTATCTTATTTCTGGATGATACGCAGATGAGAGGCGTATGATACTGCCCCCCTGCGGGTAGTCCTCTTTTCCGGTGCAGTTGCCTTGAACGAACGAGACATAGCTATGGTAGTTCATACGTCAACTACTACCGGTAGGCAGAGTACTACTATGAAAGCAGAGACCGAGGCAACATCCTCTCGCTATCGTCCAAGCAACTCCAGATATCTGTCCTACATGTACTTCATAGTTAAAGGCAGCGAATATTGCCCGTCTATTTTAGACCTATTCAGTTGGATCTGGTACTGAGTAGTAATAGTACAAGTATCCTGCACGAAGTTGACCAATTACCGTCTACTATAGAGCTGTTGTTATTGAGCTGTGATCAGAGAAAACTGCACTTCCTCCTCTGTCAGGCTTTCCTTCGATTTGGCCCGGCCAACCATATATCTTACCAAATGTCGACACGCTGGTCTTTTGGCTTGAACATCGGGTCGCCCTCACCAGCCTCGAACGCTTCATGAAACTCAGGCATATTGGACAAAGGTCCGTTGCAGCGAAGCTCATTAGGTCCGTGAGGATCAACCGTTAACAACTGAAGCGATCGCTCCTGAGTGATATTCTGCCGCCAACATTGAGCCCAGGAAAGAAAGAATCTCTGAACTGGAGTAAATCCATCGATTGTAGACTTGGAATCAAAGCCCTCGGCAGCCTTGAGAGCGCGAAGTGCCAATCGCAAGCCTCCCAGATCAGCGATATTCTCCCCGGAAGTAAGTTTGCCTTGAACATTCTGTCCATGCACTTGGTAGTTGTTAGCTTGCTCTACCATGACTTCCACTCGCTTTTCGTACTCTTTGCCGTCTTCTTCTGTCCACCAATCATTCAAGACGCCCTTGTAATCGAACTTTCGTCCCTTGTCGTCAAATGCATGCGTCATTTCGTGTCCACAAACGGCGCCCATCGCCCCAAAGTTGACAGCGTCGTCGGCGTCTCGATCAAAGAAAGGATGCTGCAGGATGGCCGCAGGGAAGACGATCTCATTCAGACTTGGGTGATAATATGCATTTATGGTTTGCGGCGTCATAAACTGAAAACGGGTACAAAAGAGCCATTAGTAACACATCAATGTTGCATAAGTATATAGATCACCCAACTGTTGTAAGCTTACCCATTTTTCCTTATCTGTTGGAGCATTCATTTCACCAATGTCGCGGATATTCTCAAACTCACGCGCCTTGAACACCATATCTAGAAAATGGTCCCCTTCTTTGATATCTAGTGGCGTGTAGTCGATCCATTTGTCGGGGTACCTGTAGAGCAGTCAATTGAATTGGATGTAAGAATGACAATGTTTATACATACGACCAGAAGCACCATAATGTACGCACCCGATTTTGACTCGAAACTTTGCCATCTTTTGCAAAGCTGCCTCTCGAGTAGAATCCGCTTTGATCCACTCAACTTCCTTCAATCGATCTTCCAGAGCCTGTCGCACCTTCTCGACAATATCCAAGGCAATCTGCTTGCTCGATTCGTCAAAGTGCTTGGCACAGTATAGCTTGCCGAGTGCTTCTCCCAACGCGCTTTCCGTAAATGCCATGGCTCGCTTCCAACGCGGCTTGATTTCTTGTGTGCCCGACAGCGTCTTTTCGAAAAAGTTAAAGTGCTCGTCCACAAAGGCTTTGCAGAGATAGGGAGCTGAAGATACGGCCACATTCCAACGGAGATATCCCAACAAGGTATTCTTATCAACGTTGGACGCTACTTCCGCCGCCTTTTCCACAGCCTTGGTGTTCCGAACATTGATATCTCCCAGTTCTTCTGTCGACTTGCCAGTCGCTCCCAGGAAATAAGCGGCAAAGTCAAAAGCTTCTTTTCCAATGTCCGTCAGAGCTGAGATACTCATCTTATTGTACGTTGCGTGGGGATCTCGATTCTCCGTTCGGGTCATATGAGATTCAGCCAGCGTCTTTTCTAGTTCATAGATTTTGTCAGCCAGGGCGATATTTTCTTCTGTGGCTTCAGTGGCATTCACATTTTCGAGCAAGGTCAACATTTTGGCAATGCATTTCTTGTACGCTTCCCGCTTGTCTTCTTTATCTTCATCAAAGTAGTAATCGCGATCTGGTAGACCGATTCCACCTTGAGAGATTTGTGCAATCGAATGTTCACTGTTCATTTTGTCGGGACTGACACCAATGCTGATAAAGGGCGACACAGCATATTTCAAGGCCAGCACGCCCAAATTCTGGGCCAGCGCCGCTTTGTCCTGCATGGCATCCACGGTAGCTTGACAATGATCCAATAGTCCCTGTAGAGGTTCTAATCCTACTTGTTCAATCGTCTCTTCATCCATGGCCGCCTTGTAAAACACAGAAACTTTACGCTCGTCCTCACTCTGTTCTTTGGATTCGGCCAATTCAGTCAAAATTTCCTTGAGATTTTCTTGACTTTGGACGTGAAGAGTCAAGAAGGAATTCCAGCTGGGATAACCGGATGGAATGGGATTTTGTTTGAGCCAATTTCCATTGGCATACAAATAAAAGTTTGACTTTGGGGCAACGTCCAAATCCATGTTGGACCGTGACAAGCCCTTGCCCTCTTGGCAGTCCGTGCAAAATTTGGCAAAGAAATCGCCCGTGGCAGCCGCCCAGGGATTATTGCAACAAGGACATTTTACGTTTGGAGTAGTCATGATAGTAGTGAGTTTGTAGGGAAGACTATGATGGGAGGAAGATATTGAGGGCACCACCGCGACTAAGGATGCGTTGCAATGGAGACGACGATGATGCGATAGGAGAGGCACGATCCGAAACGAAAAAAAAGATATCGCGTTCCGAGGCGATCTTTTTGCTTCGATTGCACGCGCGGCGGCTCGCATGAAGAAAGAGGACCAGCCCGATTCATGCATTTGACTAAAGCGAACTCACTTTGACCCTTTTCGCGAGACGCGCGCATCGCTTTTTACGCCGACGATGGCGGACACTACAGCATGTTATCTCTTGTGGACAGCACAGCAGCGCCGTCTTTTGCCCTATTCCCGGTCATTTTCAAGGCTACTCCAACACCATCCATCAACCTGGACGCCCCTCCCATTGCTTCAATTAAAAAAGCAATCAACTTCCAGCGGCATTTTATCGTGCAGTCGTCGTTGGCATCAAAAGTTACAACCATGACTTTATCTCTTCGCTCCGTCGCCGTATCGAAACGACTCTTCCTGCGGACAACAACGACGGCATCACCCGCAGCAGCAAGTCGAGCCCCCGCTATCCAATTCGAGACAATTCGAAACTATGGAGTTTCCAGTCCCGCTGCACTGCCCATGAAACCCGGGACAGTCCTAAAGTACCTTGGAATTCTCAAGGGTCAAGATCCGCCAGCCGTATTGCCCCGAAAAGAGTATCCAGCGTGGGTGAGCGAATTGGCGACACCTCAGCCAAGTTTGGCGGTACTGAGACGTATGCCGAATGAAGAGGCAGAGGATTCGGATATTCGGCGATACCTCAAGTTGAGTCGGCGACAACACATTCGACAAAAGAACGAACAAGCGTCCGTCTAATAAATTCATGGGGAATTCATCGATGGACGAGAGAGAATAGATGGTACTTCTACACGCGGCGACGAAGTGATCTGGTTGTATTATCATTTGCCGCGTCGTGCTTTGGTAGTAGGAGAAATGTGTAAAATGGTGGCTTCTCCTCTCGCTTGTAAAATACCTCTCGTCATATTCTTGTAGACAGTCGGGACCCCGTTGCGCGAAACTAGATTGCCACTCTTCAAACCATTTATCTACCCGTAGCTGGCTTTGGTCGTCCAGCTTAATTGCGATTAAAACCTACGCTCGTCAAATAGATTGCTCGAGTTTTGCATCGTATCGGGACTCGAAATGCGCTGCGTCTCAAAGTTCACTATTTATGGTCTCTGGCAGTACTAGCTAGAAGGACAGGAGCCATCACAACAGGGCCAAGCTCCGCACAAGCTCTCTACCAAAGGTGTCAAAGCAATCACAAGCAAAGAAGAATAGAACCGCCCTCTTACACCATTCTGCGACTCGAACAACTTTTTCACAGCCCGCATCGGCCTTCGTCGGAAGATATAATTCTTCACCATTCATTCGGAGTAGTTAGTTGCCTACTGTTTCAAATAAAATTGTAACAGCTTTCATGGACGAAGCCACAAAAATCGACTTGATTCACTTGGTGATGAGTCTTCCATCCCTACAAACATCCCTATGATCAACGACAAGATACCAACTCGCAGAAATTTGTCCAGCAGCAGTATCTCATCCATCGCTACGACCCCGGTTGTATTTCATCTACTTCTGTCAAGTCGGATAGAAGGCGGCGCAAAGGCCATGTCGATCCAAGCTCAAGGTAGAATATGGTTCCTCACGATGAGCGAAAAGGGTTGTCCGTCATTGTTCTTCAGTTGGCCGAGCAGCAATCATCCATCTACCAGCACTTGATTCGTTTCACTGTCCAAGATCAAAAAGAATCATAGAGTTGAGTTATTCCATAATTCCATACCAGGTATGCTTGCAAGATAGCAATTGGGGGCTTGACATGATGGCAAAGTTGAGCAAAGTCAACAAGACATATATCGTAAAAGGATGAGTTTTCGCGATTCGCGGTCGTCCAACTTTCGAAAAATGAGGACAAGGCTTAGATCTCAAATAAAGAATTTTGTCAAGATAACGAATGAGACTAAAAGTGGTTTGATCCTAACCCGCCTTCATTTCAGGGCAATAATAATTTTTTCCGAACGAACAAGGCGAAGTGCGTGGTAAAATTTTCTGTAACATGTTTCAAATCCCTGTCATAAATAATACAATGCGTGGAGCTGGTAGCTTCGTGCCACGTCGACAAGAAAAACCTGTATCGGACGATCTTGAAAACGACAACGTTGAATTCATCAAATGACAGAAAATGCTGCCACGAGACAAAATGGAATGGATCGCATTCGTCAAGTCACACGGTTTACGACTTTTCCATACATCCCATTTTGATTGTACAATCTCTGACTACGGAAACTCGAAGCATTCGGAGCCGACTCGTGCAACGAATCCTCAAGGTTTTTGTGCATTCTGCTTTTCAAACATGACGGTAGACCATTTGAGAATGATCAGGCGGCGCGAGATGGAATTCTACCCGCCCCCAGTGTTGAAGTTCGGAGAAGAAAACCGGAAAAGAATTGTGGTTTATCTTGGGTGGAGGAGGGATATGGCTTCATGGATGCTCGACACTGCGCGGATTTACCAAATTCAACAGGCAACCGTGGGGGCCGCCCAATCAATCTTGGACCGACTTGCGAGTATCGATTGTGATGTTACAGAAGACTTCGAGCTTTACCAGCTTTCGAGTTTTGTGTGCCTTCTGATGGCTTGTAAAATGTTCGAATCAAAACGAACATTCAAGCGATCCAAGATCCAGGACCTACTCCGTGAGTACTTCTCTCAGGAGGAGCTCGGCCTTATGGAGCTACATATTCTATATTCTCTCAATTGGCATGTGCAACCACCGACGACGATCGAAATCGCTCATGAGCTTTTGGATCTGGTACCGCCAGGGATACTGCCTGATCATTCCCGAATCGAAGAAGTTGTGTCAACACGCCTGATGGTCGCACTTGTTGACTCTAGGTTCATGCCTTTTGCATCCTCGGCTATCGCGCTTGCGTCGGTGTTACGTACGCTTGAGTCCATTTTGAACGAACAGCCTTTTTTGGTGATAAAGGAGTACTTTCAACAAGCACTGGGTTACGAGGATGAAGCATTCGATGACGAACTTGATCAGTTGCGAAGCATGATGCTAGTAGCGCAGCCCGAACTGGAGATTGATCTTATGGATACATCGGATAGATTTATCATCCCCCGAATTCGCCGACCTACTGCTGCAGTTGCTGATAAGGGCGGTCTGGATGTGGAAGAAACTCCAGAGGCATCACCAAGATCTGTCGTTTCGCGAAAGTAAGGTCAACCGAGCAAGGCGCAGCACAATTAACAACTTCTTGCGCACGGCCATGCTATGCTATTCCATTATCATCATTGGACCAAAGCTAATAACGCTTATCTCGATGTTGCAAGTTCTGTCATAGGGAATGCTTCTCTACGGCTGCTTTCGATTCTGTAGATGAAGGAAACCATCGGCCTCCATACTTTTCAACCTGAGGAATACAAGAAGAAGTGATCGACCTTGCTTTGTTCCAATTTATATAATTGCTATTTACGAGGGTCACTTCCAGAATAAGTGGCACTCATTATCCAAAGTTCTCGACTGCATACTCCTACACTTGGCTAATCATATCATAGCTAGCAAAGCCTTTGACTACCTACCGAAAGAAATACGAGGCACGACGAGTATCGGGTGAATGTTCGACCAAAACGACTTCGAATGGATACGTGGCGCGAACAACGCGCGAGAATTGCGTCATTTCCGGGTTCCTGCACCAAAATTTTGCCGTCGTGTCGTTGAGGGATTTGCGAGGTCGATCGGGGAGAGCGCGTTGCCGTCATTTGCGCTCGGTCATCATCATCGTCCTTGCTCTACGCTTGGCTATTTCTGTTGTTGGTGACGAGAGCACTCACTGCTTGGCACACCTTGAACAAGAAGAGTAGGGGTGAGTTTTTGTTTGATATGGTCACCTCAGGATGAATTCGAGGTAGAAACTTGAGCGTGGTGGTTGTTTTGTGGTTCGTCCAATCAACACTAAGGCGACGAAAATCTAGCCGTTGCGCGACTGGGAGTCGGCATTTCGAAGGATGCAAAGCTTCGATGCATTTGTCGTTGGTAGAGAACTTCTAGTTCTTGTTTTGCTTGTTAGTTTGCATATTTTTCAACTGAATCAACAACTTCTGACTAACTCTTTGCGACGTATCCTAAACACTTCCTTTAATTTCAGGGGCACGAGGAGTCACGACAAAAATGGCTGCAAACGGCCACCACCACCACGGCGGCAGAAGCGTCCTGGTGCTCTATAGAGTCACCAACTCAGACACTGATAGCACAGACCCTTTGTTCAACTGTTTCTCGATGCCGTATGGTCAAGGACCGACGTTGAACTTGGTTAAACAGTAAGTCTTTGAGTGGAGTTTTGCAATATTGTCATTCGGAAATAATTCATTCAATTTCTGTTTAGGCATTGCGCTGCAGCTCATGCGTTGAGCAACATGGGCCCGGAGGGATATCACTGGCGTGTTTTGGTGGAGGATCGACCTGGGAGTTCAGGCGGTACTACTGAGAGAACTTACAGCTGGTGGGATATTCAGGACGGAAATGCAAAGCTCCCAGTGAAGGAAACTACCCAGTATGACTTGAGAAAGTTGCTCTTCCCTTCTAAACCAGCCGTGACGGCTACAGATTCTGCGAGCAAGGCGGCGAAAGGTGCACTCAAAATGATGAAAGGGATGGCTAGTGTTGTTGCTGGTGAGGATATCGTCGGGGGTGAGAGCAATGGCCCACCGGTTTCTGTGTTGACATTTAAGTTGTTGGACTTGATGAAGGCTACCGATGATGTGAACTCGAAACATGGAGGTGCCCCTCCGCCCGTACAGCCTCGTTCCAAGCCAGCTCCTGCTCCCCGCCCTGCGCCGAGGGCCCAACCCGCACCCAGACCCCAGCCGGTTCCTCAAGCTAGACCCCAGCCCGCTCCTTCCCGCGCCCATCAGGTTCCACCACGTGCTTCCCCTCCGCCGGAAGCTAACCTCATGGATTTTGGCGGTTCTCCTATTCCTGCTGCCGGTCAAAATCGAAAGGTCCTTCATCATGCCATGTCGTCGCCACCGTCCATTGGAGGAAACCCAAATGAAGATAAATTCCAACGCCTGAAGCGAGAGCGTGAACAGAAGGAGAGAGTAGCTGCCAAGAATCGAGTTTGGGATCCTGTGGATGAACGGTGGGTGGAAGTTGAGCCTGGTCAGGCTCCACCGGGACATTCCAAATCCGGAATTGATCACTCGGCTCCAAAGCCCAAAGCCGTTGCGATCAAGTTGGATGGTTCTGGCCCAGCCCCCAGCTCTACTGCTGGTAAAAAGGGCAGAGCCGACCGTGTGGCGAAAATGCAGGAGGAACAAGCCAAGAAGGTGCAAGAATTCAAAGAGCGCGAGGCGAAGAAGAAGTCTGATGAAGAACAGGAAGATGTCATTCGTAGGCAGTTGGACCCAAAGATCAAGGCGTGGTCCGAGGAGCATGGAAAGAAGAAGCAACTGCGTGCTTTGTTGGCTTCGCTTCATACGGTCTTGTGGCCGGGTGCAAAGTGGAAGCAAATTACTATCGGTGATCTGTTGGATGATGGCAAGGTTCGAAGGGCCTTTCTAAAGGCGAGCCTCGTGGTGCATCCTGATAAGACTAGTGAATTGCCCCCGGAGCAACGATTCTTGGCGAAACGTATCTTCGATGCCCTGAGCCAGGCCAAGAGTGATTTCGATAATGGAAACAAATAATTTTACCTATAACTGCATTGGTTTTCGCTTTTCTACATAGCACGAATTGCCTTGCTAGCAACGCATTCTTCCAGAAGCGATACTCCACCACCAAGAATACTCTAGCTACTAGCTTAAAGGCTTGGAACCTCTTCGATCAAGTCAGAGTTTGATCGACGAACGAAAACGGCAGTTTCCGAACAACGTTGTGCCAGATGAAGTGGCCTACCGATGGTAATCAATCCGGCCATCGTCGTTAAGGGTGGTGTCACTTTCAGATTCTTTTTGAAAATTTAGGTCGTCGGCAGCAGTTTCTTGGGTCACGAGGGCCACGTCATCATATCCCTTTATTGATTGCTTTACGACGTGCGGTACCGACGTCCGTGACTCGGGCAACAGACGAGCTGGCGCACTGATGTAGTCATCCATCGCGCCGCGCCAGCCCCTTGCACATTCAAACTTCCCATCCATCCCACCGCTATTGCGCCGGCCGAACCGGTTGGGAACAAACAGAACGAAATCCTTTTGACAATGATCCCTTCTTCAAGTGCAAAATTGTATGCATAAGAACTGTTACCTTTTTCGAGACGTCGGAGCACCACACTGCAGACAACAATTTTGAAATGATGAATGGCTTGTGGTTATGCTTGTCTATCTTGACATTGTCACTGAATTCACGGTTGGGGGATGCCTTCGTCTTTCCCCGCCCAGTAAATCTCGCTGTACGAAAGGGCGACGGCATGAGACAGTCGATCCTTCGTGATCGGCACGTCGCGTCCTTCCCTCAGCCACGAATATTGGAGGGGAAGGGAGCCAACACAGAGACTAGCAACAAATCCCCCAACAAGGCTTTATTTATCCCCTTCTTTCTGGCGCTCAGAGATGCAATGGCCCCAGCCTTAGACTTGGCGTTGGCGAATGAATGGCAGATCAACCTCATCAAACACGTCTTGACAATAATCAGTGCCCGTTTTGTGCTGAAAACGCTTTTGGAGTTAAAACAAACAAAGTTCCAGTGGTCGAATATCTCAAAATACCTCTTGGCAGCCGGACTCGTCGTTGCTGGAGGACTTTGGGTCGACGCCGTCTTCGTCATTCCATATTATGGAATCAATTTGATTCAACACGCGGTTTGCCTCTGGGGGGTGGCGGCTGTTCTCAAGCTCGTTATGCCCCGATTCAAGACAGCTACTACTGTAGAACCAACCAAGAAGAAGGAGAAGAAGACAGTTGCCGTCGCCGTTCCAAAGGTCGTTCCTCCTCCTCCCCCAGTAGTCGACGATGAACCTGTCACCGAGAAAGAAGTGAAGGAAGAACCGCCCCCCATCACCGTAGAGACTGAGATGAAGCAAGATGAAGTGGTCGCTGAACCTGAACCCGAGACGGCTACCAAAGAAAAGAATTTAGTTTACTATTTGACCAACATTCAAGAAGAACTGGCGGAGATTCAATTGGTGCGCATTCCTGAATTCTTTAGCCAAGAGGCTTATGATAAAGCACAGAAACAAATCACGACCTTTCAACTTGAAAAGGTGCAAGATTTCTTTGAAATAAGGGAATACGGCGACAACGAGTAGTTCAGTAAGAGTAATGTTAACGGGGAATACAAATCTACTACCGTCGTAGCTTCCATGGGGAGATGTCGTGTCTCCTCGCTACAGTCTCTAGCAGTAAAAGCCACCGGCATCGATAGTCATGAATCGGCCAGGGAAGAACAGAAAACTTTGGAAGTTATTTTGTTGTGGAGGACGATCTGGTCAAGCGCTAGATAATGGATTCCTAATCCTCGAGCCATCGCATCAATATTCTGTGGTCGTATTGTATGGGGAGCAGATGAATCAATCGAAGTGCACTCCTGCTTTGCATTTGGAGCCTATGTTCTGGTGTAATGTGCTAGAATAATAGTCTCTCATGCTCAAAGGAAAGATTTACTAAATACCAGTCACGAATCAGTCCTGCCTTGTTATCTGCGAAAACACCTCATTGCGTTTGCAAACACTCAACTTCTGCCCGACTTTTGACCGTTTTCATTTCTTGGCACACCATATATGATACAAACCACCACAAATCTCAGCTTCGCTTGATTGAGGCCTTCATCAGTTTTGAGGTTTGCGGTATGAGTGAGGACTCCATCTCTGGACTGGTAAAGGAACAAAAGAAGAGCAGCCAAGGCGATGAAGAATCGTGCCCAGTTTGTCTATTGGACGATGTTCCTCTGGTGAGGACCCCATGCCGGCACGAGGTCTGCCTCCCGTGTGCGGAGCGAATCCTTGCGGCTCCCGTTCAGGGAGCCCGTGATTGGGAAGTTCTTCAGATTCCAGGGGAAGATGCCCATCTGGACGTCCCTACCAGGGGTAGATGCCCCATGTGCCGCTGTGAAATTTGCCTTTTTGATCTCAAAAAGGTGGTTTCAGAACATGAAAATTCGCCGGATACGCAGACCGAGGAAGAGTCACAGCTTGCTGTGCAGAAAAACTATGCCATCGCTTCGACGGGACTGAAAGGGCGTGTCTACGTGGCGAACGGAAAGGAAGTTGGTCAGTCAAGCATACACTTCCCATCGGGTGACGAAACAAATGGGCGGACCGACACCGATTCGTCCTTACCGTACGTTGATTGTAGCTATGATCTTCCACCGCGTGGCCGATTGCCCCCAAAGAAATATTTTGAGAAAGGTTGTTTCTTTCATGAAGCGACGCGAACATTTCACGGCAAGCTCAAATGGGGTGAAACGTGCAAAATGCGGGCTTTTGGCGCTTTAGAATGGGAATATGCATTGACTTTTTCGGCTGATTATCAATTCACCACACGGGGCGCCCTGCTTATAAAACGTGATATATGTCGCGACCCATCGTGCCAAGAACTTGACTGCAAGTACCCCTTGGACGGGCGTTGGACGGTTTCTTGGCCTGACGATCCTTCCCGTTCGCACACGACTGTGGTCGTGCATGGTGGCAAGTGTGTAGAACTCTCTAGGTTTGGTGACGAAAAGGAAATGTGGGATTTGTGGTTCGAAGAAAATAAATTTCCAGAGCTTTTATGTCGAAGCGACCAGGCCCGGTTCGAGTCATCTTGCGATTTGACAACGAAGGACATTCAAGTTAGTGAAACGATCGAGTTTACACTCAAGTCGTCAGGCGACGAATCGCATCGGAATAATCGCATGATTTGGACACGAGAGACAAACATTCCCGAACACCAATATCTTATGGTAGTCAAATTTGGGTTTGGGCCAGGTCAAACCTACTATCATGCTCTTGCTTCGGACGGTGGAGAGAGTGGAATGCCCAAGTATCATTCTGAGACTGTTTGGGGCAACACATTTTGTCAAGGGTTCACAGTTGGTCTTGCATCTTATCATTTTATGGAGAACCCCGAGCAGGGTGTCTATATTAGCTATGAGCACGAGGAGACATCCATCTGGCCACCACTTGATAATGGAAGCCCCATCCCCACGAAAATTTGGTTCACTGAGACATCCTATGATACGGAGAATCGGATATTCCGTGGGAAGATTGATTGGCAAGGAACACATGGTACCACTTGGCAAGGATCGCGATGGTGGAGGTGAGGGCATGATACTGGCATGGGGATGGTTCTTGATACTCGAAGTGCACAGACCAAGTCTCACGTCTGTTCCCGTTTTTTGTTTTGGTTGCACTAAGGTATGAAATGCAGTTCGACGAGAATTTTGCTTGCATTATGGGAGGCTACGTCATGTCAGTACCACTAGGGTCGGATGTGGAGATTGCAATGTCGAAATATGGTAGGGACCTCCTCTACGCCAATGCAGGTCTCACCGAGTTGTGTCGGGACGGAAACGAGGAAGGCGTGAATGCCATGGAGGAAACTATTGAGACACTGCAAGGTCTAGAACAAGAACCATTGAGGATTCTTGTCGCCATGATGCGAAGAACCACAGGCCGGGGCGTCAGGATTCGCTATCCGCGCTCGTTCCAAAGATAGAAAGGCTTCTAAAATGAAACCTTACTAAGTAGTTTGAGTTGATTTATAGCCTGGATAACAATTTCCTACTACATCTTGAGCAAAATGTAAGCTTTATTGACTACCGGTACATTATTCCTTTCAGACACATTCCCAGGTAGTGGCACTTGTCCCGATCTGTGCTCATGGGAATCGGTAAAACAAAATCTTCTCCGTCACAGGGAATCGAACCCTGGTCTCCCGCGTGACAGGCGGGGATACTAGCCACTATACTATGACGGAATACGTGATTATGACATCACTTTAATATTTAAACCGTCTTTAAGTTGTCAATCACGGTAAGTTTCATTTTTGCCTTTTGTGCATCATCACATGCACACTTCTTCGTCAAATGCTCCATCCCATGTCATCATACATCATCCAATATCATACAACGTTTAGTATCTGCCCTTTTCATACTACTCACTGTTGAGCATGCCCGAAAATAATGCCGAAGAATCATCTGTCCAGCACTTCTCTATATTGGCTCATGTCAAAAAACCGCTTCAGAGTGGAGGCAGTGCTGACGAAACAATGACGACGTCGACAGGAGGGGCGGACTGGATAGCGAATGTTCGAGACTATTTCGAACAAAGATTCCAAGAAGAATGCAACAGCCAATTTTGGAAGGAACACAACCAGAAATTAGAGGCTGACGTTCTTAAACAGTTGCTGGACGATGAATCGTCATCATTTCCAACCACTCCGCTTTCCTCGAAAACTCCAGACACTTTGCGATTCCACGGGTCGCTCGGTTTAAGGGTCACTCCAGAAGGAGGAGTCATTATAAACCTCACAAGGATTTCCTTACTGATGACAATAAACTCTTCTGATGATTCGAAATGGGAATTGTCCGACAATCCCAAGTCCTTGAGGAAGCTAGCCTGGTGGGAACGCCCAGTGTGGGCTTGGACTTGGCATGAGCGGTTATTTACTCAAGCCGCCGTTATTGTACACGATTTCGTTGACCAATTTTCTTCAGGGGTTTGTGCAACAATCTGGAATTCGAACGATGCCCACCAAGTCAATGTCATGATACCAACCGAGCAAGCAGCGGGTGCCCAAGTCAGGCTCGTTTATACTCCTCCGACTTTTGATGCTGTTGTCGTGGCACCGAATGAGAAGAACAAAGTTGCAAACGAAGGCTTTGTCGAAAGTAAAGCTGAACCACGAGAAGAACTAGGTGAACAGCTGGAATCAAACTTGGAAGGATGCGTTGGGAGTTGTGTTTCTGCAACTACAAAAGATGATGCAGGCGAAACCACAACGAATGACTTTGAATTGCATACCCAGGACGAGTCTCAACAACCAACGGTGGTTTCGTTCGCATCACAGGAGATTGCTGAAGACGGTTCACAAGACGCCTCTTCCTCGTCGCCAGTACAACTTACTACGAGCATTACTGCATTGTATTCCATTTCCGAAGTCACCCCCGACGCTAAGGATACAGCCTCCCAAATTGACAGTCACGGTATCAACTTGTACGAGTTGTCGCAGCTCCCAGCGGACGTACGATCGGAAGTACGACTAGTTGCCGCAATTCAAGAACGCCAAAAGAAGAAGGAGAGCCTGAAATCGAGCATACGAAGATGGTTCGGCCAATCTGAAACTACGACTGCCGCAAAGAGTGGGTGGAAACGGAAAGGCGTCAAAAGTTCCAAGGAGAAACCTCAGTCCAAGAAACACCGTACCATTCAAGAATTTCTTGGTGGAAATGACCCTTCTGCATAGCATTATATTGTGTTAAGATGACAACTGAAAAGCAACAGCAACGGGCAAGTGATCTGATGGCTCCTGATGATTGGGGCACGGTGTGGTGGTTATGGTGTCCACAACGGCAGTGGGCTGCAGGGCCGGTGTACAATATATGCGATCGTACCGTGCTGTAAACAGTCCCACGTCAGGTAATGGATCGCCCAAAACTCCCATGTCGTGGGCGATTCCCCAGAATTTGCCGCCGTCCAATTCCTTCTGGTACACCCTTTGAAAACCTTCCAACGACAAGACACCATCATTAGGTAACTTGACTCGTCGTTTCCTAACTTCGAAAGGATCGTCGGGATTGGGATCCTCCCAGCCCATTTCTGTCGCCGCATTTCGATATTCATCGCCCCGACCAAGCTCGTGATTGATTTTGATCAACCACTTTTCGACGTCTTGCCGTGTCATGACTCCACCCTCTCCCGTCGCCAGGCGTTTATAGATCCGTTCTAGTCGATCCAACATATCCTGGCTCAACTGGGGTCTGTCGTAAGTAGACTCTAGCATCAACGACGACATGAGTTCTGCAACCACCATTGTTGGTGGACTACCACTATTATCGGGTCGTTCGACGCAACCAGTTGCATCCGTCATGGGTTGAGCGAGAGGCAAGTCTTTCCGCCCTGATGTTACTGGTTCGTTGTCCTCCAGAAAGGTCTCATCGACATAACCTTGCTCCAAAAAGTGGATTGCTCCACATTCCTGACCACCGTTCATATCCCCACAAACTATCAGGCGAATAGTCTCTTCTGGCTTTGGTTCTTTCAACTTTTTTGCCAGTGTCAGCATGCCCTTGATAGCCTCATTCATCTGTCGAACACGACGAGGACCATTCTTGCCCGCTTGGAGGTGAACATTGGCAACATACCAGCATTGTGGATCTTCTGAGAATTCCGTTAAAATGAAGGCTGTCAGTAGGGACCGATCTTTGTGAACCGCAGGAGTTGCTAATGTACAATGTGAAGTCTTCCAAAACGTGGCGGGTCGAAATCGACCTTTTTTGTAGAGCTCCAAGCCATCATACCCCAGCTCCGACATGAACGAAAAGTCGTCCTCGAAACTCTCCGGTGCAATCTCCTGCAAACAGACGACATCGGCATTGATCTTTTGAATTCTATCCCGTAGCAAGTCCCGTCGATAAGCCCAGTCGGAAATGTGCCAGTCTTTCTCCTCGACAAGTGGCGGGTTGTACATTTTGAAATTCCACCAACCGTCAGCGCTGTTTGGAAGTAGAATGTTCCATGACAAGACCGAGAGGCATGGGACGCTAGTCGATGGCCTTGGCAGAGTTGCTGGGCTTATGAGGTGCTCAATGGCTACCATCTCATCAACTTGTGTTTTGGGAATGTATTATTATGCGAAGCCGTGGTCGTATCTCCTCCTCATGTCGACAGCAGCAAAGAGGCAATGAACGGTTTGTGGTCGATCGCGTCTCATTCGTCATCGTGGCTGGCGTCATCCGTCATACAGCGCAATGGGCAAGGAATAGGGGGAATGGTCACATCTGGGGTATTTTACTTGTTTTACGCAGAAAGCGTCCCAAATCCCCCGCATTGCACACTGACGACGGGGAGACCAGCCGGCTTTATTTCCCGCCATTTTAAAGGTCGGATTGGTCAAAAATAATCCATGATGATGATCCTGTCATGTGAACAAAAATCCATTGCTCCAAGTTTGGTGTTGTCTTCCATGGCGTTGGAACCCGCAACTCTTATAATTGGAGGTCTTCCAGTATCAGAATCAATAAAAGAGTTCATTATGTTGCTGTCGGTGGCATGATGGGGGAAGGAAAAGTTCAGGGCCGAAAGGCCAGTCCGTACTTTTCTAATAATGCCCCCGCCCAACCGGAATCATCACCATCCAGCCTCGCCCCCAACAGTCGGTATTTCTTGCGATCGCCAGGCAGTGTCCATGGATCCTTGGAGGCCTTGGGTCCCATTTTTGCAACATGGGTATCATCATCTTCTGGCGACTGGAGCGGCATGATTCATCGCTGCACTAATTCGTCGGCTACCGGCGTTGCTAATACTTCTGCATGTGGTCCATGCCAAGGTACAATGAAAGAGGCGATGCTTCATTTCCGTGACTGCCCTCATATGCAACGGGAATTCGATAAATTACATCTTAATGATGATAGTGATGCCAAAGATGACTGGTCCATTGGACAAACAACAAGAAGACCTGGCGGTCACAGTGCCTGTATTGAACGACTCGCAAGGAAGTGCCACTGGCAGGTTCGACATTTGTGTCGGCACCAGTGCTACCTGAGAGCATATGGTCCTTTTCGGGATTGGTGGATATTAAGACAGATGCTTGTGGAAAGGACGGACCGGCCGATGCATGCACTTCTCCAGCATTGGACCTGCAAGCTAGAGTTTCCTGTGGAGGACGATGACTTGGTGGAGGAGCCTTGGACCAATGACACGACAACAACGATGGAGGCACCCAGCCTGGCCATAAATGGCGATTGTGGCATTGTTGCAGGCACGAGACCCACGAAACGAACTCGGAGCTGCTCACCCTCGAAACCGAACTTGGGGGATTTGAACTTGCAGATAGATTCCTCAGGGATTTCGTGGCGTCGCTATCATCCAAGGACGACATTTCGAAATTGCTGTACTGGCATGGTAAGGCAAAGACGCAGATAGTGTTTTTCCAACGAGCTCTTGGTCTGACACAATGCGGTATGTTGCTACATCCACTGCCAGGTCTATTCAAGTGGTACACAGGTACTACGAGCGTTGTCAGCGGAAGATTGTACGGAAGGGCTAAACAGCTCGATCGATGATTGTACAGGAAAAAGAGGTGACGATAGTACCAAAAGGTGGAATGTCCTACGGTCCACCATTGTACCTCGAGCACCGGAAGGCTATCAATCGTATATTCCTTCGGATGAATCATATGGGAACGATACTACAAGTCTAGCGTCGCCGTTGGGCCTATTGGAGGAACTATTCGGCGACGAACCGTGGCGATTGCTGATGAGCACGATCCTGTTGAATCGCACTCGTCGCAATCAAGTTGATGGAGTAATGGCTCAGTTTTTGGAATGGTGGCCCGCACCACAGGCCGTCATTGCCATGGCGGCAAACGATCCCGCGCTTGCCACGTTGACTAATCTCATTGCTCCCCTGGGAATCAAAAATCGTCGGGCCAGAGGGATTGTACGATTCTGCCAAGACTACCTACAACTTGTGGCACAAAAGCAGCAACAAGATGCGGCTATGGCATCCGATGAGGTTAGCTGCTCATCAGAAACAACAGACGCCAGGACAATACGAGATAGTGATACTGTTGAATGTCAATTTACAAGACAAGAAATCTTGAATCTCTACCATTGTGGTGAGTATTGTGCGGATGCCTACGAGATATTCGTGCAACGCAAGTGGAAGAATATCTATCCGAAAGATCACGCGCTTCGTGCTTACGTCGAATGGCAGCAGAGTCGTCGACGCCAAACCGATGTTCTTGCTCCAGACTGCCGCCGCCAGCAAGAGAAGCAGGCCATGGATTGATAGCGTCGGCTATTTAGAAGTTTGCGGTTCCTCCAAAATCCCGACCGACCCACGAGTGCAAGATTCCTTCCCCGTCGGGAGTGGCTTGTAAGGAAGTTTCCACATTGCGCACCAATGCCTCAAAGGATGGCTCGTGCAACATGCGAATCAAATATGCCGCCACAGCGTCACGATCTGCCGCCAAGGCAGCAATCTCTTGATTTGCGGACTCTTCAATATCATCCTCGTCGTCGATACTGTTGTTCAAGGCCACAAAACAATCCGAAAAATCAAGGCACTCTTGCAAGGAACGGAATTGCAAGACCATGGCTTTGGTGCGAGTACGTGAAAGCAAGAGGATGCAATTGTGACGGCGAATGACAGTGCCCTTGTCACTACTACTGCTACCATCGCTGGTGGTGCGAAGGCTAAACTTTTGTTTGAGAGCTGGAATCACAATGCTATTGTCGTGGTGGGAAAACGAAATGCGTGTCAGCTTTTGCTTGCATCCATGCATGCACGATTTGTTCCACGTACCAATCTTTGCGTGGCGAGGCTCGAATAGCAGCGCTAGTCCCAGAAGCTCCCACTTGCTTTTGCCATCCCAGACTTTCAGTGTACCGATACAATTCAATGAGCCACGAAGGCTCTTTCTCAGCTTGTGGTGGCAATGGCATGACGAACAGTGTTTCTCTTTACTCGTACTCCCTACAAGGCGACAACGACTACAATGGCTCGTATGTATCTCTGGCTTTCAATATCGGAGCTTGGAACAGTTTCCTAGGCACGCAGGGTGATAGTTTCGGAAAGTACAAGGTAATGTCGGTCGCCGTTTTTCGTTTCGTTCCATGGTGGACTGCTGCATTGGTGGGAACTCCAAGCTTGTTTTGCATGCGAGAAGAGGTGCGGGAGTGACGCCGTCCCGTCAGTCCCGCCGCTCGTCCGTCTGTCGGTCATGCAGGATCTGGGCGCTACTAATTGCTTTCTCCTGATCTCCGTGAAGGTAGTGTTGCTCATTGGGTAAAACGTCGGCGCCATAGTTCCTCACAAGAAGTCAGGACCAGATCATGCAAGGTATGCCATAACTAGAGAAGGCACATAGCCTACAGACAAGCTCCTACTAGCCAGTAGATCGACTCTTTGGACGGCGATGTAAGTGGTATCAACCCCTTTCAGAATGCATTTCCGGCTCTAGTTGTGATGACATTTCGAGTACATCCTCAGAGAAATTGCCTATTGCTTACACTGCACGACGTTTCTAATCTCAAAAATGAGAAACGAGGGGGGTTAGCTAGAGAACTTGTATTGCAGCACAATTCGTCGGGAAAAGTTCTACAGAGGATAGAATTCTCGCGGTAAAAAGTGTCTACATTTCATTAGGATTCTTCTTGAACTCGTTCATGTTAGTAGTAGCAACGGGACGCCCAGTCAATTTCAGTGATCCCAGAGCCGATACTTCCCCTCCATTGTTCTCTTCCACGAAAAAGGTTAGACTCTTCACTCGCTGGAACTTGACAAACTTGGTCATGATCGGCTCGGAACTCTCACGCAAGTCTTCCGCGGTCAACTCAAACACCTGCGTCGGATCGACATCCTCGATATCTTCAAATCCGAGATTCTCTCGGTTCACGTATACTTTGACAAGAGTCGGGTTGGATTCCGGTTCGTTTCCATCGTTGAAGGCAACAAATTTGATGGACTTGACCTTGACGAATTCTTGAAAGGCGATATGCAAAATTAATTGCTCATCCGCGTCGCTTTTACACCCAAGTCTTGAATCACCAATGAACAAATTGGACATGGGATATCCGGCAGCCTCATTGCGGGCATAGCAGGCCGACTTTTCAATATTTCCCGACAGATCCAGCATCTTGCCATCGTCGTTCGGTTCCGCTGCTGCTGCCCCCGGCATGCCTCCCAAGGCACCCATGCCTCCTGGTATCATCCCTTCCATTGTCGAATAGTGTTATGTAGTGTGGATCGGCGAATATAGTAGAGCACTAATAGTGTATCTGGACGAGGCCACCAAGGGTGAGAGTGGCATTGCTGTCTCTCACATGGTGTTGGTTGTTTCTTGATGGTCAAATGGATCGCGCAGGTCGACGGAAATCAAACGAACCAACGAGAACAATGAAAGAGTCCGACTGTCGTCCGTATATGTATACCTGGTATGCAAATATGGTTTATGCATACCTATCGCCGGTATATGCTTTCTCTCGACGGAGCATGGGCTGTCTCTACTAGCATCGATGATTCATTCAAACGAAGAAAAGACCAAACTATGCTCTAGTACAATCATGGAAACAGATTGGTATGGCTTGAATTAGCGTAACAAGCGAGTCGTTTCAAGGCGCTTGCTGGAGACGCAACGCGCTAATACATCCTAGTTACTTGCTTTCTTCTTTTTTGATTTCTTTTTCTTGTAGTTGGGAAGAACTAGGTCAGCTGTCGAAAATGCGGTCGTCTTGTCTTTGAGGTGGGCAGATGTCCCACCAAACAAATTAATATTTGGTGCAGTGGCCGTTGGACTGCCGCGGGATGACTTTCCTTCTGCTTTTGCACGCGTGTTTTTCCTTGTCAGATTCAGCATCGTCGATGCACCGTCTCGCTCAGCGTGCTCGCTGCTTCCTACTTCGGCCTTGTTCCCAGCTGGAGACGATGCACCACCCCCTAGTTCGATGTTATCCCGGTGCGCAGCATTTACCCTATCTCCGTCGCGGGCTGCTGATTCGCCAACCTCTGCTTCCACATCGTGGTGACTGCTGGTCGCCGAGGAGTCAGAGTTCAGGACCCATTCTGGTTCGACCACACGCATAGGAGGTAAACGAGCGACCGCTCTTGTTGGAACGCCCACAACATGAGGGGCGCGCGCAGGAGGATGAATATCAAGCAGGTCGTTGTCATGATGGGATGCTAGAACGCGTTCCTCTGGGGGCTCGGGGTTGGAATCATTATCGACGTCAATGTAGTCCATGCTACCATCTTGCGGGTTGTCCGGCATCGTGACGCCTCCTTCATAGATTGCAACAAAATTCTGGCTTGCACCACCCAACATCTCCTCTTCAGAGCCATCGTCGCCTACTACAGCCCTTCCTCGATCGTCCCGAAACAAATCGTGATGGTTGATAGCACGAGCGTCGAAATCATCCTCGAGTTCTTGATCGACCTGTTCCTGTTCCTCATCACGAAAATCGTCGTTGTGTTCACGGGAGGAAGGCTCCTCTTTCTTATCTTCTTCGATTCCCACTTGCATTGACTCCACCATGTCTTCGATCTGACGCGACTCGTCTTTCAGAACATCTTCAAATTGATCGGCACCTATTCCTAATAAGGCGTCAGTCAACTTGGACGTTTCATGGATGACCAAACCACTCTTTGCCCGCGGTTCCACCCTGTGCCCTTTTTGCCCTAATCCTTTCCAGATATCAGTGAGGAAAGATCCGTCCTTGAACAGGAAAAGATTCTCGTACCCAAAAAGTTCTCCCTTCCTTTCGGTGTGTCCCTGGACGCCACGGAACAATCGCGCAGCTTTTGGCTTATCTGAACCGCCGTCCTGTAGCGTTTCCTGTTTCAGCTGGAGTTTGTACAGCTGGCGCAAGTATTTGACCTCATCGATGGTCCCTTGTGAAATTAGCCGCAGCACCTCTACGTCACTTCTTTGACCGATACGGTAAGCACGATCTTGTGCTTGCTGGTCGTTGGCAGGGTTCCATTCTACATCAAAAATAACAACCTACAAGACAGCGGTGAGGAGGAGAAAAGGTCGTATTGGCAAGCACAAAAGTTTCGACTGACCTTGGACGCGGACGTAAGATTTAGTCCTACACCCATCGCTTTGGTGGACAGAAGGAAAACGAAAACAGTCGGATCATTGTTGAACTTGTCAGCCAAATCTTGCCGAAGCGAATTTTGCGTTTTCCCGTCCATACGCAAAAATGAATGCCCTTTGGACTTGAGATAGTTCTGGATAAGATCCAACGACTCTGTCGATTGGGAAAACACCAAAACTTTTGCATTCTCGTGGGAAAAATTGTCCAGAAGTTTGTCAAGGACCTTTAGTTTTCCAGACAGGGCAAAATGATCGTCCATGATTCCATCGCGTCGAATGTAGGATTGCCCGGGAAGTTGATCTACGACCGAATCAAGAGCCACTTTTGCAAATTCTAGGCTTTTCGTGAATGTGACGTGATCCTGCGAGCCAATTTCCTGGTAGCCAGGTGTCTGGGCTGCTTGCAGGAGTGCCAGATGGCTTCCAAGTTTGTACCTACAAGAAAGCATGTTATCCCGTAAGCGGCAAGACCAGTAAAATAATCCGACAATCGATTCAATACTTACAACTTCGACAATGCTGGGAATCCGCAGCAGTACGGACATTGTTTGCAAGGTTTACCCTCGGCGTGGCCTTCCATCATTCTCCAGATCACGGCGTCTGGGTGAACTTCTGGCTCGTCGCCACCTTCTACATAGTGTGGATTTTTCGGGAATTGGTAACAACACTCGCGCCGCGGCAAGACTTCGTCCTTGTGCTCGCGGTAGTATGCAAGTCGCTGCTCACGCGTTTTCAACCGGTGAACGCGCTGAAAGAAAGCGGCATTGATCCCGCAATCGCACGGACTACCTGCAGTCCTTACTAGTTCGAAGTCGGGCAGGGTCAGAACATGTTGATAGACTTGTTTCTGAAGAGGAGAAAGCTCACACATGACAGCCCTTTCGGTCTTTTCCGGTAAGACGAGGACGTCTTCCTTCTTGCGTTCAATCAAAATTCGTTTTAGCTTTTCTTGCAAGGCACGCGCTTTTGCTTCGCTGATTTCAATCAATGTACGGGAAGCCGTTTTGGTTCTACAATTGGACAAGAACAACATGAGATCAATGCAGGTTCATTTCGAGCAAAATGGAAACTCATCAGGTAGCCTTACCTGCCGAGTTTGATCGGCTCCGAAACCTCGTTCTTAAATTCATCCCAGGAACCCAGATAGTCTGTTTCGACAAGATCGACCAAATTCCATAATTCCTTGTGATCGTTTGACATTAGAGTACCGGTCATGGCGAGCACGAGACTCCTATGCACGGACTTCATTGCTCGAAGATTCTTGCATGCATCAGTCCTTTCGTTCTGCGCAACACAGACGAGAAGGTAAGCAGTTTCCGGGCCTCGGCAGATGCGAAAAAAAAGGAAATCGTACCTTCCACGTGTGAAATTCGTCGATAACTACCAACTTCCAGATGACCGGCATTGCATTTATCTCTTTGAAGTAGTTCCCTTTTTCGAAAGTAGACTTTTTCGCTAGCATGATTTCAGCCATCCCACTGCAAATCTGAGCCACCGCCTTTTCCTTGTTGTTTCCATCGTAGCAGGCCACCGAGAAATGAGTAAATCTAGCAAGTTCGTTCTGCCAATTCTGGTAGACCGTTGGTGGAACCACGATCAGGACGGGCCACCACCGTTCGGGTAGACGCAAACTTTTCTTCAAATCAGGGGGCAAACTAGCTTTGGACCGATCCAAGATCCTGCCTTGTAATAGCGCTGCTTCTTCTTCCTGTTCTCGTTGCACGGCCCAGTCTCTGATGACTTCCTTCCGTTGGTTCAAACGGATCAGATCAACACCGGTCCCAGTCTTCTCAAAGAGGGCCGACAGAAGACTCAAAACTGTATTCACAGGAACAAAGGGTGAGCGACGGTAACAGGTTGAAAGACGTGTAATGTCTGCCAAATCTTCCCAAGAAAAATCGTACCCTGTACTGTTTTGCCACATCCCATGTCATCCCCCAAGCTAAGAAAAGAAGCAACGGTGAGTATCTTCCAAACAGTGTAGTCGAAATTCACTATGCTTTGTCGCCTTAGCCTTCTTACATAGACCCCATGTTTTGCAATAGGCAGTTGTACATGAAGCGGACACCATCCTGTTGAAAGGGCGCCAAGTAGCGATTGAGCGCCGCGGGTACTTGATGGACCTTCTCGGAACCTTCCATCTCGAGCACCAACGGTTCCAATGGTGCAGGGTCAAACTTGGGGTCTTCTAGCTCTGGATGAAGCGTCCCTCGAAGCTCTTTTGTATCCAACTGGTGAAGCATACTACCATGGTCTCGTAGAACGCGAAGGTCCTCCCAAAACTCATCCGACGAGCCAACAGCTCCCTCTCTTGTTGTTTGCCTGGCAGAATTAGAAGATGAAACAGGAGACTTTCGTTTGCCTGATGACGACCCAGACTTGCGTTTTCCTCGGGTCTTTTTTGACGAAGATTCCTCTTCTACTTCTTCTGGATCACTGTCGGACCACAAATCATCACCATTTCCATTGCCCGTCAAGACGGCAGGCACACTGGCTCTTGCTACTACTGCCGCTTCTTGTTGTTGCAAATTTTCTTGATGGGCAAGGGTGATTGGATTGCACGCAATCTTGTTCTTGCGATCGCGCAACTTGACGGCCACAGCATGCAGCTCGTTGTCATCGTCCTCATCTGTACTACTATCCGATAAGTGTTCCTTCCGTTTTGCCCGAGGTTTCGTGTCCTGGTCATTGCCATCCGACGAGTCGTCGTCTTCAATGCTATCCTTTTGCGTAGGCACAAATTCCTCGATTGGATCATCCTCGTGCACTGCCGCATCTTGAGCGTTTGTGGCTTTCGGCAAGGGTTTTCCTCGAGGCGACGGCTGCTGCTGCTGTTGTACTTTTCGTTTCAGAAGACTAGCTTTGAATCTTACTGTGATCGAGTCGTCATCCGAATCACTATCACTATCTACGGCATCCTTTGCTGCCGTTTTCAATGCTGCTGGAAATAACGTGGTCTTGTGGTTACTCTTGGAAGGTCTCTTGGGGAAGTCATTGTTGTTTTCGTCGTCGTCGCTGGACATGTCCGCCATGGACAGACCAAGCTTTGGGCGGCTCGTCGTACTATCCGTTCGAGCCGCTGATGATTCGAAACGAGGCTGACGTTTGAAAAAGGCAATTTCGTCGTCGTCGTCATCATCGTCGCTATCCCCCAGTGACAAGCGAAACTTGGCACGGCCAGTCGATTTCAATGGGGCCGGAGAAGGTGAGGGCTTGGATGAATTCGTAGTACTATCGAGCCACTTTGGATCAATTTTTTTCGTCGAAAACGACGGACTCTCCCAAGACCGAGAACGCTTCTTGCTGGGCGTCCAGGGGTACACATGACTATTCGTGGGTGAAGTCTCTGTTGTAGTTTTGCGGATGGACGACTCCTCTGGTGTTGCTTTTGAACCGAACTTTCCAGCCGTTGCTGCGGGAGAAGACACGCTTCGCGGTCCTTCCTCTTGTTCTTTTGTAGTCTCGCCGACTGCTTTCTTCTCGGGTGATGATGTCAATGATGCAATCAACGAATTCTCGCTATTTCCCGGTGTAACATCAGACGAGTCGGGGTAGAGTAGTTGCTCTAATCTCAAAAGCTTTTCGTCGCGCATCTGCTTTCGGTTATTCCTTCGTTGACGTGACAAGTACATGGTGGGGATGCCTCTGTCGACTTCTATCACTACTACTACTACTACTCTTTGTCTTTCATTTACTATTCCATCAAAAGAAGCATGGACTGGTAGTTGGTGATTGATTCTTGCTCCATGGCATTGAAGAGTTGAAACAAACTTCCGTTCAAATCGCAACGATTGCGGTTTTGCCGCGATGGCAATGGACGCGCGCCGGCCGTGCCAGCCAGAGTTTGGCTCGAAGTTTTCGATCCTTCGGTCGCCGCCTGTCCGACGTGCGACCAAAGTTTGACGTCATAACGGTTAAATGTGGGTTATGGCCCATATCTTTGTTTGACACGAAGTGTTCGCAAGTTGGCCTACCGTCCGCCAGTGGCGAAGGCGCGTCATGATCTCGCCCGTCGGTGGGAGAAGCCAATGTGAAGCCAAAGCATTCTGCCGACCGCCATTGACATTCCTATTCTCTGAAGCAACCCTGTCATATTGCATTGCATCCAAGCAACTTTTGTATTACAGTTTATTATTCATTCAAAATGAAGGTTCTTGTAGGAGTCAAACGCGTCGTGGATTATGCCGTTAAAGTCCGCGTCCAAAACAAAGCGGTCGACCTGGCCAATGTGAAAATGTCCTTGAATCCTTTTTGTGAAATTGCGGTCGAAGAGGCCGTCCGACTCAAAGAAAAAAAGGCCGCTCAGGAAGTCGTGGCCGTATCGATTGGACCCAAGCAGTGTACGGAAACGCTGCGAACAGCTCTCGCCATGGGCTGTGATAGAGCGATTCATGTGCAGACGGACATGCGTACGGATTATATGGAATTACAGCCCTATGCCATTGCACAACTCTTGCAAAAAGTTGTCGAACAGGAAGGATCAGATTTAGTATTGCTTGGTAAACAGGGGATTGATTCGGATTGTGGACAAACAGGTCCCATGTTGGCTGGCTTTTTGGGGTGGCCGCAAGTGACCTTTGCGTCCAAGTTGGACGTGGACGGCAGTGGCATTATGGTCGAACGCGAGACGGACTCTGGAACGGAAACGATTTCGATTCCTGCCCTGCCAGCTGTGGTCACTTGTGATTTGCGATTGAATGAGCCGCGCTATGCCACTCTGCCTAATATCATGAAGGCCAAGAAGAAAAAGGTCGATGCCCTGGTGGCTGCCGATATGGGCGTGGATTTGGCGCCTCACAATGAAGTGGTCGAAGTCTTTGAGCCGCCGCCGCGAAAGGAAGGTATCATGGTGGAGGATGTAAATCAACTACTGGATAAGCTTCGCAATGAAGCCGGTGTTATTGCCTAATTCATTTGAGAGCGCGGTCATTGGCGGCTACAAATTGTAGTATTGACAAGAGTCGCCATTTTACAAAAATAGATTACGACAGATTCGAATTGGACGAGGGCGCGTGAGAGAAAGCAATAGTATTGCTTGTCGACCGTTAGTCACTAGCTTTTGTAGCAGCAAGGAGTAGGGTGGCACTATGCTTGGTTTCGTTTCTTTTGCTCTGGTCGCTTTGGTCAAAAAAGCATGTCGTTGAGACAAATTTGCAAGTAGCTACCGTTAGGCACGATTTCCTCTAGTAGAATGTCACCAGTATATGAAAATTTGGTATCGGATATAGTACAAGGGCATGGCGTGAGAAAGTAGGTAGTCATCCGACTGGCTGACGCAATAGCAGTGGTCATGGTGACAAACTATAATAGCGGTAGTGTGGGTTGTTTCTGCCGGTAGTTGCGTGACGAAATTGATTCATTCGACCAATGATGACATCATGATGCAGTTCCGGCTCGCTGCGTGCGCGCGCGCCCACCTCACCTCGTCACGCCGTAACTAACACAAACACCCAAACAGCGACGATGGCGGCCATCCGTATCTTTGCCGCATGTTGTTGCACCACCCGCAGTTTGAGAGTGAGCGTTTATTCTCGCCCTTTTTGGCAACTGAGTTCTACATTTTTTTTGAAGCATTCCTTGCTTCATCCTCTTCTGTACCAATCAGTCAAGTAATAGATATTCTGAAAATGGCGTGGGGAAAACGCCGCAAGGGGAAGCAAGGCACCGGGCGGGGAACATCGCCGGTGCCGCCACCCAACAAGCAGGATGAGACAGAAACTACGACTCCTGCACCGCCTTTGGAAGACGGAGACGCCAAGGTTTCCGCAATAGAAGAAACTGCCACAGACTCTACTACTACTGCTACTGCTTCCGAAGAGAAAACGAGTTTGGATCCCGCCGATGCCATGGTGTTACCGAGTGAAAAACGCCGCGGCGTGTATGAATGCGATTATTGTCATTCAGATATTTCACAATTGCCCCGTATCCGCTGTGCTGTCTGTAGTGACTTTGATTTGTGTTTGGACTGTTTTGCCACGACGGACCACGCGGCAGTCAACAAGGGTGTGAGTGCCGCCTCGTCGACGGCCTCGGAACTGGCGGCCGATGGGATTGCCGTCATTCAGCCCCTGGTGGCATCCATGAATGTCAATCACGATGATACGCACGGATATCGGGTGTGCGATAGTACGCGGTTTCCAATCTTTGGGCCGACTCGAAGTGTCATCAAATTGCCACCACTAGCAGCAGCCAGAGCGCCAGCGTCCGAGTCTGGCTCGGCTACCGCTGCTGTGGACGAATTATCCAAGAATACGGCTACTTCCGACGAGTATCGTCTCATTGTAGCAGACGATCCAAAGATGTTTTGGACGGCAGAAGAAGATTTGCGTCTTTTGGATGCCATCAAAACACATGGTCTGGGAAACTGGACAGAAATTGCCGATTCGGTCGGCGGCAATGGATCCGTTGGCAAAACCCCCAAGCGATGCATGGAACGATACTTTGATGACTTTTTGGGACGGTATGGTCACATTTTGCCACAATATACCATTGTAGACGACAATAATGTCAATGACGAAGAAACCGCATCGACGACCAATTACAATAATAATGACGACAATACGAACGTTGACGAGGACATGGACGATGAGTCTGTGAAATCGAGCAAGCGTCGTTCCTTCTCACGCTTGCCCAGCAATGTAAGCGTTTCGTCGGCTGGTGGTGGTGGAGGTCGATCTCGCAAACGATTCAAGGTGGTCCCCACGGAATCTCTGCCTGGATATCAAGATCTCTGGCCCAAGCCCTACTTACCACCCGTCGAAGGGGTAGAGATGGGGCAAGAAGTAGCCCGCGATTTGTCCACCAAGAATGAACTGATTTTTGTCAAGGCTCTTGCTACGGCTGCTAACAAGGAGGAGGCTGACAAGATTCGGAAAGAATGGGAAGAAAAGTATGCCAAACAAAAGATTGGAGCACCCACTGTTCTTCCCCCAAACCCCGAAGATAGCGACTCGTTGCCTGGAGCTGAGCTTGTCGGATTCATGCCCCGCCGGGGAGACTTTGACATTGAATACGACAATGAAGCGGAACAGGCTCTGGCGGACATGGAGTTTCTTGTAACAGACACGGAACAAGAAAAGCAGCTCAAACTTCAAGTCCTGCAGATTTACTATCAAAAGCAGAATGAACGAGAGAAGCGTAAGCAATTCATTCTCAGCCGCAACCTCTATGATTATCGCAAGTATGTCAAGAATGAGCAAGACCTGCCTCAAGACGAACGCGACTTGAGACATCGCGTGCGATTGTTTGAACGGTTCCATACACCAGCCGAACACAAGCAATTCATTGACGATATTATCAAGGCCAAGCGATTGCGAAAGGAAATCGCCAAGCTTCAAATGTACCGCCGCATTGGCATTCGATCCTTGGCTGAAGCCGAAAAGTATGAGCTTGACAAGACGCGGCGACAGTTTCACAAGGTGGCACAGCTCGAAAAGGAAGCCGCGGCCAAGCATGCGGCGGCAGTCGCGGCTGCGACAGGTGGGACTGCGGGAGTAGCAGCGTCGACAACTTCTTCGGCTGCTGCCTTGACCGCAGCCAGTGTTGCTGCGTCGGTGGCTTTGTCATCGCAAGGATCCGAGACTGGGGAATCGTCCTTGTGGAAGAACTACCGCGATAGAACGGTACGACGTAGCATCAACCGCACAGGAAGCACGCTCAGTGCTGACGACAAGGCAGACGAGGACGTCAAGGTCGCTCCTACTGATGAGACGAAAGACGCCAGTTTGACAGAGCCAGCTGTCAAGGATGCAGAACCGGTCAAGATGGCCGCCGAAGAAGAAAAAGGCGGGGATGACGACAAGCAAGTTGAAACTCCAAAGGCTGGGTCCGAGAAAGCTGACGCAATGCAAGTAGACGAGCCAACAACTGACGACAAGGAAAAGGACGGCGGTGACGACGAGGACAACGACAAGTTTGACATTACCACTGCGCGTGGATATGATCTGTTGTCCCAACGAGAAGCCGAATTGTGCATTGACCTCCGGGTGTATCCGGCGCAATACCTGGCGATTAAGAAGGCATTGATTCAAGAATCCTTGTCAAAGGGACTTTTAGAAAAGGAAGGTCCAGGGTCGGGGCGTCGATTGGTGGTTAAACTGGATATTAAGCGCCGTGGGGAGATTGTTGACTTTATGCTACGTGCAGGATGGATTTCTAGCCGGCTAGCCAAGGTGGCAAGGACCGTCACTCCACCACTGCCCATGGCAACAGACTAATGTATAATTTATTTTTCAAAGCGTGCATATGTCTCATCGTATTGCGAGCTCAGATCCTGGAACTAGACTCTGTATTACTTTGCCTTTGCCGCGTTATACGATGCTCCAGGATCCAAGGCGTCGCGGTTTGGCATGTCCGACGAGTAGGATCTCCAATACGGGAATGCACCTTCTTTAGTAAGTTCCCAAGCTTTGTCGAAAGCTGAAAGCATATCGGCAGATAAGTCTTCTTTCGTTGCCGCCGCTATGCACGCCGCCAAGTTCTGATCCAGTTGCTCTATCGAGCTGGCGCCAAGAAGGAATCCATCCGTCTCCGACAAGGCCGAGTGACGCAACAGCCACCGATACGTTGCTTCTACCATGGAAATCTTGTCAGCTTCACACTGCTCTCGAATGAGACTGATGGCCTCAAAGTTGGATGACGTATAGAAACGGGGCAAGTAATTCTCGTTGTTCTTGAAACGCCCCTGCGCCACGTCGTCTTTGGTTTTGTGCTTTCCAGTCAAGAGACCAGCGGCTAAAGGATTGTACGCGACAAAGGAGCAGCCATTTTCTTTCAAAATGGGCAAAAGTTCAGCCTCCACAAGCCGATTGAGCGGATTATATAAACCTTGATATACAGTCGGTGGGGTCAAGTTGTGTTCCTTACAAAGCACAAAAGCACGGGCCATTTCACTGGCATGGTAATTGCTCATTCCAATCTTCTTAACTTTTCCTTCTTCGACGAGAGCATGAGCGCACTTGAGGCTCTCAAGTAGAGCGTTTTCAGTATCGGGCTGGTGCAAATAATATTCCTCGACAGCTGTCATTCCCATGGCATCAAGTGACGTAGAGAACTGCGCTCGAATTCCCTCCGGCGACAAGCCTGGCTTGACTGATGGATGTGCCTTGGTTCCCACCAAAATTTTCAGCCCCTTGTCGACCTTCCGAAGAACATCTCCAACCATAGGCTCCGTATTCCCTCCAGCGTAGACTCGCGCTGTGTCCACTCGGTGCATGTCAACTCCAATTTCCTGATTGAATTTGATAAAACGCTGGACCATTTCGAGAGCCACAGGCTCGTCCACAATACTGCTGGTCTGGGACGACCAGGCAAAAGTCATGGTGCCCAGATAGGCTCGTGGGATAACGACTTTCATTTTCTCGAGGGGCAAGCAGTCAAGATGAAATTGTAGCTATGGTAGGTCTCCTCTACATTTGGCTTCGATGAAAGGAATTGCCTTTTGGCATCGTTCGTTCGCGGCGCGCCACGCGCAGTTGATGCGATCGATTCAGTCGAAGATCCAATTATTCTTCGGGAGTCGAATCGAATAGAATCAATCGTGCCATCGCAACGTCGTCCTTTTTGACGATGGCACCACAAACACTCGCAACGTTCAATCCCATCAAGCCACTGCAATCATGGTCCTCCAGTCACAGAAGCTTTGCCTGCCTACGAGCCTACCCCTAAAGGCACTGGAGAAGATGTGGTATTCAAGACAGCGGATCGGGGCATTGAAATGTGCATCCTATTCCAGTTCATCCAGTAAAGAAATCCCTGGCACGGTGACGCGAGACGACCTACGCGAGGAAGCAGCTGCCCTAACAAAAGCTCTGTATCGAACTTGTATGCGGTCCATCAAGGTGATCCGCTGGGGAAACGCCTTTGACGAGAAAGATTTTCAGAAGCGAGAAGAGGATTTTTTAAAGCCCGCTGGGCCCGGTGGCAGAATATCTATGGCTCCGCCGCCCAACAAAGACGACGAGTTACGATCAAGGGCAGAGTATTATCAGTCTTATGCCAGGGAATATTTCATTCAAGAATCAGATTGCTTGGACAACGATCCCTTGCGCGAAAAAGACATTAAACGATATCTCTACTATCTCCGAAAAGGCGAGAAGGACCGAAAATGGCTACTGGCCGACATGATGTTTCCGGATCCGTACAAGACGACGATGGATATTGCCCGTGTTGAACGCTTCGAGGCCATGGCAAAGAAATATCTTGGGGAAGACGAGGACGAGCCCGTAGTGGAACAAACGGGCGACGACTTCTTCGATGCGGACGACGACCCTGAATGGTTTCAAAAGAAGTTCAAATAGTCTTCTATCTGATCTTCATTTTACGTCTTCTGTTATCATTTTGCTTTCCCTCGTCGACGTGTAGATCTTTTGGCGTTAGAAGCTAGCTATGGTGCCGAACCGGTGCGAGTTCTCGAGTGTTGCTGATTGCGTCGATACTCATATCGTAGGCATGTTGTCGAATTGACTGCAGTTCGTACGTCCACAGACAGTCTGTACTGGTACGTGATCATGACTTCTCTACTATCGGGCGGGATAGAAAAGTTGAACATGGGTCACCTGGTATGCACGTATCCCCACTATGATACCTAGTACATCGACATTATGCAGGATATTGCGTGTGACGTACGTGTGCGCCAGGCGAACCACGAGTTACGTGACTCAGCGTCCCCCCACAACAAAAATGATCATCAGCACTTCTCCACCACGCCACCCATCATCACCCGATGGTTTCCAAAGAAAACTTTTGACCGTCGCCAGCAACCAAGTCATAAATTTGGAATTGCCGCATTTTGTAACCAAACAACCAGCAACCATGAAATTCGTCAGCGCTCTTTCTCTTATCAGTGCCGCCAGTGCGTTCGCTCCCTCGCAGCAAGGTGCCCGAAGAGCAACTTCGTTGAATCTATGGGGAGAGCCAACGCAAAAGGAAGGAGAAAAGGGCCAGATGTCCAAGGCACTTCCCTTTGCACCACGACCAAAGCTCCTTGATGGTACC
This sequence comes from Nitzschia sp. DOCU1, assembly GCA_951394045.1. NCBI lineage: Eukaryota > Bacillariophyta > Bacillariophyceae > Bacillariales > Bacillariaceae > Nitzschia > Nitzschia sp. DOCU1. Next base: position 1,130,992 of record OX595988.1, on the reverse strand, counting down.
ATGGCCGGTGATGCTGGTTTCGAGTGAGTACATTTAAACTGCCGCGACTGCTGTGAGGCAGAAAGATGCCGTTTGCACGAAATGGAACTAACTTGTCGTCGTCATTGTCGTCATCGTCATTTCCCGTACACAGTCCCTTTGGATTCGCTGGAGCCGATAAACAAAGCTTAATTTACATGCGCGAAGCTGAAATCAAACATTCTCGTCTTGCCATGCTTGCCGTTGTGGGCTGGCCGCTTGCTGAATTGTGGGATAAGCCAATCGCCGATGCTGCTGGCCTTCCCACTTTGCTGACCAAGGCCGGAGAATCTCCGTCGCTTTTGAATGGTGGTTTGGATAAAATTGATGTTGTCTATTGGATCGCTGTCGTTGCTCTTGCGGGTCTTGTGGAGCTGGAGAATGCCGATGCCAAAGAAGCAAAGCCTAAGGAATATCTTCCTGGCGACTGCAACTTTGATCCTCTAAACTTGTTCCCCAAGGACAAGGAAGGTCAAAAGGCCATGATGACAAAAGAGATCAAGCACGGCCGAATTGCAATGATGGCAATTTTGGGATTCGCCATCCAAGAAGCTATCTATGGGATCCCGGTGGTGCAAGAAACGCCCTTCTTCTTCACTCCCGCTTTCTAAAAGTTTTGGCAGATGCAACAATGCTTTGCCTTCTAATTCTCACAAGACTTGTAAACTAGAGTGTAAGACACTGTTCCTACTGAATAACTTAAATGCTACCCCTTTCACTGAAACTGATCTACAGATCGAAGGGGGTTACGACCACTACCTGGTCCCGAGGTTAGCCCCCCGTAGAACCTCAATCGACAAAAGCATCAGAGAAACAAGCAAGAGCTCGATTTCAGACTCATCCGACTTTAAACATGACTTGCCTTGACTGACCCAATCGTGACTCAATATTGTGGCACGAGGGAAAAGGAGGGAACTTCTCCCCCCGATCTACCAATGACAATGGCATCCCAAGATGAAAACAAATGATCCCACAACACAACCTTTTGCACTTGACCCCCCCCTCGTATTGAACACAGGCCATTCCGTATCAGCCATGATCACTGCTTTCTTCAAACCGAAATCTGCCAAAAAGGTGACGCCGGCGCCGTCCAGCGTAGCTTCCAGCACGGAAGAGTCATCTGCAATTACAAAGCGGGCACCTCCGATAGAAGTTGAGGAGGTTTGCTCCAACAAACGGCTCAAAATCGACAAGGATGACGATGACGCGGTGCGAGAACTTTTATCCCATTTGAAAGGTTTTAACAAGGCTGGGGATGACGACGCGACGCCCACCTGGAACGATGTGCTGGAAAAGCACTTTGCGACGCCTTCGTTCGCTCGTCTAGCCAAGTTTGTGTCTGCTCAGCGGTGAGATTAGTAGAATGTGGGACAACACGAGTCAATCACCATGCTTGCTCTCTCACCTTTAACTTGTCATAATTGTAGAAAAGCTCACAAAGTATATCCACCGCCCGAAGACACCTTTGCCGCTTTGAATTGGACTCCATTGGATCAAGTAAAGGTTGTCATTGTCGGCCAGGATCCCTATCACGGGCCCGACCAGGCCCATGGCTTGTGCTTTTCGGTCCGCAAAGGAATCCGAACTCCACCTTCGCTTCGCAATATTTATAAGGAGTTGATGAACGATGCTGAGATATCGAATTTCAAGCAAATCCCTACACATGGAAATCTAGAACGCTGGGCAAAGCAAGGCGTCTTGATGATCAATACGGTCTTGACGGTGCGTAATGGAGAAGCGAATAGCCACCAAAAGAAGGGCTGGGAGTTGGTGACGGATGAAATTATTCGGGCAGTGGATCGACGTGCCAAGGAACAGCGTCGTTTAGGACAACCAGGGGGTGGCGTGGTCTTTTTGCTCTGGGGCAAACCGGCAACGGAAAAGTGTCAAACTGCGCTGGGACTGTCCAATTTGGAATCATTGTCATCATCGTCGTCGCCCGGCAATAGTCACCGAACGATCATCTGCAGCTCCCACCCCTCTCCCCTCGGAGCAACCAAAACAAAGTCGCCATTTATGGGAAGCAAATGCTTCAGTCGGGCTAATCAAGCTCTCGAGGAGTTTGGTTATGACAAGGGCATTGACTGGAGAGTGGATGGTGATCTATAAGAAAACTCTGTTGGAGAAGTATGGAATCTTGGCTACAAGTTATATTCGTTGCCACTGTCGTCGCAAGAACGGGCCGCCTGAAGATCGGAACGTGTTATAGAAAAATGTATGTATTGTTGTTCTTCCCATGGCTTTCCCTGGCGCTTTATTGATTAATAGACTCTCTTCTGCAATGTTGACTGCATCTACATACAAGAATCTACTACTACTAGAGCGCCTCAGACACCCGGTGTAATAGTCGTCGTCGATAAAAGGCGCGACGGCCGGTAAGGTTCACGAGCTCTGTTCGAACTCCACTGTAACGGCTCTTAACGCCAAAGATCCTTCGTCCGTCCCCGAAAACACGCCGCGAGCACGAACCGCCGCATTGGACCATGGTGGGAGAGCCCGTCATCATACACCTAACCAGGCAAACGACAAGAGGTGACTTCGTCCCTCTGAACAAACAAACTGGATAGAGTAGTAGACTGCGGATATACTTCCTTGCGACAGAGAGTGTCAGGAGGGCTCAAGTATCTAATAGGACCTGATACGGAGCACTGGAATCAACATGTCTGAAGAGGGGACTCTTCCTGATCCTCCGCTGCCGCCGTCCGACGAAAAGGAGGAGGTGACCGAAGGATCCACCGCTGTGGATGATGAAATAGTAGAAGAAGAAGAATCCTCCAAAGATCCTGATACTGTGTCGTCGGTGACCGAACCTATTAGCGACGAGTTACTTCAAGAGGATTTCATTAGCAATCAAACAAATGAAAAGGACAACTCGTTTTACAAAGCACTTTTGGCCGGTTTCAAGTCCCTCAAGCAAGCCCGTGAAACGAAAAAGACTCCTCTTTTCTCTACAGACAGTATGGATGACGACGAAGCCGGCGTCTCCGAATCCGCCACCATGACTAGTAAATCAGTGCCGATGCATGTCACTGTTAATTTTGTGGATCCGACCACCAAGCCTCCAGGCGCTCCCATCATGTCCCCCAAGGCAAACAATCTTCTTTCGAAAAGTCGTTTGTCTGCTCCTTCGATAGCCCCCTACACCATCATTGAAAATGTCTTTGAAAAGTTGAATCACATTTTTCAGAAAGATTATGGGTCGACTCTTCGGAGCGTTCAGTACAGGAATATGCGAAGTGGAGAATCCGATGTCATTAGTAGCATCCCAGTCGAGATGATCTTGACTAGGACAGGAAATGCCTCGGGAACGGGAGAAGCAGCTAATGTAGCGTGGGGTGGCATGGCGGGGTCTTCAGCATTGACAGATCCTTCGGAGTGGCACAATGGACCCTTTTGTCACGTTTACATTGCTGCGGTGGAAAGCATGGATCACTACAGAACCAAGGTTCGGCCTTCTCTGCAAGCATTTGTCAGTCAACTGGAGTTATCGTCGGGGCCGAGCAGCAAGTCCACGACTAGCTCGGTACTGGGGTCCCCAGCAGGTACTGCTGCGAGTGGTTCCAACAGTGGAGCCCCCTTTTTGATTGTTTACGTACCGACGGGCGGTGGGGCAGCTCGAAAGAATACTGCTTCCAATGGAACGAGCAATGAAGATACGAGTGTCAGTTCCGGACCTGTCCGACGAGCACTCGCCTCTCAGTTTGCCAAGGCTCGAGAGCGAATCGCCAATTATCAAACCGATAGCATGGACAACGGTTCTGTTCATTCCAAGGATTCGTTGGGGAGTGGGGACGTGGACCTTGTGGATGATGATCCAGATGCCGCGGCAGCGGCATTGACTTTGCAATCGCTTTCGCCAAATGAAAAACTGCTTTACAAAAAGCTCGTCAAGGACTTTTCCAGTGGGAAAGTTTGTGTCATGTCCAAATCATCACTGGACAAAATGGATGAACAAGACAACACCATTTTGACAGCAGACTCGACGGTCATGGCTACGCGTACCCAGGAATGGAACTCCTTTAATCGAATGTTGGGTGCGGTCATTGTCAATGGATTCAACGATCGATGTCGCCGTTACAATGAAGAACTCAGAAGGCTAGATGCCCAGCGAGCAATGGCGGCACAAGCGGCAAAAGGTCACACTAAACCTCCGGAACGGACCGCTAGTGGTAGTATCTTTGGAGTATCCCTTTCGAGTAGTAGCAATGCCAAACCAGCGCCTTCAGCGGCTTTCAACCTTGGGTACTTTTTCTTGGTTAAGGAAAGTTTGGCATTTACCTACGAACAAATGCAGTTACCTTCGGAAGCTTTGCTCCAGTACGATGAATTTTCAGCATTTCTACCAGACTTGACATTTGAGGAACATAAGAAAGCTCTGAAACTTCGTCGCAAGTCCAAGGCTTTGAAGGATGATTTGGGTGTTCCGTTGGTGGAATTGGCCGATGCGGCTGACTTTATTGGATTTCGAAAACGCCTTCGAACAGAATTTGATTTGACGCCAATTTTGGAGATTATGCGTCGATATCTATTTGCTAGAGAGATTCGGCTTTTGTTCAAAATGGAGCAACCAGTCGAAGTCATTTCGAGATGCGAAGCTTTTAGCAAGCACATGTACTCAGTTATGCAGCGAGGCCTATTGGAGTGTTCCGAGCAAGTCCGAAAACAAAGGGAAACCGATGCTGCCAAGTGGGTGGTACAGTTCACCTGGGATGTCAAGTCGAGTTGCGAAGTCTACTTGGTTCCGGACGGTCCATCGAGAGAATCATCGTTTGGGGACACTCTGTCCGTGGATACGCCAGGATCCGATTTGACAAATGAATCGGGCAACGGATCGCAATCGGATCAGCATGTTGCCTCTCGACTAGGAGAAATTCTTGAAACTGCGCGGCTGCTTTTGAAGGAGCTAGGCGATGCCGAATTTACAGGAGGAAACCCTCTCAGAAAGTATGAAAAATCACTTCCTGACGACATGTTTCAAGCTTGGGAGCCCTGGACCGCACCGAATAATCCGGGTCGCGACAGCAAAGCCAATATCCCAAAGTTTGTCCGTGAATCCAAGACGACAGATCGACAGTTCTTATTGCAAGATGCGTTTTCGTCTGTTGAGGCGTTCGAGCAAACATATTTGGACATTGCCGGTGCAATTATTAATTTGAGTCGCTATGGTCATCGACGACGTCTGGCGTTTAGGCTCCAAGGCGAGCTGGGAGAACATCTCGTTCGAAAAGGTGATCTCAAGGCGGCTGCTGCTGTCTTCAAGAACACCGTGAAAGTGTACCGAACGGACCAGTGGGATCGTTGCCATTTTTGGCGTCTTTTCCGCCTCGCGTTTTGTCAACGAACGACCGCGATGCCCACTGACTACTTGAAAACGTTGGCCACGTGTTTCAGTCCTCGCATAGCATTTGTGGCGCCGATCAAAGCACTTCAGGCTCTTCAAAGTGATATTGAAAAAGTGATTGAAAATCCAAGCATTGGCGAGTCAAAGTACGGCACTATTGCCTTTCTCGAAACGAGCATGGAGGTACTAGAGACGGCTTCTGACGAGTCGACCATGGGGACGGGCGTAGATCGCAAACAGGTAATTAAGCGATTCTGTTCCGTGGGAGAGACAGTCTGCATCAACATTACAGTTACGTGTCATCTTCCTCGTGAAATTCAGCTCGATTCGTTGAAGCTCTTCATTGTGGAATTTGCCGCCTTTTCGAGCATCATTGAGAATAGGGAATCTGTTGAAGAAGATGATGCGGCGAAGACTATCGGTTTGGAGGGTGGCGTTAAGCTGTTACCTGGGAAGAATACGTTCAAGTTTGAGTGGGCGCCATCCACCGCTGGTCAGTTTATTCTCTCCACGCTGGAAGTGGTGTGGAAACAAGGCTTCTTTTACTATGACAGCATGGAACTTCCTGCTCCTCTACTGGGCGTCGATGTGCTGCCCAGTGAACCGGCCCACTCGTTGAAATTGGAGCCAGCATACCTTGTGCCTGGGCACGACCAAGAAGTTCGGATTACATTCGATGCTGGTTCCGATCTCGTTACAACAGGGAGCATTCAGATGTCGTGTTCCGAGGGCATCACGATGATAGGACCAGGTGAAGACCTGGCTTCCGGCCAATGGAAGAAGGACTGTGAAATCGCATTACTTCCTTGCAAGCCTGGAGAAAAAATGGTGTTGACAGTTCATATTCGATGCGCTCTTATCGACACGTTCTCCCATTCCTCGATATCCCAAACGCCGTCCTTTGACACGGCACATGGCCTTAGTGTCAAAGCATTCACAAAGTACCTCCACGCAGATGCAGAAGGTGCTGACCATTCCTCAACGCAAACTATGAAGACAGTCTTGGAGGCGTTCGCGCCTATTCTCGAAAAGGCAGCTCTGTGGGTCGAGTCCGTTGAGGCACTTTGGTTGATCCCTGGAGAACGGGTGATGATCAGCATCAACCTTGTGTCGAATACTCCAGACCATTTTTTGGTTGTGGATTTGGGGCTGCTTGTTCCTCCGCCGCTAAAGCTTGACACTGGTGTTGACCACAATGCAGACCTGCTCCAAAGTGCTGTGTCCGATGAAGATCAACTGTGTTTATCGTACGAGTGCATTATTGGATCGAAGTCGGAGTCCTCCTCGATCGAAGAACCAGTTCTCCACGTGAAACTCTGCGACGACAACAAGAAAGAATTCTCGTTGGACCTACCACTGGGATTGGACGAATTCTATCTAGAACTTCTCGAAAATCAATCCATCAACAAGCCTACTGCCGAGGCAAAAGCTGCTCTGGATCTTTCTTCCCATGAGGGTCAAATGGGAGAACCTGTTAAGCTCACGTTCACGGTCGAAACTCAAGCCGAGGGCGACATTGTCTTCTCCATCGATGCCGATGGCAGTGATTGGTTGGTCAGTGGCAAGGTTAATGGCAGCATGCAGCGGTCGGGTTTCATGTCGCTTGGCTTCATGGGCTCCTGTGAAGTTGTCGGCATTCCTGCTGTAGCAGGAGTTCTGACGACGTTCCCAAAGTTACAACTCGGGATAGCATCATTGAAGGGAGGATACACTCCTTTGAAAATGAATTTTACCGCTCCCGAATCCTTCCGATCGGTCTCTCGAAATACAGCAATGGGCGTGGCCTTTCCCATGAATAAAGTAGCAATCTAGAAGGCGGTTCCTCAAATTTAGTGATATAGACTTGTATTCTTCGAGGAGCTTTCGTTATTTCTTTGTTAGAGGGACGAAAGGCAAAGTTGTTTGCTTTTCACGGAGAGCTTTCAACATTGTTTTGACCTGCTCGTCGCTTTTGGATGCGTTCACGGTAGGCACAATGCGCTGCGGCTTGAGACATGCCAGACAGTCCACCAATTCAGGAAAGCTCGAATGCTCGCTGTAAGGGACGCTATGAATGACCAAATTCCCATTGTATCGACTCGACACGAGACTTGAACTGGGCTTGGAGCCCATGGACCATCCTGTCGGCCGATATCCAACAATGCGGTCGTAGGGGACGGCAAATGGTTTGCTATTGGCCTGCACTAAATAGTCTGGGAGCGTTTTCATGTTGCAATCACCCAACGGTACGACCCAAATAGAAGCTTCCTCCTTGCGCGTCGTGAGCAAAGCCATACGTTCCTTTGGCCAGTTCAATGCACTCAGAATACGGTATCGTCTTGAGTCCACGTAAACTTTCAAATGGAATCGTTCCGCCATGGAAAGATACATCTTCTCTTTTCCAATCGTATATGCTCCAAATAAATGTAGCGTCTTGCAGGTTTTGCTCCCTTTACACCGGTCCAGCTCCTTTTGAAAGAGAATTTGAATGACTTCAATCGTTTCCGCTTGCGATGGCAGCGAGTATCTGGGATTACAGTAGGTAGTGTCCAGGAATAAATCATCCAAAATATCTTGTCCCGATGCAAATCCTTTTAAAGGCGAACCTGGTTGTTGCATCAGCATGTAATCGCGGTTCCACCGGAAATCTCCCACGTGCAAAATATTCCGTTTCCCGACCTGAAATAAAAACATGACAGCCCCAGGGCAGTGGTTGGCATCTAGCAATGTGACTGTGATGGGTTTGCCACGGCTCGCAATGACGGTCGGTGTATTCATGGGAAGTGGATGCAAATATTTCTTGTCCACGCCGAGCAGTTCCGTCACCAATGTGGCCGTGGGCAAGGAGCAGTAAATGATCCCCATATTCCAAGAGCTGGTGATGCCACCATAGTGATCGGAATGAAAATGAGTCAAAAAGTAGTTTTGGGTCAAGGAACTAAAAGGCAGATCATCAAGTAAATGAGGGAGACATTTTTCACTCGATCTACCGACGACCATATGGACAGTACAATATTATGTGTTCGTACATACCTCTTTGCGAAATGAAACCCATCGCAGACGAAATCCGTTCCAGGAATCTTCTTGTACACGGGGCATTCCCGATTGGCGTAATTGCTTTTTTGTGGAAAGCTCCCACCACGGCCTCGCTTTCTACCCCGTGGGTCTTCCTGATGGTTTTTATTTTGTTTTTGCTTAAAGGACGCCGCCAAGACTTCTGCCGTCTTGGTCATTCTTCTAGCGCCCGCCATGAGTACATTGTTAATATTCCGTGCTGGATGGTTCAGAAAGCTAGTCAGTGAAGTCTGTTTCGTCGTTGTCGTCGTCTCTGTGGTGGCGGCAGGAGTACTGAATGCCGTCGTCGTCGTCGTCGATGCTGCTGCTGCTAGCCTTAATGTCAGATTGGCGTCCCCATGCCACGTGCTTTCTCGTGTGTATGGATTGATGGACGACTTCGGAACTCCAGCAGTCGTAGGGTCCACCACAATAGTGGATGTTGATGCTGATGCCTCGACAAAGGCTTCCATTTCGGTATTCGCCTTGACGTCCCTACCAGAAATGGCATGTTTCTTGGAACATCGTTTGATATGATCGATTCGTCGTTTGAGATTTGACAAACGTGTTCCACACATAAAGCAGATATCCTCCGTAGAAGTAGCACTTGTCGCCTGTTTACCAGTGCTTTTCATCATTGTTTGGCTAGAAGTAGTAGCAGCATACGGATTGGAGGGTGGTACAGGTAGTGGCTTGTGGTCCAGTGGAGTAATCATGCGTGCTGTCGTTGATATGGAAGTGTGGGGTCCCGATCCTGGAGTCTCAAACGTCGTACAGTTCGCCTCCAACTCGACTCTCTGGCCGGGTGGTAGTTTGAAACGTTCCTCGGACTCATCGTTTTCGTCGTCTGGTAGTAGCTGAGTACAATGAACGTCGTCCCCTCCTTCACTGTTGCCCAGTGATGATGAATCATCAGAGTCCGAGTGATTAGTATCCGCATCACCACCCTGTACGGAGGATGACCAGCACGCTGGCTTGTCCTCGTCATTGTCATGACGGCGGCAACTCTGGCAATGCAAAGCATGGGCCACTGCCACAAATCGAGCTTGGCAGGTGTGACACGATTGGATCCGTCGCACCATGATATCCTCGTTCAACAAGTTTACATATCCTATCTTGTATATGAACTCATAAATGGAGATGTGATGCAACCACTTTGGCACCAAGTCGATTGTCATCATGTCATTGCATCATCGTCGTCATTGTTTTCGTCGGTTTTATTCGAATCATCGATGATTCGAAGGATTCGAATAATCGATTGACTCACTCGATACATCCCCGCACTCATGAATGACAGACGGACGGTCGTCTGTCTGTTTGCTGCTGCGGATTCATTCGATTGTAGGAACGATCGAGAACGAGATATCGCCGCACTGTTTTTGTGTACCCACGCCAGCTCGGTAGGCGCTCTAAATAATGGACGTGCAGCACCAAACCACACCGTGATTTTTTCTGACGCACAATGACGACGATTCGTTGATACTTTTGTTGCACCAAAGTGCGTCAGAAAGTGGTTTTGTCGTGCCATCTAAAGTACGAAGGGCATAAACAAATCAAACCAGATGTCATGCTGCTGCACCTTCGCCGTGCGCCATATAACCCCATTGGCATATGGTAGGTGGATTACAGCTGTCTGTGGAGTCACAAAGGGTGAATTTTGACGGCGCGTCTCCGGACATTTTGCGTTCGAATTACCCACAGCAAAGCAGAGGGCGTCAAAGGCCCATCAATCCAAATTCACAACTTCCAAACTTTGGTCGCTCTCATTTCTTGAATTCCGATCCATACATTTACATCGTTGTTGTGACTTACTTGCTCACGACTTTTTTCAAATGCAAACCTATTCTTCTCACTGGAAAGGATGCTTTCTTGCTACAATCCTTTGGAGTGGCGTCTCCATGTCATCGGCAGACCGTTTTCCTCACATCAAGTCGTTGGATGATGCCCACCTCGTGGACAATATTGCAGCAGGCGTTTCAGCAGATTCCAAGCCGACTGCTGCTGTTTTCGCAGAGGAGCAAGTGGTGGCCTTTGAGCGTGATGGGTTTCTGGTTGTTTCCGGGCTCTTGGAAGATGAGGTGGACGACTTGGTAGATGCAGGGGAGGCCTTTGTCCATGCGTCTAAGAAGATGAAAGCGTACTTTAGCTCCATTGAGATGGGAATGATTTTCCAGGCAGGCAAGACTGCGAACGATACGATTACTCGGGCGTTTCGTCAGGTTGCTTTGGATTCCATTCTTCCCCGTGCAGCCGCAGAGCTTATGCGTCTTCCAAAGAATCAGAGAGTTAGGGTCTTGCGGTAAGCTTCTTCTTGCAGTGAATGTGTGTGCCTCATTGTTGCACCGAAGTTCATGCCTCACGTTTTACTTTCTCTAGCGATGTCTTCATGTCCAAAGCAGTGGACCAAGACGCCACTTGCGATTGGCATGTGGATGATGTCGGTTTTTGGCCCGAATCTTATATCAGCCAGCATGAAGGTATCAACGTTTGGATTGCAATGCATGACATGCCTGCTGCCTTCCAAGGCTCGATGGCTCTTGCTCCTGGATCGCATAAGGCTGACTGGAGATACGACGCCTACTTGGCTATTGGACAGAACCGTACTTATCATGGCGGGTTCAACAAGGCCGAGTTGAAGCAGAGGGCGGCTGCTGGGGAGAAGCTGTTGTCTACTTGTGACATGCGAGACCATGCCCCTCATATCAGCAAGAAGATCGAAGAGACCAAATATGTCCCTGATATTAAGAAAGGTGATGTCATCTTTGCGACTCGAACTCTCTTCCATCGTACTCTGGCGACTACGCCCGAAGGCAAAGAGTACTACTTGGGCAACGATATTGAGTATCTCAACCGTTACAGTATTCGTTACGTCCCTGGTAGTGCTCGTCTTCCGGAGGGCTGGGCTTTTGAATGGAGCATCCTTGCCAATGGAGACAATGCTGGAAAAACTTTGGACGATGCCATGGCCCATGGAAACCATCTGTGGTACCCCCAAGTCTGGCCCCCTAATGACGAACTCCGCGATGGTCAACTCGACAACATTGCCGAGACATTGCTCGACGATGTCAAAATTAAGACGAGAAACGAGGTATTTGAACTCATTTCTCTCTTCGCTCCACATTCCTAGGAGCCTGGATCACTGCCCAGCAGCAGTTGAATCCTTGCACATATACTTCACCCGCCCATGCACATATCTACAATATTCTTTGCTATTATGAATACGGGAAAGCCGTGTAAAAAAGGAACCGCTAAACGACCGACACCGTTGCATATATGGTCGAATCGAATCCCTTGAACATACTCGAATGGTAAGACTTTGATGGGTGCTTGTTACGACCGAACTCTCGTCGCCTTGCTAACCTTCTTCGTTGTGTGCTCGATGTGGTAAGCTATCGTAGGGACACCCATAAATACACCGTGTCTCTGCTCGAAGAAGCTCGGCTCTTGAACATATTCCGACTTCATGCCTCTGCTCGAAGCAATGCTCTTGAACATACTACGACATATGTCTTTGCTTCAAGCACTACTCTTGAACATATCTGCGACTGGTAGGTGTATGCGTCCCTGATTCTTTGTCCTTTTCCTTCATAGCCCACTCACAACGTTTATGTTGTCGTAGATCCTTGGTGGTTCTGACCAACGATATAGGTCACACACCGACGCATCTGCACATATTGCCTCTCGTGAATATACTTGAATGGTAGGTTTCGAAACTCCTGCCTCATGCATACCTTGTTGGCCAGAAGCAGCTCATCCTTGCCCGCCTTTGTGTAGCTTTCCACAGCATTTTGTAATTGTTGTACAAATTTCCTGTCGTCAGTCTGCTACAGAGATTGGTGGTCGCCCCTTGCATATAGACCATCAGTACTCTGTCGGTTGCCAACCCTGTAAATATCGGTCACTCCGCAACCATGATCCGGCGAGTTCCTTGCGGTAACTCTCCGGTTGCAAAAACGTTTCGAACCGCTACCCCCCCCCCCCCCCCCCCCCCCCTGAAAACGCACTATTCCTCGGATCCATTTCCCCCAGCTGAATAGTAGTACCAATTTGACTTTTAACTTAAATCGGGATTAGTATACCCGAGCAGACGCCACGTAGGCTAGTTGTTTACTATTCTACAAAGACGCCGCACTTGCTCTCTTTTGCGGCACATAGCAGGATGGCAAGGTTCCGAGCGTAGCGGGATGCGTTATTTCATTATTATCCGCCTCCTCCGATCAATTTATCCTAGATAGAGCCCAATGCAGCTAATCGGCTGATGCCGACGGGAGACGACTGAACACCAGCTGGATCCGTCCGACTCGGTCGATCATTGACTTCTATCCTGCTGCCCCGAAAGCAAGGCGAATGCAAATCTATCCAAGAGGAATATAGGTAGACATTCTGTTTCGTTTCATTCAACTAGTTGGTGCTGGTTTCGAGTTGAAATGGACAGGCATGCCTGCGACAAATAAAAGTAAAAGTGCACGTTGCGTGAGATTTTTGTAGGCTCGACGGATTTACATTCCAAGTAGTAGTAGTAATAGAAGTCATCATACAAATGCCTCGTTCTTAATCGACACTGAGTGATCGCTTGCATAACGCAAAGATCGGGTCTCTCCGACTCGTCATCTATAACGTAATTAATCAATTGACTTTTTTGCTGCCGCACTCTATGGAACACAATAGCAGACGATGCTGGTTCCTCACCTTTATCCTTCACCGTCACAGACCGGTGGTGGGTGAATCACTTGTCGGTTTCATCCTTGTCCGGGACCCGTTCGTAGTTCTCGTAGCATAGGGCTGCACATCATGGTCGTCGACAAACTTTGAACGTGTTTTTCGTGTGGTGGTTGTTGGATGTGGTGTTTCTCGTGCCGACGACGAGAGAGCACGAGCGGCACGCTTCCGAAAGATCGAACGATCCAAGGATTCCAGATTCCGTTTTCAAGTCTGGCCGCTTCCCGGGCGTGTTCCTCCTCCGTCCGTCCGCTCACCCTCGAGCGACTACGACCAGTCCGATTCCGCCATTGTCAGCCATCAAAACAAAAAAGAACGAAATTCTTTCAACTGAAGGTCTACAAAGGCAACATTACTATAACCACTTCCAAGGACGATCCCATCGATTTGAACCCACGTCGAAGGATAGCATACGTCGACAGTGACAGGTCAGAGTGATGGGACTTCGATGTTTGGCAATGGGCGAACGAGAAGCATCCGCCACGGAGCGAACACTGATTGATCGAAGAAGGCGGCAACCGTCGGCATTTCCTGTCCTTCTTCTCCTATGGGCCACTCTCCTATCGACTGCCAAAGCTTTTGGCGTTTGTCGTTTATTACCGCAAGTTTACCCAGATGCAGCTTTTCGAATATTTCAAGCAAGTAATGACTACGATGACTACTACAGTGAAAGTACAGAAGCGTCGTCCAGTAGTGCAGCTGCTGGTACTACTAGGCGGCCGTTGCGGCGTCCGGTGAAATCATCGACTAGTCTACAACAAGAAACGCGACGAGATCAAGCTCAAAAACGTCATGTCGAGGCAATGAAAGATCCCACGCTCTTGACCCAGTTGGCCTTTGGGGGTCGCACCGACATTTCCCCGGCCACACAACGCGCCATTACCGATGTCCTGGGCTTGCAACAAATGACTACTGTGCAAGCTCAAACATATGCACCCATTTTGCAGGGACAAAATGTTTTGGCACGGGCACGAACCGGTACTGGTAAAACATTAGCGTTTTTACTTCCCGCACTCGAACGATTGTTGGAGGCAGATTTGGACTTGTTCAAACCAGGCCTGACGATTGGTATGGTTGTGTTAGTTCCGACTCGTGAACTCGCTATTCAAATTGCTGATCAGGCAGAAGCCCTATTGACCTTTCATCCCAATGATCTGTCGGTAGCGTGCATTTATGGAGGTACCAAAGTCCAGCGCGATGTGCGTTTGCTGTCGGGTAGTGGTAGTACACGCCTCCCTACCATTTTGGTGGCAACCCCAGGCCGACTGTTGGAGCACTGTGAGGGCACGCGAATAGGACGACGCAAGTTTTCCGACATGATTCAAGACACTCATATTGTAGTATTAGATGAGGCGGATCGGTTGTTGGAAGGATTTTCCAAGGAGACACACAAAATTCTGTCGTATTTGCCACGAGCCGAAAAGCGACAAACCCTGCTATTTTCGGCAACGGTATCCAACAAAATGCGTGGCTTTGTCAAGGATTCCATCAAAGTTGACTTTACCGAAGTAGATTGCTTGAGCAATCGTCGTTCTCAGGGAGAGACGAATCTGAGAGTCCAAGAGTCGTATTTTGTACTGGATTCCATTAGGAACTACATTCCAACATTGATGGCCACACTCCGGCGGGCCATGCAAGAGGACGAGAATTACAAGATTCTAGTCTTTTTTCCAACAAGCAAGCTGGTTCGGTTCTTGGTACACTTTTTCAATATTGGTTTGAATATTCCAGTCTTGGAGATTCATTCGCGAATGTCACAGGCCTCTCGCATGCGGGCAAGCAATGCGTTTCGCTCCAACAAAAATGCCATTTTATTCTCGAGTGACGTTTCGGCACGAGGAGTGGATTACCCGGACGTGTCTTTGGTGATACAGGTATGTCGATGAAAGCTTGATTGGAACAAAATTCATTACCTTCTGATGATATGACCTAATGCTTTCTCTTGTTCAGTACGGGGCGCCGGCAACGGAGGATGCGTACATTCATCGACTCGGTCGTACGGGGCGGGCGGGCCAAGCAGGCCGAGGTCTCTTGGTTCTGTTACCATTCGAGCGCCAACAAATCAAAAACATGCAAAGAAAAGGCATGGATGTGAACGAAGATATGCTAGGAGAGGTTGCCCAGAGCCAAGACGGAGATGTGGCGGCACTCATTCGTTCCACACAATTACAGGTACGAAGTGGACATGCAATCCTGACACCGAATGCCGAGGCAGCCACTCGTGCGTTTCTAGCATACTACATTGCCAATAGCGGTGGATTAGAACCAAAGCAGGTTCTGCAGCACGCCGAGGAATTTGCTCAAGGCACGGGTCTCGTAGAAATACCTGCAATGGAATCCAAAATTGCCTCTCGCTTGGGCCTGGAAGGTTTACTAAATACAACGTAGAACAAGCAATGTCGAAACTAAGACTATTACCCTAGAGCCACCAAAAGCTACCCCGTCCCATGCCCCTTTCCCCTTAGAGCCAGGCATGATAACTTGTTGGCATCATGCTCAGCTTGTCCGCACTAGTGGCCGCTTCGTACAGTTCCCGAATCCTGGAATCAATGGCTCCTTCTTTGCTGGCTTTGGTACTCGTAGGAGCGCACTCGGAGAATCGAGCATGCAACAAGGACACATTCTTTGACACCCTTTCGATCAATTGACGCTCCAATTCCTGAGTCTTGGAATCCGTCTTGGCCAGCGACTTGCTGTACCATGCCAGAATATCATCCCTCATCAACAGGCGAAGAATTGGGTCGAACTCTTCCCGGTGCTCTCGAACGGCACCTGCCACCATGGCAATCGAACGGATGAATCTCCCGTCCAAGTAGGACTTCCCAAGCAGAGCTTCAATATTCGGAGTCAGCCGGAATGGCATTTCGTGCCCCTCAATGAATCCTGCCGGAGTTCGAGAAAAAAGGTTAAGATTGGTGTCTCAAAATATTCGACCAAGCTCCGCCCCCCGCTTCTTACCTTGATTTGAATAGGAAACTCTAAAGTCCGGCGACAGCAGAAGGGCTTTGCATAACAGGAAGACGAATCGAGGTGGTGTTCGTTCCGCAACAGAGAAAATGTACTGCATTAGCGAGTTTGTCGCCAACTGCCCAGCAAACGCACGTCGAAAGTGAAACAGATTCTCGGGCCCATCGAGATTTTGGTGCACATAGCGAAGAAGGATTTGGGAATCCACCTTGGAGTTGCAGATCTCGGTGTATACTTCTTGACGGATGACGTTCTCCAACTTCTCTCGTTCCTCTTGAGGTGTTTCGTTCGTCGTCTGGCTCTGAAGTCTTTCTTCGACCTCCTTCAAAAAGTATTCTGGTATACTCTCAAGCCTTGTGCCGGAGGTCTCACAGTAAGACCGGAACACGCCGTCCAGCGCCACTCGCGATTCACTATCCAATGACATTCGAAGTCGTTGCGCGACTGGAATGGCAGCACTTGGTTGCACGGACAAAAAGTTGCGAGCCGCAACGTGGTTCTGACGCAAGAACTTGTCCAGTATAAAATTTGTCTGCGCCGTTCTCTCGTCCGAACGAGTCCAATAGGGAATAGCAAATTGTAAAAGAAACCAGTACACCCGCCCATCGCTTCCAACCATACCCACCCGTCGTACAAGCTGGTCGTTGCGCCGAATGATCTCAACGTTTGGCTCAAAGCGTTGAAGCTTGGCATGAAGCTCGGGGCATGGCTTGATATCTGCGGTCGCGGACGAGTTCGGACTGTACTGGCCAGGGATCTCGATTGCAGCCGATCCACCGCCGTACTCCCCTCCGATGCCTTCGCGAGCAGCTGCGGCTGCCGCTGCGACGGCTGCGTTGATTGCCGCTTTCCGAGCGATTGCCGCAGATGACGAGGTCGTTGACTGATGACGCGCAGCTTCTTCTTCGTCGTCTTGGGTCGAGTCACCTCCGGGGCTCAAGTATTTTGTATCGCACGCACCCGGCCACAGATCCGGCGCTTCCGCAGCGAACATAGCGAGGGAATTCGACGACTCGATCAGCGGGAGAAATCTCGGGGTGCACGCCACCTGGGCTTCCAGCTTTGCTTTCCACTTTTGTAACCTTGTGATGTACTCCCCTAGTCTGAATTGAGGGGCCGAATCAGCGGCACCAGGGCTCTCTGGTCCCTCGGAGGCATTGACCTTGAAATCGCTTTCGAAATCGTCCTTGTACTTCCGCTTGAATTCCGCCGTTTTCTTCACACGTTCGTCGCGTCGACTGGGCGTTGCTGTCGAATCGGTCGACCGGAAGAACTTAGCCGCGATTCTGCTGAGAGTTTTCGACCAAGACGCTACCATGGCATCCTCGTCCTCCATGCGAGTCTGGTCTGGTAGGGCCTGCTTTTCGGCGTGCGCTTCCGCCCGTTCCAATAGAGCTGAAATTGTAGCAAGAAGTTCCTCTTCATACGAAGGTCTGAACTTGACAATCAATTCTTCGAGAATCGCCTCAAGTGAGCTCCACAGCGATGCATGAGAGCGCCTCAGCGTGGACATCATCTCTTCGGCATAAGTAACGGAAGGCATTTGCTGCTGACTGGGGCTCGCTGTCAGCCCTTTCGAGCGTTCTACGTCTCGACGTTCCAGGTAGAAGGCTCGCAGAGAATAATAAACGGCCTGGGGGTACGCCTTGACAACCTTGGCAAGAATGTTCTTAATGGCACGTCCCTCGGGGCGGCAGAGCCCTGTCAACAGCTGTGGGATCCACGGAAGCCAAACCCAAGGGGGGAGCTTGGTGCCCCTACTTTCGATTGTTTGGCAGAGAACTCCGGGTGCAGTTCCATCCTTCGTAAGAATCCATAGACACTTCGGCAGATGAATTCGCGCCTTTTCCGTTGCTTCAATCTGGATGGCCTCGATATAGCAGCCCATTGCCTGTGCGAGGTACTGGGCAACCTTTTTCGCGGTAGCCGCCTTCGAATCCTGTGGAAATGAGATTTGTTAGTCAGAGCGACAACAAGCGGGAATTACTGTGCGATGAGAAGCGTACCTTCGTGTTCTCTGAAGCACTGCCGCCTTTTGCAACCATCTGTTCAGCCTGTTTCTCCGTAAGTGTGCCGAGCGATGAGCACAGCCCTCCCCAAGAAATCCAGGCCTTCGAGTTTGGGGGAGAGATTTGGACAGAGTGGCAGTATGCTTGATTCGATTTCGAAGTTCTCCGGAGCGACGACAAGAACATAGCTTTCAATCGGAATAATTCACTCGTCTGAGGCGCGTCGAAAAAAGAAAGATTTGTAGTGTTGATTAGATTCAATCCACCCATCCGTTCCGTTTCGTTTTCCGGGTTGTTATACGCCAGAATTTGCTCGCGGAGCTTCAAATAAGCATCTGAGACGTCCATGGCTCTGCTATCCGTCAATTTATTCAACAGCAGTAATGCGGTCTATTGCGGGTGTCAGACTTGTTTTACATTTCCTGGCACGAACTATACAAGAGCCTTACCTGTCTCATACCCTGCTTCCTGGCGGTCATAGCCATGCGGATTGCAGTCCATGGTCGATCGTGCAGGGTTGCCAAGGTCGAGGGTTCACTCCACGAAAAGTTCGAAGAAATGGCACTAAACATGTGGGAGCGCCATGTAAAGATCTCGTCCCACAGAATCAATTCCTCGTAGTCATTTGGCAGGCGGTGCCTCCAGGCGCTGAAACAAGTGAGACGTCTAATAATGCAAGCAATCAAACGCAGTCGCCAAGCCACTTACTTCAATAAATTCTTCAAGTCAGGTAACGTTTTGCCAGTTGAATGGTTGCTGGTTTCCACCATTATCTGACCGGATTCTCTGATTTCGACTAGCCGATGGAAGAAGTGGAGCAGTGACGCGTGGGCACTACTTGCGTTGAAGACAGCGGGGAGAAGTTGCCACCGATACAAGCATAATTGCGCAGTCTGGGCGTGCAGATTCTCCACATCGCTGAGCTTGCCATCGGCAACAGCAAGCAATGTTTCGCACATTTTGACCGAAGCCTCGCCAGTTTCAACTGCAGCCACAAGCGCCGGAGACGAGCACAGGTTTCGCACTTTGTCCCACTCGCGCTGCTTCCATGCAGATTCTAGCATGAGAGTCGGATTGTTCGCACTGTTCGCGTATTCTGAGATTACGGTAGTCTGACATTGTTCGCGCTGCAAGTCAATCCAGTTTTCTTCAATGAATTTCATCTCAAATTCTGTTGGGGTGACACTTTCGCTCGTCTCAACCAGCTCGACCAAGCCAGTGTATGTTTCCAGCGCCCTGTCAATTTCCCCATGCACGGCAAGAGAAGCCGCCCGGTGGGTCTGAGAGAGATTGCAAGAAATGAGTGCAAGACTGGTCAATACATTTGATTCCCCGAGTTGTCGGTAGCAGTGTCGCATCGCCAGAAGGATTTTGTCGTGGAGGGCCTCGCCAGACTGTGACAGATTCTTTGTCGAGAATACGAAGAACTGATCCTCCAAAATCGCGAGCACTTCATACCAACAATTGTATGACTCGGCAAGCGAAACCAACAGATCAATATCGAGAACTGGCATGGGGCTCAGTTGCGTCAATCCATTGAGAAAGGACTTGATGACGTTGTAAGAGGGGCGAGTTGAATCGTCCATTATTCCAGCCTGGAAAAACTGGGAATGGTATCCGCGTGAAAGAAGAGACTCAATTGGTGCAATCAACTTGAAACGTACGCCATCGCTCCTTACGTGTTCCCATGCTCTTGCAAAAAGTGTCTGGAAAAGGTCTTGAGCGAGAATCGGGTCTAAATGCGCCAAGCGGGCGAGAGAAGTTCGTAGCTGTTCTCCACCAGACGACATGTCTTTCTTCACGGCCAACATTGAATCAGAGAATATTGCAAGGGCGGGATTCGGAACCGTTAAATCATTCTCGTCATCCTGAGCTCCCAAGATCCTAAGAGCCGGTAATCGTCTGTTGTGGGCGACGTTCCTTCGGGCTGCCTTCTCAACGTTTTCGGACGATGACTCTTTCCACAGGCTGGCCAAGAAGAGCTCCACGAACAAAACCACCCAGCTTCTTCCCCCGAGACCCTCGAAGTCACTGTGAAGAAGACGCCATAATAACTCGACCGGCTTTTGCCTCGAGATACGCGAAGGAGCGACTTCAGATGTTGACTTTCCGGAGTTTTCAACGTGTGCTCGAGAAAGGTAGAGCGTCTGCATCGCCCCACGAAGAGAATGGTTCGCCGTTAAGAGGCAGGCCACCAAAGACCGCCCAATAAGCATACCGTCACTGTCCCCGAATCTTTGTGGCGGAGCATGAGCATCGTCACCCATTTTGTCGCCATACACATCATGTTTTCCTTCGAGAAGCGAGATAACGAAACCAGAAACGAGATCTGCAAGAGGCTGGGACACTACGTCGGGGAGACCATTGAAGTCGAATGATGCGATTTTCCATAGGAAGTTGTTTCGTTCTTTCAAGGTGAGTGGCCCTCCGGACTTTAGCGACAGCCAACGCCCTACCAGACGGACAGCTGCGATCAGGAGTTGGACATTATTACTCGAGTCGAGGATGGAACTCAAGGTCTGAAAGAATGTCTTCCTCAGTGGCGTAAACGTGTAAGCTATTTCGCCTGCTCCCAAAATTTCGAGAATGATCACTGCACTACGTAGCGACTCGTCGAATTCCCTCAACTTCGTCGAGGGGAATGGATCTCTTGGCTGGGAGGCCCGAGCTCCGCTTGACCCTTGGTGAACCACTTCACTTGAACATTCTGCTAAAATTCCCGAAATCGGAGTGTGATGCATCTGGCGCACAGTGCTAGCACCGCCCGGGGGCGAATACGAGACTCCCCCTTGCTTTTGCTTCGTCGACGCTGCCGTTGTGTGCCTTTTCACAATTGTGCTAAGCAGTGCGAGCAAGACCGACGAAAAGGCCTGGGGAAATGATGCAGTCTTGGCAGTCACTTCCTTGATAACCTCTAGTGCGAAGAGTGCTGCTCCGTCATCACCACTTTCATCATCGACTGTCGCCGGACGGAACCGTGAAGCCCCGTGACGGCTGGGATCCATAGCCGCCTGTGGGTTGCTGGGGTTTTTCTTGTATTCATTGTCCGAGGTCACCAAAATTCGTTCAAGCAGTACATTTAGTCTCTGCAACACCTTCGAATCCATCCGACTGGCTTCTGCATCCATGGACAACACCCGAACGGCAAACCCTTTCAACTTTTTGCGGAGGTCAGTCTCTTCACAATTTCGAGCAAAATGGAAGCAAGAAGTCAAAATCTCGTTGAGCTGCGAGGAGTTGTCCGTCAAAAAGCTGTTGTCCGGTGCGACATTCGCCAAGGTTGCAAATATTTCCAAACAAGAAGCCAACAAAGATGCACTGATCTGTCGGGCTTCTTCTGTCTTTGCGGCAGCAGCTGATTGACTAGTCACGGGAGACTTCGCCTTTGCCGGAACCTTTGGTTTCCCGGTAGATCGTTTGGCATTAGCTTTGTCATCGGGCGAGAGCTCGGCTGATTGATTGAATTCTCTGCACATTGATACGATCTTCTCCAAATAGACCGATCGTATGTGACACTGCTTCCATTCGTTTGCGATGGACGAAAGTAAAGGGTCAACTCTGTCTGAGATCGATGATAATCCAAAATCAAGCTTGGGGTCGGCACAGAGAATTTTCAGCCGAACGATAAAATTAATCAAGGTGTCGACCTGCAAAAGAAGAGCTTAGAGACTAGCGTTGCCAGAAAGTATCATTCAGCTGTGAGTGCTTACCATCGTTTGGTCAAGGAGTGGCGGCGTATCCGCGACAGCGTTTCCTGGCTTCGGTACAACACCTGACGTTGTCTTCAACTTCTTCTCCACCTGGACATCTGCGTCGCGAAAGGGTGGATCCGTGCTTTTCCTTTTTCCTACGGTGGTCTCTTCGACTAAGCCTGCCTGCACGTTATGCCATCGAAGAACAAGCTCAACCACGGACACAGCAAGAGCCCGATTCTCGGGCGGGGCGTTGGGCGGTAGCCCCAAACGGGTGAGGGAGTTGATCATGTATCGGACGAATTGATTCCGGTTCACATAAAATACATCCGAGTGCGATACGACCATAGTCCAGATGTGCGCCAGTTGAGGTATGGAGTTGACTTCCTCAAACATAACACGGTTTGTGAACTCGATCGCTTTCTTTCTCTCGGATTCGGGCAGTCGCGACTCAAGAGCAGGTACAAGCAAATCAAGGGCAGCTCGAATGATTTCCTTTCCCTCTGGTTGGTGCGCACGGATCAAGGCCCCGTAGACCTGCTGAATCAGCTTTGGGGCCGTATCCATTGCGGAAATATGCCTGCACAAAACTAGATACGCCCAACTCTTGCAAGATGCGTCCTCGCTCTTCAGATGCGACAAACAAAACTTAACGATATCATTTCCGTGGTCGTTCAGATGCTGAGGTACAAACTCAAGCAAAATATTTGACATTTTCAATAATTCGACCTTCAGTCTATCCCCGCAGTGAATTTGCTTCCCATCGAGGAATAGGACCTCAGTGACGAATTTGCTTGTCATCGATGCATCGATGAAGTCGAATGTTTCTACGCCGTCCGTTGAATGTTCAATCTGAGCACCTGGTTTCCCGCTATCGCCATCCTCCTTGTTATGAAAAGACGTGTGCAGCATCGGATATACCACGAGCTGGATACTCCGGGTTTTGATTTCTTCTGTGCTCTCCCCGGACAAAAGGGCAAAGAAGCGCTGCATTATCTGTTGCTTCTGGGGATTGGATAGATTTGAAACCGCGTTTGTAAGTGAGGTCCGTACGAACGAAAAATCACAAGAGCTGGGCTGGAGAAAGATTCTAATCAGCTCAAAAAGGAGGTCCACATCGCTGGGGGTGGACTCAGAGTAGTCCACAAGTATAGAAGCAAGGAGTTTCGACTCCTCGTGGTAGCGTGGCGGTACCCCGTCTTCATGCTGCAGACGCATGTAGCGCCCCTTGCTCCGCCACAACCAACGAAATGCTCGGAGGACATCGTTATGTTCCTTGAAGTAATCTTTGTCGTACGCAACCAGTGACCTCACAAGACGAAATCCTTGATGCTGAAGTTCAAGAGCTTCTATGGACATTGGTCGCGCTGCACCTTTCTCGAGAACCGGCGGGCTCTGTGCTGCCTTTATCTGCGCAAGTTCATCCGTGTACTTTTGCTTGCTTTCGCTGAGATCTTTCGTACCTCTATCGCAGGCTGCTTTCGCGATCTTAAGTTTCCGTTTTGCCTCTTCTATCTCAGAGGGCGAAGGGTTGGTTTGGTTCGATTTTCCCTGGAGCGCCTCTTTGGAACGAGCAAGATCTTGCTGAAGTATGGTTAACTTCTTCTTTTTTGCATCGAAGTCCTGTTTCAGGGTTGTCTCTTTCGGCGTAGGGGAAACCACAAGGGGGTGAATGCCGTGAGTGTGATACAGCTCCTTCATGCTGTGTGTACTGGAAGCCTTCGGCGGAGATCCTCCTGGACTTTGCGCCGACGACGCAGTTTTCTCTGATCTGATGATAGCAAGTGGTCTCTCAAAGCAAACATTGAGTAACGAAACAGAACTCTGACGGCCGCTCAAGTACTCTCTAAGCGCTTTCGACTCCGGGAATGTGATCAGGTCTTGGAAAATCTCACTGTAAAGCGGGGTCTTCAAGCGTTGCAGAAAGAAAGAAACCGTGTACTGGCAGTGCTTGTTGAGGTAACGAGCAAGCGGCTTCCTGTACGGTGACTGAGTATAACGAGACTGAAAAGCTGGTAAGCAGGCTTCGAGCTTTATGGTAGTCTTGACCAGAGGTTCCACGAAATGAGATGCATGGGGAAGTAGAACAAATAGATTGATGATAGCAGCGGCTACATCGGGTTCTTCGCCTTCCTTCCAGATTTGCTGTGCCTTCATCCTACCAGGATCTGTCCATTTCTGAAGATGATCGAGCAATTTTTCACCGAGAGTTTTGTTGAACCAAGACGACAAAAGGGAAAGGAGACGCGAAAGCCCACGCAACAAGTGAACTGAAAGTCTCGAATAGTCACGGAGATTCAACAGCACCGGTCGTATACACGTCTGTAAAAGCTCCTTTCGCAACCGCGATTTCGATTTTCCTCCTTCAGAAACTACGCTCAAACTGAGCACATCGCGCAAAGCGTCGTGAGCCGCAGTGACACACTCCAGCGGGAACGAAACGAGGGAGCGGAATAGCAAACTGATGACATGGGGACGAATATTTCCTTTCAACCCAGAAGATACACATGTTAGAACCCAACCGAAAGCAATGGCCGTAAATACGATGGAAAGATGACGTACCGATTGGAGTAGAGCTTTCGGCATCGAAGAACGGATTCGAGTGACCTCGAATCACTGCTCTAAGAAGATGAATCGACGCGGTTCTAAGCTGGACGCCATTGGGTGACTCTTGCGGTACAAACACTTTTGTTTGAGCAGTCGTGAGAATACAACCACGCCGTAAGAATAGAGCAGACGATGGCGTCTCGTGATGTTTCACCTTGGATTCTCTGCTCGCCGCAGCTGCTGACTCATGCGCAGGAATCGCATACCCATTCTTGTCAACGACATTACCCACTAAGTTGGGATCAGTCATTTCACCATCGGCGACGGAAGACATCTTGAGCAACTCCGAGAGGAAAGCTAGGAGGTGCTGATCATTCAAAGGTATGAGGCTGGGGAGCTGATCAACCACCATTGCAAGGGCCTCGACCGCACCAACCTGCTCTGGCAACGGCAACAGCCGCAAGGACCGAGAAAGAAGGACGCGTTTGATAAGCGCCATGTGTTCATTCAAAAGATCGACGCAGCTGTCGGTCTGCATTGCGTCCACCAAATAGTGCTTGATGGTGTAACGCGATGCAACCCTAACAGGAGACGAAGACAATTAGTGAGGAAGATACAGTAAGACGAAAACCACGACCTGGGGCAAAAAACGTACCTCAAAATGTGCTTCGTGGACGCCATGTCGGCGAGAAGAACTTGTAGCACCTCCTCGCACGGAGAAAAAAGTAACGACCCTTCTCCGATCGAAGGGGTAGGGTCTTTCTCCTCTTCGTCCGTCGCTTTTGTCTCCTCCTGCGAACCCGTCCGGGATGTGAGAGTGTCGAGAATGATGCTATCATCTGCCACCTTAGGTCGCCCGTAGAGTGCCGCACTGGCTTCAACGAAAAACTTGAATGCTTTCATGGATGCTGCCGACATCTCTTTTGGGACATTCTTGAGAGAAAAAAGCGCGACATTCATGATTTCAATTTCATATTTTCGACTCCATGCTCCCCCCATTGATTCAAGGACTTCGCAGATTCCTTTGTATAATGTGTCGCGTCGATTCCACATGCTCGTAACGCATTTTTCACACATCGCACTGAGCAAACTCTCAAAGAAGACAAGCACCCCCCGATTCCAGGAATCTGGATTACTAGCTTCCGATGACACGACATTCATACTTTTCGGTAACTCCAAAACATGTCGCAGTAGTTCCAAGCCGATTTCTTGAACATGAGACGTTGGCTGACATAGCATTTCGGCCAGAGACCTATTGATCGACAGAGGGTTTGTAGAATTCCTGAAACTCTCCGTTTGCTCGAAGTAACCAAACGGCTTCAAGGACCCGAGTCCGTCCTCGAAAATATCACTCTTTTGTCCATTGACATCTGGCAATGCCTCCTCTGTGTCTTGGGCCTCTGCTACTACGGCGGAACCATTTGCATCGATCCGTACAAAGCATCTCTGGTGACTGACAACCAACAAGAAAGTATTTGTCAGCAAACCCTTAGCAAACTCGAGGGAATCAGCGCAAACAGGTTTGATTGCGCATCCCAGCATCAACCCTAACCCGACGAGCTCAAGATCATCATCGTACGCTTTCAGTGCATTTGAAGTCGACTGTTTGTCTTCTTCTGCACTGGCCTCCAAAGTTACGGCTTCGTCGATTGCTGTCGCAGAGCCTCCAGAAAGATCTATGCGCCTAATGTCGATCTGTTCCACCGTCATCATTTCATGCAATGCAACGCGAAGCACACCCAATGCAGACTCTGCTTGCGCCTTCAGCGTCGAGTTCATTACATCACGACAGTAAGGCAAAAGGTCGGCCTCTTCGATTTGCATCTCCCAAAGCTTTTTGCTCTCTTCCCATTTCAGAGAATAATCAATACATGCATCTTGAGAGAGCGGGTTGGCTTTTGTCTCTACCTCTGGAAGACTAATGAGCCGCTTTATGACGTCCACACACCGTCCGATCGAAACTGGAAGTGAAAAGGCCTGGTCGGAGACAGCGGCTGTGTCTTGCATCTCGCTCTGTGTTTCCATTACGATGTCACTCGCACCGTCAGAATCCAACCAGCGATACTCCAGTTTTAGTTGATGAGCATGCTCCTTGAATGCGGACGGGTCCTTAATGTCCATGGGTTCACGCAGCACCCGGCGATTCTTTCCACCTAGCTTCCCAAGAAGCCGAAGAGTCAAAAGGCCGTACGGGTATGGAGCTGGTCGTAGATGTGTTGATAAGGCCTTCATCAAGGAAACGAAGAGCTCAGTCTGTTTCGAAAGCTCCGGGAAAAGGAACTCTGGGTTTAGATTGTCGACCCAAAACTCCAGAGTTCGCAATCTAGTAAAATGTCACACTGTGAGCCAACAATCTCTCAAACTAGCCAGAATATTAGCACATTTTCTTACCCTAGGTTCACAAGATCTCGCGAATTAGACTCCAACGCAGCAACAATAATTCGAAGCAGTAGATTCATATGAGGCAGCAAAGAAGATAGGCGGGCCGGTATCGTCAAAAGGAGTTCAATGATGGTATAGTGCAAGTCTGGGTCGTCAGTAGCTCGGTATATCCTGAACAATCCATTGAGCACAGTTGGGATTAGTGGCAACAATTCTCTGTAGGATTCTTCAAACTTTCCGGCAGAGATGGATCGAAAAACATAGCGAAGAAGCATGCAGTGATTGTCAACCTTAAAGTCAGCCTTCTCCATGGATGCCTGGAGGCATGAGGACACGATCCGTTTCAGATGAGGACGCAAGGCCCGTTCGTTTTCAGGGAAAGTCGAGAGCGACTTTAGCACCCGCTCGAAAAGTTGAAGATACGCGGACGAGCGTTTCGCTATCTCTTCTTGGTCAACATCGACAGTCGCCGAGGCTGAGAAAGCTTTTAACCGTTCCGCTTCACTCGTATCACAATCGTCCGACGGTGGAAGAAATTGAATGTCTGGGTGCTTACTTATTGCCATTTCGTCCAATCGTTCAACAAGGAAATTCAAAAGAAGCGTGCAGAACTCCAAGCTGGTAGTTGCGTTTGCGGCAAGCAAATGCCGAGGTACCACAATCACCGTTGGATCGTCAGTCACAGCCTCGACTAGCTCGTCTAGTCTGCGTCCGAGCGTCCGTCGCAAGTCGTATCCATCCAGTACCGTGAAAGCTGCTGCAAAATAACTCAACGCATCGCGGTAATGATCGACGCTAGACTTCTCACCGAAACTCTCTGTTGTCGAGTCGTCTTTGAGCCACTTCATGCAAGGAAAGGCGAGTTGGATGTACCTGTCAATCAAAGCATGCTCCGTGTGGGTTATTTTCAACAATGCAGAAGACACTTCTTCGTTGGTTCCTGGCTTGATTGCAGGCTCGGGTTTGTCCTTTTCTCGCTGACCACGATACTTGTTGATATACCAGATCAACGTTTTGTGGCCAAGAATAATCGCTCGAACCATACTTTTCAGATCGCGAAGCGATTCCTTTGGGTCACTTCCTACTGGCAACTCTAGTTGAGCAATCATAGTAAGGCCACCTGGTTCTGTTCTCAATTCCTCGTTTATGCTCCCCTTGGTGCTTTTCTTCTCCACTTGCTCCAGGCAGGCATGCAAGGCATCAAGCTTATCAACGAGGGTCTTTAAAATTCGGACCAAAATGTCTCGACCGATCTGCGGGTCCCGATCCTTGTTATTAAAAACAATATCGACGATGCTCAACAAGGTGCGAACCGCCGTATACTGCGTCGACATTGGCAATACCATTGACGAATCGTGGAGCACTCTCGAGAAGATCGAGACAACCGTGGAAATTTGGTTCAAATTGAGTTTGGGCCGCACATGATGAACCAGATCAGAAAGTGTAGTGTAACCCAAAGGGCGAAGGGCAGTCTGTTCCGAGTACCGATGGTGCGACCCCATTAAAACTCGCTCGTCTAGCAATGCATCCACATGACGGAAGAAGCCATTGCGGAAGTCACTGTTCAACAAATGGCGGGTGGCGACTAACAGTTCTTTCCTTGTACTGATGAATTCCTTTGGACACGTCGACATGAGGGCAACAACGTTACTGGCCAGACGGTCTTCATATGGCTTGAGATCGTTGGAGAAACCCCGCAGGAGGTAAGTGAGAAACGATAATGTCTTGGCCTGGGCTGCCACCAACTCTCGACAACGAGAGAAGTACAACCGGTTGGCATTCGCATCCAATGGTTGATTCCCCTGTGTAATAGTTTGGAGGGGAGGAGCTCGTAGTGCCAGGGCCTCCATCATGACGTTGATCAGGCCTGGGATATTGCTTCGCAAAAACTTAGGGTATAGCTGAAACATCAACATGATAACAAGCGGGCATTCTGTCAGCACGCGGAAAGATGCATTCGATTTTGGAGATAGGAGGGGCGTAGGGGTCGACGGAATCTTGGAGATGGCTGGGCTCGTCGTCGTATTGCCCCCTGGTGGGGTAGCTGCTGTCGGCGTCGTCGCGGCTTCTTTGGGCGGCAGAGGCCCAGGAGTCGTTGGAGGGGGGTCCTCATCATCCTTGGCAGGAGTAGAAGTGTCGGGTTTGGCCTCCGTACCAGACGCACTCGACGGCTCTGGAGTACCAGCACTATTAGGAGACTGCTTTGCTTGAGTATCGGCCGGCTGTACTACCGCGAGTGCACCATATGAAAAGTTTCGCTGCACAGACGCTGGTAACGCTCGATATGCGGTTTGCACAAAATCCAGGTATGGTTGGACATGATCCTGTGGGAGCGATCGGTAGACCTTGTAGAGGTCAAAAACGATGCGAGATGCTAGTAATGCATTCTCCTCATAATCTCGATTCAGAATATCCAGTGCGACCGCCACCAGATGAGGAGCATGGGGTCGAAGGATTTCATTGCTGGGCATTCGACTGATAATCTCCAGGACCACATTTCTTAATTTATGTTCCACCGTAGATGTATCGGGGCTGGGGCTTGTCCGATGTGCCAGTATCGTGGAGAAAGCAGGCAAGAGTGCTGATAGCATCAAGGGAAATTCGACTGTGTGAACAATCTCAATCCCTTCTCGCAGTTCGGTCGCTGCCAACAATGCATCGTTCAAGTCTGGGCCAAGAAGCCGTTTGCGCACCGGTTCCCAGTTCATGCTTCCAGACATCACAGAAGCACTCTCAGGTGGAAGGGATATTCCCATTGGGGACCCAGCAATAGCTGGAAAGGCGGCGCTAGGAGACAAAGGTAGCGCCATGGTCGAAACAATGAGAGCCGCCGATGAGTGAGTGGAGATCTCTATGCGATCATGCGCGAGGCGTCGTCGCTCGCGGTGTTGTTGGCTGCAGAGAGCTCGTAACGCTGCTCTCCGTGCAAATTGCACCTCGACTCTGTACGAGCTCTGCGAGCGCGCCAAAAGGACATTGGTCGTGTTAGTCAAAGATTATCGCAGGCTTTTGTTTCTCCTTTCCAGATAGCTCGGCATAGCATCAAGGCCGTGGATATTTTCTTACCCTTGCCTCACTCATGATTGTTGATGGACTGCATTGAGGCCTCTATCATTCAAGCTGTGTTCTGAGCGTAAAGTACGAAGCTATACTATAAATACACGAGTAATAGTTCTTATGCAAGGACAAGGGCAGCTTGTGGTAGCTGCATCAGACGCAACACCCCCACCAATACAATCGGTGGCATTTCACCAACAGAGCGAAGGGTGACACGCACGGCAATATGAGGTTTTATCCCTCAAGCTCACGAGCAATCTCTGCTTCCAACTCGTCCAACTCTGGATCCCCAGTTCCGCCATCCATTTCAGCGCCATCCAGCATTTCAAATTCGCTCGTCGACGAGCCGGAAGGCGATGTTTCTTCCGTATTAACAGCGTTTACCATATCCGCCGTTACATCACCTTTCTTCGCACTGGTTTCATCTGGAACAAATGCGGCATCACGAGTTGAGGAACCCTCCCCGTCGGCATCATCAAAGACAACAACTTCCTCAGCGGAGGAGTGCTCCTCCTCTTCTTTCAGAGCTGCTTCTTTTTCCGCCTCGACCTTTTCTGGCTGGAACGACCATATTTCGTCTATACTTAGACCAGCCTCATATCGGGTGTACGCACAGTGGAAGAAATAATTATGCCAAAATACCTTTTCGCGAGCCCCACCGCCTGCAGATTATAATGATGTGTCAGCGGGGTTGTCGTCAGAAGCCGTTTTCTGGCGCCAATAGGAGACTTACCAGATAGCGTAGACTGCTGCTTCTCCAATTTTGGATCTTCCTTCAACAACCTCTGAATAAGACCAACGTGCGAGTCAAGATCAAAGTCTCGCAGCAAAGGCGGGAGAGGCTCCAGCTTGGCAAGCTTCTCGAGCGCCTCTTCACTAGGTTTTTGCTCCTCTTTCTCCTTCGTCTCATCCTCATCGACGTCGTCTTCAGCATCATCACCAGCGGCATCTTCCTCGCCCTCCTTCTTCCTTTCCTCCTCTTCCAAATTGACCTTGAGTTCTGGCATTTCATAAGGCCCATAAAATGTCTCCTTGTTCGAACTCAAGGCCAGGATCGCCTCCTTGCACTCCTCCACCAAGATGTCTCGCTCGGAATCTCTTGTCTCCCAAGGAAGCATACCCGCGAGCATATCTTTCACTTCTGCCTTTCGCTTCGCTTCATCTCCGAACTGTTGTCGTTCCGCCTTCATTTCATCCGTGTTGAGCGTCAACTTGGCTAGAAGTTCTTTGTCGACCGGAATGGCCTCTCGAACCTTTTCCGACAACTGACTCAGAGTCTCGAGACCAGATGTAAACCACGACATGATGAATGATAATATCGATAAGAATGAATGTGAAGAAGAAGTGACAACAATGCAAACTTTGGGAGTTCTGTAGAGACTTTTCGTTGTGTTCTTCCATCATCTTGTCGTGTCTCATCTCATGCCGGCGTACGCCTGCGGTACATATATGATACACGGGAACCCGAGAAATGTCTCGTCGCGTCACGGATTTTTACGGCGACTTTTGTACTGAGTCCTACCTAGGTCGTCTGTACTTTGCTGGTCGCTTCATCCCCTCTTGTCTCTCTGTTCCTGCAATTGACTTGTGGATCGCATGAGTCGAGTCGATTGTTGTTGACCACTCTGACCTCTCACCATCAGCTGCGAGCATCAACATCAGCAGTGGCCTTTTGCCGGCTCTACTGCCAGAACTTCCATTTTCTACCTAGAACAGTTATACTTTTTCAACTAAACCCTTTCTTTGTGTATGTCATTCCCTTCTATACCGTGTCTACAGTAGCAGTCGAACAGGCATTTCGGCCTGGTCGCATTGTTTGACGGCGCATAAAAGGAATCGGTCCATTGGAAAAATGGTGGAAAGTTCTACACGGACGTCAAAGAAAAGCTTCATACTATGGCAAGGAACGACCCCAGAAGAGCTTTTGGACAGCCGGCGAGTTGCGAAAGCCTGGCACGGACGCAAAGGTCAGAACAGCTACCAGTCTTGAGGAATCCCCTTTGACTGTGGTCACCCGGTGAAGCGACTTGGAGCCAGCAAATATGGATAACGTTCCAGGCCGGAAATCAAGTGTATGCAAGGGAGGAGCACCCTCCAGTTCGTCGTTTCCTTGTTCGTCGAACGGATCCGTTGCGAACGGGTCATATTCGTGGATAGCTCTGGATACAGAACCCAACGCTAGATCATTAGGAGAGTCCCGGAGTGGGTTGGTGTACTGAAAAAGCCCACTTGATAGATCTTGCGCCTCCTGTAGCATGAGTGTCGTCGAAAATTCCGATTCGTCAAAATGAAACGAATGATGGTATCCTGGCCGAAATACATTTATGGAACAACAGCCCAACGGATCCTCTGATAGAAATATTTGGTCTTTTCCAACCACTCGAGCAACCAATTCTCGTAGGGCGGGTTGTCGATAAAAGTCGGCGAGTTGCGAGTCTTTACCGAGTTCGTCAAAGGCAATGGACGCCACTTGCGTCTTCATTTCAAAATTCACGACAGATTTTGGTGACTTGTTGAGATCCACAGGCCGAAGGTAGGCAGTATGCTTATCGTCCGTAGTGAAAGCCGTGTCTTCTTGCGAACGCGCGTCTTGGATGCAGCGTTGTAGTGCATCCGCGGTGAGAATGTCGGGAAAGATCGCTGCCCCTGTTCTTTCGTACGATCGTCGAGCCTCGTCAATCGCCACGGATGCTTCTGGCGACGAGAGGTCCGCCAGCCAAGGATACTTCTCGGAGTTCATTGCTTCAATTCAATGATGCCAGTTCACAGCGTCGAAATCTCCCCGATCTCACTCTTAATTCCTGCCAAGAACAGGCGAGTGGTCATTAGGTTCATCGTCGTCATTCCCTCGTCACCCCTTCTCTCGCAGCGCTCTCTTCGTTTCACGACGATGCAGATGAAGAAGAAGCAAAGATCTTGCGACCACTTCGACCAACATAAGTGACGTCACCCCCATTAATTCGAGCCGGCCCGTCCTCCCGCCCTCCAGCGCATTACGTTCGTCTTTTTCTCGAATGGACGATGACGACCACGACCACAGCACCGACGACAGCCATCCTTCTCAAGGAGCTCTCTCACCCTCATCTTGATCCAAAAACATTTCTTGACTGCAAGTTTTGAGCGAGATTGAAGTCACAGCGCTTCATCGGAATGACCTTTCGTCATACAAGATCGAGATCCGCCTTGGCGTTTTTTTGCTTCCTTCACTCTTGGTTGTCGTCGTTCTCAACTACCGGAGAATCATTTCTGTTTCGATCGTCGCTTCTGAAGAGCAAAACTCCGGGGCACATTTCCATGACAAGGAGTGAAAACGTTGCTACTGCCGAAGAGAAGAAAGAGGAAAGTTCACCCTCTGTACCCCGGTTTACCGTGGGCGTAATTGCCGATATACAATACGCTCCCATTCCGGATGGTTCTTCCTTTACGGGAACTCCCCGTTTCTATCGGCATTCTCTAGAAGTGGCACGGCATGCTTTTCTGCATTTTGAAGAAGAAAAGGTCGATTTGGTGATAAACTTGGGGGACACGATTGATGGCAAGTGCCAAGAAATTGAACGGCACGGAGGTGACCCAGTCCCCGTAGGCCAAGATCCAGGCCACTACTCTTTGGATCACGTCTTGGAAGCCATTTCGCCCTATCGACAAGGTC
The DNA here is from genome assembly GCA_951394045.1 of Nitzschia sp. DOCU1. Lineage (NCBI taxonomy): Eukaryota > Bacillariophyta > Bacillariophyceae > Bacillariales > Bacillariaceae > Nitzschia > Nitzschia sp. DOCU1. The sequence goes on along the minus strand of OX595988.1, from coordinate 1,097,578 downwards.
GAATCCTCCACACGTACGGAAATCACTGTTTGTACAACCTGAACCGATTGGAACTACAAGAACGATTAGAAATACCATTCACGAAGGAACCATGTGGCGATCTGGTGGGGTACTACGACTATATACATGATAATGTTCGTTTTATCGTCTTGGATGGATACGACGTTGCCATTATGCAACGATGCGAAGTCTCCTCGCAAAAGCGGAAATTAGCCACTGAGATTCTGAGACAAAATAATCCAAATTTTGACAAGAACATGAATTCCCCTGAAGGCTTGCTAGGGACCGAAAGACGGTTTGTCGGCTTCAATGGATCGATCGGCCCCCTGCAACTTCAGTGGCTGGAGGAAAGACTGAGCATTGCTCGACTAGAGCGTCAAAAAGTCATAATATTATCTCATCAACCAATACTTCCCGAGTCATCCTCTCCAGTTTGCCTCATCTGGAACTATGACGAAGTACTGGCGATTCTACGAAAATATTCCGACGTGGTGGTGGCGAGCTTTTGTGGCCACGCCCATAAAGGAGGTTACCGTCGAGACCCAGAAAGTGGAATTCATTTTCGGGTGTTTGAAGCCGCCCTAGAGAATCGACCTGAGCGCACCTACGCCATGGTTGCTTTTCATGATGATCGTTTGGTGGTGCGGGGTTTTGGAAACTGCGTATCAGCTACCTATGACTTTGAGCACACTTCCACGGAAGAAGTCATGGCTACAAACGGTATCGAATAGTTTTTCTAGTAGATGCTTCTAAAGGCCACTAGAGAATTCAGCCTATTTGAGCTCTTGCACGCCGGAAATATCAAGTGGAATCGGATCGTACTTGTCGTAGATGCTGCCGGGGTCAAAGCTGGTCTTGCTTCCCACTACGATTTCCCAATCCTTCACCAGCTCCATTTTTTTCTCGGGGCCTCCACGAGCAAGATAGCCTTCGTAGTACCACTTCAGGTCATCTTTGAGACTGTTCTTGGCACCTCCATATCCCAATTTTGCCTTCGCCGTGTCGGGAGCGACGTAAAAGTCGGTGAGGCGGAAAGGAAAGTATGCCTTGCCAAACATTTCGCTGTCGTAATGCTCGATCATGACTTTCTCCTCTGGAATACCCGCGACTTCGGCACACAAGTAGGCAACCTCATCATAGGTATACAACTTATCAGTTCCGCAATTGAAAAACCGTTGTTCGATCGCCGCCTCTTCATTCTCCAATGGGGCACACAAAAGCTCGGCGACATCTTCCGAGTTGGTCAGCGAGACCTTTTGCTTTCCATCTTCGGGGATGGGCAAGGGAAGTTCCCGAACAAGGCGGTCAAAGTACCAATCAATGTAATCAAATTTGTTTGCTTTGCGACCATAAATGTACTGTGGTCGAAAAGATACCAAAGGAAGTCCGAGTTCCACGGCGTATGAGTCAAATTTTGCCTGTCCTGCAGAATCTTTGATGGGAGTCGTCTCGGGCATCGGATATACAGTATCCTTGTCGGGTTTGTACATACCCGCCGATGAAACGTAGGTAAAAAGCTTGACACCCCAATCTTTGGCGCAATCACAGACCGCTTTCCCTGCACCTACAGGTCCTTTGGAGGCATTGTCCCAGACGTATTCAAACGATTGCCCACCCAGAACCGATTTCAAGTCATCCGCGGTCATGGATTCGTCTCCCAGCGGTGCTTTGATCACTTTGACACCTGGAAGATCCGAAGCATAAGACTTGAACGGCTCCTTTGCGTCATTACAGGCATCATCCTGCAGGATGGTGATGGACGTGATCTTCGGGTGCGTCGAAAGTTTCTTGGCCAGCTGGTAACCTTTTATGAGGACAATGAGTGAGACGCTCGAACGAAAGCAAGACAAAGATGGCATTCTACTTTGTTTGACGTACCTAGCTCCCCATGACCACCACCTTTGTTTTGCACAATCAAGGCTGCGCTCATGTGCAGGTTTGAAGAGCTTCGAACATGGCTCGCAACAGAATTCGCCGGAGCGAAGGCGGCGACACCAGCGCCAAGCACTGAGACAACGACAAAAGCTCTCGCGACAATCATCATTCGTGACGGTAGGAAGTGTCAATAAAGTCTCGGTTAGAAATTTCGGATTCCCATGGTCGTCTCTCTTTGGATACACGCCAGGATGAGGTGGAGGCAGTGGGTCGGAGGGAGCAAACGTCACTCGTGATTCGTATTCCATTCATTCATGTCTCATTCTTGACCCCTTTGACCTACTATCTTGGGAAGGAATCAGGAATCTTTGTACCAGTTGCGCGTGCAAGAAAAAGGGTAGATTGGATCTTTGGCGTCACCCCCAAATAAAATCCACTAAACTCGTCACCGAAAACTGGCGGCAAGTACGTGTTTCCAAAGACCGGGTCCTATCATATATGCATTTCTTCTTTTCCTCCGCCAACCAAAGCCTTCCACCCAAAGCTTTTCCAAAGTTCAACTTCGCGACATCATACATCATCGACCGATAGAGCATTTTATCTCTGACCTTGCGCAGCGACACAGAAAATCGACCATGAAGCTAGCTAGTTCCTGCTTTATGGCCCTCGCTGCCGCCTCGACGGCGGGGGCATTCATGTTGAACCCCCTGGCCGTGGAAACAAGAACAAGGAGCTATGTTACCTCCCAAAGCAGCAAAAATTCTCCACTGAAGATGGCCGACGGCGAAATGGTTGGATTTGCATCCGCGGCTTCGGAAGATTACGAAATGCTGGGGTTGCCTGCTCGCCCAGGGCGACCAATCAAGGTTGCAATCGCCGGCGGTGGAGTTGGTGGATTGACGGCCGCACTTTGTATGCTCAAGAAGGGCTTCGATGTGACAGTTTACGAGAAGACATCGGCATTTGCTCGCTTCGGCGGCCCCATCCAATTTGCATCCAACGCGCTCTCCGTTCTTAAGGAAATCGACGACAAGCTTTTTGATAGAGTAATGGAGAAGTTCACATTTACAGGCACGCGCACCTGTGGTATCAAGGATGGTAAGTCGATCCGAACCCGGCCGGTCCACAGTTGTTCTTTCGCCACGGTGCTAACTTGTTCGCTCTCGTCCCTAAGGTTTGCGGGCAGATGGATCGTTCCGTATGACCGACGACTCTCTAGATTACCTTTGGAATCCGGATGCCCCAGCGGACTGGTTTGTCAAGTTCCCCCTTAAGGAATGCGCCGACCTTTTTGGGCTTCCTTACACTGGAGTGATTGACCGGCCAGATCTTCAAGAAATCTTGATTGACGAATGCAAGGCTTTGAAAAAAGACTTTATCATCAATGGAAATCCTGTCGTGGGCTACGAAAACCGGGGAAAGGGAAAAGGTGTGTCGGTTTCGCTGGCGGATGGTAGCAAGGTAGAGGCTGACGTTCTTGTGGGTAGTGATGGAATTTGGTCGGCCGTTCGAAATCAAATGTACGACGAAGGAGGAATCAAGTCAACAAGCAAAGACAAAAAGACGCGCCAGGGATGCAAATACTCAGGATACACGGTTTTTGCGTGAGTATTTTGGAAGCATTCGTCGCTATTTGTTGCCGATTTTTCTAACTGTGGATTCTCTTGACAGGGGCGAGACCATTCTCAAGACTGCTGATTACTACGAGACGGGTTACAAGGTATACATTGGCCCGCAAAGATACTTTGTTACAAGCGATGTTGGCGATGGCCGAATTCAGTGGTACGCTTTCTTCGCACTTCCACCTGGAACTAAGAAGGCACCGAGCGGTTGGGGAGGATCGGTGCGGGACGAGCAGAGCGATCCTGGTGAGAATCTTGTAGAGTATATCAAGGCATTGCACGAAGGTTGGTCCGATGAAATCATGACTGTCTTGGACGCGACGCCTCCAGACTCTGTAGAACAGCGAGATTTGTACGATCGTCCTCCCGAATTTCTCCGAAGCTGGGCGGACGGAAACGTTGTTTTGATGGGAGATGCCGTGCACGCCATGATGCCGAATCTCGGTCAAGGAGGGTGCCAGGCCATTGAGGATGCCTATGTCCTCACGGAGGCTTTGGCTGCCACCAAGAGCACCGATAGGATCCAGGAATCGCTACAGAAATTCTACCGAACGCGTATCGTCCGTGCTAGTGCCGTCCAATTCTTGAGCCGACTCGCCAGTGATTTAATCATCAACGCGTTTGACACTCCCTGGAGCCCACATGATGACCTTGGAAAGTCTTGGAAGAGCTACCTCACATTCTTCTGGAAGCCCATTTTGCAGTATGTTATTTTCCCGCTCCAGTTCGCCTTCCTATATTCCTACTACCCGTCCGGTCGCATGGATGACGTTGCCAAGTCGTTGAACGAACGATGGCGAGAGCAACACAGGCTTTCGGCAGAAGAAGCCTTCCAACGGGCTGCTGACGGTTTTGTATATGAAGCGGGCCCATCATTCTTCCAAAAATCCGAGCTACCAGAGACTGTACTTGCCGCACGCAGAGACTAATCAAGCTAGTAGCTCAGGAGGATATATCTGCTCAAAATTACACGTGCATTTCTAATCAACATTTTACTTGTACAAAACTATCATGTAGAATATATTACGATTCAATAAGTCCAGCAGCTCGTAATTTGCCCAAGAGAATAAGATCATCGTGGTCCAGGTAACCCGACTTCGTAGCATCGAGCCTCTCGAATTGATCCCAGAGCTCTTCTAGTTCGTCCTTTGTGACGAGTCCCATTTCCATGAGCATATACGAGACGTACTCTTCCCGGACAACTTTGCCGTCATGGTTAGCATCCATGTTATCCAGCGTTTCCATCGTTAGTCCTTTGTTTAGCTGTGATCGAAACAGACGTTTTTGTCGTCGCTCGACCATGGCAATGCCCACGCTTGCCAAGATTTCTCCGGCGGCAGCGACACTCATGGGTATGAACACAACTGCGGCCAGCTTGCCCCGCTGTGTCACCGGTACCACGTCCCCAAGACCAATAGTGGATGCTATTTTGAGATAAGGAGATTTGGTGTGGTGAGTAAAAATGTTCATCATTCAATACTTTCATGTCCTCCATTCCCGCAGTAAAATAAAACCTACCAGTCATGAGGCCATAATACAAGGAATCATACCACTTCCATCCTTCCAGGAATCCAATAAAGAGACCCCCTGCTGCCACTACTGCCAACGATTGAATAATATACCTTGCCGCCTTCCAAAATGTGGCAAGAAAGGGTGGAAAGTGTGGATGTGGTAGGATGGCGTCCAAGTGTATCTTGTCATTGAGTTGCAGCAATTGTCGCTGACTTTGTTTCTGTGCTTGTTTCACAGCATCCATCTCTGCCTGAACGAGGCGGGATCCAATCCTCGCCACGGCGGCACCCAGCAAAGCAATACCCGAAATTCCAAACACGCACGAAAATAACTTTCCTGCCACCGTCTTGGCACAAATATCCCCGTAACCCACCGTAGAAAAAGTCACACAGGTAAAGTACAGAGCATCCACCAAGGACCAATGTTCAAAAATATATCGATACGAGATCACCCCCAGTGCCAGATACAAGAAGACGGCAGCGAATTCTTTGCGGAATGGAACACTGACGACAAATTTGTTGGAATCTAAATCTCGGCGGTGGCGAGACAATTTGCGCAGATCGGGACATAAAATGTACCAGATATTGTCCATCAAACGCAGCAGAGGCCGTCGGGGGCGAGAAGTAGTAGTAGCGGGCGCTTCGGATGATGCTTGTGTGGATTTTGGTGTTATGGTTCCTTGTTTTGAGAGGTCTCGAGTACGTCGAGGGGTGGGCAGATTGACCGTCGACGACAGCGATTCCCGACTGGGCATTCGTTTCGTTTCAATGGTAATAATTTTGGGGGTTCGTGCTTTGATTGATGAACGTGCCGCTGCTGGCTCATTCTCAATGGTCGACGCCAGAGGAGTAGGGCGAAATCTTGCAGAGGAGGGCCGAACTATTGACAAGGAACCACCATCACTGTGGTTGCTTATACTACGTCCGATGATGGAAAACGCCTGCGAGGTCCCTGACAAGTTCCATAATAACAAGAACGCCAAGCAGAACGCTATTCGAAAGTGTTTGCAAGCCACTGTTGATTCCACGGCTTTCACCATGGTTACAACAGCAAGTTGATTTGTTGTTGACGCTGATTTGAAGTAGCACACTGCCAAGGAGTTAACAAAGAGGCAGGACTCCGAAGGAGCAAATGGTTTGTGATGGGTGTTTGTCAAAGAAATTGACAAACCTCGTGCCGGCGTCGTTCTTCTTGTTCTGCGCACGAGGGCTACATAGGGTTCGGGCTAGAGGGCTCGAAAAATTTACATAGCGCACCGTTGGGATTGTAGGCGAAAAATGAGGGCGGCGGGCTCGATGGACGGACGAGTTTTTGCATCATCGTGGATGTTCACGAGAGGTAGAAACCTCGTAGACCCAGTACAAAACGAATTACCCCTAAAGGATGGATTCCGCTAATTGTTTCACTCACTCACACGAAATAACAGTTTTAAAAACGAGCCATCAGACTACATACCGGTTAAGGGGGCATCATCGGTCGCGGTAAAAGCCGCGCGCGAAATTCGTGGACTTTCGTGTCGTCCGAGTCAAAGATCGCAAAGGAAGAGGAGGAGAGGGAAAGATATCGTCGAAATCGGTGGTTGGAAGAAGATGCTCGACGACCACTATCCACCACTACTGCTACGACAAGGATCTTATCTGAAGAACAGAATAGTCCTTCATCAGAATCTCCAACAGTCTTTTCATTGTCATGGAGATTGAATTGAATTTTCGTTTGGATGAAAATGGCCGAACGGCCCGATCCGATGGTGGCGGCGGCGGCAAAGACGAGTCAGGAACGTCCGATCCTCACAACCACATGGATTATCAATCCAAGACGATTCTCACCAACTTGGCCTTGTCATCTTCTGGTGATAATTCGTCTTCTTCTGATGAGCAACATCAACATCGACAGTGGCTGGATGATTTGCTGTTGGATTGTCAAATTTCGGATTCGGGCCTCATGCCACGCACATTTTGGGTACCCGCACAAGGCATGACACCCCGTTGTCACTTGGAACAAATGGCCTTGGACATTTTTCATCACCACGTTCCATCCTCATTGGACTATGACGTATCGTGTTCTGGCGCGGAATGGTGGGCGCAAATTCGACCATCCCCCGAAGGGACGGGGAGGTATTCCATGCATGATGATCAGCCCGATGAATTGTCACGGACTGGAATTTCCTTTCATTGGGACAAGGATGAAGATTTACGGCTTTTGACAGGTGGAACAACCTATATTCATCCACATTTATCGACTGTGACCTACTTGACGGATTTGGGAAGTCCAACGTTGGCGCTCAATCATCGTGTGCATCCATTGACGGGAGAGTGGATCGATCCTGACGACGTAGAAGGCTTTGTCAGTTGGCCACTTCAAGGAAAGCATTTGAGTTTTGATGGTCGATATCTTCACGCGGCTCCCGCGGACCTTATGGAACCAGGGTCTTGGGAAAAACAATTGAAGCTTCCATCACCCATTCCCGGCGAGGACGAGGATTCTCAAAAGAAGCAAGAAAAGCTATTACAGAGACGGCATCGTCGAGTGACATTCTTGGTCAATGTGTGGCTAAACTACAAACCATTCGATATCAAACCCTTTCCCGAAACCATGATTGATAAAATGAGCGGAAGCAAGGAATCCGAGAGAAAACGACTCGAGTTTATCAAAGATGACACCCATCGCGATGGTGAAAAAAAGGGTTCGACCGAGAAAGTTTCGCTCCACGACAGTGACCAAACGCAGCTTTTCACTTGGCCCATGGGAGACTGTGACTCCAAGGAATTTATTGATGCGCAAATGCCTTTGGAAGCGATACGGCAACAAGCATCCAAGGGAGGAAATCTTTGCGTAAGCTGGAAATCAGATGCTACAAAGAATTACTCGGGTGTCCGCCTCTACAAGATAACCAGTGGTAGCGGTGGAGAAACACTCGAGACTAGTTTCCAGGAGAAGCGAAAGGCGACGGATGAAGCCACCGATACAAATGGTGGTACCAAACGACCCAAATCAGACAACAGCGAAGAATAGTTCGCGCGAGCAACTCCACCAGCGGCTAGTTTCGGAATCGAAATTCACCTGGCGTCTCCCACCTCTGGAACGTCCCACCCTTCTTTTGCTTCTTTGCAAAAGCTGGTTTGCCGGGGAAATCATCTTCGTCCTTCTTCCATCCGACTTTGGAGAAGGCCTGGTTGTATCGATTGGGCCGACCCCCGTCACGTGCATCGACGTGTCTCGTGCTATTATTGTCTCTCCGGTCACCATGCCCTTGCCATGAAGAAGAGGAGCGATGCCCGCTTTTCGCCGCCCTTGGTGGTGGTTCTGGTCGCCAGTCGTTGTCGTATCCACTCTCGGAACGATTTCGACGACCATCACTGCGATCGCCGGTTCCAAACTTCCCGTCGAAATCACCATAGGGCTTTCCAAACCGAGTTGGGGCAGGAGTCGAGGGCCTATCATTTCCCCACCCAGACGTCCAATTTTGATCCTTCCAACTAGCTTGAATATTCAGTCCAGGTACGGCATCTAGCCCAATCTTTTTGGCACGATGCAGCTGAATGGCCGGCAATTCGGGCAGTCCCATGACTTCTACAAGTCGATTGACAGTAGACACCACTTCTCGCTTGTTGCTACAGCGTTGGAAATAATAGGCAATCATCGCTTGATACGTGTCGTGGATGGATTTTTCCAATCGAGCATCCTGTCCTGATCTTATTTTTTGGACCACGGGACCCAACTCGTTCATGAGCTTTTTGGAGGGAGGCATGGATACCAGTTGTTCGCCATACTCGGCATCCATCGGAATGTCCAAGCCTTCCAATTCGTCCAAAAAGTCACGCTCCACTTCTGGCAAAATCAACACTCCCTTGCCTCGTTTTCCAGCCCGTCCCGTCCGTCCCAACCGATGAATGTACGTTTCACGGGATTCACAAGCTCCAATCTGCACGACATGGGTGACATTAGGATAATCCACCCCACGGGCGGACACGTCGGATGTAAATAGGATTCCTTTGTTGGCATTCCGGAATCGCCCGCTAATCGTCGTACGTTCTCTCTGATGCATCCGTCCATGGAGTTCCCAAACGCGTCGGCCGAATCGCAGGTTGAAGAGTTGTGCGTAAAACTGGACCATGCTGGTCATTGGAAAAAAGACCATGACCTTGTTGTCACCCTTATCGACTAGATCCAGCAAGAATTCCAAGCTTTTCGTCCAAAATTGCTTGGTGGGAAGAACGACATGCGATTGCTCAGTCTGGGCATTGGTCTGCGAGGCTGGATCTTCTTCTTGTATACAATCAATCATGTCATAGTTGGGCTTGGTTGCTAGTTCCATCACGTCTCGAACCTCTTGTGGCAACGTGGCCGAAAACAAGAGAGTTTGTCGCTTGTTCCGTGGCAAGCACGATAAAATATCAGTAATATCCCGTCGAAAGCCCATGGCCAAAAGACGGTCCATTTCATCCAACACCAAGATTTGCAAATTTTGCAAAGTATCTACAAACGGCTTGTTACCGGTCAATCGCGTCGATGCCAAATGATCCTTTAATCGTCCAGGTGTCGCCACCAGCACCGTCGGTAATTTCTTGTTAAACCGATCCACATCCTCTCGTCGCGACGATCCACCGTACACCACTTGAGAGGTGATTTCAGGCCCATGCTGATCTACTAAACGCTCGGCTTCCTTGGCAATTTGAGCGGCAAGTTCCCGCGTGGGCGACAGTACCAGAATGGAAATGTTGCCATCGGAAGGCAAGGTTTCTTGTTTTCGTACGACACGTTCCAACGCAGGCAGTAAAAAGCTCAACGTCTTGCCAGTTCCCGTTCTTGCTCGACCCACTACATCCCGTCCAGCCACTATAACGTCAAAGGTTTTTTCTTGAATTTCCGTCAAATTGTGCAATCCTTGCCGTCGAAGTGCCTTGAGCGATTTCGGGTGCAAGTCCAAGTCTTCAAAGCGGCGATGAGGAGCAAACGATTCTTCTTCTTCTGTCGTAGTAGTCGTAGAAATCATCATTTCAAAGTCATCTTGTGTAGCAATATTGGTAGAAAACAATCGCTGTCGCTGCAAAGTCCATGGTGATAATGATGGTGCAGTCGATAACGGTGATAAAGTCACCCACGACCATTCATCGGTGGAAAGACGGCATACGGCTGCTGCTGGCCGTCGGCGACCGGTCCAGATTCGGCGACTGGTGAAACGTACGATTGCAGATCTCATGGGTCGAACCAAAACAATAGCGCACCAGCACCTGCCACTGCTAATGCTTCTTTGGATGGAAGATGAAAATGATGCTATTGTCGGTCGGTTGGAGAAAAAAGAGAAAAACGAGCGAGAAAAGGATCGGGTGGTTCCGTCGATCGTCGGTGGCGATAGTGGGATACGTACTGTACAGGATACTACTAATATATAGTAACATACCCTTGACTGCACGTCATGGATGCGCGTCCGAGTCCGTCTTCAATCACGAGTCCAGTCAACCAGCCGTCGTCCGCTCTGCTTCCTCATCCCCCTTTGCTTCCAACCATCGACCACAAACCCCCCGTCGAAAAGAAATGCCGACGACGATGACGATGATGTTGTTGTTGACTGTCTGACAAACTTTCAAACGAACAATACCATGTCCCACCCTCCACAACACACCCCACATTTCCGGTCCGTTCTACCCCACGAACCTCTCCCAAAAGAAGATACTGGATGCATTCACGTTTCTGGCGCCTACGAACCCAAGAAAAAAGATCCCGAAGATCCTCACTTTTGGCAATCCAGTGAACGGTTGGAACAAGTCTTACGAGAGGCATTGATCGAACAATACACATCCTTCCATCTACCACATCCAGCAATATCGGTAGAAGTTGTGGATCCATTACACCCTCCCTTTACCAAGGTGCGTTTGACCTATCCTACTCCAGGTCAAGCCATTGCCGTTCAACACGCCTGGCGACACTACAAAATCTCGCCCTCGCAGCTCTTTTCCAGGATTCAACATGATTCTTCTTCTATTTCAGCACCACCGTCATTTAGCTCTGGGTCGTTTCAAGTGACAGTAGTGACAACTTGTCCGTTGCCATCATTATCATCATCCACTGATCCTGCCTTGTCGTCCTCTTGGGCGCGATCCAATCCACCCAAATTTCGTCGACTGTTACATGACCACACCGATCAAGAAGAACGGCAACGTACTCGATTTGTTTCCGTTTCAGGTTTGCTTCCTGAAAACATGATGAGTGAAGACACTAGTGCTTCTTTGTTGGAAGAATCCTTTTGGAGTGTCCCCTATGCTACCATGGACGCCATTCGCACAGTGTTCAATCAGTACGACAGCTCAGGCCTGGAAGTTGAAGTCTTTCTAAACAAGAAGCAACATACATTACCCATGGCTTGTCATGTGGGGATGAGGTCCGCTCAAGACTGCCAGCAAGTCATTTCCAAGTTACAAGGGGCGACCGTCACTTGGGAGTATCAAGGGAAACAGTTGTTGAGCGGTCCACTATTTTTAGACTACGCCTCAATTACTCACAAATCATTGGCCAAGTCCAAAGCTTCCAGCGGTGAAGAATGGGAACGAGGCCAACCATCTCGACCGGAATGTACATCCATGACAGATCACGTGCAAGTTCCTGGACTGGTGGTCGTCGAAGACTTTTTGACAGAAGATCAGGAAGAAGTACTCATGGCCGCTTTGACCGGTCCCCAGGCTCCCTGGGCTCCACAGCAAACCAACAAGAGCCAAACGGGTGCAGTGAAAAGACTGGTTCAACACTATGGTTATGTGTTTGATTATAAAACGGCCAATGTCTTGCGAAACCGTGACGAACCGGGCGCCGGGTGTCCCCCCATGCCGCAGGCAGAAGATGACAATCCTACCAATATTCAACGGCGTGTCGATGAAGGGCATGGGTGGCAGGTCCTCGCGGATGTGATTGATAAAACACGGCGACACTCGTTTGTCATTCCTAGCCACGATGACAAAGGATCAAACGAGGAAACCGTATCGTATCCAAATCTGAACCAGTTGACGGTCAACCATTACAAGCCAGGAGAGGGGATTGGATCGCACGTAGATACTCCCAGCGCCTTTGGGGACGGATTGATAAGTATCTCCCTAAACGGTGGTATCGTAATGGAGTTTCGAAGAGTTCCAAAACAACCAGAGAGCGACGAGCCTATTGTGAAGAAATTGGTCTACTTGCCACCCAGATCTTTGGTACTCATGTCAGGGCCGGCACGTTATGAATGGGAGCACTACATTGTCACGAGGCGCACCGATACACATCGCGGGAAGGTACTGCCTCGGAAACTGCGCGTCAGTTTGACCTTGAGAACGGCCTTGACTGTAGATGGAAATCCAATGCCATTGGTGGAGTCGCGTGAGTACCCGCCCAAGTGGAGACCGAGTCACCGCGACGCTTCTTCGGGGGCATCAGACAAATCCTTTGCGACACCAGCGACAGAAAGAGACCATGTCCATGCCGTTTATGATGCGATTGCTACTCAATGGCATCACACGCGAGGGAAGCGTGGAGTCTTGTGGCCAGGGGCGACTCAATTCTTGCAGCAATTGCCACCTGGCTCTATTGTAGCGGACTGCGGGTGTGGAGATGGAAAGTACTTTCCCGCGATCATCGAAGCTGGATCGTACGTGATTGGCACGGACATAAGTCGCCCTCTGCTTGAAACAGCGTTCTTGAAGGACGACGAATCGGCCAAGCGAGAGACGGCGGACTTGCGTAAAGTCAGCGCCCACCGAGAATACCTTCGCGATCGACCCGCCGTAGCCGTTGCTGATTGCATGTCGATTCCGCTACGCGACAAGAGTTGCGACGCAGCAATCTGTATTGCAGTCATGCATCATTTGAGTACGCGAGAACGAAGAGTTCGATGCATACAAGAACTTGCAAGGATCGTTCGTGTCGGAGGCTTGATCAATATTCAAGCATGGGCAATGGAACAGGATGAAAGCAGTCGACGGCGTTTTGCTGGCACAGATGTTTTTGTTCCATTCAATGCCCAGCCCAAATATCTCGACAAGGTTGCACGGGACCAGCAGGAAAGCGCTACTACGCCTAGCGCAGAACTAAACGGCAGCAAAAGTGTCGCGGAAATGTATTCCGAAGCGTACGAGAAAGCAGACTTTGACGAAAGAAAGGGGCTAGTAGTTTTTCAACGCTACTGCCACTTGTATCGAAAAGGAGAGATGGAAGAGCTAATCGAGAGCATCGACTCAGTTAAGCTCGTTTCACACGGATACGAGCAAGGAAATCACTTCGCGATTCTAGAAGTGTTGTAATCGTTGCAAGAGGCAAGATTCGCTCGGTGCCGAGGTGTGGGGGTCGCGTCCTCGATTTCTGATGGTAACTTCGGGGCGTATGCCGTCAATCTGCGCGGAGAGGATGAGACAGTCAGTGGTACGTAGTATGCGCCTACACGTAGAAATAGTCTCCCCGTCCCCACGAGCGGCGCGTAGGATCGAATTGACAATCGGCGTGTGATCGCTGGCTAGCTTCTTGCCCCACCCGAAGCTACCCTGCCGATGGTATACTTGGTTCTACGAGGGATTAGAAACAGCCATTGATTCATTAGTAATGCAACGATAAAACAAGAGCGCATGGGTGACTTTTATACCAACATCTTCAAGATCGAATCCATTGTACCTGCTTTCAGGCCCCAAGTATAGCACAAAGCTCAGAGGAATGCCTTCTTCGTCCCGCTCGAAGCACTCTGGTTTGGACAGATAACCCAAAATCAACTGCTTACACGCCCAGCGTTAAATTTGAAGGCACCATATTACATGGTAGTAGCTATTCATTCTTGCAGCGGAGAACTGCAACTACCTACCGGTAGTTCCACAAAATTCTGAACACGGTCGTAATACCAGGTAATTCGGCGTGATAGGCAGACATAAATCCATTCATTGTGTATCATAGTCCCCGAAGAGCGAAGGAAGGGGTCCGAATCGAATCATCATCTCCTTGTGCTTTCGCCGATTGTCCTGCGCCCTTCTCCTTGTTCGACCATTCTCAGAACATCCCGGGCGTAGTTGCAAGAGAAGTTTGTTGGAGTGAGGATATTCTTGGGCGAGAACCATATGGCATATTTATTTTTTTGTTCGGGGGTGTTCTTTATGACCGGGAACGCAGATTGGGCTCTTACTAGATTCCCACGCACGAAACGGGGAGACTGTATGCATATGACGAATCCTTCACTGATTCTCCGTTCTTCTGACTACCGGTAGTACCTCCATGCATAAATCCCCTTCCCTATTCCATTATCGTGAATTTAGACTTCAAGTAGCGATTTGCTCCTCCAGGTTGCATTTTCTTCATCCTGGAAACACAAACTTTAAATAACCCTAAATTGGGCATATTACTATTCGCCGATGACAACTTTTCAATTATAGGAATTCTCTCCCCGTCTCACTTGAAGATTTTCCCATCGAGCCCAATGAGTTATTGTCATCCTCGGCCTCGGTTTGGTGCAGCACTCTTCGTCTAAAAAGGAGATTGATCATAAAATCAACGAAGATGATCAGGACAAGCGTTAGAACAACCAGAGCAATTACAACAGAGGATAGCAGCAACGAGTACGCCATGATGAAAAACTCGTTGCGTATGAGAGAACTCCTCGTCCTCATCGAAGAACAAGATCATCGAATGAGGAGACTCCTAGAGCTGGAGAAACAACGCAACCTTGGGGGGCGAGACGGTAAGAATAACATGGGTGTTTTGTATCATCCCTGCATCAGCAGCAGGATTCCCATTGATTCCAGCCTGAAGCTACTGGTGGTGTGAGGACGAAGAACCAACAACACTCCTGTCGCGCCACTGCCTCGCAGGAGTCTACAGCAGTACCACAGAGGAACAAAAGCTAACAATCATGTTCTTTCATCGCCTCCTCGTTGTCTTCTTCGCCTGGATTCATGTTTAGGTTTACCACCATTGTCACAGAAGTTGTTCGAAAGCTTCCTCCTGACACGGCAGATGGAGCACCACCATGACTCTCTTCTTCTCCTTGGGAAGACAGCTGCTGTGGTCAACCAGGTTGCCCCTCTTGGTACCTCCTCCTCTTCTCCTGCACTTTTTGTTCCGAGAAGCAGCCATGCTAGCGACGGCGCAGCAGGAGATCGCGCGGCCAGTACTTTTGCCAGCACCACGAGCAAGATGATTGACCTGCTAGGTGGTAGTGGTACCAGCAGTTCTAGTACAACTTCGGGAACAACAACAAGTCCTGGTGGTGCTTTGGTCTTCCCGAACAGGAGGCCTTCCCCTGGAACCGGCCGAGGGGAGCCATTCCCCGAAAAAGTCCACCGCTTGCTTCGGGACGTCGAGTTTGTCGGACGAGGAGACGTAGTATCATTTGTTGCGGACGATACTTTCCGTATCCATGATCCAGCAACATTTTTCAGAGAGGTCGTTCCCCAGTATTTTCGCCAAAGCAAGTTAACTTCTTTCAAGCGACAGCTGAAACTCTACGGCTTCGAGCTCCTCACAAAAGGCCACAACATTGGTGGCTACCGCCACAAGCTCTTCTCCAAGAAGGATCCGGCCCTTTGCCGAACGATGAAGCGCGTTGCCATCAAAGGACAACCTGGCGCAACCAGAAAGGGGACGGTCGAGGAAGGCAAAACCGAACCAGTGGAGAATGCGAAAGTGTAATAATACGCCCCTCCCCGCCAAATTATCAACTGTGAAAACTACTATCGATACCTGGTATCTGGTAATCATCTGGCGCAACCTTCGGATAGAGGACCCAGCATCAGCACCTGCGGCGGTGCCGTTAACATTGCTTCTTACTACCGTGGATTTACAAACAACCAGCCGCAAATGCATATTAATAGAACACTGTCTAGCTTTGCTTTGAGAATGAATCTTAAAGTGCTATTGTTACGTGTTGAAACTTACGAAGGTTTGCTCAAAGATCAGCATCCTTCCCCACCAACGGCAGCTTTGTCGTAACGGCGTAGCACCATCTCGTTTGCCCTTCTCTTTGTTGAACTTAAGTGGGAACTTTCTCGCCAGATTCCTCGCTAGACTTGACTGAAGGGCATAAGTGATGATGACTAACATTATTGCCATCTCATTCTTTTCACCAGTGACGATTGGTGCACATGGATCAATTGTTCCTCGCGCCGATATACGCATCTAAAGGTACTATGATCTGGCGGATTCCATAGTTTATGATATGCATCGGAGTACGATAGAATTTATGAAAGCCACTGTAGTTACGATAGCGCTGCTGCTTCTCGCCTGTCTTTACTGAATTGCATGATAGAGAGCAATGGTGTACCTGAGCTACTTGGGACTTGCATCCTACTACTATTCTGGAGGTCCGGTAGCAGCAGTTAAGTTTTTCGAGTGGTGTCTTGGCGCCAACTACTTCTTGCAGCTAAGAAAGCTTTCGATCGAAAGCCCCCTTTTGCTGCGTTGACCTGCAGTATGGCTTCTTGCTATCAATCATCGGGTTTGCTGCGTGGGTCACGCATTCATATCCACGCACGAGTTGGCCCTTCGGCTGGCACGCGTGGGTGGGGCCGGCGCGAATGCCGATCCTCGCGCGGATCTTTCACTTCGACTTCGCCGAGACCGAAAATGACCACCACCCGCCGATGCGACCGCAACTTTTGGTACCGGCAGGACTGTGAAGTCAAAACAATGCTCCGAAGTCCAACGCCATAGATTTCGACATGAGCAGCAACCTTGTTACCCGCTATTCTATCACAGGGGCGGTCGCCCATGAACGGATTGCACCACTGGTGCCGTCTGATTGGATCGACACATCGGAATCTCCAGGGGTCATTCCCGACTTTTTGTGGGAGAATGGCCCTCGACAGGAAAGTAAAGACCATCGCGACGCCGCCAAGGTCTACTCACATCTACCCAACGGAACGAACGTATTGGATAGCAAATGGGTTCTAGCTCGGTTATTTGCGACTGCCAATGCTCAGGGCGATCCTTTGTTGGCTTCACTGGAAACGCATTGTTTCAGGGGCTTGGACGGATTTCAGGACTTTGCTCGCAAAGTTAAGCTTTTGGGCACAAAAGCTCAAAATGACGCCTTTGAGATAACAAATGCCGGAGATTACCCCGACATAATTCACAAGGACATGAACTTATCCATGGCACCCGATCCGGCCGTGGGTCCCTCTAACCTGTGGGTCGTAAAGGACGCTCATGCCAATGGGGCGGGCGGCATTTGGGTTGTAGGGCCCGAGACGGCAGAATCCTTTGCTACCAAGGAATCCACTCCTTTGTACCCTGAGCACCGCTACGTGGCACAGCGTTATGCCTGGCCACCTGTCTTGTATGGGGGCAGAAAGTGCCATGTTCGAGTTTACGGTCTTCTGACCAGTGACGGCCGCGCTTTTGTTCACCATAGGGCATTTCTGCATGTTGCAAACGACCCATTCACCACGAACGATGCCAGTGAAAATGGATCCTTTCAGGACAGTATTCATATTTCGAATTGCTGTGCAAACAGCCACGATGCTAGCAAGTTTGCGGGAGAAATCCTGGCAGATTTCGAGCAACAGCAGTATACGGAACGCGACGGTCAGACGGTGGTTCCACTTGCTGCCTTCTTCCCTTCGGTTCGAGCATGTATATCGTTCCTAGGTCAACAAGCTTTTCCGTTTTTACAAGGAGGGCAAGCAAACAACGGTTTTGAATATATGGGAATTGATTTCATGCTTTCTTACAATCAGAACAAAGATCCTGTCGCCTACATTTTGGAGATCAACGCGCCACCCTCGCAGGACAGTGCCACGGGGCTACCTCACGCTGAAAATCTACACAATGAGGTGATTCGTGATTTAACAACACTATGGGTACTGCCTCATGTCACGAAGGCACCTGTCAATCAGGGCGGATGGCGTTGTGTCTACAATTCGGCTGTTCAATCTGATGGCGGAGAGGAGCTTATCGCTCCTTCCAAAGCTGCCATTATCAACAAAATCCGTTGGAGCATGTTTGAAAAGAAAGCTCAACGCATTGAAGACGAAGCAGAAAAGAAGGGGGCGACAAACAAGGCTACCGAAAATGGTACGGAATCCAAGGAACACCCAACCAACCTGTTGATTCAAGACAGCGACGTGGCACGCTTTGCGAGATTGCGATTTCCCTTCTTCTCTGACGCCGCCTCCCACCCTACTGTCCCGCAGATATTCTTTGAAAACGCCGGGGGGTCGCAAGTGGCCCAAAAAGTTATCGATGCTGTGTCCGAATCGTTGCAATGTCGGAATCGGTCTGTAATGGGGACCAAGACAAAAGT
Organism: Nitzschia sp. DOCU1; assembly: GCA_951394045.1. NCBI lineage: Eukaryota > Bacillariophyta > Bacillariophyceae > Bacillariales > Bacillariaceae > Nitzschia > Nitzschia sp. DOCU1. The sequence continues at coordinate 1,079,323 of OX595988.1, read as the reverse complement.
CAAGGCACGCCAATGTGTGAGGAGGATCCTCGGTGCAAGCGACAATGACCCTGTCGCACTTGGACCCAACGCCACCACTTTGATTGCCGCACTTGCAGACCAATACGTGCGGCTCGGCCTGCTGGGCAGCGACGACGAAGTCGTGGTGAGTACGGAAAATCATATTGCGAACTTTGATCCCTGGATTCGAGCGGCCAAGAATGTTGGCGCGACGCTCAAGCTTTGGACTCCATTTCGGAATAATCAAATCGAAGGAAACGAAACGAGCTCTTCCAACAACTTGGCTGACTTGGTTTCTCCCAGGACGCGCATCGTTGCAATCCCACACACATCCAATGTTTTGGGCCAGATTCGCGATGTTGAGTCCATTTCAGCTCTCATCCGCAAGCAGAGCCAAGGGTATGCACATATTGTCGTAGATGGGGTGGCAGCGGTTCCACATGTTTACGCCAATTTCCTTCACTTGAACGTGGATTGGTATGCAATATCTTGTCACAAAGTCTTTGGGCCGCACTTGGGCGCACTTTGTGGCAGACGCAGTGGCTCTGCTGTCCAAGCCTTCACCTCGACGGCTGGTAGTTTGCCTCATTCTGTCGATGATGATTCGGCTCTTTACATACTGTTGGAAAGTGGTACTATCAATTATGAAGGCTGCGCCGGTCTTGTTGGCCTTGGCGAGTACTTTGAATCCTTGGCAAGCTTTTCACCTGGTTTCAGCACAGAAGATACTCTTCCCTCTGGTGGGTCACGCTGTGAGCCTGGAGAAGAATGTGCCGAAAGTCGAGGAGGCAGCACCTTCCTCGCGAGTCGGCTCATTAACACACAGCATGTACAGGAAGCCTACCGACGAATTCGTATAGCCGAAACCCCACTCGTCACTGCGTTGCTTGAAGGTCTAAGCCGCTCCAAGAACGTACGGATCCTAGGGGTTTTCGACTCATCCAGCTCTACACACCAGGTGTCTTGCCTGGCTCGGCTCCCAACAGTATGCTTTGAACACTCCAAAATTCCGCCCCGCACCATTGTGTCATTTTTGGAAGGTAGTGGCATCAGTTGTCGGTGCAGTTCCTTTCTGTGCACGCCACAGTTGGCGGAAGACTTAAATTTCGACCATTCGGAAGGAATCGTACGTGTATCGCTAGCTCACTACAACACCTCAGCCGAGGTGGATGCCTTGCTAGGTGCCCTCAGTAGCTTGGCCGAGTGGTGAATGAAGACCATGCGATGGAACATGACTCACTTTACTGAGAGATTCCGCGATTGCAAGTTAATACTGCTCTAGTAGACCACTACCGGTAGAGAAGCACAGAATGACGCTGCCGCCGCCATCCTTACTCTAGCATCATTGTTTCGACGGATGGTGAAATGAAAGCATGCTGATCATTTATTCACATACAGTAGGTGCACTTGGACTGATTCGACCCCAAAGTTGCACACGGTTGGCGGCAAGAACATTTTCAAAATCTTCTTGTGGCGCGAACTTGAGAATCGGTGGGGCGCGCGCGCGCTGGCCAGCAGGTGTTTGCCACCAAGAGAAGTTCGAAGGAAAGCGACCCGCGGGAGGGAGTGTGTTGCTCTCTCTTGCGATGATGAACCTTTGATGTGGGTTAGCTTTCAGTCATTGCGATACTAAACCTCAACGCGTTTGAGCTTCTTACTGCCCCGCTCTTATAAATAGACTGGTATTGTCTGTGGCTGGAGTAGATATCGCTTAGCCAACAGAGCGCCATTCCACCTAAAACATCCAAGGTCCAACGCTTAGTTTTACCGTGAAGTCCCAGGTCAGGCAAAGAGCATTGATTCAATCAATCGATTTGATTGTGGATGATTTCATTCGACCAGTTATTCCACGCTCCCCCAGTTTTTCCGTGGAGTGGTCGGGTTCCATTTCTGTATATCATTTGCCTGGCACTTTCTCTTCTACTCTCTACGGCCACCAGTTTGCAGATTCTCCCCCCTGCAACAACTAGCAGCATGCTGCGAAATTCTCTCTGGAAGCATGCAGCGGTTAGCAACCGAATAATACCACGTGGACGATCGGTGTCAGCAGCAGCATTGTCAGATTTGTCACTTTTGGGGAGGAGAAGACAAAGCAGTAGCTCGGTATTTTTGCGGATGATTCCATCGACCTCGAACGGGGATGCCCTTCGAATGTTACAACATCGACCACATTCCACCCTTGCAATGCCTCAGTTCTTCTTACATGCAACTGTCGTAGATGATGACGCCACTCTTGAAAATAGCACGGTGCATGTCCCAGTCATTACCACCAATGGCGCGGTGGTGTTGGACGAACCGACCAGCACCTCGGATCCACTGAGAGGACTCAGCAGTAGACCAAAACCAGGAGGCAACTGGGACCCGGAACGACCACTGGGCTGGACTAAAGACTTTGGACGTCGGAGTCCGGAATACGAAGAGCGTTTGCAATCAATAACACGCCTGAAACCTGGGGACGAAGGCTATTTTGAAGTTGCAGATATCCAACACCCGAAAGCCACAATAGTCCGAACTCGAGAGGACGCCCAAACGGTGTTAAAAGTCCTAATGAATGCAGATCCTTCGATTTTCCATGCATGTGATACCGAAGTCATGGACATTGACCTGGGGGAAGTGGGACCTGTCGGCAACGGCTATGTCACGTGCGTCAGTATTTATTCGGGTCCTTCGTTTGACTATGGCCTGGGAGATGGCCCAGGCACCACACTGTGGATTGACAATTTGGATGATGCCCACGGGGTCTTGCAAGAATTCAAACCCTGGTTTGAAGATAATCGGTTTTTGAAAGTATGGCACAATTATGGATTTGATCGCCATGTCATGTGGAATGAAGGCATCGACTGTCAAGGCTTTGGTGGGGATACAATGCACATGGCGCGACTGCAAGATACGTCCCGGCTACGAGGCGTAGAAGGTCTAGGATATAGCTTGGAAGCATTGTCGGGGGAGCTACTTGAGATGCGAAAGCGACCAATGAGTGAACTATTTGGTGTGCCTCGACTCCGAAAAGATGGAACGCCGGGTAGTATAATTGACATCCCACCCGTGGATGTCTTGCAACGAGATCCTCGCTTTCGGGCGAACTTCATTGAGTACTCGTGCTTTGATGCCCAAAGCACTTGGATGCTACACAAATCACTCGAGACGAAATTGAAAAAGATGACATGGCTGACCGATGGCAGTAATCTCTACGACTACTATTGGAGGTATATGCGTGAATTTGGACAAGTGTTGACGGATATGGAACGTCGCGGCATACGGGTAAACGCAAAGGACTATTTGGCCACTGTCGAGCAGCAAGCACGTAAAGACAGGGAGGAACACTCGCGGACGTTTCGAGAATGGGCGGCAAAGCAAATAGGCATCGATGGTCTCGCTATGAATCCAGCGAGCGCCACGCAGTTAGCCACATTTCTCTTTGGTGGTACAGTAAATAAAAAGACAGGGGAAGCGTCTGAGAAAGTTCGAGTGTTTAAGATGGCTTGGGAAGAGCTACCTCCAGATGCTCTGGAAGCGTTTGAGAATCAGGAAACAATTCAGCGCGCCAAGAATGCAGGTAAGTGGAGATGCATTTGTTATAGACGCAAACAATGCGGCCAAACTGACCTCTCATTTGTCTTCCGCAGCTGCTGATCCAGACTCCGATCATCTTGACGCAATGACGGCGGTGCAGCTGAAAGCATTGTGTAAGGAGCAGGGTCTGAAAGTTTCAGGGAAAAAGGCAGAACTGCAGGGTCGACTTCGAGAGCATTTTCTAATTGCGTCGGCCACATCTGAAGATGAAGATGAGTTTGAAAATATGCCCGATGAAGACTTGGTGCAGTCTCTCGTGGCTCGTGGGCTGAATACGAGTGGTAGTCGCAAAGACCGTTTGGAGCGAATACGAGCCGACATCAGGTTTGCGCAAGAAGTAGAGACTGCAGCGCCGCCAGATGGAGCCCAGGGATACCGAACGATCGGGGAAGCATTGGAAGCAGCGGCCCAAAATGGAGGTGCAATGGGAGACATTCTGGCCGAAATCAAAGCAAAGGCAGCCGAAAAGCCCAAGTCTGTGGATGTGACGATCAAGAGTTTGGGGATGAAGCCAGAGAAGGAGACGAACGGCGGAGCTGCTAGTGTGACTGCAGATGTACTCAGGGGTCTGGCTGGTGATCCGTTTGAAGACCCACCAAAATATGGTTCGGTAAGATTGATGATTACACTATGCACTGCCGATGCTATTCTGGCCTTGTGTTTCCTTCTAACATTCTTGACTTGTCCCAGGCCTACAATTTTTTCGGTGGGGGTGAAAAAGGGCACGAAGCCTGCGTCGCGCTCTTCAGTTTGTGCGCCATCGGTTCGATTGATACGATGATTGCCAACTTTTTGACCAGCCTTCAGTCTTTGGCAGACCATCAAAGTCGTGTCCACTGTTCACTCAATTTGAACACGGAGACGGGTCGGTTGTCCTCTCGAAGGCCCAATCTCCAAAACCAGCCGGCCCTCGAGAAAGACAAATACAAGATTCGCAAGGCATTTGAAGCCTCGCCGGGAAATAACTTAATCGTGGCAGATTATGGGCAGCTTGAATTGAGACTACTTGCATCCATGACCGGTTGCAAATCGATGATTGAAGCCTTTGAAGCCGGAGGCGACTTTCACTCACGAACCGCTATGGATATGTTTGAACATGTCAAGAAAAAAATCGATGCTGGCGAGGTCTTGTTGGAATGGGATTACGCAAAGGGAGACCCGCCGAAACCGCTATTGAAAGATGAATTTGGCTCGGAACGACGAAAGGCCAAAACACTGAACTTTTCAATTGCCTACGGAAAGACGGCACACGGACTGAGCAAGGATTGGGGCGTCGACACGAAAGAAGCCCAAGAAATGGTCGACAAATGGTATAATGCTCGACCGGAGGTTCGAGACTGGCAGGCAAATACCAAGGCGTACGCCAGGAAACACGGCCTTACAAGAACATTGATGGGTCGATACAGACAACTTCCAGAAGCCAAGAGCACGAACCAAAAGTACCTTGGACACGCAGAACGTGCCAGCATCAACACTCCGATCCAAGGCGGTGCCGCGGATGTCGCTATGATGGCCATGAATAAGATCAATGCGAATGAGAAACTTCAACGCCTTGGTTGGATCTTATTGTTGCAAATTCACGATGAAGTCATCCTTGAAGGCCCAGAGGAAACGGCCGAGGAAGCGTTTGGCGAAGTGATCAAGTGCATGGAGTCTCCGTGGGTACATGGCCTTGACCCAACGGCCGTTCCCTTGCTTGTGGACGGGTCGTATGCGCACAAAACATGGTATGAAGCTAAGTAGATTAGATTTTTTCCGCATTGAAACAGAATTTCCCTCTTGCAGAACACGACATTATCCACCGTCACGGCCGCAACGTTAACAGTTGGAAAGAGAGAGAACTCGTTGGAACGCAGTTGCGGAGAATCCCGTGCAATTCCAACAAGCGGCGGCTAGACATTTATTCTATTGACACCACCACCAATCAATTAATCAATTGGAATAGCTAGAAAGTTACATTTTAAACATTGGTTCATTTGCACTTAGTCCGCGCATCGCTGCGTTTGCTCCGGAGACATTTGACCTCCGACGGGAAGGAAGCACATAGCGCCGTCGGGTGCGGAAGCCGACACTCGCAGGTCCGCCCCCTTGCTATCGGAACTGACGACCATAGGGGTCTTGCTTTCCGAAGGTGGATATACTTGCCAGAAGTACTTCTTTTCTTCTTCCCAGTTGCCCAAGATCTCGTCAGCGCGCTCGCTGCCTGTAAGTTGGTAGTGTCGCTCGATAATGGCCTTGAGTTGCGCTTCTCCTTCAGGAGTAACCAGTCGTTGCATCTTGACGATTTCGGGATTGACCTTATCTTCGAAGTCACCAACCTTATCGTAGAAATAGCCGATGCCGCCTGTCATTCCGGCACCGACATTTCGTCCCACGCTGCCTAGCATTACGACGACTCCGCCAGTCATATATTCGCAGCAGTGGTCACCGGCTCCTTCAGCAACAGCGTATGCACCACTGTTTCTAACTCCGAAGCGCTCGCCGGCTCGGCCATTGGCGTGGAAGTCTCCGCCAGTGGCACCGTACAGACACGCGTTACCGACGATGCTTGATCCTGCGGCAACAAATCCGGCATCTGGACTGGGGACGACAACAATCTCGCCACCATGCTGTCCTTTTCCGACGTAATCATTTCCTTCTCCGACCAACCTTAGCTTGAGCCCGGGAAGTGTAAAGGCACCAAATGATTGACCAGCGCTGCCCTCGAACTGGACACTGATTTGGCCCTTGAAGCCATTGTTTCCGTGTGCCCGAGCGATATTACCAGAAAGCATGGCGCCCACGCTACGATCGGTGTTCTTGATGGGAACAGTGACAGTAATTTCACCATCGTTGTCGGCGATCGCCTTCTGAATGTCAGCGTTGGCACAGAGTTCTCGGTCCAGGTCGGAGCTGAAGCCGTTGACGTGAACAATTTCTGACTTTGGCACCTGGACACCACCTTCGATGGTCGCCCTCAAGAATGAACGATTCTCGGCAGCGTTGGGCACCCCCGAGAAGAATTTGTCAAGGTTTATCCCCTTCGTCTTGGCAACTCGTGCCATCTGAGATTCGCTGGCCTTCAAGATGTCAGCTCGTCCGATGACGTCTTCCAACTTCTTGTATCCCAACTCTGCCAAAAGAGCACGTACTTCTTCGGCTACAAACTCGAAGAAGTTGACCACGTGCTCTGGCGTTCCAGGAAACTTCTTTCGGAGCTCTTCCTTTTGACTGGTCACTCCCACTGGGCAAGTGTTCAAGTGGCAGACACGCGCCATGATGCATCCTTCGGCAATCATCGCGATAGTTCCGAAACCAAATTCTTCGGCACCCATGGCAGCACCCATTATGACATCCAGCCCGGTTCGGATACCTCCATCGACTCGCAAAGTAACGCGATCACGGAGGTTGTTGGCAAGCAGGGCCGAATGGGCTTCGGTGAGACCAAGCTCCCATGGACAACCGGCGTGTTTGATAGACGACAAGGGGGAAGCACCCGTTCCACCATCTCCTCCAGAAATCTGAATCACGTCAGCGTCGGCTTTGGCGACACCACATGCAACAGTTCCAATACCGATCGAAGAGACAAGCTTCACGGAGACCCCGGCGCGTTCATTGACGGCATGAAGATCGTGGATCAACTGAGCAAGGTCCTCGATACTGTAGATATCGTGGTGAGGGGGTGGGGAAATGAGAGTGACGCCAGGTTTGCTTGAGCGAAGTCCAGCGATGTAGTCCGAGACCTTCGGCCCTGGAAGTTGACCACCTTCACCGGGCTTGGCGCCTTGGGCCATTTTGATTTCCAGTTGCTTCGCGGTTACCAAGAATTCCGGAGTCACTCCGAAACGTCCACTTGCAACTTGGTGGACGAAGGAATTGGCGGAGTCACCGTTGCGCAATCCAGCCAAATGGGGAAAGGTTGGACTTCTTCCCCTTTCGTCAACATCCGTCAAGGGCTTGCCGCGAATGATATCTTCGCCTCCCTCTCCCGAGTTGGACTTTCCGCCAATACGGTTCACGGCGATAGCAAGGGTCTCGTGGGCTTCACGGCTCAGGGCCCCAAGGGACATAGCCCCAGTACAGAATCGTCGCATGATCTCAGAAGCAGGCTCAACTTCTTCAATAGGGATGCTAGGTCGGTCGGAGTCAAACTCAATCAGATCACGAATGTTGGCAAGAGGAGCGGTCTTGAGACTTTGCTTGAAAATTTCGTAGTTTGCAACGCTCTTCGGCTTGACTCCGTCGTTTTCAAGTTCATCTCTGTCGGTGGCAGCACTGACGGCCTTGTCCATTCCGATGGCATCGTGTAGGAGTTTTGCCAAATCGGACGAGTTTATGTGATATTCGCCGAGCTTGGGAACAGGCTTGTAGTATCCATAGTTGATCAACTTCATCTTTGCCCTCACTACTTCAGGTCTCATTGTCACTGTCTCCGACGCAATATCTTCCAAACTCATACCCCCGATGCGGCTTGTGGTTCCCTTAAAACTACGGGCAATGACTTCATCGCTGAGTCCAAGAGCCTCGAAGATCTGAGCACCCTGGTAAGAAGTAAGGAGCGAAATACCCATCTTGGACAAGATCTTCAATAATCCGTTCTCGACGGCGTATCTGTAATTCTCTTGCGCTTGTGCAACAGTCGTCTGCTTCAACTTTCCAGACTCCATCATCTTTTGGGTTTTGTCAAGCGCATGCCATTGCTTGACAGTCTCAAGAGCAAGGTACGGGTGGACGGCGTTAGCTCCGTATCCAACCAAACAAGCAAAGTGGTGGGTGGACCAAGCTCCGCCAGTTTCGACAACAATACCGGCGTCCATGCGAAGTCCATCGTCAATGAGGCGATGGTGAACAGCGCCGACAGCAAGGAGGGGCGGAATGTAGGTAGTCTCGTCCAGCTCGGCCTGGTCGGCTGCAAGGTCACTGAGGATGAGGACTTCCGCACCGTTCTTGACAGCTTCGGCAGCTCGGTCACAAACAGCATCCAACGCCGCCTTGATGCCTGCAGGACCATCCGATAAAGGATAGCGGGTAGAGACGGTATCGTGCTTGAAACCACCGTTTTCGGGTTGGGCGTACGACTTGATTTTTTCCATTTCGACCTTGTTTAGCACAGGTGATTCCAAATGAATCAATCGCGCTCCCTTCTCAGACACCTTGTAGATACTTTCTTTCTTTCCTAGAGTCGTTCCAAGAGACATGACAACTCCTTCACGTAGAGGATCAATTGGAGGGTTGGTCACTTGGGCAAATCGTTGCTTGAAATAGTTGAAAAGGGGATGCGGGCGTTCTGACAAGCAAGCCATTGGGGCATCATCACCCATGGAGTAGGTGGTTTCCTTGGCAGAGCCAGCCATATCCTGAATCTGCATGCCAATATCCTCTAGCCCCCATCCGAAGGTGGACTGCGCAAAAGTGGTCGTTTCGTCTGCGTATTGTCGATCACTGTCGGCAGGAAGTTTCGTGACGTCTTTGCGTTGCTTTTCGAGCCACTCGCCATAAGGGTGGCCTGTTTGATTGCGGGGCATTCCAGGCGATAGAGTGAGAAGACAAAGCGTTCGACACAATTTTCAGTGACACCCTGCAAAGGCAAACTTACGGGAAGCGATTTCGCTCTTGATACGAATGTTGTCCTTGAATTCTCCAGAAACCAAATCAACGTTAATCATTTGGCCAGGTCCCAAACGTCCCTTTTCGACAATATCAGCCTCCTTGAGTCCGGGAATGACACCAGTCTCACTCATCATGTACACTGTTCCATCTTTCGTGATAGAGTAACGGGCAGGGCGGAGACCGTTACGGTCGAGGGAAGCACCAATTGACTTTCCGTCCGAAAATACGAGAAGGGCAGGGCCGTCCCAAGCTTCCAAAAGACCGCCGTGGAATTTGTAGAAGTTTGTAATTTCGGGATTGTTTTTCAGATCAGGATTGTTTTGGTAGGCGGTAGGAACCATCGCCATGAGGGCACAGGGGGCACGGTGACGAGATTGGCACATGAGTTCAAAAACAGAGTCAAGGTTGGCAGAATCGGAACGGTCCAAGCTGACGACGGGCTCCAAGACCGATGGAATGTCTTGGGTATTGCACATGGTGACAATATTCTCTGTCGAATCGTAGTCCACCAAATCACGAATTTTCGTGCTGTCTTTGCCGCCGTTGACAGGAATACCGTTAAAGTTATCTTTGGCGGCTTCACGGGCCTTGATCCAATTCACATTTCCGAGCAAGGTATTAATCTCTCCGTTGTGACCGACGACACGCATTGGCTGGGCAAGAGGCCAACGGGGGCTGGTGTTGGTAGAGAAACGACGGTGGTAGATGATAAATTGAGAGGTAAACTTTTCATTGGTCAAGTCTTTGTAAAATTGCGCCAAGACAGCAGATTGGACCATGCCCTTGTAGACGATAGTCCTCGACGAGAAGGACGCAACATATACTTCATGGTCGTCGTCCCACTTAAGACCAGCACTTTCGAGCTCGACTGAGAAACGGCGTCGGACGAGGTAAAGAGTGCGTTCAAAACCATCTCGGAGGCTGTCATCGTTCGGTTCCAGACGGACGGGAGGATTGACAAAGAATTGCCAGACGCTGGGCATGGCAGCACGGGCCATGGGTCCCAGGACAGAGGGGTCGACGGGAACTTCTCGCCATCCAACAAACTCTAATTCGTTGGCCTGGCAGATCGTCTCGATTCGCTTTTTGACGGCGTTTCGTTTTTCTTCGTCACGAGGGAGGAAAATCATTCCCACCCCAGGATGGGGGTGCTCCTCAGAGCGAAATTCTGGGAAAAGATCCCAAGGGATTTGAGTCATAACTCCAGCACCATCTCCCGAGATCTTGTCTCCTCCACAAGCTCCTCGGTGCTCCATGCAGGTCAACGCTGAAAGACCCTCTTGAATTACCTTGTGCGTTCCTAATGGGCCTGACAAATTGAAACAGTAAACATTGTTGAGCTTTCCTGCTTTACATGTCCTCGCCCCCCCCCCCCCCCTCAAATGATTGTAGAACGAAATCTTACCTCCTTCCTTGGTATTGGCGATAAATCCGACACCACAAGCGTCGCGCTCCTTTGTCAAAGCCATAGGTCCATCGAAAATATTGCTTGGCTCGTCGTCCTTGAAGGCCATGTTCAATTGTGTAATGGTGCACTGGTCATCTTGAGACCAGGAAGAAGCACCACCGACGACATTCTGGCTTCGCCAAGAGGTTCGTACAGGTGATGATATTTGAATCGCATTGTTCTTGAGCGACTGCGGCAAAAAGGCCCATGTTACGACGGGCGCCACAAGCCCGAACAGGCAGACCTGAGACACTCGCATAGTGGTGGTAGAAGAGATGCTTGGAAGTCTATGAGATTATGACAAGTAAAGAATCCTGACGATGAACTGAATTTGCACTCGGTCGTCAAACCTGTGACCGAATTATGAAAGATGAGGGGGAGAAGGAGGATCCTTACTCGTGTTCCTTCGCCTATTGATGGAACGACCTTTGGGAGGTTGGATGTTTTGTGGTGGTCGGCGTCTTCTGCAATTTCGGATGTCTTCGTCAGTCGTCAGCGTTTCCTCTTCCTCGTATCTTGTGGTTTCGAGAATTCGACGCCTCCCGCCGAGTGGCGAAAGATCCATCCAATCATTTGTCATACCAGGTATGGAATGGCTTCGCCTTGGCTTTGCCATATGGGGGGGCATACAGAATAGGGGTACGCCATAATTGTCCATGCGAAATGCCGGAGCCCAAAGAAGAGTTTTCGGTTATGAGCTCCCCATGAGAATTCTGGTCCTTCCTGCCCACCGCAAAAACTGAGGGGGTACTTTTCAAGCAGGGAATTTTTAACAGGGGCAGTTGCCCCTCTCCCCTCTTCCCTGGCATTTTGAAAGACAGCAAAAACAAGCAAGATCGTCCATACGGCGTTGCGAAGCCCATCATCACACTCGTCTTTGCTTCATCGGCGGGCAGCCACCTTCACTTTGTCGTCTTCGCACTCTCTCTCTGGAGGAGTCTTACAGTTGGGACGTTGTCATTGTCATCATTAACAAGAAGTCAAAGTGTATTATACGCAACCATGAGCTCCGCCCCAGGAAATATCTTTTTGACGACCGAGAATCTGGCATTCTCATTGCCACTGATTCTTGTCTGTGGAACTTATGTAAGTAGCACCACCTGCAGTACCCTAGCGTCAGGATGTACCACTACTTCATGGACGACTCACCACTGTAACGTGTTCTGTCACTGTTGCTACAGGCTTTCTTTAAATTTGTTCCGCTGCACATCGGGCTTCCGATTCTGGGCGGCATTGTTATCCTTTACCAAATAAGTGCTCAACTCAAAGCCCGTAAGTCCTGGACTGCACTGCATGCAAGATATCGGTGTTTGGGGTCCATGCATGCCTATCGCCATTTCTGACATTGAACCCCCCACCTCCTGTTATATACGACTTACTTTGAGTAGAACGCGACAAGAAGATTACGAACATGGACGATAAGGCAATGCAGGACCTGGCGGCGGAGTTGGAGGCTGAGGAGGACAAATCAGACTCCAAGGATGCCGAAGCCAAAAAGTTGGCCAAGAAGAAAGCCGCCATTCAAAGACGTCTGGAAGCTGAGGCCAAAAAGGAAAGTAAAAAGAAGGGAAATAAAAAGAATGCAGATGATGACGAGGACGACGATGTAGCCTTGGATACGTTTGTGAAAGGTGGTGCAAAGAAGAAGAACTAAATGTATTGGAAATGCGACAAAATGCGAGCTGCGGCATGATTCGAATGATGTGTTATCAGACTCGAATTTGTCGTCCAAGCCACCATGATGGTTGTTGACATCGTGGACTAGCAATAGCGATTGGGCGGGGAATGGATTCTTTCAGAGTAGATTTGCTCTTCTATTTGATGATAGCTATATACTACTACTAAAGGGAACCATTGTATTTCTCTGTTCTTTCAAGACAATTGCACAAGAGGTAGCGGTTCATTTACTAGCAGAGCCTTCGCAACGCTGCGGTTACAGCTCCCCACACTGTATGATTCTTAGCGGTATCCGCGGCGTCGTCCCATTGACTGGCGCCGCCTCACATTTTCGGACCGTCAACATGCTCGCCCCATCCAATACCTGTCCAAACACACAATGTTTCCCATCTAACCAATCCGCTTTGCCACATGTAATAAAGAATTGGCATCCATTCGAATTCGGACCGCTATTGGCCATGGACAACATGCCCGGTTTGGTGTGCTTATGCAGAAAATTTTCGTCCGCAAAGGTTGGTCCATAAATGCTGAGTTTGCCCGTTCCGTCGTGATTGAGAAAGTCACCCCCCTGAACCATAAAGTCTTTAATGACACGATGAAACGTTGAGCCTTTGTATCCCGTGGGTTGCTCATTCTGTAGAAACTCTCCGGTACAAAGCTGTCGGAAATTTTCGCACGTTTTGGGGCACTGGTCAAACAACAAAAAGTCCAGTTAGCATTGTACTCTGAGGGAAGACGACTCGACGCATAATACGACTTACATCCTTGACAAAGAGTTCCAACTTGATACGTCCCAGATCGGCTGCGTTGGCTCCCTCGCCAAGGGCGACATCAAAGAAGACAACCGCATTTCCTCGTTCGATCGCGGCCATGACTTCGGGATCCGGTCCACCCACAATATTCGGTGCGACGCTCATGACAGATAGAGACTTTTACGACGCGGTAGTAAAGTATCCGCACTTGTAGCTACTACTCTTAGGCACAAGAGTCAAGAAGCAAACAAGAATGGTCCATGGTCAAACAAGCCGTGGTGACTTGGCAGCAAAAGCCATCGCTGGATGGATGGTCGCGATCTCTCCGACTCATTCGACCTTTTATTCACTCGCGTGCACAGGGCAGACGCTCCTGCCATTTGAAACTGCATGTGCTTCCGCATAGCCGGCCACGTCGCGCAGTTCCTCTGCCTCCCGGGACTCACAGCCAATGCACTGGTTAACGGCTCGAATAAATGCGGGTATTTCGTGTATCGTATGTGTTTATTTGGCAATCTTGCCAAACACTATGGGAGACCGGCCGGAACGCGCGCCGGTCGATCTGCACGATTTGATCGGCATTGGTTGCCAAAACACGAAAGGGACGGACGGCTCACCCCGGCCTGCCTCCAATAAGGAGGAATGAATGCTTGGTTCCATTCGCTTCCCACCATCGTCACACTCCGTGTGCCGTTCATGCATGTGATCTACGGGAGTGAATCCCCGGTACTCTCTACTCCACCACATCCTGCTGAACTGTCGACCTGGCAGCAAAAGCGACTTTGTCGTTCCATTAGTGCTTCTTCATTGGCCACGACAGCCTAATTAATTAGTTATTTCCATAGACAGCCTGGGACGATAAAACCACTTTCTCACGGCTTGAGTAACAGGACAAAAGCATAACACAGACTGTGCAACGAACGACCTCGGCGAAAACGGAGCATTTCGTAGAGTTTCCACTTCCGCAATGATCCTTCGCGGAGCTTTAAGTTTCTGGCTCCTGGCCCTTGTGGTGGTGCACGCCGAGGATATTGGCAACACCGCTCTGGACGATTCCAGCGGCTTTGACGATCGCGAGATTTTGTTGTCCATCTTTCAAAGCACCGGCGGCTTTTCTTGGACGGAATCCACAAATTGGCTCCAGCAAGGAGTTGACGAATGTGAGTGGAAGGGCGTTACGTGTTATCCCGAGACCTATGCCGACGCCCGCCGCGTGGGGCGCATTCAAGCACTCAACCTGAAAAACAATCATTTGAAGGGGACGGTGCCAACATCGGTCTTTTCCATTCCGTACTTGGAGACTTTGAACCTTGAAGATAACGGGGATGTAACTGTGGATTTTAGTGGACTGAGTAACGCTCAGTTCCTGAAAGAATTGGACTTGTCAAATACGCAAGTAGCCAATGTGGATTCCCTTGGCAACGCCCCGAACTTGGAAACGCTCCATTTAACGGGTCTGGGCTTGAAGGGATCTTTACCTTCGAGTTTGTTGAAATTGACCAATTTAGTGTACTTTTACGCCAATGATAACTCCTTTTCGGGATCATTACCGTCGGAGATTGGCAACATGAAGGCGTTGCGAGAGCTTTACCTGGGCAATAGCGACTTGACGGGTCAACTGCCCGACGCGCTGGGCTCGTTGACTCTATTGGAAGCTCTCGTGCTGACAAACAACGCCTTTGGGGGTACAATGCCGCAAACGGCCATGGATGCTCTCAGCAACTTGAACATCCTGGCGATTCAGCGCGACGGCGACCTCCCCAAGGGTACCGGGATTTCAGGGTCGGTGCCAGCGTTTGCCAAGCACCCGAATCTGGTGAGTTTGTATCTTCAGAATCAAATGCTTTCGGGAACGCTGAATGAATACTTTTTGAACGACTGCAACGAAGGAGAAGAAGTCGAGGTGGATTTGTCCAACAATCAGATAAGTGGATCCATCCCGGAAACTCTCGTTGACAAGAAGTATTTGAAATTGTATTTGGCAGACAACCAAATTACGTCGGTCTCGTCCACGCTCATCAGTGGCAGCTCTTGCCCGAGCATTACCGGCTGGATGGACGGGGACGTGGGCACTCTTGGATGTGACGCCTTTTTGTGTCCTCCTGGAACTTGGGCACCGGAAGGACGCGCGACCGCTGCTGCTGCGTGCAACTCCTGCAGTGACAACGCAAGTCTCTGGGGTCGTACGGAGTGCGCTTCTTCCACTTCGCCCGATGTTCACGACCGTGAAGTCCTCGTCAACCTATACAACGTGATGGGGGGACGCGACTGGAAGAACGACAACAACTGGTTGAACTTGGACGCGTCGGTCTGCGACTGGTATGGCATTTCTTGTACCAGCGCTGGACTCGTCTCCGCGATCAATCTCCGCAACAATGGCCTGAGTGGCACCGCTCCAGATGAGCTCTTCACCTTGTCAGAGCTTCAAATCCTCGACTTTGAACTGAACAAGATTACGTTTAGTTTCAAGGGCATTAGCGCTGCTTCCAAGTTGCAAGAGCTCAATCTTGCCAGCACCGGTCTCCCAGCGTCGGCTCTTTCGGATATCCAAGAACTGACTTCCCTGAATAGCCTTGCTATCTTTTCCATCGACTCGAACAGCCTCGGCGGAAATATTCCCTCCGACATTTTTAGCTTGACTGGCCTACAAGAACTCCGACTGGGCAAGAACGGCTTCACTGGAACCTTAGATACCCGCATTGGACAATTGACGCAATTACAACATTTGTCTATTGATGGAAACGAGTTAACTGGCCAATTTCCAACGCAAATCGGAAACTTGGTCAGCCTGCAAGAGCTAGCATCCGGCGAGAATCGGTTTGGAGGTACTCTTCCCACCGAGCTCGAAAAACTGACGAACTTGCTGTCATTATCCCTTCAGCAAGTGGTGGCGGTGGGGGGCATCGGCGGACCCATGCTGCCGTTCTCCAACTTGGCACAGCTGACGTCGCTTGAGCTTGGATCCAATGCTTTGACTGGGACCTTGCCTGCAGCCTTATTGTCGAACAGCCGAAACTTGGGCAGCGCCATTACGGTTGATTTGAGTGAGAATATACTTACTGGTTCTGTTCCGTCGCAGTGGTCACGCTTTGATAAGCTTTTTGTGGATCTTTCGGGTAACCGCATCTCTGGAATCGACTCCAGCCTTTGCCAGATCTCAGACTGGATGGGTGGCGACGTCGGCAGCTATGGTTGTGACGGTATTTTGTGTCCCAAGGGAACGGCCAACAGCGCTGGACGCAAGAGTGACGACAGCTCGCCATGTACCAAGTGCTCAAACGGCGGTACCGACTTTTTCGGTGCCAAGTCGTGCAGTGCGCAGGTGACAACTTTCGGCAACGATGGATCGGTGGCCGGAATCCTATCGGACTTCTTCTCAGCTACTCTTGGCAGCGCATGGAAGCAAAAAACGGGCTGGGATGACTCTGCAGATGTCTGCAGTTTCTATGGCATTGAGTGCGACGGATCGGGCAATGTACTCAAGATTGATCTAACAGACAATGGACTACAAGGCACAGTTCCTGGCTCCATTTTCAAGTTGAAGGGGTTGAACGCATTGATTTTATCCAAGAACACTCTCGCTGTGGAATTTGATGGCATCCAAAATGCTGCTGATCTGACCGTACTTGAGCTCGAAGATGTAAACCTGGACTCGATCGAAGGCCTGGGCGGCGCGCCGAATCTGGCCACCTTGAACCTTGCCGACAACAATCTTCAAGGCGAGATCCCATATGAACTTTATTTGCTGTCGGACTTGCGAGAACTCAACCTTGGCTACAACCAACTGTCGGGCAGAGTCCCGAACTTGGTCGGAGCTCTGACGGGCCTTGAAATTCTCCGCCTTTACCACAACAAGTTTGTCGGAAAACTTCCAGCTGCTCTTGGCGACCTGTCAAATCTGAAAGAATTGAACTTGGCAGAAAACAACTTCGAAGGAACCATTCCGCCAGAATTGAACGAACTTACCAACTTGCGCTTCCTCTCGCTCCAACGTGAGGGCGGAATCCTTGGCACTGACGATATTGGGATCAGTCACGGCGACAGCAGCGCTCTGGGTACTGGTTTGACCGGCACGCTCCCTGCTTTTGAGAAGCTAACCGTCATCTCTGAGCTTTACCTCGGATTGAACAGTCTCAGCGGTTCCATCCCCCCCAACTTTTTGGACGGCGTCACCGACTTGTCGACCGAGGTCAAGGTCGATTTGATTTCCAACCAGCTTACCGGAACTATCCCGGGGTCTTTAACCGAGTTTCAAAAAATGTCCCTGTACGTCGCAGACAATCAAATCACTGGCATTGCTGGCGACCTTTGCAAGATGTCAAATTGGCTTGGTGGAGATGTGGGCCAATATCAATGTGATGGTCTTCTCTGCCCGGTGGATACTTACAATGCCCTTGGAAGGAAAGGCCCTAGTGCTTCAACATGCCAGACTTGCTCCACGGGTACTAATGGCTACATGGGAAGCGTTGACTGTCTAACGGGTGTAGAACAGGCATTGAACTCAGAACGAGCCGTCCTCGAAAAGATTTTCAAACAAATGAACGGGGAGAATTGGCTGGAAAGCACGAACTGGTTGGATGCCGACGAAAGCATCTGTACTTGGTACGGTATCGAATGTGTGTCGGACGATAATCCATCGGTTGAGACGATCGACCTACAAAACAACCGCCTCTTGGGTTTTCTCGTCGCAGATATATTCAACCTCCCGAACCTAAAGAAGTTGATTCTGAAGCAGAATGATATCACTGTCAGCTTGTTTGGAATTCAAAATGCCGTCAGTCTCCAATATTTGGATCTGTCTGAGACAGGTCTCACGTCCCTCAGCGGTATTTCCTTAGCACCCTCGCTGAGGGTAATTCGCGCTGACGGAAACGCGATGACCGAGTTTCCCAGCGACATTTACAGCATGTCCAACCTTGAAACCTTGTCCTTGTCCGACAACCCGTTCCCCCAAATGGTCGTGCCAGACCTTCAAGGCCTGCCGAATCTCAAGATTTTGAGCCTCGGAAATGCTGGACTGAAAGGCATTATCCCAGAATGGGTCGGCTATTTGAGCAGTCTCGAGTATCTGAAGCTGAGCCAGAACGGGCTCATGGGATACTTACCGGTTGCTCTTCTTAATTTGATGAATCTGAAGTATTTGGATCTGTCCGATCAAGAATCCAACGAGGGGGGGCTCATGGGCAACCTTCTCGACTTCGCGAACCAAACGCAGCTGTCAGAAATTTACCTCCAACATAACATGTTCACAGGAACGATTCCTCCTACCATGTTGCAAAGCAACTCCAATACCGGGCTTGTGACTTTGGATCTGCGCTACAACATGCTCACGGGTGAGATCCCTTCGGAACTCTCCCGGATTACACAAATGAATCTGTACTTGGCATCGAACATGTTCAACTCTCTCCCGACGGAGCTGTGCAACAATAACTGGAACAATGGCAATACTGGTAAATATGGCTGCGACGGTATCCTGTGCGCTCCAGGCACATTCAATTCGTACGGCCGAGCCACTGGAAATCTCGCATGTATGACTTGTGACTCGCCGTTCATGACAAGTGTCCTGGGAAGCACGACATGTGGTGCTTCCCTCGAGCACACGGCCCTTATTAACTTTTACCAGAGCACGGGCGGTCCGTCGTGGAAATCTGACAATAATTGGCTCAAGACCGAGGACCACTGTACATGGGAGGGAATCACTTGTCACGCCGACGGTGATTTTGAGGGACTTGTACAAAAGATCGAGCTGGAAGATAATAATCTTGTGGGTATCGCCGAGGTAGTCTTGATCTGGCGTTTCGAGGGACTCGAGCTGTTGAACCTCCAGAAGAACCCAATCGTCGTTTCATTCATCAACATTGAGAATGCCATCAACCTTGAAACTATTATCATTTCTGAGACCAACACGAGTTCTCTTATGGCAATTGGGGGTGCCATGAACTTGAAAGAACTACACGTGACGAGCTCGCAACTTTTTGGGCAACTGCCAGATGAGCTCTTTAATTTGACTCTACTGGAGAAGCTGTATTTGAGTCAGAATTATTTGACTGGGACGCTGCCCTCATTGATTGGGCAGTTGACCAATCTGGAAGAATTTTACATATTTGACAACGACGTTCGCGGTACCCTTCCCAGCGAACTCGGACGGTTGGGTAAACTCAAGCACTTGTCGCTCGGAAACAACGAGTTCGTAGGTGCGATTCCTCGTCAAGTCGGCTCGCTTCCGCGACTGGAAGTTCTCTCGATCGAAAAGGAGGAAGATCCGGTACCGACTGGGATGTTCTCCACTGGCGGCAGCCCTGGCCTTACGGGATCGCTTCCTGCTCTGAACGGTCTTCCCAACATTAAAGAGCTGTACCTCGGACACAATGCTTTCACAGGAACAATTCCCGGTGACTTCCTTCAAGGCGTCACTAACAAGTCAGCACTATTGATTGTCGACTTGAGTTATAATAACTTGGTTGGTCCAATCCCATCGTCTTTCGCGAACTTTGGCAATCTTCGGATCGAGCTGGGAAGAAACCAAATTACCGAGATCCCGGACGAGGTCTGTGCGAAGAAGTTATGGTTCAACGGAGAGGTTGCTAACGGCTGTGATGCGATCCTTTGCTTCCCGGGCACTTTCAACGAATATGGTCGAAGAGTTGATGCCAAGACGATATGCGAAAATTGCACATACCCTGGTTCAGCGCTTGATTACGGTTCAGTTGAGTGTGGCCCCGTCATGGCTGACGCTATGGACGATCGCTCGATTCTCATGGAACTCTATGACGCCGCTGGGGGCAGCGAGTGGGCTAATTCTGATGGCTGGAACAGCGAAACGGTTAATTTCTGCGACTGGTATGGCATTACTTGCGAACCTGAAGGCGATTTCGGACAAATGGCAGTGACAGAGGTTGCGTTGATGGAAAACAATTTACATGGAGCCATCCCGTCTATTCTCTTCCACCTTCCCGAGTTGAGGAAGCTTGATGTGCGAAACAATGATGTGACGATTGGGTTGAATGCTCTTTTCCAGGCCGAACATATCGAAGAGTTGTACTTGGACAAGACTCGCGTCACGGATCTGGAGGGGGTTGGACGGGCAACCTCACTTCGAGTCCTACATTTACACCACAACTCGTTCGGCTGGAAGCCAATCCCAGATGAGCTCTTTGACCTGACGGCACTGGAGGACCTCATTTTGTCCGACTCTATGTTTGGGGGCACATTGTCAACCAAGATTGGTCAGCTAACGAGCATCAAGCGCTTGAGCCTGGTCGGAAACGCCATCAGCGGACAAATCCCCGCCGAGATCGGCAACCTCGTTGCAGTCGAGGACCTTGACCTGTCGAGCAACGACTGGCGTGGTACCCTGCCGGATACGGTCAATAGTCTGACTGCTCTAAAATCACTTGGGCTGACGAACAGCCAAATTGACAGGGTTGGACTCACTGGACAACTCAAATCATTCGCCACTATGCCTAGCCTCCGCGAACTATACCTGTCGAACAATCAGTTTACTGGCACTATTCCTTATGACTTTTTGGGTGGGGTAGGCGACAAGTCAGCGTTGATCACTGTCTACTTGGATGGAAACAACCTTGGTGGAACAGTTCCAGATTCGCTGACGGCATTTTCGCAGGTGAATATTTACCTTGAGAACAACCTTTTGACTGGCTTCGGAAGTGGTATCTGTGAACTATCCCAGTGGATGGATGGAAATGTTGGCAAATATGGGTGCGACGCCCTTCTGTGTCCTGCTGGTGAATACAGCCCAGCTGGTCGACAAACGTCTGAAACCACAGCCTGCTCATCCTGTCCTGACCTGCAAGGATCACCGATCCTTGGATCTAATTTCTGTCTTTCGATCCAGAAGTCGACAGAGCGAGGAATTCTTGAGAAGCTGTTCGGAGCAACAGGTGGAACCGGTTGGAAGAACAAGGATGGTTGGACGGACAGTGCATTTGACATCTGCAGTTGGTATGGGGTCAAGTGCAAGCAGGGATCGTCTGTCGAATCCATTCTTCTGGGCAGCAATGGGCTTATTGGTACGATTCCGACAGAAATATACCAGTTGCCCAATCTCAAATTCCTGTGGTTGTACTCGAACGCTGTCGATATTGGCTTTGAGGGCATCGCCCAGGCTACCAACTTGAGGAGCTTAATCCTTGATTCGACGAAGATCCGTTCTTTGGACGGTATCGGCCAAGGTATCTCGCTGGTTGACGTCGACGTACGCTTCAACAACCTTGGTGGCCCCATCCCGACGGAGCTCAACCAGCTCTACAACATGCAGAGCTTCACTTGCTCTGAGAATGATTTCACTGGGAAGGTGCCAGAACTTCCTGAGTTGCGAAAGCTGACGACGCTACGGATGAGCAGCAACCAACTGACAGGGACGCTACCATCTTTTTCACAGCACCCTTCGTTGGTATCACTCGATATTTCCCAAAATAAGCTGGTTGGTCCTATTCCTCCCACAATATTGGGCTCAGTTGCAGAGTCCGAGAAGGTATTCTTGGATCTTTCTGGCAACCGTTTAACCGGCACTGTGCCTGGAGAGCTCTCCCGGTTCGCAGACCTAACGATCTTCCTTAGAGGAAACCGCATTGAAGGCATCAACCCCAACCTTTGCGAGCAGACGAAGTGGAACGGGGGCGACGTCGGCGCTTTTAAGTGCGACGGCATCCTGTGCCCATCAGGTACTTTCTCGCCAACTGGGCGCGAATCAATAACTGGTCCCACATGCCAATCGTGCTCGAAGAACAAATACTTTGGAAGCACTACTTGCGGCTCCTCTGCGTCAAGACTTTCGGGTGCACTTGGATTCCTGGCAAGTGTTGCGATCGCAACAACTGGCCTCCTGCTGTGGGCGTAGGGGGGCACACTCGTTAGGCTATCGCCAGATGGCTGGCTGTTTGTACAATAAATCGAATTTCACATCTACATTACAGTTTAATAGCTGAAATAGAGCATACTTTCACTTCAAGAGCTATACGATGATCGACTAGCAGACAATGAGCCATGGTTGCCACTCTAATAGAATGTGCATGGTAGGCTAATATGGTGTTCTACTACGCGACTACCACGTTCGAAGTCGCCTCTTGGCGTTGCTCTGTTTCCATTTTGGCAGTTTGGCATAAGCGTCCCTCGACATTTCGAAATGCTTTTCGAATTCAGCGTCCGAGAGATACAGTTCCCAGTCGACCAAGTTAGCTTCGGAGGCTCTGCCTTGTTGGAAATCCTCGAGAGTATACTTCCCACCATTCGAAGAAGGCGGCGACGTATCTTTGGCTGCTTTAGGCTCGGGCGGAGATACGGGTTTCGCCTCAATGACCTTTGGCTTACTGGCAGTTTCCGCGGGACGAGGACTGACGATGATGGGGGGCTTTGCAATCTGGGATGATTTCGTGGGGGGTGCGACTTCAAACTTTGAAGCTATCGAACGTCGTGGGCTCGCAATGCGCGTCACAGGGTTGAGAGCTTTTCCAGGAGAAACGACGAATTTGGGCTTGGATACTTCCGAAAGCGGAGGAGCGGAAATAATACGCTTGGTGGGTGATGCCGTCGGTTGGACAGGGGAGACTTTTCGCGTGGTTGTTGCTTCTGAAAGCGGAGGACTGGTAATGGATTTCGCCAAGCTATTCTCGCTAACTGTGTGCTTCGTCGGAATATGACTCACGACGTCTGTATTCTTCCAAGAAGGCGATTTTCGTTTTCCCGGTGAGTAAATGGTTGGTGCTTGTGGACCGTCAGTCTTGTTGTCATCTCTTGGTGTCGTGTTCGAATGAGTGGATCCTTCCTCTGACACGAGCGCCGTTTCATTTTCTTCCGGCTCGTCTTCTTCCTCTTCCTTGGTCACAGCGAGGTGATGATGATTGGCTGAAATCAACGAATTCGAGCGACCCGATAATCTACCCTTCATTCGTAGCTCAAAGCCACTCAAACGCCGTGTCGTCGCCATTGTCGTATTGAAAGAAATATTCTTGTGAGGGGTGCGTTTTGCCTTGGCTTTCTCTAAGTCTCCCATTTTGATTTCTTTGACGGGCACTTCTTCCTTGGAATCTTCTTCGTCTTCCTCCTCCTCATGTTCGTTGTCGTTCGAATTCAGTGTCAATTTTGCGACAACTTGTTTGGCCCACTCCAGGTCTTCAGCGTCAGAGGAATGATTGCTCGCCTCCGATTCTTCCTCACACGAAGAACTCGAAGACGACACATCATCGCCCTGAAATGCTGTATCATCGTCGTCGCCATCATCATTATCATCCTCCCTCGCAGCACCCCAGTCATACATGGACGAATGATGAGTATGCTTGGATACTTTCAAATCGTCTTTTTCTGCCTTTTTCAGAGTCGATTGATATTCCTTGATCTTCTTCTGAAGATTCTTGAATCGTTTAGTTTCTTGAGCGGCCAGAATGCCCTTGGCATCGACAATTTCCTGCATGAGCTTTTCGGCTTTGGCAATCTTTTTGTGCAAAATATTCTTCTCTTCCTCATGAATCTTTTGATCCAACTCTAACATTTTGACCGTACTTTGCCGCCGCATCGCAATGGTGGATTTGCTGCCATTATAAATCGAGGGAACACCCGCCGAGAATACACTTGTATCGCCTCGGCTAAAGGAGCTTTTTGCAGTATGGTGAGAGACGCCCAGGTTGTTTTCACGATTTCGTCGCTCCAATTCTTCCTGCAAAGCGGTTTCGAGCCACTCGTCTTGCAATCGATCTTTTTCGCGATTTTCTTCGTTCAACTCTTTCAAGACTTGCGCAATGATGGTTTTAAAGAGTTCCATGCTTTTCGGAGCTCCATCCTCCACGGCTGTTTTGAAGAGCTGCAAGGCATCTTCCATGGCTTCTTCTTGACGAATTTCTTCCCGGAATTGCTTTTGATTGGCGAGATCCAAAATGTAGGACTGATCCCCTAAACTCAAAGTGGAGACATTATCGTCGTCATCGTGATGATACCGAATCACCAGCTCGGCGCTCAAATCATTCTCGAAATCCTCAATCATCATGTTGTTATTTTTGATTCGATTGAGTGGTCGACAACAATAGAAGTGGAGGGAGACTGGGATCCAACTGGGTGACCTCCGGAAGAGAGGGGAAAGCAATGGATTTCTCTCGCTGTGGATCTGGTGAGTGAGACGGTGCTGGATGGACCAGTAACAACAAAACGCGACATTTTGACTGAATGAAGGAAGATGAGGAATAAGGCATTCATTACTTATGGCAGGGGGCGCCTGAGGCATATTTCTATTCTTGGATCATGGCGGCATCCTCGCACATTCGCCGTAATAACTGCATGGGCTATTCAAGCCTGTCTTGGTTGAACGGAATGAAAGGTCCGCGGCGCCTGTTCTTCATCCGCTGAAAAACGGTGTTCACGTAGTAACTCTGAATGAGTAAGTATTGGGGTAGATAGACTTGCATGTGCGCACATTTCTATTGGACCGTGACTTCCACGTGGGATTCTACGGATGCACCAGTACGCAGGAGGCGAAAAAGTGAGGCTCACGATGCCGACCACCATGATGTGTGCAATAGCGTTGTCGAATGAAACAATCGTGACAGCTATACTGCTAGAGCGACGCGAAGCCAAGCCGCCAGGTATAGACTTGTACATTCATCGCGAACTATAGAATGCTGTTCAAATTACCCAAAATGAATGTCTTGACAGCAGCTCTTCTCTTGGAATTTCTCCTTTTTGGGACGGCGTTTCTCGTTCCATCGTGGAGTACCTCGGCCGCTCATCCGACGTCGTCGTCATCGTCTGGGCCGGCATTGCGAGAACTATTCTCGTCGTCATCGTCTTCCCCTTCCTCTTCTATTTCATCGGAAGAAAATAATGGTGACCGGGTACGTCAACGTCATTGATTGTCTCGTCGTTGACTCTTGCTTCGACTGCCTACTGACCACATTTTTGTCCTCGCCTTTTGGGGGTTCTAAAGAATGCGGACCAAAATTCGAGATATGTCAAGGGACTCATGGAAAATTTGTCTGGTTTATTGGACAAGTACATCATGTCGGGATCACCCAAGACCGTGAGTAGTCCTGTTGTTTCTGTCGTGCGTTTGTAAACGGTTTTGACGTGCCGGTGAAATCGCAAACGGTCCTTTCTTATTCTGCTGCTACTGTCGTCAACAAACAGCGCGAACGAGTTTTCAATATTCTGGATCAAATATCCAATGAAGCGGTAGATGAGGAACTGGTACACCAGTCTCTACGAATGGTGAAACGAGCTGGTGTTCCAATGAACAAAACTTATCTCGAAAAGTTTGCCAGCGAACTTGGTAAGACAGACTCGGAACAGCGTCGAAAGGAAGCGCTACAACGAAAACAGTGGGAAGAACAGCGTAGTACTAGTACAGCTCAGACTGGGTCCAATGTTGCTGGGAGTGTGTCATCGGAAGGGCGCTCGGCTTTGTCTAGGAGGGATGCGGGAAAGCCAGATTTATTTATGAATTCCGTATTGAATCCAGATTCCATTGCCACGATCGCTCAGGACAAGTCAGATCTTCAGAAAGAAATGGGAGACAAACCATCGGATCCACGGTCGTCATCGGTGAATACGGCAGCAGATGATGACCGCAGAATGGCAGCTTCCAACCGCGTGTCTGAAATGATTGCGTCGGCAGGTGCAGGATCTTCCTTTGAAGGCGAAACGTTGGGCATTGGTGGGTTGGACGAAGTTTTGGCCCAGGTGAAACGACGGGTATGGACTCCCCTGGCGGCACCTCCGCAATTGCTTCAAGAACTTGGCATCCATCCGGTACGCGGATTGTTATTATATGGTAAACCTGGTTGCGGGAAAACGTTGTTGGCACGAACACTGGGCAGCATTCTATCACCGATGCGTCCCATCACTGTCGTCAGTGGACCCGAAATCATGGACAAATTTGTGGGGTCTAGTGAGAAAAATCTGAGAGAAATTTTTGATTCTCCACCAGATATCTACGACCGCTATCGACTCGGAGAGAAAGATGGTGGTGAAGCGATCGCACGGGCAGCCCTGCATGTGATCGTCATGGATGAGTTTGATGCCGTAGCTCGAACAAGAGGTGGTCGAGGCGGAAAGGGCGACCAAGGGGATGCAGGTGTGGCGCGCGACAGCGTTGTGAATCAATTGCTGGCTAAAATGGATGGTGTCCATCCTCTTCCAGTGCCTACATTAGTCATTGGGCTGACAAACAAACGAAGTCTTATCGAGCCAGGTAAGTGTCGACGGTATGTGAGAGTTTAATTCAAAACTTTCTTGGGCTAATGTCCTCTGTGTTGCTTGTAGCCTTATTGCGACCGGGGCGTTTTGAAGTACAAGTGGAAGTTCCACCACCTCGAAGCATGGACCAACGTGTCAGCATTCTAAAAGTGCATACTCACAGCATGCACGAAGCTGGCCGACTATTGGTTAGCGACCCTCCGGTAGGAACAACTGCAAGCAGAATAGTCGAGGTGAGTACTCTTTTTGCTTGGCTTGATTTAGACCAAATGAGACATGTTCGTTTTCTCACACCTGATTACCGCAATAGTTGAAGCATCCGTCTGATTTGCCAACCTACTTGGGACTACTTGAGGACTTAGCACGGAAGTGCGAAGGTTTTTCAGGCGCTGCTTTAGCCGGCGTCGCGAGAGCAGCTGCCAGTCACGCTCTGGAAAGGGCAGTTAATGACTTCTCGGAGCACGCAAACGGCGGCTCCGACCGGCTAGGGACTTCATCCATTATGGATTGCCTGGTGACAAGTGAGGACTTTCACCTTGCGATCGAAGATGTGCGGGCGAGTATGGGCAATAGAGACCATTCTGACGACGAACAAGAATCTTCACCACCGTCGGGCAAAGCCGAAGACGGTGAAGAAAACAATGTTTCTGCGAACGACGAGCTCTCACCCGAATAAATTAAAAGCTGACTCTCAATCTAACAACCTTTGTTACACTAAAACATTTAGATCATTCATTTCCCGTAAGAGACGCTGCGTCGACCGCCCTCCCTACAAGTCAGCAAATCGTATCCGTTGAACTTCAATGTCGCCTGCTTCACTGGTGACAGTGACAACTTCTTCCATCACACTAACCCCGCTGCTCTCAACACTAAACCCACCCTCGTTCTCGTCATTCTCTTCACCCTCCTCGTCAGAGAGAGTTGAGATCATCTGACTATTGATGCCACGGTAGGGTGGTAACGGAACAGCTTTCACGTTAATCATTCCCGTTGCATCAGCGAGACCATTGAGTCTCGTGTTTGCTTTTTCCAGGCGCTTGCTAGATTCTTCGAGCTGCCGACGCAATTCCTCCACGCCGGCATCCACCCTTGCCTTCCCCGTTCGTTTGGACTCTTCAACCCCTGGTGCGTATTTGTCAATTAGCACTGTATCTTCCGGGAATACTTCTTCTGATGCATCCGCGTCAATCAATGACGTTTGCCCAAAGGATAATGCGCCCCTTGGCGACTTAACCTGGATTTTCTCTGTGGGCTCTGCCTCGTCCCTCGACTCACCATCCTCGTCGAAGTCGGAAACCCCGTTACTTGACGATGGCGCAGATAGGGCGTGCGCATTTTTTCTGGGTGGGGCCCACGACGACCCCACGGAGGCCGTAGACAACCGATCGGTAACGGACTCCGGAAAGGACAGTGAAGGTGTTTCCATCGTTTCCAGGCTTGGCGAAGGCGAATGCAAAGATGAACTTGGCGCAAATGTGTTGGTTGTTTGCTCGCGAGCCGCAGCCAGACGAGCTCTTGCAAGGGCGAGCTCGCTTCGCAGTTTCATCACCTTGCCTGGAACTTCTTTCTCGGAAGCCTTTTTGCCTGCATCGGCAATACCACTGGCTAGCTGCTTGCGAAGTTCCTCAAGTTCTTCACGAAGCTTGAGCCGATCCGAAGCGCTGCTCTCGATTTCCTGTCGAAGGTCATCAAGTTCTCGAGAGTGACGAGCTTCGTTCTCCTTGCTGATGCGACGCTCTTCCTCGGCTCGGAAGCGCTCTTCCGTGCACTTGGCTTCAGATTCACTGAGTTTCGCCTTCAAAATAGTAATTTCATTCTTCAGAGACTGCTCCATGGCTTTAACTTTGACATCGTCATCGGTACTCTCTTGCGTTGTTTTGAGCTTTCGCTGCAAAAACTCCACCTTCTTTTCGAGAACGACAACTTCCTTACGAAGCTTGTCGGACAAATCTCCTTCTTCGACACGTTTCTTCTCGGCTTCTTGGAGTGCCTCCACTTGATTCTTAAACTTCTCGAGTTCGTCGGCGTCGTCAGCAGACTTGGTCTTCCGCATAGATGCTGCTGCTTTCGCATTGTCGGCTCTTTCTCTTGCGAAATCCGCCTGTTGCCGGCAAATCTCGGCACGAAGGGAAAGTTCAGTCGCCTTGAGAGCCTTGACCTCATCTTTTAACTCCGACATCTCTCTCGAGGCCGTGATCGGGTCAGTGGATCTAGAGGCGGTGATTGAATCCATCGACCCTTGCGATCGGGGAGAAGATTGCAGTTCAGTGACCAGCTTGGCCTGTGAGGTCAATTCTTCTGTCTTGTCATCGAGCTGCTTTTTCAGCTCCTGGACCTCCTTCTGCAGCGCTTCAAGCTCTTCCTGCATAGTCCTCCTGATCTCCAAGTGTGCAGTGGTCTTATCCGCGAACTCTTTGGTAGAAGCCACGTACTTTTCCTTGACTTCACTGAGCTCCATCCTCAGCTTTTCGGTCTCTTCCTTCTTTGCCTTTTGTTCCGATTCCAGTTGCTCCCTCAACAGCGCCGTTTCTTCCTTGGCTTTGGCTAGCTGCTTGGTAAGACGTTCCACGTCCGCGGAAGAATGGAGGCGCTGGCGCGATCTTTCACGCTCGAGCCGTTGTACATTGGCCTTGACCTTTGCAAGCTCGGCTCGGGCTTCGTTTTCTTCTTCTACAGCCGCCTTGAGATTCTCTTCAAGTTTACTGCGAGCCTCGTTAGCTTCGGCCTCCAATCTTTCCATCTTTTCCTGGAGAGTCTTCATGGCTGCCCTATGCCCTTCTTCGATCCGATCCAAATCAAGATCTTTCGTGCGAAGTTCGACCAGTTCTGCCTCCGCCTTTCGAAGCTTCCTTCTGAGCTCATCGATTTCACCCACTGAGTGTAGAGTGGAATGATCGTCAATGTTAACCGCATGTGCTTCAGCCAACTGCGACCGCAAATCAACGATCTCAGCCTTCAGTGCCATGATCTGGCCTGTCGACTCTCCTTTGGCGGGAGTTCCTCGAGGCGGCGACGAAATTACGCCATTAGAGTTTCGAGCATTTCGCAAAGCTACTTTGAGGGACGAAACTTCTCGCTGCAGTTTGGTCACATCGTCTTGCAGCTTCTTCCGCTGGTCCACCTCTTTATCATACATATCTTGCAACTTCTTGCGATCCTGAACTGCTTTCGCCCTAATTTCGGTCGCTTTAAATTGCTTTTCGTGCGATTCCTTCTTTATTTTCTCAAGCTCCTTAAAGGTCTCATCCAAATGCTGCTGTGTCATTTCCAACTGGCGTTTCCATCCATCAATCACCTTATCCTGACGCTTCAAATCCTGCAATGCCCGAGCCAGCCTGACTTCGGACTGTGGTATGGTCTCTTGCCCCAGACGAAAAAGTTCCATCCGTGCTTCCATCAGGTCCCCATTATCAGGTTTCGGATCAAAGGCTGCATTCCGATCCGAGCTTCGCTGCACAGCTGGGGGCGAAAACGCTGACGAAGCATCGCCCGAGGGGTACCGGCTTGGTGGTGTCCCTGAAGGTTCCTTAGGGTATTGCTGCTCCCCTCTCTTATTGTCATCACTATACTCCCGGCGTTCTTCGTCCGACAGAGAGCGCCCTTCTACAATACTGTGCTCATCGCGTTCCTTTTCTTTTCCCTTGAGAGAACCCCTCCGACTGCCGGAAAGCAATCGCTGCCGTTGGGTAGCTAACGTACGTTCACGACCTCGATTATCACTTCGGCACTCTTGACGATAGATTTCTGCGGCAGTCACCACGAAATCACCCGCAGCAGCAGCTGTGTGATCCAAGCATATCCCAAAATTGCGTTTCGCCGTGGGCCTATTTCGGGTTTTCATACTATTATCAATGGCATTATCAATGGAGGCGATGCTGGAAGAGTCTTGAGATGCACCAGCACACGTCAAGACATTCTGGTTGAAACTTAACAAATCGCCCACAATCCTGGGTCCCTTGTGGGGAATATCCAACACGGCATCGTCATTCACAAACTTGCCCATTTCTTCGTGACTACGGCGACGCCTCTCAGGGCTATCAGGAGTCAGGGGTTTCCCTCTATGATCCAAAGCCCGAGGATGACGAGGCGATCTGGGCCGAGGTCGGATAGAATTGATAATTGGTGTGGGGGATTTAATGGCTGCTGCTGCGTTCAGCCCACCGTTGTATTGATCCATTAGAGCGAACTCTGGCCTGGGGGCCATGCTAGGAGATGGGCGTGGCGTGGTTACTCCTATCGCTCCCGCTAAAGAACTAGAAAAGTAATAACACTTCCAATCCCCCAAGTCTTCTGCAATCCAGAGAGAAGTCTTGGATGTGTTTTGTGTAAGCCTTTGGGCACTCCAAGTTGAGGCGGAGGTACATCCGAAAGAAACAACCTAAGGCAATGGTGGCAAGTGGAGAAACACAGTGGCCAACACAAGGTCAAATCGCAAATTTGGCATAGGGCCACGCCGCCGACTTGCTAGTCTTGTAAGTAGTCATGTCGAAAATTGTCCAAGATATACAAACACATATAAAGAATATTGCACAACCGAGTCATGTAAAAAAAGATTAATATATTAGAAACTGAATATTGATTAATGATCTAAGAGCCTCACACATGAGCGACCTCCCGTTGGGTACCAAAAATTAGGGGACGGCGCGCCAAGAATATCCAATATGTAGAAGCGATAGCCGGTTCGGCATTTGCAAAAGTTCATTCCAAGCGCGCGGCGGCAATTTGAAAAAAATGATGTCAACACTCCACGTGAGTAACAAGAATCCCATGATATTGTTGGCTCTCTCCTTCCACCAATACTCCATTCCCAATATCTTACTTTCTTTCCATTCTGTAGCAATGCAGGCAACTCCGCTGCTGTGCTATAATCCGGAGTATGGATTCGGAGGGTTTGACGAATTATTCTGTGATTGAGTCGAGAAACTCTGATGTTCGTTTCAGCAGGCCATCTCTGGATGGAGCGATCTTCTGTTGATGCGGAGACTACCACCAGAAGATGCATCTCTCAATCACCTAGTTAGCAACGAATCCTTTTTCTGTACTCCAAATTGTGCTCCGAAAGATCCAATCATTCATGCTTGGGGGAGACACTCCAAGATCAGGGAGCTACCGGTAGAAAGTGTAGCGGCTGCGATGCACCGTTCCATAAATCGATGCTAGTTGGTGGCGTAACCCAACTATAAATCATCGCAAGGGATCGGCACATCATCGTATCCTTCTGGTTTGTCTCCGAGATGCCCTTCCATGGCAGCAAAGGCAACCAGCTGCCGAACAAATGACGCATTACTCAACACGTAACCGCGTTTCGCTTTCAATTCCCTTGCGACTTGCAATAAATCCATTTTTCCAAAATGCATCATGGCGGCAGCCGCAATGGTTCCCGATCGATTCATTCCCGCTGCACAATGGACTAATGCCTTGCCCTCACCGCTTCGGCATTGCTGTAGAAAGTCTCGTGATTCCTCCCAGTGAGCCATCATATCGTAAGAAAGCAGATCGTCTGCGGAAATATAGTAATGATCAATTTCGTTGCTCCTCAGTTCCCAGTAGAGGGACTCCAATACTTGGGGTGGCGTGCGATTGGTAGACAACACGTGGGTAATGCCCAGTTCACTGTGGAGCTTGGCGCCCTGATTTTGTACGCAATAAAAAGGCGCCAAGTAGAGCCACGGCAGGACAGCTACGGGAGGATCAGGGATTTCAGGAGGCGGATCCGCCTTCACAATGTCATTGAAGGCTTTAAGCCAAGCCCACGGGAAGTCCTCTGATTTGGTCGTATCTTGCATTTCGTCCATAGGACCACCATTGTCATTGGTACCCGACATGATCGCTTTCCCAAACCGTCAAATTCGTCGAGCTAGTAGCAAAGTGTGGAAATAATCAAGCGGCTCCAAAGCTGAATGGACGGCTCGAAAGCATCGACAATATGGAAGTGCTGTTCCGGCGGAGCAGTCGCTCTCATGGTTGTCCATCCTTTGGATCTTTTGTTTGGCGGGGTCTTGGAGAGACGAGAAAAATCGCCGACCGCTAATTTTGGGCCGGAGGAAGGGGAACCGCTTTCCCTTGCTTCTTCCCCCCGGATCTTCAACGCACTCGTAACTGGTGCATACGTCATCATATCATTTTTTCGCTGTCTGCGCGCAACCGAGAGAGCCAACAGAAGAAAAGCACTGAAGATGATGACAGCACCCTTGATTGGAATCAAACACGACCTGCCATTTCATTCCTTGGAAGCCGCAGCGAAGCCGATAGAGCAATCGACTACGCCTATTCTCTATCTATCAACTCTTTAGTGTGCAGAAGAAAGAAGTCACAATGAGCACTCTTCGCATAGTTGCACGATTGGCCATCGCCTTGAGTTTGCTACGACCTTTGTCCGGATTCACTGCACAGC
The DNA here is from genome assembly GCA_951394045.1 of Nitzschia sp. DOCU1. Lineage (NCBI taxonomy): Eukaryota > Bacillariophyta > Bacillariophyceae > Bacillariales > Bacillariaceae > Nitzschia > Nitzschia sp. DOCU1. The sequence continues at coordinate 1,046,691 of OX595988.1, read as the reverse complement.
ACCTGTCATGTTCCCCGCATCCTTCATGGTGTGCTACAAGTTCTACCGTCATCTTGAGACTCTCCGAAGAGTCTGAATGGACATCGGACTTTGATGACTTTTTAAGCGACGACGAGGACACTGTCAAATTCTCCAGCATCTTCAAAGGAAGGGGGGCTAGGGATTTGACGGGCACACAAACACGACAATTTCTTCTGGGACAAGACCTGATTTTGTCTGATTTTGTCGGCAACATGGGCTTTGACGAAGTTACTGACTGGGAATACTATGAGGTTAACGAAGAGGATCCATCCGATCGGAGAGTGGTGCAGCCTAACCCCTTCGACGCGTCCAAACCGAAGCGGACACGGAAGAGCAGCGGATCCGTCGTTAGGGTCTTTCGAGGACAGTTCGTGGGACGGCTTGGCGGATCCTTGAGTTCAAGGGGATTAGATAACCGTATTCTGGTCAAAGAGTTCTCTGGCGAACTAGCCTTGAAGCTGGCTCGGTACGAATTGCTATCAATCGGCAAGTTACAGTCGGATTTACTCGCCAAAGATGATGACGTTGCTAGTGGGGACTGGATCCAAGCTGCCTCATCAAGATCTGTTCTAGCAAGAAAAGACGACAGATATGTGGGAGATTTACTACAAGCACTCAAAAAAGCCCCCTTCCTCGGGATTTTGGGCGAAGTCAACCTGGCCGAGTTGGAGGGCGAGATGGATGGCAACGAATTCTACCGCGCATTGGGTGTGCCACCGCCCAAGCCGGAAGCGATATGGTAAGACAAACTGGAATGAGGAATAAAATTACATGCTTCTTGATATGGCACCTCTCATCTCCAAATCTTCCAGGGTGGTCTACGAGTACGCTGGATTGAACACTGTTTCGGGATATTCCATTCCACCAATTGTTCGTCGTGCCCAATTGCCGCCGAAACGCAACTTTTTTGGAGCCTTGGTAGAGCCACCAGCCTTACCAACTTGGAAAGACCGAGCCAATTATGTTGTCAAGGGAATCATGAAGGCAGCCGTGACGGCGCTGGCCGATGTACATGAAAGTGGAATCGCCCATAGAAGTATTGGCCGCAGTAGCTTGGTTTTGACGAGTCCGACGCAAGACAAGCGTGAACCATCTACTGTCTATTTTACGCGACCTGATGGTCTGGTGGTCAAGCTAGCAGACTTTGGTTTCTCGGGATTGTTGGAAGAGTCGGCCTACGATGATGAGTTCATCGCACGGGCTCGATCATTTGGATTATCGTTTCGCAAGGGCGACACCTCCTTGGCAGCGACCAATTTCGCAATGGCCGAAGATTTACATGCACTTGGATTTGTATTTTTGGGCTTACTTCTTTCCTCGCTGGCCGAGCTCCCATCCCCAACAGCTCCCATGCCCGCCACGGACGAGGATACCTTGCAACGATTACTTGGTGAGATTTTTGGCAAGGACATCAGTCAGTTCCGTGAGTATGTGGAAGCCGAGGAAGTGTGGAGCAATCTTGTGGAACTATTAGACGAAAATGATGGTGCTGGCTGGACAGTGCTAGAAACGCTCTTCAAAGCGAGAGAGAAGGCCGCAGAAAACAAGAACAGCTTAAAAGTCATTACGGCGCGGGGACTGCTATCTAACCCATTCTTCAGTCCTAGATAAATGAAACGCAGTACTATGGACTAAACGTTTCTCTGTTTTTATGACGGAGGATCCCAATGCAAGCATTCTGGTTTGCACAGGCGTAGTTGTTTACTGTAAGGTTCGCAAAATGACAGGGGGGGGGGGTTAGTTGGCTGGTCTTGTAGTGCATTCATGCTCGCAAATATTTATCTTGGTACTTACTCCTGCTTCATGTAGTCTTCGATCGTCTGTTGCTTGACGTAAACGACATGCTGCCCCTTCCAGCACTTGATCATATCCAGGTACTGGAGAGTCGAGATGATATCTTCCGTTTTGATTCCAGTCATCATCGACATGTCCTTGATCGAAATGTCTTTCTTGGGATTATGCTCCGCCAAAAGATTCAAGAGAACATGGGTCCAGTAACTGCGATACGAGATCTTGCCCAGATCCGAGAGTGGTTTTTCAGGCGACCCTGTCTTCCCCTCTCGCTTGGTTAGCTCATACGAGAGAGAAATGATAAATTTGCCGTAGCCGTGCTTCTGATACTGGGGAAAAGTCAAGATACAAGCCAGGTTATACTCCTCAGTTGACATTTTTTCTTTTGAAAAATAGCCCACAATATGAGCGCCATGGTCATCAACGGCGCAAATGATATAAAAGTAGAATGGGTCGACGTCATAGTAAAGTGTCTTGTGATCGAGGAATAGCTTGGCTAGAAGACACAAATTCTGGCAATAGGCTCGATGCTCCTTTCCGTCTATCTCAAACACACTCAGACCTAGTTCACGATAAATCTCTCTTCCGGGTGGAGAACGCCGGGGACAAGTCGCCATGTGCTTTCGGAACGTCTTCTTCTTTCGCATGTAATTCAAGCAAAACTCGCACACAAAGAGAGTCTCGGCGTCGGCATATTCGTCTGGATACGGCGAAAAGTACCAGCACTCCACTTCCCATCCACCCATGTAAATCTTTTCGATATTTTTCACCTTGGTGGTTTCTTCATGCTCGCGCTCCAAGGCTGCAAGACTGGGATCCCCTGACCCACCCCGCCAGTTCCCACCCGACAAGATGGATTCTGCATTTTTGGGTCCGCCATCGATACTATAATCAACCTGGAGCGCACTGATACGCTTTCTTAATTTACGAGCCTCTCCGTCACCATCCTCATCGTCCTCTTTCTTTTCCACGCGCTGCAATGTCTCTAGCTGAAATCGATCCAAGGTAACCCACTCGTCCAGTCGTCTAGTAACAAACCGCAACCATTGAGATGAGTGAGTCATTCTTGCGGCTGGTTGTTCACTTTAAAAGACCCACCTCCACACAAGATCTACCCTTACCTGTCATGATCGACGTAATGAACATAATACTCGACTTCATCAGGTTTCAAGGTATCTACAACTGGCCGGGCGGGATCCTTTTTACCCGATTTGCGTTTCCGAAAGTTGAGAGGCCGCCTCTCGATAATGACGGCCTGCAACGTTTGATCCCCGGCCCTCCATCTTACGTCACATTTGTCATCGATTTCTAGCGGCTTGTCCAGTTCTGTCTCGTTCGTCATTATAAATTTACTTGAACGAGACGCTGCTTCTGGGGTTTCTCTCCTGAATAAACTAAAGCAGCTGGAGCATTGAGACTCTCATTCAATCGATAGCGATCTTACCGTGTTGTTTCGCTTTCTTTTATCGTCCTCCTCGAGGGGGGAACTCACGCTTTTCGGTTCAAGGGGCGATTCAATTCGAAATGTCGATGGCCCCCAAAGCATCATTCCACGCGATGTCTGGCCGGCGAGCGACAGATGATTTTTGACTCAGACGACCGGATTGGAACGAACGGGCACGCTGGGGTGCCAGCAACTTGCTTGAGCACCAGCTCCTACTCCTAGATAGCGGCCTTTTCGTGATATGTAGAGCTACTGTTCCTATCGATGACTACTATGACAGCAGATTTGAAGCTGCATATTAATCTTTTCGACTCTGGTAGATTGATGGTGCCACCTGCAAAAGACTCCTGAAGTCCGACGACGTTTGTGGTTGCTGCTCACCTTTTTCAGTGCAAAACCCCCTTCCTCGGCCAACGTATAACACGAAGTATCAAGCATGACCTGAATCTTGGCCACTTCTCTTCTACCACTAAACAATATTTACAGCCGATCTACTAATACTGGACGCAACGAACGAATCCTGTAGAATCATCCCAACAATTCTATTATTTTGACAAGTGCTGCAATCTACAACTCAGAATTGTTTTTTCTGAATGTACATAATGCGTCTACGCCTTTTGTTTAGAGTTGTCCACAGGCTTGGATGACAACCTTGGCCTTGGTGGCACCCGATCCAGATCCGACACCCTCAATCTTCTTGACAACGTCCATGCCCTCGACGACGGATCCAAACACGACGTGCTTGCCGTCCAGCCAGGCGGTTTCAGCAGTGCACAAAAAGACTTTGAATGGCACGAACAAAACGAGAAAAGTGAGGAAATCTGCCATTTAGGAAATGACACTACCGCGTTCCACCCTACTCACATTGAGATCCGTTGGTCTGTCATTCGACAGAAAATGAAAACAAAAGTGAGGAAAAGTGCCATTATCGACAACAGAAGAAGGTTTCACCGCACTTACGTTGGGACCAGCATTGGCCATTGACAAGATTCCTGGGCCAGTGTGCTTGAGCTTGAAGTTCTCATCAGGGAACTTTCCGCCTGTTTTTCGAAACGAAGCAATGGCATAAATGAGGCACAAGAAGAAATTTTCACACAAACGCCTTCCGTACACAATCATGACTACTCACCGTAGATGGACTTTCCACCAGTACCGTTGTGGTTGGTGAAGTCACCTCCTTGGCACATGAATCCAGGGATCACACGGTGGAAGCTGGATCCGGAAAAGCCGAATCCCTTCTCTCCAGTGCACAAGGCGCGGAAATTTTCGGCAGTCTTTGGGACAACATCGGCTCGCAATTCCATGACGATGCGGCCAGCGGGGGATCCGCCAATGGTGATATCGAAAAAGCACTTGGGGTTAGACCTGTCATGAGCATGATCATAGTCGACAAAGAAAACAGTCATACGTAGTGAGAAACTGGTCACAGACAGATCCCGTAGAATTCTACAGACATTTTGTACCAGATCTTTCGGGCAATAGGCTTCCCATCGGATCGGTGGACGAAGACATCAAATCTTTGGCATAAACTCGCAACCCGGGCAACGTTTCTGTCTCCCACCATCACTCTCCCCTATCCCCGTTACATTTCCAGCCATGCATGTATTACTCACATCTTGATGAAAGTGTTTGTTGTGTATTCCAACAATCTTTTGTGGAGTTGTCGGAGAAGAGGAGTTTGGTGGGTGGGGATCACCGAAAGATATTTTTCGGATCGTGAATGAATGCCAGCGAAGGTGATCCCGACCTTGTCACGAAATGATTGGTTGGATCAATGGTGAACTTTCGGACCGTTCGTTTGCCCGAAGGTTAAAATCGACCTCGTGCTCGTGCGTCGGCCTTTCGTTTTGTGCAAATATGTGCGCGCGTGCCTCTCCCAAATAGAGCCTTCTCATCGGGTAGCCAACATATACGTAGCGACCAGTACAGTTTCTACACAACAATGGATTACGCGTCATGGTGGCCGTTCGCCCCCATCATCAAACAAAGATAACAAAATCTCACTCCGAAGCAAAAAGATACTGCGCAGTAAATAAAGCGACACGCGACCGTCTTCGAAGATTCATTCTGTCAAACCAACCCGAGGTAGATGCATCCAACGGACAATGAGCGACGAGAAAGCTGAAGCTCCTGCCCCGGACGCCAAAAAGCCCAAGATGTCCGTCCCGCAAAGCCCCGATGAAGAATGGCCCGAAGGTATGAAGAAGAATGAAGATAGTAAATGCCGAAACCTTACGGCAGAACAACGCTGGCGTTGATGAAATCGAATTGGGGCAGCTGATGGATCCGCCAATGAATGTTGATAGTCCCAGCAATACTGACTTGTGTGATTCTTTCCTACTTCAGCATGGTACATGATCGAGGGAGAAATTGAGGATCAAAAGAAGGAGAACCGCCAAGAACCCAACAAACCGGCATCCGTCGAGGCGTGCAAGAAGCTCGGCATTCAATACTGGAAAATGGACGCCGAAAAGTACTCGTATCCTGTCAAATCGGTTCCATGGGACCCCAAAGATGCAGTGGATCCCCGTCTCAAACAGATTCGTGACGATAGGGGTTATAGCTACGCCGACATTATTACTGTTCATCCTGACCACTTACCCGGATTTGATGACAAAGTCAAGGCCTTCTTTGAAGAACACATTCATGATGCGGAGGAAATTCGCTATATTTTGGATGGATCTGGCTTCTTTGATGTACGCGATACAGAAGACAAGTGGATCCGAATTCATGTCAAGAAGGGAGACCTCATGACGCTTCCAGAAGGGATCTACCACAGATTTACTTGTGACGAGAAGGATTACATCCATGCCATGCGTCTCTTTATCGGACAACCGGTATGGACCCCTTTCAATCGTCCACAAGAAGACCATCCTTCTCGAAAAATTTATGTTTCCAAGTATATGGACGAGAAGAAGGAAGACAACTAGAGACAATTTCTCTTCAGTTGGAGTTCTTGCGTGCCGGATAGCTACAAGGACAACTATATGTATTCACTGGGATTGTAGATGAGAAACTAGTAAACGCGTTTCCTATTCTGGGTAGCATGGTTGCAGCTATGCAGGCAGCTGGATGTCTATGGTTGTCTGGAAAGTGAGAGAAAGGCAAATGCGTTCCAGTGCTTAAACGCACTCCACTTCTCCCGCGTCGAAATGCATAAGGAACGGCATCGGAGGGTCGTATCCTTCATCAGTATGTTCGCCAGGTGTAAATTTGACTTGAATAGGAAAATTGGCACTCAGGGCATCGGAATCGTACACTTTTGCCACCACACCTCGAAGCCCCACAGGAAGCACCAGATTCTTCGACGCTCGGCCACCATCCGCTGGAGCTGGAACAAACTCCTTGTTTTCGTTGAATTTTCCATGGCCTTTGGCAGGTACTTGGTAAGCTTTCAAATTCTCGGCGGCCACTCTGACGACGGTGCCGACAGCGATCGTCTGGCCTTTCTTATCTTGGGTAGTGATCTCGGCTTCCTCCGCCGCTACTGGGTCGGCACTGTTCGATAACGTAAAAGTAGGATTTCTTCCACTCAAACCAACAGGAGAGAATGTAATCAAGTTCCTCGTTCTAGTTGTCCTTGAGCTTGAAAATGCGACGACGGAAAGTCGAAATTGTATTGACAGCAGCAGCAAGAAGCTCAAAATGCAATGTCGGACTAGCATATCGTTGTTTGCTTCTAATGTGCGTCTCAGAGAGAGTACAGTCACCTTGGTTTCGATTGAAAGAAGCTCGGCTTTGTCGTTATAATTTTGATGCTTTCAGAGCCCTTGATTCTTTTCATAAATGAAAACGAACACCGTCATTCATTTAGTAGCATCTTTCTCGAGAAGCGTCAGATCCAACACCGACGACGATGATGGTGGGGTGGGTGATAGGCTCGTTGCGATCATCATCATCGTGACGCGCGTTCGCACTCGCTGTGGACAAAGGCCTCTTTTAGTCTAAATCTTCGTACGTATGTACTGACGTATGTCTGTATGGATATATGTGTGATGTGATGTCTGATGTTCGTGTCCCGCAATGGCAGACGGACCACGATGACGTGTTGAGGGTAGATTTCAATCGGTGGATCGAAGGTTTTGCTTGGCTTTGAAGCTATCTTTCGCTCTTCCATGTCATCTCTGCCATCGGCGATTTGCTGTCATCCCTTCACCCATCCACCCTATCATTCTTTGTGACGAGAGTGGGAATTCACTTTGAAGTATTCGATCCACCGTATCATTTCGTGCTCCTGATTCTCAAAGAAGATTCGTCGGCCATGTTCCCTTTGCCGAGATCCGCCTTTGAGGCACTTGCCACGTTTTTGTTAATGGCGTCGATGGTGACAGCTTTCTCACCTTTTGGCGTTCCGAGGCCAAGCGCGCAAGAAGTAAGAAAGACTTTTGTGAGAAGCACCGAAACTGTAAAAACACAAAGGGATGTTGGAGATGTGCTGAGAACGTCGGCTGTCGCTCTCGTAGCGCTGGTTACCTTGGGTACGAGTCCTGTCTTCGCCGATGAGTTTGGCAAGGAGACAGAAGCACCAACTATTTTCACAGGAGAGACGGTATTGGTAAGAACCGAGTCGGGCTTTGGCTTTATTCTTAAATCGATGGGCTCATGATGATTTTTCCCGAAGATTTGTACGAAACGGGGGCCGCTTGGCGCCTGTACCCAAACAGAGGCTAGAACGCGAGAAAACGACAACGATTTGTCTGACAAATACTTCAAGGAACCTACAGCGTTGGTAAAGAAAAAAGATGACGAGGCACGCACGGCAGAGTCGATTGAGGGAAATGCTTTGATCCAACGCCTGAAACAACAAACCGAGGACAACCGAGAAAAGAATGAACTTATAGTCCAGCAGAAAACGTTCATGAATGATGTGGTGAGTATAAATCGTTTTCGAGGACACTTAAATGCATCGTCTTGCCGTCACTAACGACTCTTGTACCGAAGTCTGCGAGTTTTGGGCCATTCGATGGTCAGGTGTTGATCTTAAACGAAGACGGCAAAGGGTTTACGCTGCTAGAGAATCCCCAGGCGATGCGTTTGAAGAAGGCTGGATTTATCAAAGATAAAAAGTTTGTCAAGCAGCCAACGCAAGAGGAAATCGAAAATGCGCTTCAGCCTGATGGACCAGGCTTTTTTGGTAGCATCTTTGGAACTAAGGAATAGTGATCTAGTACAGGTAATGGCTTGCTACGTCCCTTTGTTCACCTTCGTCTACCTTGAATGATCCTCGTCGCACCGGTGGGTAGACAGCTCATCGCATGACTAGTCCCATCTTCCACAGATATCAAATGTTCATCACTTGACATACAGCACTGACAGTTTCCCCACCGAATATCATCTACTGGCTTGGTCGGTGGGACAATTCTATCCTTGCCAAGGATGCATCGTCGCTCAAAGTGACTTCGAATGATTTGCTTGATCACATGACTTTTTTCTGAAGCAATCATTCGATCTGCGATATCCTTAAAAGTCGCATTCTGGGGTGGCCCCTTGAGCATAGCTTGCAAGAGCAAGTCACACACATGGTGACCAACCTTGTATAATGTCTCCGTATCGTCCTTTGTATCTGGACTGCTTTGGTGCGCAAAGATATCCGCGAGGATGTCATAAATAGCTCCAGTGAACACTAGCGAGATCTCATGAACCTCTGCTGCTACTTCGTACATGGTCAATTCATTATCTGCCGATGCAAAGCCCTTTCCTGGGTTTTCTTCATCGACTGGTTGGCCACCGTTCGTAATCCAGAAGTATGACTTGTCATGAAGATCACCTCGTGATAGGAAAATGATCGATCGACACAAATCTAACTGAGATAAAGTCGCAAAGATTGCAGTAAGATCCGCGAACGATTCGTGGAGTGCGCCTGTTTCAGCCTGCCAACTAGACCAATACCCTGGGCGAAGCGCATCCAAAATTGCATGGGCTACCTCGTGGGAAACGACGTCGAAGGATCTCATAGAGTGATTCAACGTCGGACCATGCGTCGTTGTGAATTTCATGGTGTAGAAATCAATGGATCGATTCATTCGAGAGTAACATGCTCCCGGGGCAATGCCTCCTCTGGGGTTGACTTGAATTCTGTCTTGCCCCCATTGCCATTTTAATGGCTTTTCACGTCCAATTCTCCAAAGGCAACGTTGATACATGTCCATGATCATGCGAACTGTGGTAAAAGCATGGACAGCATCAAAGGCGTCGATGTTGAAATTGGGGTCAAGAAGAAAGTCACCGCATTCGTCCGCCAAAACTGGTTCAACACCCACAATCTCAATATCATCGTCTCTAGGCCCATCTTTCACAGGTTTGGGTAAAAATACCAGACGGGTCATCTTACTTGGTGACTCCTGCTTCCAAATCTGAACGCGAGTCATGGTTCGTCCTTTTGTTGCTTCCTTTTTTCGAAATGGTGCTGCCGTTCCCTGAGGATCAGATCTTTTCTGTTGGATCTTTTTCGTTACTTCGTTTCTGGGAGGTGGATGATCCCTTTGCAATGGATGATGATCTTGCTTGGTTCGCCTTGGTGTTACTACTGTGGGAAATGGATGCTCCCCTTGCAATGGAAAGGGTGTCCCTTTGCGTCTGCTGCTGCCATCCTGGTTTTCCAGATTTTGTGAGGCAGACTCACTCGAAGCGCATCTCAAGGAAAGTTCTTTGCAATCTACCTCTAAGTGTTTCGTATGTGCTTATGTCTAAACATGCCGTGTATGATCGCTTGAGCGATAAGTGGGCATTCGATCCAACGTACTAACCATGGCAATTTCACAGCGTCTCAACGATAATACAGGCGGTTGAGCGGTTGGGGGCATATTCAAGTCAACTCGAAGAAATTTCTAAATTTATCTTGAGCGCGCAGCACAGCAGCGACATATGGGGGCGGGTGTACCCCTCTACAAATTTATCGATCTCCCCTAAACATTTTCCGCCCCTTCTTCTAGCCTGCCGTCATCATCATCTCGCAACCATGGGATTTGCACATTTTAGGAAGCCGCCCGATTGTTACTAGATTAACAGCGTGCAGGATGATGCAATCCTTAGCGTCGTTTGGTGCTCGCCAGGTGGTGGGATTTCGGCAGCCGGGTCAGTTCCTGGCCCGGCATTTTTCGACCCAAGTTGTGGAGCGAGAAGATATGCCGTTTCTCCACCACGGAAAGAGGCCGAGATATCGAGGATACAAGAAATTCAAGTCTCCTCAAAAGCGGGCTTCCAAGCTCTTGGACGAACTCAATAAAGAGGCTGTCGAAAAGTCAAAGGCGGCCAATCCGGCAGTATGGAACGCAGGATTTCGAGTGGGTGACTCGATCGAGATCAAAATGGTGACACAAGGAGGAGTTAAGGCCAAAGATGGCGACAGCAAGAGTCAGGACATTGAAAAGATTCGGGGCGTCGTGCTTGGAATTGTGAATCGTGGGCTCAACTCTTCCGTGATTATGCGGGATGTGGTCTATGGGCTTCCGATCGAGCGGAAGATTCCCCTACACTCGCCCATGATCAAGGATGCTACAGTTTTGGAGCGCAACTTTATTTTCAAGGGTAAAAGGAAGATCAAGCGGGCCAAGTTGTACTATTTCCGAAATCTTAATCCTTTGCGTAAGTGGATGGGGTCGTTTTCTTCGGTGCGCTTACTGCTAGTCATACAAACTCACATTGTTTTGCTACTCTCCCTCGAAATTGCAGTCAACAAGGTTTCAAAGTATTAAGTTGGCCCAATAACCTGACCAGCGGTCCAAGAAAAGAAGTTGGAATTAAAATAAAGTATACTGTAGCATTCCTTACCACGTATCACTGCAATATTTACACTGAAATTGTCGTATTTGTTGTCGTTGCAGTCGATGCGTTGGCCGTTTTTTGCTTTTGCTTGGCCGAAAGCGCCTCGAGTTCTTCCCGGGAAGGAATCGCTTCTAGTGGGTGCTGCTCCAGGGGAAGGGTTTTGAGAAAGGAAGCCCGAACCAAATCCGCCAACTCGGCTTCGGACTTTCCTTGTGCATCAATCGCCTCGTGAACATGTACATGCAACTTTCCCGCCCCCGCCTGTACCGGAAACAGGGCGTTTGATGGCATGACCGAGTGTGTATGAGACAATGTAATCGGAACGATGGGAACATTCGTTTTCGTCGCCATGGCAAACAAGCCTCCTTTGAATTCCATCAAGTGTCCATCCTTGCTTCGTTGCCCTTCCGGGAACGCCATGATCGGAACTCCCTTTTTCAAATAGTTGATGGCTTCTTTGAAGGTTTTAAGTTGCGACCGACGGTCCTCACGATCGATCAGAATGTGTTCACCCTTTCCGGCCACGACGGAAGGAACAATTTAGCGCAAGGCAGTTCAACAAATCTTGGTCAATTGCATTCCTCAATTTACTTACCCCAGAGAGTTGCGTGCCGATGCACGGTACCTTGGCAAGTTCACCCTTTGCAATGAACTTGAAGACAGGGTCCAAGACGGTGCAAAGAACAGGAATATCTAGCCACGATGCGTGGTTCGCCACAAAGAGGCAAGGTCCAAGATCGTTTCCTGACTTTAAACGTTCCACATCACCTGTGATCGTCGGGTAGCTATTGGTCATGGTCAACCAAGTCTTGGCCCAGATCTTACCAGTCATGTCGAACATTGCCCGGTTTTCGTCATTCTCCATTCGATGAACCATCTTCATGGCCATCATCCAAATAGGACCGGTAACCAGCGAGACGACCATACACCACAAACCAAAGGGATTAATGACTTTCTCCGATCCATCTTTGCCAAAGGAAATGATCGGGTTAACCTCCTCTTTTGACAGGATGAAGCTCCGAGTATCCAATTCCCCATCCAAGCTGGGCGGGATTGCCACATTCAAAGTCGTTGTCACGCCTACCGCTCTTTGTATCTGCGGGGTGGCGACGAATGCCTGAACCGCCCCAACAACCACAAAAGCCGCTACTAGTAGTAGTCTCATGTTTGCCACGTGAAATTCAACGGTTGATATATTCGATGAGCTCTCAGGTGACAACCGCACTCACAGCGAACAGAACGAGAGAAATAAAGGGCGATGTTCGTGAAACTACCACTTCGTCTGTTGATTGCGAATCTCTTTTACAGTAACAGGCTTTGAAGCGAAAAGGGCTGATGGTGCTTTGTTCTGAAACAGACCAATCGAAAAACGAAAAATCGGGCACCGCCTGATGAAGTTGAACTTCTTTTTGGTTGGCATCCCTTGACAATACGTCACTGGCGTGGTGTCATGACGCGAAACTTGCACAAACTGGTTGGTGTGCTCCATTTGAGTCGTCTTGGTCATTCCCGCGCCAGGTTTGCCTTGGTAGGCGCGCGGGGCAGATTGACAAATGCTCCCGGCCGGCCTCCAGCCCCCATCGAAGATCGATCACGTTTCGTGAAAACCTCATTTGTCATTTTCAAATCAACATTCGACCGCAACAATGACCACGAGAAGTGCCACTAGCAGCTTAATAGGTCCTCCTACGACAGTGGACGAGGACGGAGGCTCCATGGTGGGTGATCTTCCTTATCATGACGAGAATCTGCCCAACTGGAATTCCAGGCGGGTCAGTCCTCGCCGTGCCAATGACGCGATGTTTCAGGGCCTGGATGATTTCGCAATGTCGCCCAAGGTCGAACGAGTACTCAAAGGTTTCCATGAGGAGCTGGATTCTTTGTCAAAATCGTTTGATGTCTTTTTCTCCCAAAAGAAAGATCGGAGTCAGCTCGAGTCGGCGTCGTCCATTGGCACTCCACACTTGTCGCATATTTCTACAGCGAAACGATCAGCGCCTCTAAGAGAAAAGGATCCTCCGCCTACAGTGGGAGGAGCCTCCCCGCTGCGACCTTATATCCATAGTACCCCCGCCAGGCGATCTGGGTCTGCTTCTTATACTCCTTCTGAGCCTCCTCCTGCCCCAGTGGAAACGCCTGGGTTTGGCTTTCCCACTCCTAATCGCGAGCGTACACGACGAACAACGACGGCCCCGAGGCCTGACGATAGCTCTTCTAAAGCTCATCGCGAACCGGCCTCAGCGTCTCGCTTGGAAGAGTCATTTCTCGCTGAGAAGAACGATCAGACAGCTGAAGAGCTTCGAAAGATTATTAAGGAACAGGCTAGCCGAATTCAAGATTTGGAGATTGAAAATGAGGTCCTGCGAAAGAAGTTGAAGCTCCAGCTGCCCACCGTCGAACGAGTTCACCGCTCTTCCCCTTTAGCTGCCGATCCCGTTGCCGAAAAATCCAATAAGGGCAGGGAACTTGAAACACCCCCGAGGGTTCCCTCTGTGAGGCGTACAACCCGTTTGGATCGCCCAGAACCCGAAGCACGTGCCAGCGACCGCGTTGAAACGTCCTCTGTTCTACCGGAGGAACCCGAAGGACGACATCATCCCACAGCGGCTTCCTCTCCCTTTCGCACACAGGCGTCCTATTTGTCGAGTCCCGGTCGTAGTCGTCAGCCCCTGGTGGAACAAAGAGAGAGTAGTGCTGGTGGTCCCCCACGCCACATTCATACCCTCACGGAAGCCATTGACGAAGTGGGAGATGCATTTACACCGGGAACTCGATTTGTTTCACAACTGGCGACTTTGATGAAGATTGAAGAGTCGCATTGCGTCCCATTGTCTCTCATCATCGACAAGCACTGGGATAAATTGCAGCATCATTTTGATCAGTCGGGCAGCCGGAATCAATATGATCGGTAGTTAAGAACGCGAATGAGTTTGTAGTTCGAAAGTTAAGAGAATGTGTTTTATGGCCTATAATGTTGCACCGGTTACTTATCCTTCCGCAAGGACAACAAAATAGTCGGAATAAAAGCCTCACGAAGACTACATCCCTCGATACTGGCTACTTTGAACATCTTCCAAACATCAGAATTCCCTCTCTTGTAACTTGCTGCCGAGGCCAGAGCACAGATCCTGTCTGTACTTGCACGAGGTAGGGCAAAGTAGAGGCAAGCAAGCGTATGATAAGAGGCGAAAACCTTCAATCGCGTAGTCCTCCGAGTGGTCGGATTCGAGTGTTCAGATTGGTCAATGAACGACTACTAGGATCGTGATCGTCGCGTCTGTACAACCATCCGGAAGCTCGAAAAATGTCTATAGTATGAATTTTGCAGGACAAATGTCCAGCAAACATATGCCCGTGACTCGATAAGTTTGAACATCCAATAGACTGACTCGAGCACTTTGGGCGACGGTCAATTGAGTCACAAACGCTTTCACCTCCCGCCGCCATGTTGATTTTCGACTGTTACTACTATACTATGTCGACGACGAAGACGACACTAATGATAGTATTAGTTATTATGGATTCTCATTACTGCTGCTGCTGCTGCTACTAATCATTAGAACTAGTACTAGACTTTCTTGCAATAGTGGCAACAAACGAGAACAAGTTATGAATGATGGGAACAAATCGTTCAACAACTCACTAAATCCAAAATATTGTCCTCGTTTACTGCCCCTGATTTTTTATTGCTGCGTCGTTCACCGGCATTCCCCCATTTCTCTAACTCCCAGCATGAAGAATTTGCCTGATAATTCTTGAAGAGGACGGCGGGTCCTAGTATAGTATACCTCGAATCCATTATGAGTTGTTGTAGTTTTGATGGATTACTCAACAAGGCGATGGGTCCCACCTGCCCCGATCATCAAATATTGAAATACCGCCGAGACTCATGGATTTTGCGTCGCAGCTTGAATTGCAGGATTGCCCATGCAAATCCTTACAATGCAGGTGATGCTGCAATATTTCATGAAGCACCCCCAAAGCCGAGCCTTGGCCAAGTCAGAATTCAGCTCCAGGGCCCCTGGAATCCACCACAGTCTATTTCATATCTCCCAGTTTTTCCAGTACCACGGCCCGGATGTAATGTAAAATAGTCAAAAAGGTTGTGCTGCCAAGACGGGTTGGTTGTAGACAGTTGTAGAGCCTTGTGCCCCAAAAATCAGCTTCAAAATCTTTCTTTCTGGTCGGCACAGCTTAATCATCTTCTTTCCTTGTTTGATGGGAGTGGTGGTGGCATCAGGATCAGCTATGATTGAATTGAATGTTGCAAAAATGAAATGATCATGTCAGTAGGATATTGAGAAGATGCAAGCTGCTGGCCGATCACGGGAGGTGCGCGCAGGTCATTGAAAAAGTTAGTCCTTGGAGTCCAAAATCGAATGCAGGACATTGTCCTGTGAAGTTCTAATGATCGTTCGAATGATCAAATTTTAGCGCTATTTTACATAGGGGAAATTTGATCAGACAAACTTTTCCGGGACATTTTGTCCTGCATCTCTCGTGTGGATCACGGATTGCTGTCCCGTAAAGGTAAGCTAATGAGCCTTTTGTCTCCATCCAATTCTCAACATGAACAATGGCATTCCTAAAAAGTCAACGGAGGGATATAGACCGTGATAATGACAACACAGCCACAAGCAACCGATGAAGAAACGGGACGGCCGCTACCACAGCCAACCAACCCAGAGGAGAAGCGATATCGTTACCTGAAATTCGAGCAAATCGAGGACGAATTCTTTGGCGACCAAGAAAATAATGGCGGGGGAAAGTTGTTGCCTCCAGAGACTCTGTGTTGGGTCCTCACCAGCAAGGGGAAAACCAAACCACCTCAACTTTACATGCGAGCTAGGGTCGTTTCATCATCATGTGAAGATGATGATGCGGACCGAGTATTGGTGCGGTACCCGAAAGGATCTACCTATCGAGTGCGGCGGTCCAATTTGATGCCAGTATTGGAACATCAAACCCACTTGATATTGGTGACCGCAGAAACAAGCGACTACCGACGGATAGCGACTGTTCACACACGAATAGAAGACCACTTTCTAGAGATCGGGTGTGACTTTGGCATCTTGGTGGATAGCGTGGACGCCAAGACGCGACTGGGAATTGACAAATCCGAGACCTCCATCCAAATCGCCCGTGAACGATATCCAAATCGAGACTTTTTACTGGGGGATATTTTTGAGGATGACCTGGACATAGCATTGGAAAATCCGTCTGTGGTTGCTATAGATATCAATGGGAATCGAATGTTGCCAGCAGTACTTGATTGCATACAGCTTGCTGTCGACCGATGGTCACCCAGGCTGGTCATTGTCAAGTCAAGAGAGCTATACGCATACATGCAAAAAAATGAATACTAAGCGATCAACGAGTAGCAGTAGTTTCATTTACAGTTTCATATGGTTCATTTCACTAGAATGCTCGTCCAAAGAGCGCCATGTGGGTAGCATCGTCGCCGCTGTAGAAGCACTTCTTCCCTTTGTGCAGTCCGGCTTCATTTTCCGCGATTGGATAGCATCGAATCGTCGCCTTGCACTCGGTCTTGATCGCGTCTTCATTATCCGCATCACACTTCCATGGCACCAAGTAGAGGCCTTTTCCTGGGTATGACGAGGCTTCATCGTTTTCCAAGGCCGTTTTCATTTCATCGTAGGTGACACCAGTTGTGATTCCCGCGGCTAGTCGCTCCTTGGCCGCCTCGAACAAGCTATTTTGCATGGCTTCAAGACCACTGACAGCAGTCTTGGCAACATCGGCGAGAGCGACGGATTTCTTTTCGTCTGACTCTTGTCCCGCGCGATACTTGAATATGCAAACATTGTTCTTTACGTCACGAGGACCAAGTTCGATTCGAAGAGGTACACCCTTGCGCTCCCATTCAAAGTATTTGGCCCCATTTCGGACAAAATCGCGGTCGTCGACCTTTACTTTCAAGCCTTCACTCTTTAGTGCCGCTACCATTTCGTCCAACGCCTTATCCATAGCCACTTTGCTTTCTTCGTCGTTCTTCTTTGGCGGGATGGGAACAATGACGACTTGAATTGGCGCTACTCGTGGAGGAAGGACCAAGCCATTATCATCCGAATGAGTCATAATCAAGGCTCCCAAGAGCCGAGTAGATACACCCCACGATGTACCCCAGACATCCTTTTGTTCGCCATCGGTATCCTGAAATGTAACGTCAAAGGCCTTTCCAAACGACTGGCCGAGAAAGTGCGACGTGCCACTCTGTAGTGCCCAACCGTTCTGCATCAAAGCCTCAATGGTAAAGGTTTCCTCCGCTCCAGCAAATCGTTCCGACGGACTTTTGGCTCCTCGAACTACTGGAATCGCCAACAAGTTTTCGCACAAGATCGCATAATTCTCCATCATGGTCTTGGCATCATCCAAGGCACCTTCGGCTGTTGCATGGGCCGTGTGTCCTTCCTGCCACAAGAACTCGGATGTACGAAGAAATGGGCGAGTTCTCATTTCCCAACGCATAACATTGGCCCACTGATTGACTTTTAATGGCAAATCTCTGGTAGCACCAAACGACAATCGTGGCCCGTAAGCTACAAGGTCCATTGCGGGCATAAACGCCCTTTTCTTCTTCACTTACCTGTGACTGTTGATCCATTTGCGGAACATGAACCAAATCATCGTTTCCGAAGTAGGACGGATAATCAAAGGATCTTCCAACTTGGCTTCTGGATCCGCAATCAATCCGTCTTCCCCTGCCGTCAATCGATGGTGTGTGACGACGGCACACTCCTTGGCAAAACCATCCACGTGTTCCGCCTCCTTGGACAAGAAGGACTTTGGAATCAAGAGTGGAAAATATGCATTCTCGGCACCGTGTTCTTGGATCTTGGCGTCCAATTCCGTTCGAATCTTGTCCCATAGTGACATTCCCCATGGCTTGATGACCATACAGCCACGTACCGGCGAGGTTTCGGCAAGTCCCGCCACGCGAATGAGATCGTTGTACCATTTGGAGTAATCGACGGCACGAGCCGTAATGAAATCTGATTCGGAATCCTCATCGCTTTCCGTCTTCTTTTGTTGCTTGTTGTCATTATTTTGTTGTTGTTGTTGTTGTTGCTGCTGTTGCTTGGGCTTGGATTTCTTTTTGTCTTGTAAAATCGATGGATCCAGCTGCGCCTTGAGGGAGACAAGTTCTTCGACCAAAGAGGCAACCGCATCCTTGTCAGCGCCGCTTTCTTTCAGAGCGCGAATCTCACCACCCTTGGCTTTGATTTTGGCCTCCAATTCTAATTTTTGTTCCTCCGACAAATCTGCCGCTGTGCTGAATAGCCGCAAAGAAGGGAACGCTCGGGCGGCAGCGACGCCTCGGCAATGATATTGTTCCTGTCGATAACTGTTCCTTACGGCCAATGCCGTTGCTCGATGAAGATGCCGGCTAGCAGCGTGCTGGAACGCCCCCACATTCCGAGCGGCGACACCAAAGAACATTAGCAGCAACGCCAAACGACCGATGTGGGTGAAGGTACCGAAAGGAATGAATTGCGGCATAGGATTGGATGAAGGATATTTCCACGGCAAGAGAGATCCAACCAATAACTTTGCCAGCAGAGAACAAGCTAAAGGGAATCAAAACAACCAGATGTCAATGAAAGCAAGGTATCCACTCCCCGACGTATTGGATCTTCGGCGTGTTGTTTCCAGCTGTCAAATGTGTGGCGCGGAAAAGCGAGAGGCGGCAAAAGAATTTTGTGATGGGGGCGCGTCGCGATGACGTGCCGACAAACGTCATCCGTTCTCGTTCTCTGGTCCATTGAGTCGATTTTGTGCTCAAAAGTGAGCAACGAACAGACGCCCCCGAGTGCGCCCGGCCCTCATCTTATTTAATCTTCGTTGCCGTATAGATTTCATGCATGTTTCAAAAAGTGGCGCCGTGCCTCTCACATTTTTTGGGTTGAAATACCTCATCGGTTTGAAGGCCGATGATGAAAGGGTGATTACAACTCTCTGGACCTTTTTGATTGTTTTGTGAGTCCGTCTTGGACACTAACTCTAGTAAACATTATGAGCTGCGACCGTCCCTTGGACGTTGATCGCTACCGCAAACTAAAGGACAAGGGCCTTGTTTCTCCACGGGTGGGAGCGGCCGTGGTGACGTTTTCTCCTTCCACAGAGGAGCATAGTCGAGGACCGACGACTCCCAATCTCGCCTACCAACCAGGAATGGTGCCCCTTGCCAGTCCTTATCGTGACGCTCCCCCTACGCCTCTATTGAACCAATATGGCTGTGGGAATGGTTTACTTGCCGTAGGAAAGTGTACGAATGATCAGCAGAATACAACTGCCACTGGCAGCCAGAAACAGTTAACAGTATCGTTATTTGAAGAAGGCAGGAGACAGCGATACGAGAAATTCAAGAACAAAATGCGAGAGTCTCAGTCGCCCAAGAATAATAACAACAGCAGCAGCAACAACAATAATCACAACCGTCCCCCGAGCGCCTTGAAACACAAGAGCACTACTATTATTGATACTGTGGAAGCTCGCGATGATTCTGTCGTGGACCTCACTCATGACAAGTACACTCTTCGAAAGAGCGACGACAGTAGATCCGAACTACAAACAGATGATAAATATGCGTTCCCCCGTGGTCGGGACTTTGCGGCTAGCGAAGATTCCAGGTCTGGTAGGGATGCCAGGAACATTTCGCCCAGCAAACAAAGTGCCTTCCGCAACCCCAAGTCGCATCATTCTTCCAACAATAGAAAGTCTCCTGGAAGAAAAGGCAGATCTACTACGCCCAAGTCGAGATACTTTAAAAATGTTCCTTCTCCTCCCAGCGTTACCGAAGTATTGAGCACCAGTAATCATCCAATGAACAGCGTTGGCTTGCCAATTGCTTCTGCTCGGCACGGACCATCTACGCCGAAAGAATCGGAAGTAGAGAACAAGCTTGATTTACCATCAGTGGTAAAAGTTCACGACGCGAGACGGCCTTCCAGTACTCCACTAGCCTTGGCTGCTACTGGTGGGCTTCCTGTAGCTTCGCAGTGGAGGTCAAAGTCGCGTGAGAAACAGAGAGGCTATCAGCCAAAGCTTTCTGTGCCTAGAGGCCATGGCGGAGCACCTCGTCCAGAGGGGCCTTCTCACGAGAACAGATCATCGTCCAGAGGGAGACCAAAACCAAGCTTGGCGGTTGATACGTCTCGATACACTCCCACCTCAAAAACCCCTGGCATAGCCTACAGCTATTCGTCAGAGAGAGGTGTGACCCCGCCCCCTTCATCCAGTCGAAAGACTCCCGTATCTTTAGCAGGCTCGGAAAGTACGAGTTCGTCGGTCCGAAGGGATCGCATCCTGGAGTCACGTGGTATTGTGCAAGACGATGACGACGACGTTGCGACAGGCAAGGAATCACGAGAACCATTGAATGATATGTACCGCAGCCCGGTTGGCCGCTTTGAAACAAATGTAGCCGGACGACAACAAAATCCTACTCAAAATCTGCAGAGGCGGTCGAGTCTGGACCTACCGTCTCTCAAGTCGAATTCCTCTTTTCGCAATAGTAGTCGGCAGACCCCACCCAAAACACAACAGGAGAACGTTTCCCATTCTGAGAATGTTTCGAAAAGTACGACTCCCCTTGGCTTTTACAAGCGTATTTCCGCTGAGAGAGCACAACATGCCGCAAGAACAAAACAGACCACGCCGAAAGCGCAACAGAGTGATGTGTCCGACTCGAAGAACCTTTCTAGAAGTGTTACCCCAATTGACTTTTACAAACGTATTTCCGCCGAGAGAACACAGCAAGCGCAATGGGCGAAGCAACAACGCATGGGCGGTGGGACGCCGACGAGTCAAGCGTCGCCTCAAAGGACGACGCCACTCTTTCGTGCCGAGTCTCCCAGATCCACACCCGTACCGATGTTGGACCAACGCACTGTGCGTCTGTTGTATGCCAAGGATTTTGACGCTTTGATTCGAGAGCACATGGCATCCCACACCCATGCCATTCTGCAACAAATGGCAAGTCTATCCAACTCACGGCAGAAACCCAAGGGAATTTCTTTGTTTGTTCGAAAGCGACCACTTCTTCACGATGAAGTAGTCAACGGAGAATTCGATGTTGTGAATGCGGAAACGGGCCAAGCCAATTCCATTGTGGTCTACGTCACTTCCATTTTGTCGGACTTGCAAACAAAGGACATCCAAGCTCAATACTACGAGTTTGATCATGTCTTTGCGGAGCGTAGACAGGCGGAAGATTTTTATCTTCGAATGGCTCAAGCGGGTGTGCTTCGGGCCCGGGACGGAGGGGTTTCTGCCTTTGTCACGTTTGGGGGTGAAGGGTCCGGCAAGACGCATTGCGTGGCAGATATTGAAGAGCGTGCTGCCTACGACTTGTTTGAGACGGCACGAGGGAGTCGACCAAGCTCTGTGTCCGTGCAGTATCTAGAGCTATCTGGAAACCACATTGTCGACTTGCTCGGGCCAGTAGGTAACCACGTAAACATTACGGAGGAAGAGGGTGGGCGTTTCCGAGTCCGAGGGAACGCTGTCAAGTCCGCGTTGGGTACTAGCGATCTCCTGACCATCATGTCGGATGCCCGGCGCCGCCTGGCTGGAAAAGATGGTCAGCAGGGGTATGTCCTTTGCCAAATTTCAATTCATCAGAAATGGAGTAAGGGGTCATTGGTGATTTTGGAATGCCCCACGGTGGACTTCTCAAATGGTCTCAGTGGCACCATGTTAGATGGCTTGATCAGGGGCATTCGAGCGAGGGCCCAAGATGGCACTCAAAATAATGCATTCTGGGGCACAAACGCCATGACGAAAATCTTCCGAGACGTCTTGGAAGACCCAAAGGCGCACGTTTCGGTTCTCGCTGCAGTATCACCGGCTGCGTCGTGCACGGAAGAGACGATTTCAGTTTTGAAAACTCTTTCGTCTATAGTACCTGGAAACGGGAAAATGAATCAACCTCGAAATGTCGAAAGTCCGCGCCTTCAGCAGGAGAATGATTCCCCAACGAGTGTCAACAGTATCAGCGAGTTGGTATTGCCGCGACAGTGGACTCACTTCGAGCTTTTGGAATGGATGGGTAAAAAGAACTTATTGGGGAATAAAATGCCATCGGATGTAAATGGCCGTTTGGCGATGCGCATGACGAAACAAGAGCTTCAGAATGCATTTTACGATGTTGTCGACACCGGCAAGGCGGAGAAGTTGTACCTGTCCTTGCGTGCGGAAAATGATCGAGTGGCACGAATGCGGGTAAAAATTCGAATGGCCCGAGACAGGGAACGCAATAGTTCGGGACAATACTATTAGAAAGGCACGTGGTAATAATTTGCTTCTATGTAGAATAATATGAGTACGAGCCAATCGTACCTGCTACTGTTTCTATGCACTGGAGATAGGTTCTCCAGTTTAATGTTCTCGGGTATGTCACTTCTGTGCGCTTCAGTTGCTCGCTGCAAAGAGCTTGGCCATGTCTATCGAGGCACTCTTTTGTCGACTTGGGGAACGAGAGGCGTTGGGACTTCTGGGCCCTTTGTCTCGTACTGTAGGAACACGACTGATACTGATAGCGTTGCCTTGGGCGGGCTTTCTGGGCACAGATTTGTTCCTGCGGCTGCTCGACCTGCTGTCCTTGGTTGGTGTCGGCGAGGGGGTCCTCGAGTTGTTGTCTTCGTTGCCAGATTCCCGCGGCGAACGCCTAGTTCGCCGCGGGTCCTCTGGCCTAGACTGGCGACTGGAGATGCTTTCATTCATCTGCCGGGTAACCTTGTCTTCGTCGGTACTACCTGTACTGGCAGTCCGTCCGACGGGTCGGCGGGGTGGTCTTTTGGGGACTGAGCGACTGCTAACTTGGCTGGCATCGGCGGCAACATGTTGCGGCTCTTCGAGGGAGCCTGCAAAAGAAATTTCGTCGCTAGAAGCCGCACGTCGAACTCCACGTTTGACACTTCTAGATCTCGTTCGCTGTCTTAGGTTGCTGTGTTCACTATCTGTGTCCATACTTTTTGTTCTTGCCACACCACGACGGGGTTCCCTCCTTGGCCTGGTACTACCGGTCGTGTGGGCCGATTCCTTTAGGCTGGTGGGTGACTCCTTCATGCTAGTAGTATGCGACGAGTCCTTGAGTGGGACACGCAGCTCTAAATCTTGGCCTTCGCCGGAAGCGCCTCGACGTATGCGGCGACCCTGGGAATATCCCATTCCGTCATCGGAAGCGCTGCTTCTCGTCCGAGCTGGTGGCCGTCTAGTCGGTGCGCCGATATCACCTTGTTCACCGCTTCCCGATCGTCTTACCCTTGGGCGTGGCTCGCCGTCGTTACTACCTCGTCTACGCGGAGCGCCCAATTCATCGGAATCACCGCTTCCTCGACGACTTGGAGGCTGAGCCGCTTCGTCATCCCGTGGGGATTTGGTTTTCTTGCTTCGACTTTTGCTGGTAGCGACCTTACGAGGAAGAATAATTTCATCGCCTTCATCACTACCAAAGCTTTGAGCTTTGTTAATCATGTCGCGCTTTGGTGTCCGAGTGAATGAGAGCCCTCCCATGGCAGACTTAGCAAATTCGGGGGTTTTCGGCTGAAAGGGGTCATCATCACGAATCATAAACTCCGCACTGATCGAGTTGTTAAAGTCATTTGACCCTCCTCCTGACTTTCTCGACGGCTTGGGGTTGTTTCCCAACGTTTGTATACTGTTTAACACTCGCTGAGAATTCATTTTCTGTAGCGACTGCATAATGCTAGCGCGATCGACTTTCGGCGCCGTCAGAAAATCGTCATGTGGGTTAAAACGGATGTCGTTAGCTCCTCCTTCAAACTTGGAATCGTGCCAGGAATCGTCGAAAGCATCTTTGGTCCGCGAAGCAAAGAAATCATTGAATGCATCGGATGACCGCAGATGGTCGTCCTTCGAGGGAGCACGACCAATTGGAGCCGGCGGTGTAAAGGTAGACTTTCGCCTAGCAAGCTTGTCATCATACCACTTTCGATGCTGATACTTGTCGTATATAAAATGACTCCGTGGGTCCAATTCAGTGTGCTTGTCAGGCCTGACGGCCGCTCGCTGGGAATCCGTAAGGTGAGCCTCAAAAAGCTTATTGATTAACACGTTGCCGCCGTTCTTCATAGCTTCCAGTTCCTTAGCTTTCCCTATTATTGATGAAGGTCAGAATCCTGCCTTTCAAAACTGCTCACTTTGCACACGGCAGGCTGGCAGCCTAAACACTTACATTCATC
The DNA here is from genome assembly GCA_951394045.1 of Nitzschia sp. DOCU1. Lineage (NCBI taxonomy): Eukaryota > Bacillariophyta > Bacillariophyceae > Bacillariales > Bacillariaceae > Nitzschia > Nitzschia sp. DOCU1. Next base: position 1,022,445 of record OX595988.1, on the reverse strand, counting down.
TAAGTTCGTGCTTCGAACGAAACAGATATGCGTACCCATCCGGCGGTGAGCTCCACTGCAATGATAGCAGCAGAAGCAACCGATCGGCTCTGTAAACGCTGCATTTGGTGGGGGAACAATCAAAGAGGCCCATGTCGGTCGTTTGTCGTCACAGTCCACACAGTGCATATTTTCCGGGATCGCCATTAGCTCCTTTAGTTGAGCCTTCAGTTCATCCTGGGACGCCATGGTGATGACCAGTCACCTTGATCAAGGAACTCTCTCCGATAGTTCCTCTATGCTCCCTCCTAAGACTCTTTTTCTACTCGCTCCTTCCTTCCTCAGCGGCCCTCACAAACCATCAAGTACCTTTTGCAATGTGTTTCGTCGGTCGATACTTTGGATTTTTGCGCGCGAGAAAAGCGCTTGATGTCCATCCCACCACATCGGATGCAGATGCCACGGGCGGATTGAGAAAAGACCAACGGCCCGCCAAAGAAGTATCGCCTTTTCTGTGCGTGACAGCAGGCCCAGCTAGCGGGAGCGGGAGCCGGATGGACTGAAATGACTACCTGCCATAAATTACATTCCGTAGCGGACGATACGGAGTCCTACCTGCTACAACGATACACGTAAAGAAGCAAGACCGAGCGAGGCGCAAGTCGTGCCTGATCGTATTGCTGAGTTGAAGCACGAGCGAAGCAAGCCCAACAAGAATTGAAGGGATAATCGGAAGACGGATCCGTATTATCCATCGGAATGTTCCGCCGCCGTACTAAAGTACCTACAATGATACCACCGACACTAGTCGACTACTACAAAACCAAACTTTTTCTATTTTTCGGATCCGAAACACGGGTTTACAGATGTTCCAATACTAGCTGTCAAAGACCTTTGTCGCCCCGATTTTGCGGCGTTTCCTCTCCGCTCTGCCGCGCAAAACGTTTTATCTTGAGAGGAGAAACCACCAATCTCCTCCTAATATTAGAGTTGCATGAGCGGTGCCAGAGCGTCGGTTCATTCTTTGAAACTATTCTCCTTTTTGTTCCGTACTCTAATGTACTACTTGCTGAAGTGCATCTCTGGTTTCTAAATTGGATAGCCAAACACTTTAGGATGATCATGTAGTCTCCACTGACGGCGAACGGACGGAGATCTGCAAAAGTCGCATGAGTCGATTGTGGTCGGAGTGGTCGTCTAAATGAAAGGCGCGAGGTGTGGCGGACGGAGAGAGCGAAAATCTTTCTCGGTAGTATCAAGTAGTAGAGAGAAAAACTGCCTCGAACATTTTTCATCCGCATGCATGCATATACCTTGTTCGTGAGCAATATTTGTTGTTCGATCCGAGATCATGTTGCGATTCTCAAGTGTAAGGATAAGAAAGCATACAGGGGTCCCTGGCAGTAGAAGCTGGCAGCCGAACGAAAAGTCGATTGGAAATGACGGCGCCAAAGCTTTCCTGAGTTGCCTTACTTCGTCGTCGCTACACGACACTTCACGCCGTCGTGATCGGCATGGACCTGGTGGTGCCTCACTTCGATTGATCTCGCTATCTGATCCTTCGCGTTTCGACAATCTCTCTGCCAGTGGGGTCCGTCTTGATCAAAGGCGGTTCGTATCTTGGCTGCCAGAAGTGGTTCAAAATTTTAGCATTTGGGGAGGCACGGGTTATGCACTCAAGACATTGCACATGGACGGCGTCATCCCCTACTGGGGCTGTTTTGCGCTCATGAGCACAGCGCTCCGTACGGCACTGATACCCTTGGTGGTGCATAGTGCCCAAACATCGGCGCGTTTTGCCAAGGTCGCCCCCGAATTGCAATTTATTGTCACGCTCTTTCAGAATGATCTCAAAAAGATGAGGGCCGAGGGCAAAAGTTTGTTCGAGCAAAGGCAGTTGTTTCTTCAAAACCTACAAACGGTCCGAACCATTTACAAACTGCACAAAATCAATCCATTGGTAGTCTTCGCTAGTCCGTTCTTTCAGATTCCGTTCTTTTACTATGTGGCAATCGATCTCCGTAAGATCGTCAATGGCCTGGACCCTGAATTGGCGCAACAGCTGACAGAGTCTAGTTTCCTTTGGGTGACTGATTTGACAGATCCTGATCCATGGTATGGACTCCCCATTGCGGCAGGTGCCATGCTCTATTTGAATGTGGAAGTGGCGGTGGGACGTCGAAGTTTGAGTGGCCCCACGGCAGCCAAGTCGGATTTTGCCGGCTTGCTCAAAGATCTTTTTCAGACGTTGGCTGTCTTTATGCCATGCTTGGCATCTCAATCGCCAGCTGGATTACAGGTCTATCTCTTGTCGAGTTTTACGTGGACACTCTTTCAAGGAGCAGCCCTCCGCAACGACACCATGCGCGGTTGGATGGGTCTCCCCTCCATGAGTGCTCCACCGGCCGAACCCAAATTTGCCAAGGAGTTTATGGAATTCAAAAAGCTAGAACAAAAGGCTCGCGAGATTCGTGGCGATGGCCCCGTTCTGGGTCGCAACGTCCTGGCTGTCGGCTTTGAAACGTCCTTTCCCGGTACGAATCGCCCGAGTACAATCCAAGGAAGTGGCATGCCGCCTCCTGACATGATGGAAACGGCGAATTCCACTACTACTACGATGAAGAAGAAGCCAAAGTTGGATGTGACGCAAGCTACGGCTGCTTGGGGTGGTCAGTTCATCCACGGCATTTCCGCTCCCATGGAACAGCTAGAGGCTCAATTCGCTGAGCAGTTGAAAGAACAGGAAGCCAGGGACCAAGCGGAAAGAGAGCAGAAGCTACAACGAGACTACATGGCGCAAGCCAGTGACGAGATGATGGAGGCTGCCAACAAGGGGGTTATCTTGGCTCCCAAGTCCTTCGACGAACCCAACAAGCCGCCAGAACGACTCAACGTCAGCCGCTTCAAAAAGACCAAGGCGCCCCAACAAAAGGGCCGACGAAAAAGATAGGCTTAGCTCCACATAGTAGCTCCCCGTCATTTTTTGTTTTGTGATGTTGATATTGAGATCTCTATACTATACTACAGTCGTGGTCGACAGCGGCGTTGTTGTTGTTTTGTTTTAGAATTCATCCCCCGCCAAGTGTTCCGTATCCTGAACCTTCTTGATAAACTCCTCCTTTTCAATGCATCCAACACACTCCACTCCTCTCTCCGCCAAGATCGCCTTCAATTGTTTGACACGCAGCTTACTCAAATCCTTCTTTTCCAACGACTCGGTTTTGATGGGGAACTTGACCGTACAAATCTCGGGATTGCTCTTGGTAATTCGCTGGCAGACTTTGAGCGAGGACATGCCCAAGGAAAACGGCTGGGCAATGTCGCGTTTGATGGGGTCAATGTAATAACAAATTTTCTTTTCTCTAGCACTCAACTTTTCATCTTTGTTGGCACAGTAATCTCCCATGGCTTCTTCAATTTTTGGTTTCTTCTTGGCGTCTTCCTTTGTCATTGTCGCGCGAATATCGTCCATGACCTTGACGCAAACTAATTTGAGTAAAGAAGAAGAAACAAGCAATGAGTGGTGGTGATGAGCATTGTGCGAAGAAGACCACGCTGGACTCTTCTCCAGCATGCAACTTTCTATCTTGCCAGCACCCGCAACTAGCCGCAATGCTTGTCATGGCGAAAGAGTGAGCTCGTACCTTCGCACTCCCTGTCGTCAGCGGCAAATGCCATGTTCGTAGTCAGGCTGATAACAGCAAATAGATAGGCAATGAACTTCATGATGGTAATGATGCTCTGGAAAATAGACAGATACAAGAGATGTGGTTTTTGTCTATTGGCATTTGCCACAACAACAACGACAACAACCAACAACCGACCGTCGTCGTCGGTTGCGTCCATCATCCAAAGAGGCTCCAAGAAAACGACGGCGTTTGGAATGACTATGGTTACGTAGGGACACTGTAGATTTCAGTACCAGTGACGCATGTGGCTGAGAATAGGTCTGAGCAGTCGTGTGAATCGCATGCACGTTTGGTCATCACGCCACGTGGAAATCGTCTGCCCGTTTACCCAATGGCGAAAGTCATCGAACTTGGGACTACGAGTCCCGAGAATTCGTGTTGCGCGTGAAAAGAACAACACGACGACGACGAAGCAAGCTGCTTTCCACGTGAATCTCATTGGGTGTGTCCATATTTCTACATTTTGTAGATCTTCAAAGAAGACTACGCTGATTCTTTCATTGCTATTACTACTTTAACCGAAGCAAGTCTCTCTGATAAGGGTGTTGAAGGGGATCGATTCCCGGCGGTGAAAAATCTGTATCAGTGTAGTAGCGGGCTGTGACCTACATTCGCAAGAGGAGGATGCCATCGAAATTATTATTCAGTCGTTTGCCGTGGCTCTTGCTGCTGTTAAGCTTGTATGCCGAAACGGCGTCGTCGTCAGTAAACACTGCGGCGACGGCAAAAAGCAATCGACTCGTCTTGCCATGGCGAGGTGGTGGAACTCTGCCTCAAGATGCCGCGGAGGAAGCCAACACTACGACGATTCATAATGCGACGGTAGAAGCTTACGTGGCTGCCATGAAGGAACGAGATAACAATGCCATGGCTTCAACAAGTGATCGACATGACGATATGGAGGAAGTCGATGACAATGGCACTTCAGGAGAAGACGATACTTCGGCTCCTACCGAATCTGCGTCTGCTCCTGACAACGAAGAAGAAGATCCGGCAGTGGTGGGCGTCAAGTCTCATCATTCTTCTTCAAAGAAATCAAATGCGGTCGGTGATCCAGATGGAGATGACGATGATGACGACGATACGGACGATATTCTTTCGGAATTGTCTGATGAGTGGGAAGAAATGGAAGAGTTTGTGGAGGATTTACTATTGGAACCACAACTCCAAGTCGAGGTGGAATTAGTCGAAGAAGAAAGTACGGGCGAAGAAGCAGACGAAGAAATGAGTGACAAGCCTAGTGGTGGTGGGGGTGTCGGGGTACGACTGGGACGTATGAATAATCATCGGCGAGGCAATCGACGAAATTCTTGGCGGTCATCGTCATCTTCGAGTTCGTCCTCCAAACTATCGCAGGATCAAAAACGATTGTTGGAAGCCTGGACACCCCATGTCTACTTTCCTCCCACACCTTCGGCTCTGGCGTATCTAACGGATCATGCTCGGTTCATTGATGCAAGTTCCAAGAACCGTTTGGATCGAAGGACATTGTATGCTGCTTTGTTGATTGAGTGGGGATCCGTAGAAACCAAGTCGTCGTCGAGATCCCGCAAGTTTTTGCCAGCTTCCACATCACAGGCGTTACAGGCGGCTCTGTCCATGGCGACTCAGCCGCAGTGGCGACAATCGGCGCCTCGGACGAGCGGTGTTCGCCTCTATCAGGATGAGGAAGCAACCTCCAAGACAACCACTCTCTCTATGCAGGAAACGGTGGCCATGGCGTTGGTATGTTTTTGTTATGTGCTGGGACATTGTCGATTTTGTAAATTTACAATTTCTAACACATGCGTATTTTGTGTTCTCGTTTGGTGCAGGCTCATTCCATGGGGTGTGGATTACTAATTTTGGATGACCATGTTTTGTCCAAGGTTCGTCATGATATGATCCAACAGGGCATGTCGGAGGATTCGATCAAGCCCGCGGCGCTTTTGCACTCTCTTCTTTCCTTGGCAAAGGAAGGCAAACTTCAACCCACCAAGAGAGCAGGATCCATTTCTGCTTGTATGAAACGAGACTTGGCTCTGGGGCTGGACGATCCCTTTGATGAACGGGCTACGAATAGTTGCTCGGACATGGAAGCTTGGGAAGAAGAGTGGAGCAAAGAGTCCAAAGTGGAGGAAGACGATGAGAAGAAGAGTGGCAAGCCGCTTCCATTGCTAGTCTTTATTCGCGCTGGATCCTCGAACGCTCTCCTTAAGAGCAAGTCCGCCATGGAAGTCATAATCCAAGAGTGCACATCGGAAGATAGCATTCACCTGATTTCCCTCGGAAAGGGTGTGGATGCTACCACGAGTACCATCCCTAGAGAACTTGTGCACCACGAACCACAAGAAATGGCCGAAAATCCCCAGCGGAACATGCCTGGATCAGCCCCATGGTTTGGCTTTTCGCCCCAGAATCAAAACGCATCGGGTCAAAATGATCCGGAAGGGTCTCGGCGATTCAACATTTTCCTTGCTCGAACGGTTGACCCGGCAGGTCAGCCAGGTATTTTTGGTGCGATTGCTCCTCCACAAGCGGGCAATCTTTTCCCGCACATGATGGCCATACAGGCACGAGAGCGTCTTCAGAATCATCATGAGGAAGACTCACCAGCTCGAGCAGAATTGGAGCGCTGGGCGCAAATGTTGCAACAGCAGATGGAAAACAGTGGAGGTATGCCCATGCCACCTCCTCAGTTCTTCAACGCTAGTCTGGCCTACAATGGACCTCCGCTGGGGCCGGGACAGCTGCCTCCGCAACCGCCACCGGAAGTGATTGAGCAAGTGTTGCAGCAGGCCATGTCCGAATTATTGGATCGCATGGCGCAAATGTCGGACCAAGACGTAATGCCTCCTCCTCAGTCGGATTTGTCCCCGGAACTTCACAAGGCATTTGCGCAAGTTCTTCGAAACGACGGTCTACGGCGCGGGATCGCCGAGAATCTGGCTCGAGCAGCTCCTGCCCTCTCGGATCCAAAGTGCCAGGGCGTCATGTTAAGTGTGTACGTCCCACCTCCACCTCACCACATGAACCGAAACAAGTTGCCCGGGCCCAATGGAAATGGACGTCAGCAAAACAATATGGGAGGATGGTTCCAAAAGATTCTCAACAATCAAGACGACGCCGCAGCAGCAGCGGAGGACGAAAACACTGATGACGAATCCCAACAACAGCAGAGACGTCAAAAGCGAGTTCGGACCATGGCGGCGGCAGCAGCAGTTATTGCAGCAAACAATGCCAAGGGTGCCAATTCCAAGGATGGGGACCGTTCGTCATCAGAGAACAAGGCTAGTCGAAACCTTGCCAAACTGGAGAGCATTTGCCGACCCGTTACTCTTGGTTCTCCACAAGATCCTGTGCGAGCCAAGTCTTGGGAAACATGGATAAACCGAGAATGTGGGGCTGTTATTTTCCGTCAGAATCGAAAATCCTTAAACGACGAATTGGCGCGCCGGAACTTGGGTCTGGAGCAACACACTGGGACGCGGGGAGCTGGTTCCGCGTTGCGACAAATGCTGAGCGTCCGTGATATCTCGGGTGACATGGAAGATGTCATCAAATTTGCTGTAGAGTTAGAGGCGGCCAAGAGCCTACGCCAGCAAGAACCCCCGGACGAGATGCACGATCGCGAGAAAGCTTTGGAAGTTGACATTTCACTAAGCCAACTTATCTTGAACAAGGATGGCTCGATCCAAAGCAAGGAGGAAGCAATTGATTCTGCTTCTGCCAAATCCAAAATGGCAAAGAAAGGTCGCATCCAGTATATCCACCCTTCTAGTTTGGAACTCGCCCTCTCGATGGTTTGCTTCTTGAGCCCATCTCCATCGGGAGGCCTTTCTGTCTCTAGCAGTCCAGTGGCCCATCGAAGCAAGGAGGAGATCTTGGCCTTGGCGCAGGATAAGCACGAACGTGCTTTGGTATCCCAAGTTGTCTCGCCACAAGACATTGGAGTGACATACGATATGATTGGTGGCCTTTCTGACGTGAAGGAACTCTTGCGACAAAGTATTACCTATCCGCTGAAGTTCCCGCACCTGTATAGTGAGGGTATCGCCCGCGAAGCCGTAAAGGGAGTTCTTCTTTTCGGTCCCCCGGGAACTGGTAAGACAATGTTGGCCAAGGCAGTCGCTACTGAAGGAGGGGCAAGCTTTCTCAGCGTGGATGCTTCATCGGTGGAGAACAAGTGGCTAGGAGAGTCTGAAAAGAACGCCAAAGCGGTGTTTACATTGGCGCGGCGGCTTGCCCCCTGTGTTGTATTCATTGACGAGGTAGACTCGTTATTATCCAGCCGCGAAGGCAGTTCCGATGACTCGGCCCATGGCACACTAACAAGTGTCAAGACCACCATGATGAGCGAGTGGGACGGGCTCAACTCTGGGACGAACGGCAGCGGCGACCGAGTCGTTGTCATTGGTTCTACTAATCGACCCTTTGATCTGGACGAAGCCGTCCTTCGTCGTTTTCCACGTCGTATCCTCGTGGATTTGCCCGATCTAGAGACACGAAAGGAGATTCTGGAGGTAACTCTTGCAGAAAACCGCGTTGACCCAGCAGTGAACTTGACGGAGATCGCAGAGCGTCTCGAAGGCTACACGGGGTCTGATATCAAGGAAGTTTGCCGTGAGGCTGTTGTGCAAATCAGTCACGAGCAAGCACGGTTACTGGACCAGGGCTTCACGAAGAGCAAGGAGGACATTACGGAAGGATCTTTGCAGCGGCTTCGACCAGTGGTTATGGCCGACTTTGAAAATGCCCTGAGCAAGCTCAAGCGTAGCGTCTCCGAGAAGGGACGAGAGCTGGCGCGAGTCTGGGAATGGAATGATGAATACGGAGAAATCAAGAAGGAAAAGTCGAATCGACTGCCACAACTAATGAACATGTATCTATAGAATATAAGCACGATTTTGGAGCTACTTTTTTCATATTTCCTACCATACTGTAGTTGAAGATAACAACTTAGAACTACGGAGGGAAGGAGCACCGAGCCTTGACTAGTACTCGTAGCGAGCTTTAGCTATCTATCGCCGTAGAAGTAATGGCGCATTAACCCTCAACAGTTTTTGGTCTTGGGGACCGCTCGTAATTTTTGGTGAGGCAGGACTGTCGGAAGTTGGGGCTTAGATCTCGATTCTTGTTTCAGTCAGACCACGACACGGTCGAGACATCCTTTCTGCATCATTTAACGTACTGCTTTCTCAGACTTGGTGTGAAGCACAGACAGACGTTAACGTAAGTTGCGAGCTAAGTCGATGAACAAACTACTTATTTCTACGAAAACAAGCCACGCCTGCCAATATAAAATTTTCGGCTGATTGTGACCAAAACCCGTTCTCACACAACGGCGCGCTCGCCTTTTTCGCTCTGGGTCTACCGTAGTTGCCGTATTACAGGGAGCTACCGCAGCAGACCAACACGAGCGCTATGCGTTGAGACATCCATGCTCTTCTTCTTTGTTGATGCCGGGAATCAGGAGTCGAGGAGTGGTGGCTTCCAAACTGCTATCATACCACCAACACCATCAACTTGTTCTGTCTGCAGTGACGAGGGTAACTGTCGTTATCCCTATTGCAGAAGATTGCCGCTCGGCCCCATCGAAGCTGGTCGACATAACTTGCTAGTCTTCCCCGATTTTTCCAATTTTAGTAAAAAGATTGACAATCGTCATCCGCCATGGCAACACCGAATCCCCCTGAAGAAGGGTCAGTAGTGGAGGAAGAGTATTCTGACGAGGACGAGAATGATATTGTTCCCGACGGGGAAGGGAGCTATTATTCCGACGAACGCTCCTTCCGTAGCGGCGAGGGCAGCCGATCTCAAGGTGATGGTTCCAGGGGCGAACGATCGTATCACAGCGGCGAGGGATCCTATCGATCCGGGGAAGGCTCCTATCGATCTGGTGAAGGTTCCTACCGGAGTGGCGAAGGGTCCTACAGATCAGGGGAAGGCTCTTATAGAAGCGGAGAAGGCTCGTACCGATCTGGAGAGGGCTCCTATAGAAGTGGTGAAGGGTCCGAGCGGTCAGGAAAAAGGTCGTATCGCAGCGGAGAAGGGTCCTATCGTTCTGGTGAAGGCTCTTATCGCTCAGGAGAAGGTTCTTATAGAAGTGGTGAAGGATCCTATCGGTCAGGAGAAGGTTCCCATAGAAGCGGTGAAGGATCCTATCGGTCAGGCGAGGGATCCTATCGTTCGGGACAGGGCTCTTATCGCTCAGGAGAAGGTTCTTATAGAAGTGGTGAAGGATCCTATCGGTCAGGAGAAGGTTCTCATAGAAGCGGTGAAGGATCCTATCGGTCAGGCGAGGGATCCTATAGTTCGGGACAGGGCTCTTATCGTTCCGGGGAAGGCTCGTACAGAAGTGGCGGTTCTAGATCGTTTGCCGACGAAGAAGAGAAAAAATCTTTTCGTAGCGACGAGGGGTCCTATCGATCGGGAGAGTCGTTTCACAGCAGCCAAGAGGGATCATTCCGAGACGATGATAGACCTGGTCAGCCTGGTGGTCAACCCAGCCCACGAAATGATAAGGGAGACGAGCAGTCCGTTTATTCTGACGAAAAACGCTCACTTCGAGATGGCGAGGGATCCTATGATAGCCGACAAGAAGGCTCCTACTATAGCAGTGGAGGCGACGGTCAGTCCTTTGGGGAAGAGGAAGGTGACTATGAGGGACGAGTAAATGGCGCCGCCAATGGGCCTCAGAGCCCTTCACGCTCTATAAATTTTCAGAGCTCCAAAGGATCCCTGGCTTCCGGATCAGAATTGGGCAGCGAAGCACCTTCTTTTGCTGAAGAGCTTGATTTTTCGCCTTATGCAAAATCTCCCCAAAAATCTGTTGATACTCCACCTGTCGTCTTTGAAAATGGGGGATTTGCAGACGAAGACTTCGGCAAATCCGACCACACACACAACGATAATAAGGACGAACCGACGTCGTTATCACCCGGTGGATTTTCTGGCGAAAATGATGAGAAGGTTAGGGAGGAAGGCGACGAGACTACTTTTGATGATTTTGGCAATGATGCCTTTGATGGGAATGCGTTTGCATCGTCCGAACCAGATAGTGCCCTCGCCAATGCCTTTGGGGATAACACATTTGAATCAGCCGACGGCGGCGGTGACGTTTTTGCAACCAGCGCCTTTGGGGTGAATGATGGTGCCGATTTATTTTCTGGTTCTGGCTTCGACGCTACGAACAAAGAAGCCCCCGCCGCAGATGCCTTTGCTGCCGGGTTCGGTGAAGCAGATGGAGAGGGTGACGGAGACGACAAGGGAAGCCAAAGTGGATCTTCTCAAGGATCGCAGTCGGAGATTCCAGCCGGTGAAAGCACGAGCTCATTTGCACAGGAGCCAGGAGCGGCTACCGAACAAGAAGTTTTCAAGTCGGAAGTCAATGACAAAGATGAACTTTTCGGGGATGCCTTTGGTGGCTCAACACTGGATGACGGATTCGGTGGTGACTTATTTGGGGCGGCTCCAGATCTCGAAGCTGAAGCCTCCGAAGATAATGCCGCATTTGGTGGTGGTTTTGGCGACGATGCATTTGGTGCTGATTTCGGGCCTGCGGGAGGCGATAGTCAACGGGCGGGGGATGATGCAGCTTTTGGCACATCATTTGACGCGTTTTCAGGTGACGCAGGTGGTGCTGGCGCCTCTGTCCATTCGTCTGAAAGATCGAAAGAAGCCGAAAATATTCAGGGGGATGATGCAGTGTTTGGAGCTACTGCATTTGGCGCGTTTACAGGTAACGGTGGCGACGCATCCGTCCATTCATCCCAAGGATCAGAAGAAGCCGAAAATATTCAGGCAGATGATGCGGCATTTGGCGTTACAGCCTTTGGCGCGTTTTCAGCTGACGCTGGTGATGCTGCCGACGCATCCGTCCATTCATCCCAAGGATCAGAAGAAGCCGAAAATATTCATGCGGCGTTTGGCAATGCAGCATTTGACACGTTTTCAGGCGACGCTGGTGATCGGGGCGCCTCTGCTCATCCATCCGACAGATCGGAAGAAGGCGAAAATTTTCACGCAGATGGTGCAGCGTTTGGCGATACAGCACTTGCCGCATTTACGAATGATGCTGGGGGCATCTCCGTTCGTTCATCCCATCGACCAGAAGAAACCGAACAGGTTCAAGCAAAGGAGGGTTCTTTCCACTCCGACGATGGACCAGGAGACGAAGGTTCGTACCATTCACCAGTAGGCTCACTCGAAGAAGACTCCTATCATTCATCAAATAATAAACCTATCGAAAAAGGCTCATTCCACTCCGAACACGAGCCAAAAGAAGTTTCCCAGAAGTTGGGAGGATCTTTCGGATCTTCGATCGGTTCGAGTGTCCGTCCCCCCGAGGGGTCCTTTGCCGAAGAAGGCTCATACCATAGCGATGAGCACCCAGAGGATAGGTCGTTTCGCTCCGAGGGACGACCCAAAGATTCTGGCTCGCACCATGCCGGCGAGCAGTCCGAAGAAAAATCGTTTCACTCCGGGGACGAATCGCAGGGCTCGTATCGGAGCGGGCAGCAGTCAGATGCAAAGTCTTATCATTCTGAAGATAGATCCCAGGGCTCTTACCGTAGTGGTGAGCAATTGGATGGGAAATCTTTTCGCTCCGAAGACAAGTTCCAAGATTCAGATAGAAGCGGAGACCAGTCTGATGAAAGATCTTTCCGCTCTGGGGAAGGGTCCCAAAGGCTCGAAGAGGGTTCGCACAAAAGCGGTGACCAGTCGTACTACTCTGATGAACGATCTGCTCGAAGTGGCGAAAGGTCGTATCGATCTGATGAGAAGTCATTCGGTTCTGAAGCTGATTCTCGTGCACGGGAGGAAGACGCGTCGTTGGAGGAGGGATCACGAAGATCCGATGAAAAGTCCTTTGGCGAAGAAGAGTCTTATCGTTCTGGATCGGTGCGAAGTGGGGATGCAAGCTACAAAAGCGGCGAGGGCTCCCATCGAAGCGGCGAGGCGTCGATGAAGGAGGGATCGCAAAGATCCGATGAAAAGTCCTTTGGCGAAGAAGAGTCTTATCGTTCTGGATCGGTGCGAAGTGGGGATGCAAGCTACAAAAGCGGCGAGGGCTCCCATCGAAGCGGCGAGGCGTCGATGAAGGAGGGATCGCAAAGATCCGATGAAAAGTCCTTTGGAGAAGAAGAGTCTTATCGTTCTGGCGAGGGATCGGTGCGAAGTGGGGATGAAAGCTACAAAAGCGGCGAGGCGTCGTTGAAGGAGGGATCGCAAAGATCCGATGAAAAGTCCTTTGGCGAAGAAGAGTCGTATCGTTCTCGCGAGGGTTCGGTGCGAAGCGCGGATGCAAGCTACAAAAGCGGCGAGGGCTCCCATCGAAGCGGCGAGGCGTCGATGAAGGAGGGATCGCAAAGATCCGATGAAAAGTCCTTTGGAGAAGAAGAGTCTTATCGTTCTGGCGAGGGATCGGTGCGAAGTGGGGATGAAAGCTACAAAAGCGGCGAGGCGTCGTTGAAGGAGGGATCGCAAAGATCCGATGAAAAGTCCTTTGGAGAAGAAGAGTCTTACCGTTCTGGCGAAGGATCAGTGCGAAGTGGGGATGCAAGCTACAAAAGCGGCGAGGGCTCTCGTCGAAGCGGTGAGAATGAAAAGTCGTTTCAATCCGAATCGCAGCAGTCATCGGCCCAGTCGTTCGCTGAAGAGGACGCGGAACCAACTGATCGCGATATCGACAGCGCTCATATGCCGTCTACAGCGGTTGCCCACGTCGAGAAACCAGCTGATGAACAGGACCCTTCGCTTCGTGATGACGCTTCGCAGTCTGAGGAGTCCATGGGGATCGGTGATGTGTTTGGACAGCCTAACGAGTTATTTGAACATCCGGAGGCAAAAGAAGAAAACGCCCGGGAAGACTCAAGGAAGTCCGAAATGTCTCAGGACGACACAATCGGCGAGGGAAGTAAAGAAGTTCACAAATCGCCGGGAAAGGACCGTGATGGCTCGAAATCTGCATCGTCGCCCTCCGCAAGTGGGAAGGGTAGTGATTCGCTTCAAGAAACAGCTGTACCGCCTGAAGAAAAGGTAAAACCAAAAGCTGTACATAAGCCAAAGCAAAAATTGGACCCAGAAGAAAAGAGACGGCGAAAGAAGAAGAAGAAAAAGCTGCAGAAGGAAGCAAAAAGCCGCGCCCTCTTGGACTTGGTGGCCAACGTCAACGATGCCATGCTTGATTTGGAGGAGAGAGAAGCTGAGGAAGGGAAGGAAAACAATACTGATACGTCGGCGCATCGGCTGCTGCATGGATTTGATGCTCTCCTTGGTATCTTCTTGCAGCTGTCCGATGAATTGGAACTCATATCCACTTTTGCCAAATCGAAGAAGAAGAAGGAAAGAGACGCCATGGTTCCTGTGCGGGCGTTGAAGGCAGTTTTGAGCTTTGCTTCGACACTCGATGAGCTATTTGCTGATCTCAAGCCAATCATTCTCGACTGCTTCGAGCAGGAACCCGACGAGGAGATGGATGATATGTTATCCCGCCTTAACTCGCTTGTGGACTTGCTATGCGAAACGACACACCGCGTGGGAGAGAAGCAAGAATGGAACGAACGAGCCGAGACAACCTACGTGACACTTCTTGAACTTATGGAGAGGGAAGCGACAGAACTCATCTCGTACTACGAGGATGTCGACACGCCGGAGCAAGGACTTTCGGCTAATATCCACGAGGCTTGGTCAGCTACAGGTCATATTGAAGAGTTGAGAGCCCTCCAATATGCGGAAACACCCGAGCACTTTCGGCAGCTCTGCTATGAGGTCATGGTTAGCACCGATCAGTGGTGCCCAGACACAACGATTCTCATGGATATTTGTGATATTGACGAATCAATGCTTGCAGAGGAACCAGATTCAGAATATCTCAGAGAAGAGGTGCTTGCAGCAATCCCGGAAACTGCGGAACATGTTCTCGATAAGGTCAATGGTGAACCGCTGCCGAGGACAACAACTCTTGCCAGTATCTTGAGAAGAATTCTCCCCCCGCGTGCCATTACAGATGCCACCCTTTTGGACAATTTCACTAGTATTCGCAATACGCTTCAAAACCCTCTTGGACTGTCGGCGACAAACATAGTGTCAATTTCGTCGGTACCGGAGCAGCTCAATGATCCCGACTCACTTGGAGTCGGCGGCATAGGCAAAACAACTTTGGCTGCGATGGTGGCTGCACACCCAGACGTCCGGCGATATTTCTGTGACGGAGTTGTATGGGTGTACGTTGGCGACAAAAAGTTGAGCTATAATCGGTACACGCAGTGTCTTCGTGTATTGGTTGACCAGCTGGGCAGAAAGGAAGACGGAAACGACGAAGACGTTGGGATGCCGGCGTTTCCCGAGCTCCTAAATGTTCCGGGAGAGACGTTGTCGAAACGTCGCAGAAGGGAAGAAGGCTTTATGATTTACGCCCGCGATACGATCGCCGAGCTTTTGCACGACAGAAGCGTGCTAATTATCTTGGATGATGTGTGCTTTGAGCCCGACCTCGACTGGTTCGATTTTGCGCCGATGCCCGGCGAAGAGACCGACGAGTTCGATAGCAACTGTGCGCTTCTCGTAACAACACGGTGTCGTACCCTCTTGCCGGCTGCAGACACGGTGGAAGTTGACATGCTGGACGAAGCTGATGCGATCAGCTTGCTCATTCAAGAGTCCGGCCAGCTATCACACACCCTGATGGCGGAATCACGAGAAGCGAGGTCTGTTGTTCGCGAATGTGCAAACCACCCCCTAGCCGTCAAAAGTGTCGGCCGATGGCTTAACCTGAAACATGCTACTGCTGGAGTGGTGAGCAGTGTAGAAGAAATCCACTCCGAGGTGATCAAATCTATGGACAAGATTCTGAAGGGAGGTGACCACACGGGTACTGATATGATGTATGAAATTTTGAGCATGAGCCTATCCCCCGCCATCAACGGTGAGCCAACAAGCATTATCAAATTCTGTTTGGCTGCTTTTATCGTTGTTTTCTGCGACCGGGAATATATTTCGGATTTTGCTTTGACAGAACCATCTCCGATCATACCTATGGACATGGCGGAACTTCTTTTCGAAACGCTTCTCGAGATGAATGAGAGCTCGTTGCTGCAGAAGGGAAGTCTCTTCTACGCACAAAAGAAGGAAGCAGCGGTTCTAATCCCTGAAGCTCTCTCGGCCCTGGGAGTGTTGAAGGTAATCACCTACTCCGATGGCGACGAGGAGGAAAACCCAGAAGACGAGGCGAAGCATTTGCAAGTCATGCACTTCATTCACCACGAATATGGTGAATATCTCTGTGCAGAAGAAGAGGCGCTAAAAGACCTCACGAAGGACGCCGAACGTCAATGGAATAGAGCATTCGTCGAGGCCTATCTTTCGCAGGTGGAAGAATGGGACATGTATCTGGAAGATGCTGGGCACAAATACGCTCTGGAAATGATAATCTCGCACATGATTCGTGGTGGTATGTTCAGCGCAGCTGCAGATCTTCTTGCTGACAAAAGTTTCGTTCGCGGGCGTCTGCTTACTGGACTCGGACACGGAAGGCATATCCAGGATTGCGAGATGCTCTTCAAGAAATTGAAGGAAAGGCGCCCGAAAGGTTCCAAGTTGGAACCTCGTAATGTCTTGAAACAAGCGTATCAGGCCCTCGGCAGTCAGCTGGCTTTGGAGGAATTTGACCAGGGTATCAGAGACCCACGCATCAAGGACTTCGAAGTCGCCCGAGCGCACTATGAAATTGGTTTCTCATTGGCCGAAAGACGTTGCTGGGATGCCGCGATTGCCCACTGGGAGACCAGTCAAGAGATCTTGATATCGGCGCTGGGAACGGTGGAAATTGTTGCCGGGATTCTTTTCAATATCGGCGTTGTTTACTCGGAAATGAATGAATACGAGCAGGCCCTTGACTCGTTGAAGCAGTGTCTCCGTATTCGGGGTACTATTCATGGCGAGGAGCATATTCTCTATGCGCAGACAATTCAGAAGATCGGTGACATCTTCTTGGGAATGAGTGACTATCACGAAGCGATGGAGAGCTACAATTGGGCCCTTGACGTAATGTATACGGATCCGGGTCTCCATCGCGTTGAAATCGGCGAGATTCTTGATAATAAGGGTACGATCCACTACAGTAAGGGCGAGATCGAAGAGGCGCTCCAGTGTCACCAAGAGGCTCTGAGATCCAAACAAGTGGATCTTGGAGAAGATCACCCAGAACTTGCTGCTACGTACCACCACATCGGAAATTGCTTGTCAGACCAAGGCAATGTGGACGACGCCATGGTTCACTTTGAAGAGGCTATTCGACTAATGGAGCTCGACCCGGAAGGTGGACCCGAGCGCGACGCAGAGGTATTGACCATTGAAGGGATCCTCCATAACCTCGAAGGTAACCAGGAGCAAGGCCTTGAGTGCTACGAGAAATCTCTGCAGATTCTTGTCACGAAAGTACCACATCGCAAGGAAAAGGTCGCATCTTTACTGCACTTGATTGGCTGCGTATATTTGATGAGCGGAGAGCAGAAGAAAGCCATGAAACTTTTCGAAGAAAGTCTGCAAGCCCGTCGAAAGGTTCTTGGATTTGTGCATCTGGACGTTGCAAGTACTTTATTCAACATGGCTTTCTTGCACCAGACCCGAAATCGCTTGGATCGTGCCCTCAAGTGTTTGGAGGAGGCCCTCAAGATCCGACAGCTTCGATTACCGGACAGTGAAAAGGTTGCTGTCACCCACGAGAAGATTGGTTCACTAGCCCGTTTGATCGGAAAGACGAAAAAAGCTCAGATCAATTTCGAGGATGCGCTTCGTATCCGTCGCCTTCTACATGGTGAGCAGCACGAAGCCGTTGCTACTGTTCTACAAGAACTTGGTGACCTCATGGACGATCTTGGCGAGTACGATTCCGCCATGAGCTATTATATCGATGCCCTGGACATCCGTCGAAAGCAACTAGGACTGGATGATGTTGCGGTCGCAGAGACGCTTTACAGTATGGGGTACACTCTCCATAACAACGACGAGCCAAAACGAGCCCTAGTGTGCTTTGAGGAATCACTCAACATCCGACGCTATCAACTTGGGGAAGATTCCAAAGAAGTAGGCGACACCCTGAACATGATGGGATTCCTCAAGGCCAAGGGGGGTGAACTTGACGACGCCTTGACATTACTTTGGGACGCTCTTCGGATTCGAAAGCTGCAGGAAGATCACGTCAAGGTTTCGGAGACACTGAAGAACATTGGAAACGTCCACCGGGAGAAACAGGAGCAAGAGCTTGCCGTCGAGTGCTACGAGGAGTGTCTACGTATTCGACGCACCGAACTTGGGCAGGACCACGAAAAAGTCGCTGACGCTCTCATTGCCATGGGAAATGTCCAGAGCGACATGGAGCGGACGGATGAAGCGATGCGTTCGTACCAAGAGGCTCTCAAGATCCGAACAATGGTGTTTGGTGAACACGATGAAAGCGTGGCAGCCGTACTGCAGTACATGGGAACTATGGAGTTCAAATCCGGTAATCACGAAAAGGCCCGCGATCTACTTACTGAATTTATCCGAATTCGCCGCAATAACGGTACGAAGAATGATGGTGACTACGTCAATGTACTGTTCATGATTGGAAACATCCACAAGATGCAAGGACACGAAGAGGATGCACAATTGTGCTGGTCCGAGGCCTACCAAGTCTTCCAAGAATTGGGACTCGCAGAGACCAACCCGCAGATTGCCAAGGTGATGAATCACCTCCTCGCGGTGGAAGAAGAAAACCACGATGCCGAACAGAAGAAAAAGAATAAGGGTGCCGGTGTCTTCGGGAAGATGACAGAGAAACTAAAAGGAAACACGAAGGAGGAGAAGTTGCCCGGAAAGAAGAGGAGGAAGGGCAAAGGAATCCAACTTTAATGCTAGTCGACTAACAGCTATAGTTGGCATTATTTACGATCCAGTTACCCTTTACTACCAGTCGTACCAGGTATCGTCTATCTTGTAGCTTCTTCGTTGCTCGTACGAGAGAGCGAGTGTCAATTTTGTTGATGCTAGAGTCGACATGAAGTTGATGCTGCGTCCATCACATGCGTCTGTCTACTCCCCCATTCCCACCTTAAAAAGCGGGGATACTGAAGAAAGGAATGCTCCTCCCGTAATGCATATCATAGCTCAAGACATTGTCGGCTCCTCGGAGAACTGTAGAAAACTTATAGTACCGTACCTGGTCTACTACTCTAGAGGCCTCGTATGTCATAGCAGCCCAACCTCCCCACCGACGCACCGACCGACGCACCGACCGACCGACCAACCGACCATCACAGACCTCCAAAAGACAACGATTGATTCTTCATTCGAATTGAATAATCAACGAATCGAAGGAGTCCAACAGTTTAAGTGGCCGCGGCGCGAGTATTGTATTCCATGCATTTGTTGGGAGGCATTTCTGCAAGACTATGTGTATCAGCAGTCGGTAGAACAAGTGCTGTGTTGTCAAGAGAGCGCTCGAATGGCAACTTGTTCTACTGACTCCTGATAGTTTCATGGAAGCTGGTTTCATGACGTTCTATTTAACAACGTCTACTCTAGTGCGGAGCGTCAACGACGCTCCTTCCTATCCGATGGGTGCGCGCATATGGTTCGTTTGACTCGACTCGATCGGTCGTGTCAATTCTCCAGGCTGGAGTGCATCTCAAAACTTTTGTGATTTTTCATGTCACGGATTTAAGGGTTTTTTGTCCGCGAAATCGCGCGCTGTGATTGGTGTAGACGTGTCACAACCATAATTAAATTTAAATTTCAAGCGTATGTGTGATGATATGTAGTTTTATGTGCGTGGTCATTTAAAGGCGATGTGATTGGACTATTTACAAAGGTGACATGTCATGGTCAGAACACATGACATCCATTTTCCTCATTGTGATTGGACCAAGCATGTCCTCGGATGGCCCGGTGCCATGCAACGCCGGTGCGCGTTTGCCACACTCTGTCGGCAGCAATTTTCTAATTCTTCTTGGCATCAGATGGAGTTGGCATTGCCGGCGCCGGCCGAGGACATGATGGTTCCATGGCAAGCACGAAACGAAAAATGTGCATGGAACGAGGTATCTTGTGCAAGAGTCTATCTCATGGCATTTATGTTTAGCTATCTTTAATGATCTATTGACATGCCTCGCCCTGCAACGTATGCCACGGCCGACGAGAAGAAAAAGGCGAAAGCGGCAGCAGCAAGGCTATGTCGAGAGCGCAAGAAGAAACTCGCCGAGCCCACGAAGACTCAAATGTAGCAGTGTCGACGATGCGAAAAAGGCGAAAACAGCGGAATTAGATGCCGAAAGGCTACGTCAAGAGCGCCAAAGATTTGAGCGCAAGACTGCAAGCGGGCACCATGCGCATGACAAGTTGTCATCACTGTCGCCTCAAAGTCCATCCATGCAACCACAAGACACAAATGACTCGAATGCAATCGAAAATCACGATAATGACAAGTCATCATCGTCGCAGCCATCCTCGTCGCCAATGCAACCACAAGAATTATTCAACTCGGATGCAAGCGAAAGCCATGCACATGACGAATTCGCGTCGTCCTTGTCCATGCAACCGCAAGAAGTACTGAACATGCAAAGTAGTACACTCGCATGCTTACTAGACTCGAATGCATCACGGCTAGAAGCCGCAAGGCTACGGCGTGGGCGCCTGAAACGAGAACTTGAGACTGCAAGTGCGCGTCATCAAGATTTACTATCCAAGGAGTCGCAACCGCAACAAGTACTCCAGATTCAAAAGGATAGTCAAGAGTCACGTCGTCTTCGCACGAAGTACTCTCGCTTGCTTCAAGACGCTGTCGAAAAGGAACTGGCAAGCATGGTCGTGCCGCCCAAGAAGAATCCAGAAGTTGACGATGAAGCAAGCTCTCCATTCGCAGCAAGAGCAAGGGGCTCCAAGAAGAAACAAAAGACCAAGCATGTCGCTAAACCTGTAAAAGTCTTCAAGAAGCGAAAATATGTGAGAAGACACGTTCGCAATAACATCAAGGGAGCTCCCAAGTTTCAAGCTTGTCGTTTGTTTCTCAAAACTAAAATGTGAGACCATTTTCCTTCTCAACGACTCGATTGATTGTTGTGTTTGGGGAGTCCCCTCCCCCGGTCGGCCCGCGCCGGCCGATGAATGGCCCAGCGGCCTGAGCGCCCGCCTTACCGCCCCGGTACGATAGAAAACGGAGCGCCAACCAACCCACGCTCCGTTTTCTGTCGCTCCCGCGTTACACTTATAGCAATTTGTCGCGATAGTTTTTGGCGCGCCATGGGCCATGCACGGTCTTCCGCCACATTTCCGTCGCCCCAGCGTCCGTCCATCAAAGGTCCGCGAGAACCAAAAGTTCCATTGAAACACCACTGGGGACGACACATCTCAGGACACGTCTCAGAAATGGTATCCAAATCACCCTATGACTCTGAATGGAAAGTCTTCAGGTGAATGAACACGCACAGAGTGGCACCGAAAAGGTGGCACTTTGTTGGATGCATTGGATGGTACAAGCTCAAGTTCGGCAACCATGGATACGCGAAACCAATTGGACACTTCTCTAAAGTGTTTGGAGAAGGCGCTCAAGATCCCTGGTGAGCAGCATGAAGCTGTAGCTACCGCGCTACGAGGACTTGGCTACATGAACGACGATGTCGTTTGCTCGGATATGAATGAGTACGAACAAGCCCTTGGCTCGTTGAAGCAGTGTCTCCGTATGCGGGGAACTAAGGATGATACCATTTTCGATGCCCAGACCCTTATGAAGATCGGTGACATCTTCTTCGGATTCATTCACTATCACGAAGCAATGGAGAGCTACAATTGGGCCCTTGACGTCATACACAAGGAAAAGGGTCTCCATAGCGTCGCAATCGGCGAGATTCTTGACAAAAAGGGTACGATCCACTACTACAAAGGCGAGATCGAAGAGGCGCTAAAGTTTCATCAAGAGGCTCTGAGATCCAAACGAGAGGATCTTGGAGAAGATCACCCAGAACTTGCTGCCACGTATCGCCACATCGGAAATTGCATGTCAGACCAAGGCAACGTCGACCACGCTACAATTCAGTTTAAAGAGGCCGTTCGAGTTTTGAATCTCGACATGTTCGGTGGACCAGAGCGCGACGCCGAAGTATCGACCATTGAAGGAATCCTCCATAACCTCGAAGGTAACCACGAGCAAGGCCTCGACTACTACGAGAAATCTCTGCAGGTTCTTGTCACGGAGGTCCCAGATCGGAAGGAAAAGGTCGCATCGTTACTGCACTTGATTGGCTGCGTATATTTGATGAGCGGAGAGCAGAAGAAAGCCATGAAACTTTTCGAAGAAAGTCTGCAAGCCCGTCGAAAGGTTCTTGGATTTGTGCATTTGGACGTTGCAAGTACTTTATTCAACATGGCTTTCTTGCACAGCACGCAAAAACGTTTCGACCGCTCCCTCAAGTGTTTGGAGGAGGCCCTCAAGATCCGACAGCTTCGATTACCGGACAGTGAAAAGGTTGCTGTCACCCACGAGAAGATTGGTTCACTAGCCCGTTTGATCGGAAAGACGAAAGAAGCCCAGATCAATTTTGGGTATGCGCTTCGTATCCGTCGCCTTCTACATGGCGAGCAGCACGAAGCCGTTGCTACTGTGCTACAAGAACTTGGTGACCTGATGGACGATCTTGGCGAGTACGATTCCGCCATGAGTTATTACATCGATGCCCTGGACATCCGTCGAAAGCAACTAGGACTGGATGATGTTGCGGTCGCAGAGACGCTTTACAGTATGGGGTACACTCTCCATAACAACGACGAGCCAAAACGAGCCCTAGTGTGCTTTGAGGAATCACTCAACATTCGACGCTATCAACTTGGGGAAGATTCCAAGGAAGTAGGCGATACCCTGAACATGATGGGATTCCTCAAGGCCAAGGGGGGTGAACTTGACGACGCCTTGACATTACTTTGGGACGCTCTTCGGATTCGAAAGCTGCAGGAAGATCACGTCAAGGTTTCGGAGACACTGAAGAACATTGGAAACGTCCACCGGGAGAAACAGGAGCAAGAGCTTGCCGTCGAGTGTTACGAGGAGTGTCTACGTATTCGACGCACCGAACTTGGGCAGGACCACGAAAAAGTCGCTGACGCTCTCATTGCCATGGGAAATGTCCAGAGCGACATGGAGCGGACGGATGAAGCGATGCGTTCGTACCAAGAGGCTCTCAAGATCCGAACAATGGTGTTTGGTGAACACGACGAAAGCGTGGCAGCCGTACTGCAGTACATGGGAACTATGGAGTTCAAATCCGGTAACCACGAAAAGGCCCGCGATCTACTTACTGAATTTATCCGTATTCGCCGCAATAACGGTACGAAGAATGATGGTGACTACGTCAATGTACTGTTCATGATTGGAAACATCCACAAGATGCAAGGTCATGAAGAGGATGCACAATTGTGCTGGTCCGAGGCCTACCAAGTCTTCCAAGAATTGGGACTCGCAGAGACCAACCCGGAGATTGCAAAGGCGATGAAGGACGTCCTTGTGGTGGAAAAGAAAAAGGGTGGCGGTATCTTTGGAAAATTAGTGAAGAATCTCAAAGGAGGCAAGAAGAAGTACTAAAAGTAGCCCGGAAAGGAATAGGATGATGAAGGGCAAACGAAGCATCCAAACTTAAATGCAGTGGACTAGCATCAATCATACTAATAATTGTCATTTTATAATATTCCGAGCATTACCGGTAGTACCACCAATGAGTAGCAATCCCACCATACGTACAATAGGAAGACGGAATGATTGTTACTATGGTGCTACGATGAAGGTATGAGATGGGGCTAACAAAGTACGATTCCAACTAACTACCCCCGTTGGAGCTGCTACTCTATAGCTCTAGCTAGCTACTCAGGTAGCTTAAATTTAGACAACCATGCTTCGCTGCTTTTACTTGCTAGTAGCTAGAGGAGCTAGTAGTGTAAATTTTCCCTTTTCACAAGAAGTTTGTTGCCATCGTACTCACTCTTGCAATGCTGAAGTTGCTACGGACTACATTATGCTGTATGCCAGTCTGAATACTTGAATGCTCGCAATGAGAGCCCTATATTATATGCCTTGCGACATGCCTGCGCGACAAACGACAGAAATGGTATACGCCGCCTGCATGATAAAACATGGAAGAATTGAATGTGCGTGGTACTGCCGGTAGTGATCGTTTCTGCATATTTAAGACAAATGTGACTCGTGCGGCATTTATTTGCATTCTCGAAGGAAGGTTCTACTTTTGACAGGCGGGCGCGTGGTTGCACCCGCGGGCATACGTACGATTGCTACGGCGCGAAGGTGGCGATCGGGCGCGGTTCCGCCCCAAAGTCGGTGGCGGAGGAGAAGAGCCATCCCAGCGACCACAGCAGTCACACGACAAATTGGCGCAACAAAGCGGCGCACCGCATAGAAATCCAAAAAAGTCGCAGCAGCCATCGATCATCCATCACTCCGAAGACACTTTTGCTTCTCGACGGTGTTGCAATCCCCGTCGTGGTTCTTGTTTTCTTTCTCCTTGCTTGTGGGGGACTGCTCGGCAAAAGCCCGCTAGTGTTTGGATCCTCTCTTGCCTCCGTTTGGTTGTTCTATACCAACGAAAACCTCATTTTCAGTGTTCGGTTCAGCGAGCGGTGTCATTGTTGCTGGTGAATCTCGGAATACAGCGCAAATTCATTGTTTCCCGATCGATTATCTGCTACCCGCCTTATTCCGACTATCCAGTGGTGATTTCGCACTCCGTCTTACCATCATCGTCAGGTACGTTTTTCTTCGAGGTTGAAATTGCATTCCTGCTCCGGTCGCCAAAAGGTCATTCGTTCGTCCATGGGACTCGATGATTCATTCTTGGAGCGCTGCTCCCACTACTGCGTGGAAGTGAAGGAGTCAGTCATTGGCACAGTCTGCAAACCCCGATCGCCATTTCCCATATTGATGACTCGTCTGCTCACCGGATCCTCATTTTTCCTTTTCGCACGACTCTTTTCAGCAGACTTTAGCCATGTCATCTACCACGAGCCCTGCCATGAGCTACCCTCATCAGCAACTGCAACAACAACAGCAGCATAACGCCACACTATCTCAGCCCGCAATGACCGGTCCTTCAATGATGGATTCGTCATTGTCCTATCAGTACGGCAATCTCTTTCCGCTTCGATCTCAAGTGGAGTTTTATTTTAGCCCACAAAATCTCGCGAAGGATACCTATTTGCTTACGCAGCTTAACGCACCCGAGCACCGGGGCGCTGTTCCCATGTCCGTTATCTGTAGCTTTCCGAAAGTGAGACAGATCTACGCCTTGCTGAACAACATGGGTCACTGGCCACTCCATTTGATCCCCATGGCGGATCCGGTTCTGGTTCGAATGGCCGTGTATCAGAGTACTGTGGTTTCTGTCAGTCAGGATGGAGCTTTTATTTCTCCGATGGATACTTCGTGGATGAACCCCCAACAGCAACCACCACCACCACCAGTATCGGCTGGGGAATCCATTAATCGCTCGGAAAGCAGCACTTCCGAGGAGCCTAGTAGGACAGAGCCGTCGGCGCCTTCCTCTCCATCGTCTCAAGCAACTGCAACTTCTTCCTTGGGCGTTCCCACTCATCCGCTACCGCCTCCTGTTCCTCTCTCAAGCAACGCTGCCAAAGAGACGAGTGCAAGCAGTAGCACCAGCAACCGAGGGCCACGAAACGTGGTCATTGTACGGGATGTGCCTTCAACGGCGACTTTCCAGGAAGTGATGGGGGTCTTTCAGACGGAGCATTTTGCGCCACTGACGGCTCGCCCCGATGTGGGAAATACCTGGTTTGTCACCTTTGAGACGGAGGAACAGGCTGTCAAGGCGTTGACTCAAAGCCACGATGCCGAGATTGCAGGTGTACCAGTCAGGGGGCACCTCAAGAGTGACATTCGTCCGCAACAACTTCAGCAGCAGACCAATACGTCCTCTCGATCCACGTCGGACAGTGTTACAAGCGCCGGTTCCGTGGCCTCGATTGGAGCGGGTAGTTCGAGCGGCAATGTGACGGTGAATTCTGGAATGCCACCTCTGCAACAAGCTATGCCGATGACGGGAGGACATGCTGCGTACCCTGTCATTTTGCCGGCTGCTGGGTACGCCATGCCCATGCATCAGCCGCAGCAGCAATATGGACAGTACCCTCAAATGCCTTATGGGTATGTGACCTATGGCATGCCGCCTCAAGGGCCCATGCGGGCTCAGCCGCCTTATTACTATCGACTGGGTGGCAACCAGGGCTACTACAATAATAACCAACGCCACATGGGCCGTAACTACACTGCGCAGGGCGGCAAGCCGCCGCCACATGTGTACCTTCAGCACGGCCGACAGCAGCAGCAGTACCAGCGGCAGCGCCAACAAAGTTTTGAGGCCAGGAATGCCCCCAACGCCAGTACCAGCATTGACAAGAATAGTGTTAGCAGTCGCGAAAGCAACAGCCAGATGAACATCACCAATTCCAAGAAGAATTATACTACTACCGACAACTCTGGAAAAAGTGAAAAGAAGTGGCAGCCCAGTTCGGCAAAGACCCCCGAGCCGTCGTTGGATCAGAAGCAGCAGCAGGCGCCCCCCAAATCCGAGGCGAATCCACAGGCAAAGTCATCTTCCGAGCAGAAGCAGCAGCAGCAACCCAAAAATGGCGGAGAAAAGAAAGCCACCAAAAAGAAGCGCCAAACCAACAAGCGCAATAATAACAAGACGAAGGAAGGTCTTGACAAGAATAAGACAAAGGAAGTTCTTGATTTGGGCGCGGATAACTTTCCGGCCCTTGGCGGTGGACCCGTGCCCACTTCCCCAGAGGCAAAGAAGCTTCCCACTACCACTACTGTAGGCTATGCCCAAGCTCTACTCAAGAAACCAGAAACGGTCTCGTCGGTTCTTTCATCGACAGCGGCAAGTCCAACTACAGTTCCCGCTGTGCCAGTAGAAGCAACTCCTGCAACTCTGGATGCTGCCATGAGCAAGTTAGCCTTTTCGGAAGAGGCTGCTTCGACCAAGGCTGCCTATGATGAATGGTAGACTACTCGGACCGCGTATTGGCTTGGTAGGCAAGAAGAATTCTTGATTGACTAGTTGAGTCATGAGAGCAGGCCCACGGCTGGATTGGGCAAGGGGGCGGTTGTTGTCATGATGCATGGCTGCCAACCGTTGCGCAGCTGCATCTGGGGTGGGTGGG
Organism: Nitzschia sp. DOCU1; assembly: GCA_951394045.1. Classification (NCBI taxonomy): domain Eukaryota; phylum Bacillariophyta; class Bacillariophyceae; order Bacillariales; family Bacillariaceae; genus Nitzschia; species Nitzschia sp. DOCU1. The sequence continues at coordinate 995,575 of OX595988.1, read as the reverse complement.
TGGCTGTCGCGAGGAGCGCCAAGTCACTATGGCACTAGTAGACGGTACGACTATTACAAATAGAATCATTTACAGTATTTTTGAATCGTACGATTGTGTTTGTCTTGTTTCTATGTTGACTTACGTGCTAGCTAGCATTGCCTCTACAAAGTTTTCGCTCCGAGGAATGATTCGTCATGGCCAACAAGAAGATACTACTTCTTAGTTGTAGTTCTGTTGCGCCGGCGCCTCGTCTTGCATTAAGGCTGGCGGAGGCGGGGTGTTTGCCGTAGTAGAAGTAGTAGTAGAAGCAGTATCTGTAGCAGCAGTCGGCGTTTGTTCGAGTCGTTGTCGTCTCGACACATGTTGCCAAGGCGAAAAAATGGATTCCCAGTTGCGTCCCCACTCTTTCATTTGCGTCACTGTCACCATTAATCCCGCATCTCCCAAGGCCCCCCTCATCCAATCTACCATTTGTTGCAGCTGTACCTCTGGAATTCCCAACGACGCAAAAATTTTGTCATATTGCTCTAGCATTTCCGCATCGGTCCATCCCTTGACAGCTTGAGTGGCCAACAACAAAGATGCCAAACTTAGACGATGGACGGTCCGTGGTGTACAAAACGGACAGGGTGGTACGCCATTGCTTCGGGGTGTTTCAACGGAACATGCCCGATCCAAGTAAATCATGGCGAGTGGAATTTCCACTCCACCTTCCGACGAGATTCCCAACAAGTCCACAATATGCTCGAGATACGGTAACAACTCGGGTCCCCATCGAGCCACGCCACGTGCTACTGCTGCATCATTATCATCACTGCCTCCTTTTTCTTTGGAGATTTCTCGAGGTGCCTTGGCATGAAATAATGTCAAATGATCGTCTTCATTGGTGGGTGGAGGACCCGGAATGGGAGGCCGCCAGGATCGAGAAGGGTGCACATTGACTGGAAGAGTCCCATAAGACGACGCGTCTTGTGATGCCCCGGCTGCTGCCGCAGCAATATCCGCCTGTTTCTTCCAAAAGAATTTGTTAAAGCGATTAGCCCCATGCAATAATCGACGATTCCATTCACTGGTAACTCGTAATGCCATGGACATGTGTTTCAATAATATTGTTGGAGGATGATACGGTTCTTCTTCCACCATTTGTTGCGGAGGTGGTGGTGGATATTCCGTCGTCGCCGTCGCCGCCATGGTGCTTCCACCACGAGCAGGATCTTCCCACTGCACATGTTGTGCTTGCTGTTGTACTGGATTCCAGTTGACGTTTTGTGGATGTTGGGCTGGATTATACGTCGCCGTCGAGAGATTCATGGACACAAGGGCCACTACAATGGCGGCATGAACATACCACCAAAAGCTCGTACGACGATTACAGCAGAGTTGCTGATGATTCCGCGTATTGACCGCCATGGTCATGCGTTAGGTGACTGGAAGAAATAACAATCGGATGGAACAAAAGTAGCAGGCAAACGCCACAGTCGTCAATTAGCTCTACCCCCTGCAGTTGTGCCTGCTGCTCTGTGTTTCTTCTCTCGATCTCGTTGAGAGTTGTTGAAGTGCGTGCTTGTGAGATTGAGTTCCTGTTTGTGCCTCCAATCTCCCCATCAACATTGTCGTCATCATCGGGGGGAGCGAGCGAGGAACGCTTTCGTGGAAGCTCCACGTAGCCCAAAAGCCCACGTGGAACATGGCGGCCAATCAGCGGTTATGACTAGTTTGACTCGACGCAAGAGAATGAACATTAACGACCCCTTCGACTCGTCACATCATCGGGGGAACAGGATGGGATGCCGACGATGACGGGAGAAGACGATGATGGCATTTTGACACCTACCGTCGTACCACATCCACGCTGACAATCGTCAACAGTATGAGCTGTTAGTCGCTCGGTCAACGAACGTTGAAAGATTCAATCTCCACAATCAAAGTATACACAAATACCACGCCAGGAGCATGAAACCCTTCACGGTTGCATCGCTGTTACTGCTGGCCATCATGTCGCCATTGGCAGATTCTTCTACAGCCTTTTCTCTTGGATTGTTGTTGACGCGTACACCATTCACCTATTCCACTTGCATTTCTTCATCACCGTTATCAGTACTTGGATTTCCCTTGCGAACGACGAGACATACGTCGAGGCGATCCTCCACGCTGCTTCCGATACGAGGTGGGGGTGCCAATGACAGCTCCACTTCTATCAACGAGGAGGAGAAACCCTCCAAGGAGGAACTGTTTCGAAGACGAGGCATGTCCGTGGCATTGGCAACTTGCTATATGACTGTCATGGGTGCCAAGTGTGCCCTTCCTTCCGTGTTTTCTCTTTTGATTTCCAAGAGTCAAGGACTCACCTTCCCTACCGGTACTACTACTAGCGGGATGATGATGAAACCCCAAAGTTACATGGCAACGTTATTGGGACAATCTACTCTGGCAGTGGCCATGGGAAAACTTCTACTAGGACCTGTCATTGATATGTTGGGTGGGATTCGCGCATTACAAGTGGCTTTGACTTTGCTCCTGGCATTATTGGCGACCATCTCGTGCACACAGCAGTTTTCCTTGTTTGCCATTTCTTGGATATTGGTGGATTTTATTTTTAGTTCTTGTTGGGCGGGATGTATCAATGCGATTCATCAATCCTTTCCCGAACGGGTTTGGGGCAAACAAGTTGGCCTGCTAGCAGTCGGAGCGAGGACGGGCAATGCCTTGTCCTTTGCTCTCTTTGCTACGATATTGCATCGATTGGAACAACAAACGATACAGCAGCCTTGGAGAAATATCTTTGCCGTATCGGCTGTTCTACAAATTCTTCCACTTTCGCTATTGGCTTACTTTGGTGGCAAGACATTGTTGTCGTCGTCAGACAGTACGAATGCACCAGCCAAACCATCCTTGCAAGCTTCCCTCCGAACGCTCCGCCGAGAAGCCGCAACACCCGAATTCTGGCTTCATCTCGTGTCACGATCGGTCTTAATGGTCTTTGCTTCGTTTTTACTGTTTGTACCCACCTTAATGAGCCAAGTCTATGGTGCTTCCAATGCCATTGCGGCTCAAGGCGCATCCATTTACTCTTTGGGGTGTTTACTTGCAGTGACCTTTGGCTCGTCATGGTATTCACGATTGCCCAAGAAAAAGCAAGCACTGGCGTCGGTGGCCTTGATGGGGTTAGCTACCCTAAGCTCGCTCTTGCAACTGGCCCATGTTTCGGGCATGTGTAAGTTATCCGCCTCCGTAGCCGCCGCGGGCATGTTTACGTGGGGCCTGGCATTTTCCATTCCCTTTTATATTCCTCCTTCCTTGTATGCATTGTCGAGAGGTGGAAAACAATCGTCAGCGACCATTGCCGATGTCTTTGATATTGGAGGCTTTGCGTTGTTGGCTATGTTTAATGGATACGTCGCTTCCATCGACCATGCGACACCCGCGGCATGGATTCGTACGTTTTGTTGGACGACCGCCTGTTCCTTAACGTCGCTCATTGCGCTGCCCTTGGCTATATTGCGGCAATAACGATAGAAAGCGAAAGGAAAGTATCAATCGCAAGAAAGACGAAAGAGCGCGCAAACTAGCTAGCTACTAGAAGTGGCAATATAACAAATCAAGTACTGCTACATTAATGAGAATAGAGGTAGCTATTATTGCATTATGAATTACAAGAGTTGTTAGCCGTTTGGCAGTGTGGAACCGTCGTCGTGTTGGATGTTCCTGCCCATTTTAGCAGGCAGAGCGAAAACGTAGCAGAAGCACTTTTTGGAGGATGCGACTGGAAGGTTCCACCTGGACTGCTTTCCGTTGAATGAACAGCCCTGTGGTGCGGTGAAGAATCGATTCATTCATTGTTGTTTGCTTTGGAGTGATGGTAATATTACATAGTGTACAGACACTCGTCGCCGTAGATTTATTTGGAGATTCAAACAAGCAGAGCAGCCGACGTGGAGTTGGTGTGAGGACTGTCGCCCGCCGAGGGGTTAATCTCTACCACAAGACTCTCCTGATTGAAAAAGAAAGTTTCGTTACGCTGTGAATCGTGAGCCGCAGCTTCAAAGGTCAGCTCCTCTGTATCCGCCGCGACGGCTAAGACATCAATCGCAGTATTATCTTCCGTAGGAGATGTCTTTTGCGCCTTGGTTGCCAAAATGGCATTCCATACCAAATCCACCGAGTTGACCCAGAGAATGCGGTGCCTGGCGGGAATCAGGCCATAGGTAATGCAGTGTACCAAAGGCCAGAACTTCCATGCCGTAAAGACAATACCGACAATCTTGTCCTTGACCGTTTGCTTGACTGTCGGCCAGTCATCACCACTGAGCAATCCCACCGCACTAATGTAAATGCTGCACTTGACAGTGAGGTAAATAGTTTGATCCATGAGGATCTTTTGCAATCTCACAACGATTCCTTCTTCCGGAGGCAGGATGGAGTCACTAAACTGATAGTACTCGTGTACCAGCGGTCCAAAGCACAATCCGATAAAGCCGTTTCGGAGCGTACGCTTGATATCAAACTCCAGAACGTTCTTTCCCTGAAAGGCCGTCTGACTAAGCCAGTCACCTAGCAAGTAAATAATGACATTAATCAGAGTCTTTGTGACCACCGGCTTGTTTGCCAGATAGGATTCATAGGCACCCTAGACCAGTAATAACGGCGAACGAGAGAAATTGTGAGGAAAATGCCGAAGAAACTCCCGAGTGGAAAAAAATGGTACATACCCAATTGTCAAGTGGGATTCTCATGGCGATTTCACTAGTGGTCCAACCTCTAGTGAGTCCCTGATCAATGGAAAAGATCGTGTACAAAGCATAGCCAAAGGCCATGGACAGAAATACACCATTGATGACTTTATCTTTGAATTCCAGTTGCAAACCGTCGCTGGGGGTTTCTGCGGGTGTTTGCTTGTCTTTTTCTCTCTCCATAAGTGCCACGTTGCTTGTCTCGAGGTCTACCGAAGTCGACCGGAGTGTGGTGGTGGTCGACCAGGATGACACGTCCCAGTGATGGGTCCGGGACATGACATCCAGTGGCGAGACAACGCCGCGTTCCAATCGGTTCCATCTCGATGAGGATACAGCAGGCTTGGAGGGGGACGTCCAAGCACTACTCCACTGGCACTGCGCGAGAAATACCGCACCAAAAAGCAACGAGAAGAGTGATCGTGGCCACATGGTTCGTATTATGGTGTCACCGGCGAAGATATGTGGATACGATCGAACACAACTGCAACCTTGCGGCGTCAACTAACACCGAATCCGCAGCTCTGCAAACTAGGTAGTGTGCTCGTTCCTCCGACGCGCTGCTGCTTTCTCTATCGAACAATGATGATAGCAACGGTAGAAGAAAGTGAGTCTGTTAACGACGACGTCCACCGCCCAAACTCGATATAGTTCTTTTTCGGGAAGTTCTGTTGCTGCCACCCACGGCTGCAAGCGTAGTTATCAAAGAAGAGAAGGATGTGGCTGACGATAGCAGCGAAACTTGGGCTTTCACAATGGCCGAAAGGAATTATGTAATGAGCTCCGCGGAACAAGTGGAAAACTCAGCCACATCGGCCGATCCACCGTGGTTGGTGCATTTCGAAAACGACGACAAACAACCAGCTGGAAGTTTGAGTTTCATATGCCCCTTTATAACTTCTGACACCCTCGTGACATGTTCGCGCAATCTGATTGGACAGAGGTCTCCCAATGGCGAGAACTTTGGTACGACACAGTGAGTAGACTTTTACATACGAGGTCTCTCTGTTGAAATTTACACTGGTTGGGTTCACTTCAATGACGCTGCAAATGTCCGAGATTTGGACAACCGCCGACCTCCAAAAATCTCGAGCTCACAAATTCGTCGACAGATTCGATTTGGCTAAGCTAACATCGGTAGCCGTTTTTGTTGTGGCATTGTATTATCTTGTTGGAGCTCGCAGTGTAGCTATTTCCTTGCTCAAGTGGCAACATAAAGTAACGGACAATAATGGCAAAGGGGCATCTTCGTCCATGTATAAATTTTCTACTTCCTTACTACAGCTACCACAAGTTAGAAATCGTAGTAGTAACGAGATGATAATGCGGTTGACCTAATACTGTGCTCGCTAGAATAGTACCGTGTATCCTTCTTGCATTCGCCGACTAGTATCTTGTTAATTCTAAATGTAATCAACTACTTTCCGTAGCCTTGCGACACCAGACCTGCTGCATTCTTGAATCGTTCAAAAGAGGTAGCATGACAGTGGTAGATGATAGGAAACATGGGCGACCCAGGCAAAGCCCAATGATGTGACAAATGCAGCGAGCCAAGTGTATTATCCTTAATCAAGAAACCCGCCAGGACTCTCGAATGGAGCCTACTCGATCCATGATTAGATCGTTTTGTATGGCAGAAGGCTGGTTGAACTTGGAGTTTGCCAAAGTGGCATGGAGACAGTAGTGACAAAGATCTTTGGCTCTGGCAAATCGAATCGAACTTCTTCGAAACTGGAGCAATTCTGCTTTGGTCATCAAAATTGCAAAGGATATATCGTCGGGTGGATGCAAAAGAAAAATAGTTGTACGAGCGATTGCTGAGAGCAATGACGACTAGAGGTCCTTCCTTCTCGAGAGTGTCTCAATTCCCCACTAGACTCAACCAGCGATTCTGTTCGACCAAGGCACAGTTGGGTCAAGCCCATCATGCCAAATGTCCTATAATGTTGGACGCTTCCAGCAGACCTGAAGAATCTGCGGTGTCGCTTCTCCAAGTACGTTCTCTCAATGACTTTCGTAGTCCAAAATGCCTATGTCTCTACAAACAACCCATAGGTGACCTCCAGCACCACGTTGGCAACGTAAGGCTGAGCTGACATCGACCTTGAAAGACCAGTTCGTCAATAAAATGCTCAATTGTTGTTGTTGTCGTCGATAAAAAGAAATGATGAGGTGGTTCTCCCGTTTCTTCATTCAGTCGAATTATTCGACTAAAATGACTGCTACCGCCAATGACGATCCCCTCGCTTCCATAGCACTGTCTGTTCGATCGGACCATAGTTTGTTATTCTTTAGTTGTTGAACGGGATAGAGCGAATTCTTCGCTGCTGTGGCAGGTACCTGGTATTTTCCCTGAATAGTGCTTACCTTTACCACTCTTCGCTCTGCTTCTTTACTACCGGTAGGTATTCTTCCGGCAAATGATCGTCAAGGTACGGTAGTTACCAACTGGATAGTGCGTACCTCTACGACTCTTCGCTCTGCTTCTTTACGATGATATCAAGTACTATTCTGAATTGCTTAGCTGGTAGAGTTGGACGTTCCCCCCGACCCTATTAGACACTACCGGTAGTTGTAGCAAGACGCAAGGTAAGGGCTATATAGTTGTTCGACGCTGGTGTAGAACCAAGTTATCATCTCGCTTTAGAACGACTACATGGCTACTAGAAGTAGCTATGTTGAATTGTGATCCTGCACCCACTTCTTTACTGTAGGTTGCAATGATGGGTAATCTCAAAATTCACGAATGGCTACAGCACTATATTATCTCCTAAAAATGGAGGTACCAACAGCAGTGAACCTGCGTTTTCAGCTACGTAAGGACTTGGATTTCAGAGGCTTAGCGGTAAAGTACAATAATATTCAAATTATGAGCTAACTTGAATGAAGTGAAAACAGCGAGACATCCATTGGCGCGGTCTCGATACTTCCTCTCATGCTATAGTCTCGCCGCAGAAGAGTCTTGCCCGCCACGGCACCACCCGAGGCACATTTCATTAGGTCTCGCTCCTTCCTCTTCTTCCCTAGATGTACGAGATTGATTGTACTTCGTTTGGCACGTTCAATGAACTCTTGTAGCGGGGCAAGGTTCAAGGTTTCTTCAGTTCTCTTCCGCTGGTTCCTAACGATAGTCGCAAGCTTGGCACCCTCTTGTATATCTCTTCGTGAAAAGCCAACTCGTTTTAACTTTTCCTCCCTCAACATGGAAGGAATTCTGAGCTCAATCATGGTTCGAGGTTCTGGTTTGACTGCTTCGTAATCCTCAACTGAACAGGTCGTTTCTCCTTCATATTCCCAGCCGATGGATAGTGGACAACCGAAAACGACGGAAGGATTATCCCCTGGTATTATCCCATATTCTCGGATTTGCAGCGTGGAGAAAGAGACAGATTTTCTCGAACCCTTGTGCAAGCAGGGAGTGGCCGCTATCGCCGACGTTTCTTCATCGTCATTGACATCTGATATCTCCGAAGTGCTGCTATCGCACTGCTCGATCTCCATAGCTTCCTGGTTTTTCGAAGTCATTGATACCAGGATTTCAGTTGGTGCATCAACGACACCCTCTAGACTTTGATCTCGAATCATAGAGTTCGTTCTCTTTCAAGAGCTATTGGGGTCTCCTTTGATGTATGGTGAGGGACCGGGGAGGCTATGGGGTGTTGGCGTCGACAACAATGCTACTTCTGTTGGAGTAACGTTGGTAATATGGTGTTGGTGATTAGTCGCAGCGCAACTAAACACAATGCAATGCCGCTATCGAAGAAAATTAGCGCATAATCGTGGGAGTGCCGATGAGGTTTGTTTTCTCGTTACAGCGCGAACGCGTAGTGCCGCCGGAGTTTGGTTTTGGCCTATCCTACGGCAAACTCATCACCACCCACAACAACGGAACTTCGCACGAGAACATAGATTTCGCCGTGAAAGTGTGGTGGTAGTGAAGAGTAAAAGTGCACTGAGAAGACCGAATCTTCCGAAAACCATTGGGAATTTTTGTTCACAGGGCTTATGATTCGTAATAGAAATGCGAGAAGGACACGATAGAATATATAGCCTCACCCCCTACCGAATTCCTGAAGGAAATTCTGCAAATTCCAGTAAGTCACTCAGTCAGAATTCCGTTTATTGTATAGTTTTCTACCTCATGTGGCGTTCGTCATAGTTCGGAATTATCAAACCGCTTTCACCGGAACTATACGCAGCTGTTAAATAGAGATCAGGCCCAGCGAAGAAATTGTACGTTGCCTCCAAGCTCATTTGTCTTATACAAAAGCACTCTGTACTTGGTTCAACGAAGGTATTTACTTATAACAACCCAAAGTATGTATGGATGACGTTCTGAGGATGTCTTAAAGCGCGTCTTGGGTCCTATTTCTTTACAGACAACCATGGCCCAGTTCGCTTAGATCCAACGAATTCCTGGGTCAAGATGTCACGTCATTCCAAACCTTCTCATCGGATCACAACCAGAAGCAACGGAAGCAGAAGAAGAAAAAGGGAGAAAAAACAGTATGTATCATAGTGAACTCACACGTCGCCTTTTGGGGGGCGGGTCGGTGGCAAGCTCCCAAAATTCATCTGACTTTCGGTTCACGCCTTCACTGCCGTATCATACCTATGATACTACGTAATGTGATGATAACGGACGGCCTATGCATACTTCGTACCGTACATAAATTGTAACCGACGTTCTTCGTAATAAAGATAGAGAAGAAGTGGTGATCATCTACGATACCAGATACATACAACATTGATGGTTTACTTGCTAGCTTGCTCAGAGCTATCGGAGGAGCGTGCGAGACTATATCAAACCTGGTACTCCAGGGCCAGGTAGTCACCATTCTAAGAGGCCGGCGCCTGTGGCGGAGGGGGATTAGGAAGATAGCAGCTACTTTTGGTACATAAAATAAGTGCAGCAAAAACTTGCGATTTCATCCCGACAATGGGTTACACTCAGGCATAATAAAAATGTGCGTCCTCATACAACCGGTACAATAATATCGGGTGATAGCAAACTACTCTCCGCAAATCTTAAATCGAATCCATCAGATAGTGAAGCTGCTCAATGAATCGCTGAACGTCGCTGGCATCCACTTCGACCACGTTGCTGTCAAAGCTATCGAATCGAATATTAGCATTCATGGACCTGGCAGTCAAGTCAAAGTTGATTCCGAACTTGTTTGGAGCGAGACTTCCAGCCCTTTCCGGATACTCGTATCCCACCACCAAGTAGGTCCCAGTTTGAGGTTTTTCCGCCATGAGCACCAGCGGCCGAGCCTTGTTTCCCGTCCACTTGCCATTTTCCCGATGCATATTCATCAAGTACTGCGCCAAACGAGTCAATGCTAATGGCTTGGAGAATAGATGAGTTGGTGCATCTTCCTTGCGCTGACTACCAGCAGAACGAATCATGTCGGAACGCGTCGTCTGATTCTCACCGGCACTTGTGCAGGTTAAGTACGCATAGCGAAAGTGGCGCAAACGATTTATTGCATTTCGATCCACCAAACTCACAGCCGTAGAGATAACACTGCGCTGCATGGACATGGCTAAACGGATGCCAGCTCCAATGCCTGTGTTTCCAGATAGGCTTCCTCCATTCACCAGGGTCGCGGCATCGTGACCCTCATTCGCAAGGCCGTTCAGGCCAATGCTGGGCGCAAGGTTGGGGTTAAGAGCATCGTAGGCAATATTGAAGGCTTCTACCATGGCCTTGTCTTCGTCCAAATGCCCACCGGCAGCAGTCGTGGCCGGAGTATCGCATTCCAGAAGAGCCGTGACGGCATAAGATGTATCACTGGCGGAAAGCAATGACTGGTACCCTGTCACGCGGAAAAAGCTGGTGAACTCAAAGTTTCCGAGATCATAATCCTAAAGCACAGTGAACAGGTGAGCACAACGTAATGATGCGGGATAGATATCCCCCCATACTCCATGTCATCCGTACCTCTGCCTGGGCCATGATCTTTTCGTGAAGACGGCGTCGAAGACTCGGCTTCATAAAAGCAAATGGCTGCTTACACTCCTCCAAGGGATAACCCATTTTCGCCAGCAATTCCTGAAGACGATGCATTCCCTTTTTGGTCCAAACTTGTAATTTCGTGGACATGTAATCCGAATGTACCATACTGTCAAAGAGGGACGAGTGGCGCAGCAGGAAGAAAAGATAGTCTTTCTCTGCAACGATACGCCCATTTGCACTGAATGTAATCTTTGTCTTGTCACCAGCCGCTGCTCCGGTCAAATCTTCCGCATAGACCGTATTAATCGCCTTTTCATAGGCATCCATGGGAAACAGCTTGGCGCATGAGTCCTTGAGTCCAATGGCCATTTGGGTGTATCCATAAAAGTCGACGCGAGCATGTAGGTAGGCATCCGTAACTCCGACGCAGGCTAACCATAGCAAGTCCCCCTGCTCTCCAAAACGAAGCTGCTGCGCAATTTGATAGGCAATAAAAGCAGCAGGAGAACCATAAAAGCTACCCGAGTTGTAGTAAGATCGAAGGCGTGCCCGACGCTGACGATGCATCTCGCGGGGAGACGAGCTCCCACCCTTTTGTGCATCCGTAGGAGAATCAGGATCCGTGTGCTCGACATCCGTGGCTCCATCCTCGTCATCTTCTCCATCACCGGTGGGAAAGTCTCCCGTTCGTTGCCTTTTGTTCGGAGAATCGACGTTATCCAAATCATCGTCGTCATCATCGTCACCAGCGTCTCCTGCGGCACGATCGTCCTCATCCCCGTCATAGTCCACGGACGGCTCGTCCTCATCGGCAGGCTTGCGTTCCGTCGCATCAACGACGTCATCAAACGCAGCTTCTTCCTCGGATTCATCCCCACTATCACGGGCGTCATCGCTGGAATCATCATCGTCACTGCTATCCTCGCTATCATCGTCCTCGTCACTGGACGATTCATCTCCACTCAGATTATCACCATCACTGGGCAGTTGATCAATGTTTTGAGTTCCGTCCATGAATACAACAACATTGTCCCCCGCGTGAACATTCGCTAAATGTACCGGACGACGACAGTCCAAAACATAAACCTTGGTACCTTCCTGCAATCCCTCGGCTTCTTCCAAGAGTTTGCTTAAATTGCGAGATGCCCCAAAGTTGATTAAGACAATCGCTCGGACGGTATCTAGCTGAACGGACCGCAAATGCTTCTTGAGTGCGGCATAATTGGTGCAAGGCAACAGTTGATAATGAATGCCGTCCGAACGCAACATGTACGACACAATGCGGGCCGACGCAATGGCGTCGACATCGGCATTGCACAAGAGCAAGACCGACTGTCCTTCTTCGTTCACCTGACAATCGGTCTTGATTTGCTCATAGCCAAAGTGCCAATGCTCTGGAAATAACAACATGCTCTGAATAGATGTTATAGAGTTATGATTCCTGGTGTAGCAATAAAGCCAAGGAAGTGAGGGCGGCGTGATGGGCAAACACAAACACCAAGCAGAGCAATGCGGGCAAAACGCCGGGCTTGTTACTGCTGCCGCCGGCAGTGGTGCGAGTTCGCGCCAAAAGAAAACAGGGGTGTGTGACGGCCAAATGGCAGGGCAACTAAATTTGTAGACATCACACCTACGTAGGAATCTTTACATTTTCCACGAGCATTGACACCTTGGGAGGATCACGGAGAAGGCGGATGGTTGCATGTGGAAGCACGCGTTGAGGATCCGACATATGGACATTGTCCACGTATTTTTAACGTTCGGATACCTCCATGATATGGCATTTCCTAAATGTTCGGATCGGCATGCGTTTTCGAAATGACGAAAGCTTATGACCTTTCCCGGTATTTCGAATCGGGTACCAATCCCAACTAGGGACACTGCGGCATGCCCGGTTCTTTGGAGGGAATCGACGACATCTAAGAAACAATCTTAAGGTCTGTAGATATCGGGTATGCTCCCTAGTTTTTTTACAAGAACCAACGCGACTGCCAATAGGATTGGAGGATCTATCGATACAAACTCTTGGAGTGGGTGGCATTCGACCACGTCCGGCTCGGCATTATGGTTAGTTAGGCGGGACAGCGAAGCAACCAAACGTCGAAAGGCTGTGTCTGTTGGACGCATATACCCGAAACAACATCCTCGTCGTGTTGCTTTGCTTGTGAGTGGGTTATTCCTGAGAATAACCATCATCTCTGGTCTCTGGAGTAAGCCAATCCTTGCTCTAGTACACCTTTTTGCTTTTTGGAAGTCTGTCGGATACTTGGTAAGCATTGTTGTTCGTTTTTCGGTCCGTTCGCGTTCTATCGAAAGCGGTGAGAATACGGTACAATTCTTTCGAAATCAATGGATACGAAACGGCGGAAGAGGCAATCTTTTACGGGCTCTATCATCATGTTATTCTATGAGTTATTCTCTAGTGGGATATCGGAATGATCGTGTTATTTGCGTTTGTTTGTGGCGGTTCATTGTCATTGTCGCCATGGTCCATGGTGGTGCGACGTTTCCGTAACATCCAACGCGGCAGACAGCGTTCGTCTGTCGTGCCGTACGTCAATCGCTCATTTCGTGGAGATCGCCAGTTGCCGTCTTGGGCTTTGTCCGGCTCGTGTGGATGCCTCGCAGGATCTGTAGTCACGCGTAATATTTTTGTCGAATTGGCGCGCCCGCCTCACTCAGCGATATTCCTTCTATTTCAGGTGTGTATATTGAATATACACTCAGCGATTCCGTAGATTTCGTACGTCGCCATTTTTGGAGCTCCATCCCAATTGGAAGTGCAGTTAGCGGCCCTAAACGCGAGTGCCGAGGCGGTTATTATCGATTCCCCACAGTGTTTCCTGGCACCCGAGTGCGCTGTCCACCAAAGCTATCATTGTTTCATCAACACGTTGCCTTTTGTTGGCTTTTGTTGTTGTTGATCAACATTGACGCTGGTCCCTCTTGGTTGCTGTGCTGCTGTTTCAGTTGACAATAGTGACTGTATTGTTCGGAGACGAAGACGCATTTTTTCGGACTGTGTCATTTTTGTCTCCGATTGTTTGCGTGTGCTCCGCTAGAAAACCTACGGAGTCGGCCTGGACAAAAATTGGAGCGAGTTTCGATTGAAACGGACTTGAGTTGTTTATCTCTCGTGGAATAACTTGCAACCGACGCTTGCGACGCCATCCACTTTGGGTATCCATCCACATCTCCTCTTTGCTCGCTCATAAAATCGCCAGCAGCAGCAAGAGCCCCACCTCCCCGTCCACAAGTCGATGAACCAGAGACTTGTACAGGGAAACCAAAGTTACAGTCAAAGTCACTCTACTTCTTCACACCTACCTCCTCCGTATCAACCGGAGATGCCTGGTGCTGCTGCTGCAACAGCCTACGGATCTCAACCCGCACAACCTATGGTCGGATACGCTGCTTCGCAAACCGCTCTCGCCATGGACGTCGAAAACCCACATAGCCAGCGGTCGAAATACGCTCCGCACCCTCAGTTTCAGGGGCAGGCTCCTGGACCATCCAAGCAATACGATGCCCGGACCGGACGCTCCTCCAGGGGACGTGAAGAGACCGACGAACGCAATCGGCCTCATGGATCCGATTCGCGAGGAAGTCGAAACCGATATCAGGCACAGGCGTCGGGACACCATTACCAGTCCCGACAAGGACCTGCGTCGGCTACCAGTGCGATGACTGCCAACCAGCATTTCACCCCGCCTCCTGGTCCGAGTTACGGACAACGTCCGATGGCGACCCCGCCACCGGAAGTACAACCGTCATTTCCGCCCCCTGCGGTTACTTCGGAATCTCCTCCTCCCTCTGAGCAATCTCAACGCCGGCCTGCTTATCTGCTTCACCGAGATTTAGTCATCGGTAAGGGGTCGTATGGTCAGGTATGTATTGCTTCGCGAGGCGAGGCGGAAGGTCATTCTTCGGGACGATCGGGAAAACGAAAGAAGTTTGCATGTAAATGTGTCATGCTTCGAAACGACCCCAAGTACATCTCCAAGTTACAGGAGGAGGTTAACGTCCTTCGGGAACTGCGTGGGCATGACAATGTCATTCGATTGTACGACGTCTTTTGCGTGGACAATGAACTGTTCATAATAACAGAGCTCGGAAGAGGTGGTGACTTGTTCCATTTGCTGACGACTCACCCTAAGCACGGAGTCACAGAATCATATGCTGGTAAGTTGACTCTCACTCATCGATACCATCACCTTTCATTGCAACCACCCTCATGTTTTGTTCCACTTTCATACTTACAGCCAAGACTGTCGCTGAAATGCTTTCAGCTGTGGCCTTCTTGCACAATCGTAGCATTTGCCATCGTGACCTCAAGCTCGAGAACTGGGTCCTTGAATCCGGGAAGGATGTCTGGAGTCCTCTCAAGTTGATTGACTTTGGACTTTCTACTCACTTTAGCCCCGGCCAACGGCTAAGCCGAGTGGTAGGATCTTCGTACTACGTCGCTCCAGAAGTATTGAAGAAGTCTTACACGGAGGCTTGCGACCTGTGGAGTTTGGGTGTGATTGTTTACATGCTTTTGAGCGGAGCACCACCATTCTATGGAAAGAACGACGAGGCGATCAAGGCGTCTATCGTGCAGGGCGAATACACATTTCCTCACGAGTTGTTCCGAGACGTCTCGGATGAAGCCATGGCATTTGTCTCGACGCTCCTTTCCTACAACATTGAGTACCGATACACTGCGGAGCAAGCCCTGACACATCCTTGGCTTGCAGCAAACTGCGATCACGTTGCATTGCAGAAGGCTAAGGACGGTGCTCGGGGGATTGGAATCGTTAGTGATTCTAGCAGCAGGCCTGAACCAATGCAGTTGTAAAGATATTGTTGATTGCACGGTCAACATGCTACTAGTACTGGCGATCACAACCCATAAGAACATTTTAACTACAATATTCTCATGAAACTGTTTCCTTCTCTCTAGGTCAAGTAGGACTCTCGAATAGACTAGCCGTAGTATTAAGCCCATGGATCCTCAAACGTTCACAACTACCGATAGCAACATAGCAGCTGAACGGTCGACACTCTACGCAGTATTCCAGAGTTAGTACAAGTGTTCCCTTGCAATCGCGTCGACGCATTAGTAGGCCCATGCTATCTCTCTATCTATGTTAGTGCTTTACTCTCGCCATGGTTCACAAACGACCGCCCCCGAGCCAGGATTTCGACGCATGTGTTCACGAATGTCATTCAAATCTCGTAGTGTAATGTATCGATCAATTTTGGGCCGTATCCGCCGTTTGCTGAGCATCCGAAATAGATATCGGACATCGCGCTGTCAAAAAGAGTGATCCACCCGGTTTTAGCAAGCATTAGCAACATCCCCAGCTACAATACTCAATGCACCAACCTTCGAACAAACTTACCACCATTTCGGCATGCTCATTCTCGATTTGCTGCTCCAGGTCATAAATGCTTGCGCACGGATAACTCAACATGGCTAGTTCAAACCGCAATCCACCACAAACACAGAGAGGCCCGCGTGCAAATTTGTTTGTCGGCTTTCGACACACTAATCGCCCCGTGCTTTTCAAGATCCCATACAGTGCGTCAAAGTTCTTTGGGTACTCAAAGTCCACAATCACATCCATGTACCGATCAATGAATGGATGCCACTTGTGGGGGTTGTCACTCACTAGCTCTACTCGCACCGACTGGGCGTGGCACGTTGCCATTGAAAGTTTGGATTGCAGCACAAATACGCGATTTGCTCCACTCAGCAAGGCCAAGCTCACAACTGCATCCGCCTCGGCAGTACCTCCACCCGTCACCAATATATCTAGCCCCTTCAAGGACGCATCCGAGAATCGATTTTCCTTGTCTACCTTTCCATGAAATAACATACCCATTGCCGGCGCATACGTTGAAACAACCAGTGCTGCTTCCGCCATATCTATCTGACTAGGTATTGAAATAAGAGCGTCGACAGGGAGATTCACAAATTTCGTTCGAACGGGGCATTTCCGTAACGAAGTGACTAAATCACCTTCTCGCAGATTGTTCAAGGACTCTTGTGGCGCCTTGAACACCTGACCGACAAACACCGACTCCTTCTTGATATTTTCAAGCTCTTCGTCATCATAATCGTCGTCATAGTCATCCTCGAAAAAGGCACAACTTTCTCTCGATATCAGAGTCGACTAATAGGGAAAAAGGATTGTGAGCAACTTTTGAGACTTGATGCAGATGATATGAGAACATCAAGATAGCATTCGAATCGTAGTACATACCGTCACTTTGACTTCAATGAGTTCTCCTTTTCCATAGTTGTATCCCTTTTCATGGAGGACGGTTGTGTTCCGAAAGAGACTGAACAAAAGGCAGTCATCCATACAGTCGAAAACATCGGCTCCTGTGCAAATTTCGGCAATTGCACCGTCATCCATTGCATCCGGGCTCACGGTCAATTCATTCTTCTTCGTCTTTGGATGTTGGTGCTGAGCCCCCAATGTTGTGGACGTTTGATGAAAATCTGGAACCCCCATAGTCGCAGGCGTCTCTTCTTTTGTTTGATCGTTGCTTCCAAGAGATTTGGATGGCTGGAGTGGTGGCGTCTCCGATTGTTATGTGTTGAAATTGTACAGCAGCCAGAGAGGGAGAGACAGAATTTCGAACCGGGCAAATTTGAAGTAAGCCAAATGTTATTTGCCATTTGCAAACGTCGTCGGTATTCAGCGTTCGCTGCTAGAAGCGATAGTGTCAAGAAGGCCTGAGCACATTCAACCAAGTCCAAATTACTACTTGTTTGGCAGATTGATGCGCGGTAGTTACAACGACGCCATTCTTGAGAGGTGCACCATGGTGGAAATTTCTTTTCTTCTCTTTCCAACCGTTTGATGGGCCGACAGGCGCGCCGGCCATCAGGAAGAACGTCATCAAACAACGACGTGGGAGTCGATTGACCTATACGACTCCAACTACTAGCGCGCAAGCCGCCGCGCGGAACTATTCATTCCAAACGCCACTTTGCACTATTTGGATTAAGAATACGGCGTTTCGCATTGGGTTCGGGCGTCCAAGACTAATTACTCCTACATACTGCTGCTAGCTAAAGTGGCGCCTCTTGCACAAGTGGACGCAGTCTTTCGCGATTCTCTCAAGTCATGGCGATTAGTCTGACCATAGTTTCGACGCCAAGCACCAGAGGAAACGAAATAAGACTTGACGCACCTGAAACTCACGTGACCGAGCCATCCATGTTCATTCGAAATTTTTTCGACTCTCCAAGCGGGTAGGGTTCTAGGTCCCCGTTGCTTTCCACACTTGCAGAAGCGCCTTTGGCCGAGCTATCTTTCCAGCTTGAGATAGAAGCGGAAGACTCCTCACTCATGGGACGCTCATGTTCCATCACGACAGGCATAGTGTTGTTGCTGTTGTCTACTGCTGGTGGTTGCTTTCTCTGGGACGAAAGCTGAAACGCATCCGATGACATGTCTTCCTGAGAATCTTCCAAAACCATTTCCAAGCTACCACTAAAGCCCAGCGACAACGAGCCAGCCGAGGATCCCTTGCTTCTCCTAGACGATTGCTTCGGGTTGCCCCCATTCTGTGTCCCCGACCGTCTCCCCCCAGTCGTTTGTGAAGAATACCGGCTGGTAAGGGAAGGGATGTCCGTCTCCAGCAAGCAATGTCGAATGACCCACAGCTTATTTTGTTCGGGAAAGGCGTTGCGGACGCGAATGTAATTTGGCCGTGAGTATATGCTACACATGGGACAAATATAGACGGAGGCGGCGATTGCGTTGAGGACACGACGGAGGTTGTGGAAATGATATCAATCGAAACGATGACTTACAAGACGTTGAGAAATCCTTGCAGTGGCAACAGCAGTGAATTCAGCACGAGTACGGGATAGATGTCGGATTCCTTCTCTCCATTCATACCCAAGCCCTCGAGGACACGGATTATAAATGCTGGTGTATAACATACATAGAAGCACATGACGTAGAGAAATCCTTGCGAAGCGACCTCTCGTATTCTCAGATGCTGCGCTTCCATCCTTTGTGTTTGTGCTTTGTCACGTCCATCCGCTATTGGTGAACCCGCGGTATTGGTTGGTCCCAGTCGCCTTCGAACATACAAGAATATAACAATATTGTTCACAGGCAAGCTCAAGAAGGTAAACACGAAAGGGAAGCCGCCGAATATCCACCCAATCCAGGTTCCTCTACAAGTGCCCAAGGCCTCACAATCTGCAGGATATTGCCCGATCCAGCATCCTTGAGTGATTTCCAGCTCGCTATACAACCCAATTATCAGACCGGACACTGAAGTCGATATGAAAAATGCCATTGAAAGGATGTGCATGGGTCGCTCATACTTTTTGGCAAACACTTTCCGCCTGACTCCGAATCGCACCGTCAAGAGATAGTAGATGCTTAAAAGACCATTGTACCTTAAAAAAAGGATAGAGACAAGTGAGAGGGAGCGGACGAGGATTTCAAGTTGAACTTTTGTGCACACTAACCATACAGCAGCAAAGGAAAACTGCGTCATGGCGCCAAGGGCTGAGCAGGATTTGTCGTTTCCGGAAGCCCAGGGCCGAGGCGAAGAATCTGCTGGCAGCATGACCGGTCCGACACCAAACGATAAAGACGAAATAACGTCGCAAATGCTTAAACAAAGCATTAAACGATCATATGGTGTCGTATCACCACGATTCTTAAAGACCCGATACACAATCAGACTGCTTCCAATCAACGAAAGAGATCCTGATACGGCGCTCAGGATGCTCATTACAATTTCTTGGTCATCGTCCAGCGTAGTAATGTTAGGGTTGTACTCCTCCTGGTCCGTCATCTTGGAACCACACTGTGCTCTATCTCTTCTCTAGCTTCATTTCATCGATCAGGGAGAAGGGAAATAGGAACAACGAAAAGCGTTGTCGATTGAGCTCGAGAAAGTTTTGGCAAGACTTCATTGCGGCAATTCACTCTTTGGGACTGCACGTCGTATTCCTGGTAATACCTGTCTCTGCTATGGTATCGTACAGCCAGACAGTACAGTCGAACACGTACCAGGTATTACCGAAGCGAAAATACCACGGTATTCTCACTGGATTCTGTTCGCCAAAAATCCTTCTTATTAGCCGAAAGCTCTCATTTCGCCGGGATCGGTTCAAACACCGACTCATTCGACCGCTGCTTTCCTGTGCTATTGAAGACTTTCGCTCCTGACCTCTATTCTTTCACGTTGACAGATCTGCCTTCAGAAAGCAAAGAGACGGCATCATCTATACCGATGTCCGTATGACAAATCCCTGTAAATGCTCTACGCTACCTACATAGTTGCTTACTACATACAACCAGTCTTATAATCCATATTCTTCGCAGGTCGTCTCCCAAGAAAAGAAGCTGCCAAGACGCATGAACAAAGATTCTCCGTCTCAGGGTTGCCTCAATTGGATCTATCGTCGTTATTAGCCCCCCTCGCCTTCTTCTGCCAAATCAGATTCGCATACAATGTGGACCTGGACGCTGTGGTCCGTCCGGCTGCAGCAGGCGCAGCTTGGGAGCTTGTCATCCGGACAATCGACGATGATCGATCGGTGTCTTGCAGATGTGCAGAAAGTTTCAGGTATGCTGTCCTGATCAAGGCCACTGCCATGAAGAAACACCAACGACAAATGCTGCATTTCGCCAAGGAACGCGGGGATTGGACCCGTGAACATATTGTCGCTCAAACTCAGAATTTCGAGGTGCGTTAACTGAGCAATCTCAGATGGGAGAGTCCCGCTGAACTCGTTCTCGGCAAGATCCAGCTGAATCAGGCGGGTAGCATTAAAAATGTTTGATGATATCGTTCCACGGAGGTTGTTCGCAGACAACCGAAGGAAACGCAAATGTTCCGAGTCAAAGAGCGAATCTGGCAAGGTCCCCGACAACATATTTTCGCTCAAGTCGATTCCGTCGATTTTCTGGAAATCGCCGAACTCATCGGGGATTGTTCCCGTGAGGGCTAGTTCCTTCAGAGTCAATTCACGCTAGTATCATCACAGAAGAAGACACGCCGTTGAGTGATAGATATCATGAATCGTTTGTCAACAATGTGAGTGGACTTACGAGCTCCGTTAACTGTCCAATTTCAGTGGGGATGGTTCCCCCTACATCGTCATTGTCAAAGATCACAAGTCTACGCACTGTGCCCAAAAGGCCAAGATGTGTCTGTAGCGTGCCACTAAGTTCATTCTAAAGACCAAAACGGCTCGTAAGCAGCGGCTCGCGTATCGAAGTTGCAGGTCACAAGTATATAAATGCTTACCTCCGGCATTTCAAATTCCTCGACGATCTCCTGGAACGAACAAAGGAGGCCGTACCAGCTGCAGATTTCATCAGTCAACCAGTCATCGGTTTCTTTCCACCACAGTCCTCCCATCGTTAAATACATATCAATAAGAGTATGAACCGACAACTGAAAGACTGGTGCTGATAGGTTCCAAAACGCGACTCCGCGCTCACTCATCTCTGAAATATTCGCTGCGATCAACAAGTTGAGATTGTCCACGTCGCAGCTATCTGTGTCATCGGTGATATTCGGGCCGTAAAATTCATTCTCCAGAAGAAAGTTCTTTTGCTTTGCGTAAGCTTCTTTTCCAACAATGCTCAGCGTATCGTAGAAACCCATGGTGCTCCCAGTACAATTACATCGGCGGGCCACCGGTTGCATTTCAATGGGGACATCACATGGTCCAAGATTTTCATCATCCTCATCTTCGGGAAGCAAAATGGCCATTGCAGCGACAGCGCCTGCAATGACCAAGACACCAATAATCATAATGATTAGCAAGTTTCGACGGTACGTGTCGTGCTTTGTGTCCTCTGCAACATATATTTTCTCCGCATCTGACACCATGGTGGCTTCGACATCAGTCTCTGCCATCATGCCAGGGTTCTCGGGCACCTGCTCGCCTGGCATTACTTCGTCTCCGGGGAACTCATCGAACTCATCATCATTTCCATCATCGCTTGCCCCTGGACCTGCGTATGAAAATGCCCCGGGCCGATCGCAAACTCGTTCAAGAGTCGTTGGTTCGACAAGGGTTCGATTACTAGTTTCTCCAGAGGCCTTGCTGGCAGAAGAAACACCTTTACGAACCTTTGCAAGCCGGGTTCCTGCCTTGTAGTTATCACTTTGTGCTGGATAGGACTCACTTGAAGTTGGTGCCATTGACTTTTCTGAGCTAGACATGGTGCTTTTCTTTTCATCTTCGATAGACATTTTGACAGGTTTTCTTTCAACGCCAGTTCCATTCGTATCTGCTGCGGTCGGCGCCTTTGAATTCCTAGTTCTGCGATGCCTTCCGAGATTGGTCTTACCCTTGTTATTGTCAGTCTTTGACGGGTAGGATACACTCGTCCTTGGAGTCACCGTTGCTTGTGGGATGGGCATGCTCTTTTCCTTTTCTGCTGCATCGTTGCCAGCAGCATCTTCAGCGTTTAGACGCGACGAGCTTTGACCTTGGAACTCTTGGCTCCAGTATTTCGACATCTGCGCTAAATGTTCCCCCTGTGCAGGACTTGTCTTCTGTTGTCCACCGGGAAGCGCCGATTTGGATGGTTTCGAACGTGCTGACATCCTCTCAGCCTCTTGTCTCGTTTCCCTTTCCCTTGCCTTCTCTTCAAGCTCTGCGATGTCCTTTGGGTCCAAAAACGAGGGCTTGGAATCATTTGGGTCCTCATCTTCGTGGGCCAGCATTATGGTTGATGAGTCTACGTTGGTAGAGATGCGATACCGATGTCAATGACTACCCTGCAGGGTATTGTGACCTTTTGAGGTTCTTCATTTCTTCACCACCAACAAAATGGCTGCTCCGACACATACATTGACCCACGCAGTTTGGAGTGGACCGATTATGACCGGTGAAATGCCGCAGTATCTTGGGCGAAATGCCATAGCATGCCTCAACATCTTATGTGTTTGGGATATTTAGATTTAATAAAATATATGCCTCTCCTTAAATGAGTTAGATGACAAGAAGCGCCAACGCCTTCTTGCCGGTTCACTGTTTGTTTTGTCTACCGGTTCGCTGTTGCTTTTCGATACCAGTAAGTATTTCAAGGTGTATGTTACATACTCTCCGACCGATAGAACGAACTCACGTACCTGGTAGACTGCAAGTCCCCGATCTGCCTGATAGTACACTAAAACGTCTTGCTCCAAAACGGGGATTGCCACTTCTCTGATACTACCTTACTACTTATCTACAGTAGATGAACTTCTGAGTTGAAACAATGTGCTATCTGGAAGAGGCGAGCCGCAGAACCTCTTTTGTAATGTAGCGATGCCCTCTACTGCACTATAAAACATAGTGTTGTACGCAAATATTCTAGTCTCAACTGAAACGTCTGACGCTACTAGTGCAGGAGAGTCAGATTCAAACTAGCTGCGACCTCTTGACGTCGCTTGGAGCACAAGCGAACGCAATCGCTTCTTCTCCCCAGCCGAAAATGGATTGTTGTGGCCACAATGAAGATTCAGAAAAGACCCAACCACTGCATGGCCGCTGGACTGAAGATGTCGATCCTTCCAACTTGCTTCAATGTTCGCAGGAGAGCCCAGTCGAGCAACGATATATTGCAGAGTTCCAATGACGAAGCCTAGTTCGTGACTCACTGTTGGCAAAACAGAGACAAACTCATTAACACAGGTCACGACAGGTCTTTCCCGAGTTGTTTGTTGGATAGAAAACGTACCATTGGAAAGAATATCATCATTCGGATTCTCTTGCAGGATTTTCTGCATATTATCCAATACTTCCGGAGCGGGTTTTGGGTGGACGGTCGTTTCAGACTCCTGGCTCTCGTAGCCGGGTGGTCGACAGTCGAAATCTGCGGGCACCACCGGGCCGAGACGACCCAACGACGTGCTTGCTTGTTCTTCAGTCCAATTGTGTCGATGTTCCATGCCTTCTATCACGGTTTGTCCTCCGAAGGTCAACGTGCAACAAAGCCACGCCAGAGTGACATCATACCCCCCTCGCACTGCCATTCCTAGGGCCGCGCCGCACAAGCCTTCACATGTTCCAAGATACTTCCAAACCTGGAAAATGGGCGAGGAACATTCAACGCCACGCATGGCAGCCTCTGCATCGGTCGTAACATACTTCTTTTTTTCGATCGACGCCAATTTACCGATTCGCTTTACGCAAGCGGCAAAGTGAAATCCTTCTTCTAGTGATATGTGCTTGTCCGCAGGCCACACCGGCGGCGTGAGCCTAGCAGCCGACGGCGGAACATATCGCGACGCTGAAGTCGACGTGAGACCCAAGGGAACAAAAGTATTGTTGACGAACGACAGATTGCACTCACCATTCACTGGCACGTTCTCGTAGTCCACTGCCATTCGATATTGGATCGGAGCCTCCATCATCCAACCAACTCGTTTCGTTGGCGCTGCGCCACGATATATTTCTTTCCAAACGGCAATACCAGCTTTCAGAGACGCAGAATCAAAGATGATAACATCGGCGGAATCATTGGCAACGACTTTTGGACACGCAGCTGCAATGAAATCATTCGCAACATCAGTCGACCAGAACGGAGCCAACATCCTAATCGCGTAGCCAGACCAACCTCCGACAAGTCTTTGAGCGACTGCTTCCAGGTTGCAAAACGTTCTGTCACAGATGAGAAGCGACATTTTGTCGCGCGTGAAAGACGATTGCGATAGTTGTCGTGCTGTAGCTGAAGCTGCAACACCACCGATACTTTCGCCGTGGACGACGAGTGTTTCGACACCCAAATTCGATATGATGTGGGATCCTACCGCTTCGCCGTCGGCGCGAAGCGTGTCGGGCGTGGGCTGGGTCAATTGATAGTGTGAGAGGAAATGGATAGAATATCAGGTGGGCGTGTACTCGTTGCTGCTGAGACATACCTGGAATCCACAAAAGGTGGCGTGAAGGATTCTGCGAATGCGTCCAACCGCACCGTCGATGTAGGGCTCTTCGCCTCCGCGCTTTCCGATCCCACAAAAGCCAGCACCATAACTCCTGCCGAATCCAGCGTAATTGAACAAATATACGTCAAAGCCGAGGTTGGTGTAAAAGTCCGACCAGCATGCTTCGTTGACAGCACCTTCCGGGTCAATATTGCCACCGGCTAAACTCATTCCTGCCGCCACTTCGATCAGGCCAGCATTTGGATTGCAATACAGGACGGCTTTTGTACCGCGTTGCAGGGGCGAGTTCTCCGTTGATTTTGCTGGAATACGAATGACATCAATCATACCACCATCTTTGCGTTGGACCCAAAGCTGCTGTGCTCCCCGATACCTCGACAACATGCAACCTCTCTGCACATCAAAACCAAAGATACAAGTGTGCAGCGGTGGATCCAGCATTGGAAGGATGGAGGACAAGCCACTTCGCACAGAATCCATCAAAGTTCCACTTTGTTCCTCAAATCGCCGTCGAACATTGTCCGTTGACAGATCCCCTTCATCGTCGCTGTCGGACCCCGAGCCGTCGGCGGGCACCGGCTTTAGGGAGCCTACGAAATCACGGAGTTCACTTGCAGCAATTCCTAACGAATTTGCAGTGATCATGAGTGAAGGGGATAATGGTTGCGACTTTCCGTTTGTACTCTCCAGAATGGGCTTCGCCTGAGCCTCCAATCGATCCATCTCGCCAAGCACAAACAACAACTTTTCGAGAAGCAGCCTGCCATCCGTTTGTGCTTGAACCTACGACAAGGCTAGATTAGAATAGGAGCCTCCGAATTGAGAATATCAACAAAAGACTTACCGTCAAGCCCGAAAGGTCTCCAATGTCACCTGTGAGGCGATTGTTGCCAAATTTTGTCAGATCAGGAGCCGAACCACTCGATGTTTGCTGGCCATCATTCAATATATAACTCAAGACGTCTGTATAGACACCGAGCACTCGATCACGGTAAGATTTTGATCGTTTCCACAGTGTAGCAATCTCGTAAAAGGTAGCCGACGCCTCGTCCCCTTTTCCAGCAGCATTGATGGCTGCCGCCAAGTCAATTAGAGTATTTGCCGAATTGACAATCATCTTGACCGAATACTTTGCAAACTCTTTTTCAATCTCCGACGAGACCCGCTGCAAAAGACGAACATTAGCTATCTGGGCACAAAAGAAAAGCGAATCTTCCACGACGATCCAAGTCTACTCACATTGGAAGATCCAGGAAAGGCAATCATTCGAATGATTCCTCGTCCGACCATGAAGACAACGCCAACCATCATAGCATACACTCCCATCTCCGTAACGAGAAAAGAGACCAGCCAGAAAGGAAGCCACAATGCAATCATGAACAGATATCCGCCAAGAAACACAGCAGCCGACATTTTGCCATTGTTGACCACCATTTGCAGTGGACCCGGCAATGCATCGGCCATGGTTCGGACACCGAGCGCCCAGAAGACGCCCCTTCGAAAACCAGGATTCTGCATGGGACCAGATGACAACATAGTACTATCCGAAGAATGATGGTTTGCCGACGACGACGTTTCCATTCTCAGATTGGAAGTCAAGAGCAAATCCCCAAAATCGTCGTCCTCCTCGCCAGCCCGCAATAGCGGTGCTCCCAGCTCCTCGTTTCCGTCTTGAGAAAACACTTTGAGATATTCCTTTCAACAGCAGCAGCTAGACGATAGTATCACAGAATAGCTAATGGCACAGATGCTTAATGGAGAGCCAGCTTTGTGGAAACAGGAGTCACTGCGCACAAAGTGACAGTTGTGGAAATGACGGTAACAATGGAAAATATTTGAGGAAGGAGGGGTGCATTTCTCCCCCGCAAGGAGGTTTCCGATTCACGAGGTCCGTACCTCGTTCAGAATTGGACCTCGAGGGGAAGACGCATTGCCTCCTCTTACCTGGTACATACATAGCGAGGTACTAACTACTGTGTGTTATGACAAGTATGTAGCATTGAAACCCGAGCATAACTCCGAAAACAGTTTATTCCACTCGACTAGAAAACAGAGAAGCCAGCGCGAAGACTACTTATCGTCTTGGATTCTGTCAAACTTTCATTTTCAAAATCGCAGCAGTTTCCACCAGTGTATTTAGGCGACGACTCGACTACACCGAAATCTCCTGGAAATAGTATCTAGCAATAATGTGAATAGTGGTGGAGCAAAATGGTCTATTAAAACTGGTGGCCTGTTCTTGTAGTGATACACAATACTATGGAAGGAGCGCAACATACGCGAGAGCCAGCATCCCAGTAGCATCTATTGGCCGTGGAAAGCAGCAGGGATATTGTTTTGAAACAACTAGTACACAGCTCGCCGGGCCTCGTCGTGGTATCCCAAGGCTTCATCCAAGACGTAAAGTGCTCGGTCAAGCCGTTGGAATCCGTCAATCAGTTCCTCTTCGTTGATGATGAGAGGAGGTGCGCAGTGAATGTGTGGATAACGGTGTAGTCCAACCAAGCCATTCTGGCGGTAGGCTTCCTTGTACTTGTGGAAAGCGGCATGGGCAGCTTCGTGTTGGAGCTTGGGGTTGGCTCCGTGGGGATCTTGTACGTCGAAGCAACCAAACAAACCAATGTTACGGTACTGCTTGATGCACGGGTGATCATTGGCAAGTTTGACCATGCACGCCTCAAAGAGGGGTGCTATTTGCTGCACTCGTCCAACAATATTGTTTTGAAGCAAGTATTTGATGTTTTCGTAGGCGACAGCCATGGCAACAGGGTGCGCTTGGTAAGTCGATCCCCAGCCTAGAGGTTTGTCCTCAAAGAATTCCATAATTTCTTCCGTGCAGGCAGTCATGGACAGGGGCACGGCAGCACCCGAGATACCCTTGGCGCTCGAGACAATGTCGGGCATGACGCCTTCGTAGTTTTGAAAACCAAACATCTTTCCAGTTCTTCCAAAGCCCACCATGACTTCATCCACGTGCATCAAGATGCCGTATTGGTCACAGAGAGCACGGATTCCCTGCATGTAGCCCGGTGGCATTATGAGACAGCCTCCAGCTCCTACGATACTCTCCATGACGATCGAAGCAATGTTGTCGGGTCCTTCGTTCAAGATTTGCTCTTCCAACATGTTCAACGCCGCCTGGACGTTCTCTTCTTCCGTCGCGTTGTTACCTCCAGGCTTGAAGAACAAAGGAAAGGGATTAAACGCCTTTACAAAGCCTGGAACATTGTCACTTCCGTACCACCGACGTAAATCTCCAGTAGCGGCACCCGCAGCTGCCGTCGCTCCGTGGTACGATCTGTACCAACTAATGACCTTTTGGCGCCCAGTGAATCTACGGGCCATCATGATTCCAGCCTCGTTCGCTTCTGCCCCACTGCTAGGAAACACCGCTGCTCTCAAGTTTCCAGGCAAAACTTCCGACATCAACTGATTCAAACGAGTTCGAACTTCTGTGATACCAATACCACCGTATGTAAACGGCAATTGCCGCATCTGATAGGCCGCCGCCTGTACGGCCGCCTCTGGCACATCATGCCCCAAGTTCGCGCAGACCGCTTGAGACGTCCAATCCAAGTATTGGTTGCCCTTGTCGTCGTACAAGTAAACTCCCTCGCCGTGTGTCATGTTTGGAACATTATGTCTAGCAGCACCCGGCACCCAGGTCATCATGAAGGGATTCTCGGCTCGCGACTGATTCAATTTCTCCGACGTCCACGTGCCCAGAGGCTGAAAGTGGGCGGCATCCACGGTAGGAATGGCATCGGCAAAGTTATCCCTGGCCTGCGATTGATAAATTCATGCATAAAATGGATGAGAAATTGCGGGAAAATGCCGTCATTCGTCTGCCACCGCCACGATCATTCCATCGGTACGCGGCCCCTCTCACTGCATTAACGACGGGTTAAACCCCACACCAAGGTATCCAATGACCCCAACATAAAGAGATCAATACCAAGACTATCCTTATTAACATGGGGGTACTTAACCCGCAAGTTTGGGTGTGATTGTATCGTTCCGTGTGCCGCACGGAGAAATTGTGACCGCCACCAATCTCTGGCATTCTCATACTTGTGCGACCCATCAAGAATGTCATCTTCCAAACTTACATTGATAGAAGGGAGGATGCGAGACCAATTCTGGGCACCCTTGGGGACTTTATGGCGGAGAGCCTTGATGGTTCCTTTGGTAATAGTAGAACTCATGGTTGTTCTTCACACCGACCGATGGCTTCTTGTGGATGGAGGGACGAGTGAAAAAAGTGAGCCTGTCATTTTCGCCATGAGAACGAAAACCGGAAAGAACAGAATTTCTACGTGATTTCAGTACCACGAACTACGACTGCCACATGGCGCGCTGGATTTGGGACCTCGATAACCGAGCTTGTGCCACACCATCTTGCGCTGGCCGAAGCGCCGAAAAGATAGCGCGAGCTATTGTTCCTACCTAGTTCGTTTGTCTTCTACCTCTATGTGCGGGTTGGGAGGCGGTGTCCCTTCGAGAGGTCTCATTCTGGAATCCAAGAATTCGACCTGTTCCGTTTTGGACGAAGGAATCTTCTCGCTACACTGAACACCACGACTTTTCCTCGACCTCGTCATGGTGGCCGCCGCCCTGGTGGCAACCCTATCATGTTTGGGAACATTTTAGTGTGTCGCACTGCGACATATTGTATATGCCTCTATTAGTCTTAACGCTGATTCGATTGGCTCTCCTATTAGTAATTTTAGTGTTTCTGCTGATGCTATTGGCTGCTTTTTAGTGGAGCAATTCTATTGGCTGCTCTTGTAGTGGAGCGCAGACCGCGCGATTCCCCTCAAATTTGTTGGACCAAGGCTTGCTATGGGGGGTGGTTGGCCTCTGTAGCTTTTACTTCTGAGACAGTCACACTTTGCTGCTTGGAATGAATCATAGCTACTCCTCCCTGCTTTTACATACTAGCAGGTGGAAAATTAGCAGTAGCTCAAGTAATAATAGCTATTATACTGCTACTACTAGTAGTAGTCGCTTACTTCTTGTCCTGGATGTCCTGCTGCTGGTGGTGCAGTGGTCTTGGGAGCGCTGGGCAGCGAGAGGACGAGGAGGACAACGAAGGCAAAGCGGATGGAGGACGACCGAACAAGGACTAGTGCTGGTGCTACCTCATAGTACAACCCCTGCTGGGCTACTCCTTTGACTAGCTAGCTAAGTGCACCAGCAGCACTCATCCTGCTAGTACTACTTGTACTTACTAGTACTTCTACTAAAACAGCAAAAAGTGCATGCTATCCATTTGCATGCTATCCATTTAGCAGCTAACTGGATGATTGGAGAGGAACCATCTTGCCAGATTGCCGAAGCGATAACGGCTACCTGGAAGAAAGGCAGCTGAGGAGTCTCACGACTCATCGGACTTTTTCACCCATCAGGGATCATCAGCGAGATGATGAAACCGTAGTACAAAGGTTAGTAGTACTACTATTAAGGCAGCAAAAAGTGCGCACTATCCATTTAGCAGCTACCTCGACGATTGGAGAGGAACGATCTCGCCAAATAGTATCATGTTTTTCTCACCACTGTTGTTGTTGTTGTTGTTGTTGTTGTTGTTGTTGTTGTTGTTGTTGTTGTTGTTGTTGTTGTTGTTGTTGTTGTTGTTGTTGTTGTTGTTGTTGTTGTTGTTGTTGTTGTTGTTGTTGTTGTTGTTGTTGTTGTTGTTGTTGTTGTTGTTGTTGTTGTTGTTGTTGTTGTTGTTGTTGTTGTTGTTGTTGTTGTTGTTGTTGTTGTTGTTGTTGTTGTTGTTGTTGTTGTTGTTGTTGTTGTTGTTGTTGTTGTTGTTGTTGTTGTTGTTGTTGTTGTTGTTGTTGTTGTTGTTGTTGTTGTTGTTGTTGTTGTTGTTGTTGTTTTTCTTGTTGTTGTTGTTGTTGTTGTTGTTGTTGTTGTTGTTGTTGTTGTTGTTGTTGTTGTTGTTGTTGTTGTTGTTGTTGTTGTTGTTGTTGTTGTTGTTGTTGTTGTTGTTGTTGTTGTTGTAGCACTAGTCGAACGGCAGCCTACTGTAGGTACTTCAGTACTAACTACTGCCACCTTCAGTGCATCATCCTACTACCTGCGGGGCGGTGGCGCTCATAGGCACTAGTAGTACTACTAACAGCAGGCAGCCCCCCGACGACGACATCACCACTATGACTTCTGCTGGTGCCTGTATCTCTAGTAGTATTACTACTAGCAGCTCATCTCAGCAGCTAGCCACTACTACCACTAATACCAGGTGTCTGGTGAGCTGTACTGGTACTATTGCTAGCTGTACCTACTATGAACTTATCTGCTGTATCGTACTATAGTTCGGCAGCCTTCGGCGCACCTGCGGTGCACCGCCCTCCCCCTTTCCCCACCCCTAAAATTTTATTATAAAGTTCCCAAACACCGAAAAATTGCTGCCCTGGTCGAGCGTTCCCTTCAACCATAATTGGGGGGATTTTGAGTGAGTCGATTGGATCCGCTGGCAAAGGCTCCGTCCTAGCTAGAACACTTCTACTTGACTACTCGTTAGTTTGAATGGGGTATGATAACGAAGTGACAGTATGGACCTCAAAAGCAAGAATTCGTACTAGATTTGAACTACCCACGGATTAAGGTCGGACGACTGTTGTCCTGGGTCCTCTTTGATTCGGAGCACACAACGCTATCTGGCAACATGGCTTCTACTACCAGCTAAACAAAGTTTAGACGTAGTCTCCCTTGACTTCCAAAAGCTCGAGAGTGAAAATCAAGACAGATCCTCCAGGGATAAGTGCACCTACCAAAATGAACATATATTGTTAGTACCGAGAGGCAAGAAAAAGAACATCGCCAAGCGCAATAGCATCAGCTACGACGCATAATACTCACCAGCCCCACGATCTCCGTATGCAAGCTCTGTGACGAAATTGAAATAAAAATAATAGGAAAATATGTAAGCCAACTAGTATTGCTGCCGCGACAAATACAAGGACCATGCCATTTCAAAGTAACATACCTGATGGAATGTACAATTCCCACTTTCCACCTTCCTTCATGAGCTGCATGGCTTCGGTCCATCCCTTGATGACTTGGTTCGGGGCAAATGTCGTAGGCTGGATGGATGGGCAACACGAGAGACTTAAATTAGCTGGCCTGCATTTTTTCATCGCCACTGTCGTGTCGAGACAGTGCAACTACCACCACCTGACACAACTAACGTACCGCTCCACGCTTGTAGGAAGAGTCGAACTCAGTCCCATCAATCAAAGTCCCGGCATAGTGGCAAGCGCAAGGGCTGTTCAAGGTGGGGGTCTTTCCCGTACCGACGATCAATTCCTTGTACAATAGACCGGATGCCAGTTTGACCACCCCGTCTTCCTTTTCCTTGGCGGCCAAGAAATCCAAACCAGCTTGGTTGGTTCCGGCGGCTACCGAGGAGATAGCAAAGACGAAGAATAGGAACAAAGAACGTAGAGAGAACATGATACTGCTGTCGGTATGGATAGTGATCGTTTGCAACGACTGGAAAGGTTGTGACCTTGGATGGAATTTCGCGCAACCCCGTCGTCGGAATCTCTGATGCATCTGGTCGCTGCGGCACTTCCGCCACCCCGGCGGTCATTGCTGCTTTTTGCTCTATCTGTAGAGATCTTCGAGATAGAGATCGTTTGTCGGCGCGAGTGCTCCAAGATACTGGTACCAGGTACGCGTTGGGGGGAGGGGATGAGTCAGTCACTGGAGTCGATTGAACCCCCTTCATCCATCGCTTCCCCCGAAATCGCATTGAATCTGGTCCAAACAAAACGCATCGTTGCTATCGTCGTGATGTTGATGATTGCTGTTGGTAGCATCTCATCAACGACAACTTGGCAACGCCATCTATTATTAGAGTAGAGTTCACTGCCATTCATACTACTTCATCTTCCGTCTTATTATTCGACATTTCTATACAATCATGTCCGACGACGAAGCTCACGTCTTGCAGCCCATCGACATTATTTACTGCGGAAAATGTGGCATCCCACCGGAATACTGCGAGTATGGCCCTGATTTTGAATCCCATTGCAACCCTTGGCTAAAAAAGAATCATCCAGAACTTCATGCCAAACTCAAGGCCCTTCGAGGAGATGAAACGTCCACCAAAAAGGAGGAATCCCCTGAAGAAAAGCCAGCGCCCCCCTCGGCCCCATGGACGACAGAGGAACGTTTGACTGCCTTTTACAACCAATATCAACCCGACAAGATTTCGGATGTTCCGTCACTTTTAGAGAAATATGCTGGCAAAGAGGACAAGTTATTCCTGGCGCTAGTCAAAAAGTACGGTCCCGAGCCCGAAGACCCTTACTTTGCAGACGAAGATGATGATGACGACGACGAGGAAGGCGGGTCAGGTGACGAATTGGAAGAGGGCATGGAAAACTTGAATGTGGGCAAGAAGCGTCGTGGCGTCAAGGCAAAGAAGAACCAAAAAGTCGAAACACGAGTTGTAATTCAGAAAGAAAAGCGCAATAAGAAAAAGGCAATTACAATCATTCATGGAATGGAAACGGTCCCTGGAATCAAGCTAAAGGACGTTGCCAAGGACTTTAGCAAACGCTTTGCGGGTAGTTCCAGTGTCAAGGATGACGCCAAGGGAGACAAGCAAATCATCATTCAGGGCGATCATATGGAGGATGTGGCAGAGATGGTCGTCAAGAAATTCAAAGTACCTGGATCCTGTGTCTTTCTCGACTTTGATGGCGATGTGGCGCCATACGAATAAAACGTTAGAGCAGAACATGACGGCCTACTAGCTAGCTCTACTCAGATAAATAATCGCGTCGATGCTATAACTTGTAGTAGTACAAGGGCCAGGCGGCCCCCGGTTGATGCTCGACGTGCAACAGGGCTCGATCGGATTCAGTCTCGCCAGGCAGCTTTGCCATGTAGCAAACAACGTGCAAATCGCCTTCTTTTAGTTTCTCCTTGTGTTTCAAAATCAACGGATGAATCAATTTCAGCCCCCTTGGAATCAGATACAAAAAGAAGACTGTCGCCTGGTCAAAAAGGTCGGAAGATTCCAGAGCATTGGCGCAAACGAAACGAACAGACAGGTTGTCGTGTATTCGATTTGCTTGGCGAAGCTCTTCCAAGCTCTTGTTGCAGACCTGTATCCGATCTGGATCAATATCGACTCCAAGTAGCGAAACCGTTGGTGGTAGTTGATCGGTGGACGACAGTCGTTCGGCCCATTCCAGCAGAATCCGCCCATCCCCACATCCAATGTCGCAAATCTTGTCGTGGTCTCGTAACGGGATCCATTTCTCCAGATGATCCACGGCACTTAAAGGAGTCGACCAAAGAGTCTTTCGCGGCGCAAGCATTGTGGAGAGAATACGTGAGATGAAAGGATTGCCAAGCCAAGCATTGAGTTGAGAACATTATCATGGGAAGTAATGCAGTTTTTTTATCGCTCTCGTTTCTCGTCCCGCCGCCGATCCGCCGTTTTTTGGGCTGAATTGAATTCGGGCTGGTCGTCTTTGGTTCCATGTTGGCGCTGAATTTGTCTGCGAGAAATTCTCGAACAAAAAACATAGACGGCATCATCACGAGATCTGGCAGCGCACCGCATGAATCATCATGGTTTTCCAAGAAACTCGAAAACACGTGCCTTCAAAAATAAGGGGGTTCCTCTTCGGAAAAATACCAGCTCTTATTTTTAGCTCAATGCATATGATAATAAGCTCATTCCGAGTAGGAGCAGGCTACTATTAGAGCAGCGAAAAGTGCGCGCTATCCATTTAGCAGCCACCTGGACGATTGGAAAGGAACGATCTCGCCAAATCGCCGGAGCGATAAACGGCTACCTGGACTAGTACTATCATGTGTATCCCACTCCTCCCCCCCCGACAACAGGTGGCCGCGGTCTTTGATTCTTGTGGTTTCTCTGCGGCTTTGCTAGTAGTAGCAGTAATACTACAACTAGCCCCGGATCGGTCGCCCCCCAGCACCAGGAACAGCAGTGGCATAATGATCATAAGAAGAAGAAGCCATCCCACCATTGGCTATCATTTCTTCGATTCCATTTAAAAGAGCGCTGGTGCTGCTGGCCTTGTTGCAAGAGGCAAGAAATTCGTTGGCTTCAAAGGCAAATTGCAACAAAGCATCCTTGTCTTCCGATGCTGCTGCAGCACCTTCTTCCACTAGTGGTGTCACGCTTGTTGCTGTCGTTGTTCTGCTGGTGGGGGGACCTCCTGTCGCCCCCTGCTGGTGCTTTTGCCCTCCTCTCAAACCCGCTATCTTGACTTTTTGACGCACCATGCCCAAGCATAGCTCAGGCCGCCTGCCTCGTATCATCAACGGATGCCGGAAGGCTCCTAGGTCACTGTCAAGAGCGTCCTTCACAAGTTCGAAGCCGTATATGGCCAGCTGACGCTGAATGCTTCGGAACTTGGGGGTTGGGTTGAAGTAGCGCGGTAGGATCAACGCCTCCAATGTGTTTTGGGAACGAATCCTGAAGGCTCTTCCGTGAGGAAGCCAAGACACGATAGTATTGTCGTTTGGGTCAAGGGAAGCATCATCCAAGAGACGATTGAGCTTGAACGGGAATTCAAACTACACGACGGGAGAAGAGGATAGTAGGAAGAAAGAAGAGCAACGTAGAAAAGAGGAATGATCACCAGGAAATTGAAACAGATGGTAGCGGTGAGAAGAATCAAGAAAGGATGAACAACAACAGCACCACCACCATCGGAGGATGTCTAATATTATGAATGTACTTGAGATGATTTTAATGCTGGGACACGACCAGCAGCACCAGCACCACCACGATCCTCGGTGCTAGCGCCACTTCCACCGGGTGCTGCTGGTGACTCTCTATCACCAGACTCCATAAGAACCGAGGAAGAAGCTGTTTCTTCCATTGCTGATTTCTTACTATTGTTGGAGGAGCCAGAGGATTTGGTCAATGCTTGTCAATTTGTTGTGAGCAGCATCATCGTCTAATAGCCAACCATGAATAGTAGAGGCACAAGAGACAAATCGCTCTTCTTCCTTCTTGCCGCCGGGATTGCATCAACCTAGGTACCATAACAACTTTTTTAACGATAAATAAAGGCTCATCACGCCGTGGGACAAATGAGCCCTCATGTACTACGAATACGATACCAGGTACGATATTACGATCCGAGTCTGAAGCTATGCGTCCTGGCGAAAAGATCAATGACTATTTGCGCGAAACCCCTCCCCTCTTCACTCGGCAGGTTGTCAATGGCCGACCGCACTAAATTCGTCTCTTCTGCCATAGCATATGATAGAGCTGTTTTTCCTTGTATCATAGATAATATGCATGCGCCATCAAGAACGGTTGACATCTTGACAGGCAACAAAGCAGGATACGCCAAGGGCATTGCGAACATTCTTTCGATGTTGCTGGGAGGTGCGATCCCGGATTGGAGAAAGTCGAATACCGCTCTAAGTAATCAATCATTCAAGACCTTCAAGAATTCTATGATAACGTTTATTCATGGTCCCCCCCCCATCAAAATGTGTAATATTGTCACATTTCGCCACAAAGCCGCTTACACCGATAGATCCCCGTTCTTACCAGATACATACTGTACCTGCAACCTACACTCGTGAAGTCGAGTGAGTCAGTCGACTTCTAATGCCCGCCGCGCGACGCACAGTTCAACAAATTAGTCATATGAGTCAAATCTGACAAAAACCAATCTGCGGCCCCAGCATATTTGTTTTCGTATTTTGCCGCGGTGCCATTATCAAACCCTTGCGGCCTACGATACCTGGTATCGCCCTGTCTACTAATAGCTTGTTCAGCAAACGGCTGCCCTTTGAAAGCGGAATTTGTCAATGGCAATGATGATCAAAGAACCAGCAGTGGCTGCTTTTGACGTTTAGAAGGACTGTTTTTAGCACCGCAACAAAGCTCGGCACCAAAACGAGAAGAACAGAGTCGGTACCACATCATCATGGCCCCGCAAAATCGACGCATCGTCACTTTGCGTGATCTCGGGTCTCAATCTCATCATGGTTCCCCTGAATTTGATGATTCTGCTGGTAACAGCGTGAACAATACGGTAGCACAAAGCGCCCCACCATCCGCCAAATTACCTGCCCTGCCGCCAGCACTTTCAGGATCCTATTGTCAACCGGCCACCTCCTTCAAGTCGTCGTCCAATGCTACCCAAAGCAGCATTCCACTTTGTCATATCCCGATACTCCCCATGGCAAATGCCTGCAAAGAAACTCTTGAGCGAGTATGGAAGGAATTCCAGCCCATCATTCAACGGCGTGGCTACAACGTGATGTCGATATCGGAATTGTGCTGTTGCGGCGACGGCTTGGACAGCCAGCCCGGTCGCCGTCGTCCTCTCCGAAAACAGTCGGACAATGTGTGGGGATACAACCAGACGTCCTTCTTTCGCAGGGGAGGTCATCGGTCATCTAGTACTAGTCACTCGATTCATTTGAGGTTACGACAACCACGGCATCACAATACACAACTATTGTCCTGGGAAGATGTGGCAGGGACCATGGCGCATGAATTATCGCATTGCGTCCACCAGAATCATTCCAAAGACTTTTACAACCTCATGGAGGAAATTTTAGAAGAGCATGCCATGCTGCAGCTTGAAACTATGGGAAACGTCATTTATGGGGGCAGGGGATCGGCGGCGGCCACGGCAGCTCCTAATATCCCTGAAACAGGTGGTCAACGATTGGGAGGAGAAACTCCCATCAGCAATGTGGCTGGAAAGAGTCGATTGTTGGATGGGCACATCAATACTGCTGGTGGACGCCGTTTAAACGAAAACGGCGCTAATAATCCAGCATCTCCTAGGTCTCGTCGGGAAGCCATGGCGAGAGCGGCGGAAAGGCGGTGCCGACAAATGGAGCAACTCAAACGTATGATTGAAGCATCCAAAGAGCCCTGTGTCATTGAAATTTTGGATGACGATTATGATGATGCGAGCGACGAAAATCCGGTCGTGCCACTTCCAAAGGACGAGCATGATTCAAAACCCCGAGCGGTACAAAAGGAGGCCGCCTCGAGTAAGAAATCACCGGCCCATGCCCAAGTTCTCGTCGATTTGACAGCACCCACTCCAACTACTGATAGAACTGCCAAACGAATAAAGACAATCGAGCCGGAGACGATTGATTTGACGTCGCCTCCTGGCGATCGAGCGCTTGTGCGTGCTGGAAACGCTGCATCACATGTTCCACCCATTGCAAAGGCGACCGCAGTGGACGAGGAATCGTCATCTGATGACTGGGAGTGTCTCCGTTGTACATATAGCAATCGTTCTCTGGCGTTGGTGTGCGACGTGTGCCATGGTGAACGCAACCTTACCGCTGGCGTTGAACAAAGTGAAGGTACTATTGAAATAGAGTAACCAGCGACTTGACATGACGATTTTGATACATTTAGAATGTTCTTCATTCTACTCCATAGCTTTGTATAATCCTCTCTAGCATGAATGTGTGCCGTGCTTTTCAGTCCCTCTAGGCAAGCTCCAGGCCGTACAATTCAAATCTGGTCAGGGCTCACAGGGTTCCTAAACAAAGACATCGGCTTCTTTGTTGATTTGTATACCGTAGTAGAAGCCTGCTGATGTCATTTCGGCTCTTCCTCGATTTTCAATCCGATTCCATGATCGCAGCAGCTGTTCGATTTCCAAGTCCGTCAAGGGATACTCTTCGCTGTCGGCCTGGCGATACTTGGCAAAGTAACGGCGAAAAGCAGACACAATATCAGAGCGATGACAGTTTCCTCCGGGCGTCAATCGCTTGCTAGCAAACTCAGCAAACTCTTCTCGAAGTTGATTGGATCGATCCGCCTCTTCCCGAGTCTCCCCCTTTTCACCACTCGCAATGCGACCCAACTCCAGCGTGGCACCTCCAATCAGACTCACGCCGGCAAGCTGCAAGCAGACATCGGAATCGCCTTCTGCTAACTGTAGTAACAAGAATTGCGTAAGAACTCCCAGACAGGCAAAGACGGCGCTCAAAATGAACAAGAATTCGAACGGTGGTGCCGCAAACAATCCATCGTTACGGTCACGAAGCCAATCTTCATCTTTTTCGTCATAGAGAAGGTTGGCAAGGGGTGTAGCCAGAGGATTGGAACGAGATCCCGACAGCAACCAGAGAGCCGCACCCCAT
Organism: Nitzschia sp. DOCU1; assembly: GCA_951394045.1. Lineage (NCBI taxonomy): Eukaryota > Bacillariophyta > Bacillariophyceae > Bacillariales > Bacillariaceae > Nitzschia > Nitzschia sp. DOCU1. The sequence goes on along the minus strand of OX595988.1, from coordinate 956,845 downwards.
GCCAGTGACGGTCCAAGATCGTTTTGCAGATTAAAGTTTTGTAAATTGGATCGATTGGCTTGGGCCGTGGCTGCGGCAGCCGTGGCTCGCTGCTGCGAATTGAGTCGCGACCCCATTGTAATCGTTTGTCGATCCGAACCGGTGAGCTCGTCAGGAAATGTCCGATCATAGGCATTGGCGGGTTTTGCTGTTGTGGAAATCACACCGATGGCCAATGTGGAAAGAGCCGCAAAAGCTTTTCGGCGGTCGACGACACTCTTGGTGCCAGATTCGCCGTTCGGCGCATTTTTTAACTTTTTGGACGGGGACAAATTCGTTCTCGGAGTCAGTGTAGACAAGTTGTTACTACTATCCCTGGAAACACCAGATAGCGAGACGCCATCCACACGAGTCGGCCGCGAGGATGTGAATCCAGCTGTCGAGTAGATTGCAAAACCAGCCAGGAAAGCAGCAATACGAAGGACTTTTCTCGGCAGCATATTTCCGAGAGGGCGCAAGCTTCGTGCAGTTTCCAAGAAGTACCGATAATGCGTATATTCAGAGAGGGGCCTCTTATTGTTTCTCTCGCGTCTTTGGATTGACTTGTCTCATGTGTCAGCAGGATTTCTGTGCTGTTGGCAATCATGGTCATCAGGTCGTTCGTGGTCGATTTGTGTCATTGTGGTTTCTGGGATGCATCCTTGGATCGATGACGTGTTCGCGCGCCGGGCCGCCAGCAAGGATTTCTCTCCGAGAGCAAAAAGGACCCGGAAGCTCCTTCCACCGATGGGGAGTTTTCGTCACAGCAACGAGCCTCCACGGGAGTAAATGGCATCGAAAGGACAAGGTTTCACGACGGCATTCACAATAATCATTGGCAGCAGACCACATCCATTCACTGTCCACTCTCCCATTCCCTCGACAACGACAGTTCAAGTATATCACAATCAGTATCATCATGGCAGAACTCACCGCCGAGGCCGCAACAAAAGTTGCTACAGAAATGAACGAGAAATATCCCGCCATGGTGTATGCCATGACCAAACGAGTCGGCGAAATTCCTGCGGGGTCCAAGATTACATCCTGCAAGGTTGTTTCGCTCACCAGCAAAGAGTGTCAGCTATCGTATGTGACGTGCAAAGGCGACGCGTGTTCCATGCCCAAGAAAGCCACTTATAAATTCAGTCCACCGCTCAGCGGCGACAAAGTGTTCATGCTTCGACTCCAAAGTCGAATCTGCGCTCCCAAATTCAGCTGGCTATTCACCAAACCTTTGGCCTTGTTGATTCTTGTGACGTGTTCTATACTGTCGATTGCTGCCATGGGACTTGGGGTCGCTGGAATGACAGAGCTGCTGGACACAATGCCACGAACGGAAAAGACGGTGACCATGATTTTTGGATCCTCCCACAATTTCGCCGTGGTCGTCCTCATGGCGTGGATTGTGGCCGTCTTGGCTCATTTTATAGAGTGCGCTATCGCCTACCGACATTGTGAAAGGAGTTTGCGGTTCTCGAATGAAATCTCTAGCTTTTGGGCACTCTTGGTATTTTGTGTCGGTTGGCCAATTTTCGTCGAGTTGAAGGAATTGGTGGAATGGAAAGCACTGCATGCCAAGAAAAAGTAAATGTTGTGAATGCTGCAAAGATTACAGGAGGTTCGGAGGGAGTAGTAGCCACGATTGCGGTTCGATGGGATGGTTTGGGAGGACAAGAAAGGTATCTTGGATACATGCGCTAGCAGCGGATTGATGATGGTGACGATGATGATGATGATGACGGCTAGCTAGATGGGGACCAGTGATGCCCTGCGCCGCCGTTCGATAATTCACTAGTAGCACTACGTATATTATGTTTCTGTGTTGTTCTAGCTCGTGGACACTAATGCGTAGCTGTTTGTGGTCATCAACTTCTGTCACTGTGGAAGCATCTCGCTCTATAGCTAGTATCCTGTATTACCAACTCGTTCTCGAATCAAAAGGAAATGTCATCGAAAGCTTTAAATTGCTATTGCTACAAAGAACTTTCCGAGAGTCCCGTACCAAAAAATCAAGAGGGTTCGAGTGGAGTTGACGTTGTCTATCGTGTACCACTTTGCCGAGGCGCAACGCTATCACGACGAAACCCTGTGTCTCTATTCATAACATTATTGTGGGATTTCGTTGTGGATTTCGGAGTAGAACGTTTTGACTCTTGTTCGTTCACCAGTTTGAATAGCTAAATTTTCCGAAATCCCTAAGTATGTGGTGGCGAGTTGGCCGAAACACATAAGAGCAAACGATACAAAAATCGAATACTCGTGTTTTTACCTTTCTCCAAAGTTAAAATTCGCGTGATAAGACCCAACGCTCTTCATTTGGTCGTCGTCGGCATATTTTCCGCGAGCCGATGCACATAGAAAGAAAAATTTCTTCACGATTTCCTTTCTACTGTACTCAGATGTGCATCCAATCCCATCATCATCAGAAACCCACGGGACCCCAATGAGTGCGGTGGCATTTTTTCTCAAGGAAAGTAAAGGGCAACGGCTGAATCAGCATCGTTTGTTTTAACAATCAATTGGGAATCAATCAACTAGGACTTGGAAATATGGCACTTCCTTTCCTTCGAAAAAGCGCCAAAAGACTGAGCTCCAAGAAGATGACAAAGGCGACAATGAAGAAAAAGCAGCAATACGTCGTTGATCCCGAGTCTTCGGGCACTCCTGAACTTAAAGATTGCGATCTCATAGGGCCGTCCACGGTCGAGGGTATGGCATCCTGCCCATGTTGCAACAGGCATTTGCAGCAAGGAAGGCAGACTGTGGAAGAATCGGGGCTTCAGAAGCTTTACGACTGTCTCTTCAAAGACAGCGGAAGCGAGACAGAGTCGTCTAGTATTGAAGATATGGATGAAGAGGGGTCCATGATGCCGGGGGTCCTTTCTGGTGGAGTACCTTATGTCGTAACTGAAAATCTTGTGCAAGGCTGGATGCACAAGAAGGGCACAGGCATGGATTGGATGGGGAGCAGAGCATGGAAACCCCGTTGGGCCGTTCTTTCGGTAAGAGAATTGACTACCGTACAATGTTTTTGCTTTCGTGTAATGTTTATGCCAAGTTTGTCGGTGCTCACGGATTATCCCACCCCACAGCTTGCTCGGATTCCAGCACACGAAGTCGATGTTCCACTTTTGCAAATATACTGGCACCCTTCGTCGCCCACTCCGTCTACAGTCATCCAGCTTGATTCTGCTGTCGTCGTACCTGAGGATCATGAGGACAAGTCCAAATGGAATTGCTTTCGATTTCAGATTCGGCACGTGAAGAAATCTGTGGACGAGCATTCGGTTCAAATCACGAGAAGTTTCAGCTGCCCTCGTGAAGGGCGTGATGCCTGGTGCCAAGCAATCAGCCAAGCGTTGTTAGCGTATGAGAAGAGAAAAGCCCATGCGCGTCGTCAATCAAGTTATTTGTCTTTGAGTCCCCCGAGATGGAGGTATTTTTCAATGAGTTGGGCTACTGGGGACGCCCACCCGTCGGTAGCCAAGAAATTTCCACCAGTGAACAACAGCCCGCCTACTAGCCCCAGATCCCCACCGCGTGATCTTCCGAGGCGCGAGCCTTCTCTATCTCTAGTCGGCGAGTGCCTCCTGGCACAGATCATGGACTAGAATTTATCACCCTGATCCCTCCCTGGCGACAATCTGGAGAATGCATTCCAATCTCTTTACGCCAAGAACAATCTTGAGCTTTCGAACAAGAAAATGTAGTATGTGATAGTTCATTCGCATATTTGACTAATCTATTGCAGCTTAGCTAGGCTGTCGTGTCCTCGTCAGAGGGCGGCACTATTCGAAGCGGACACTCATCCTCGCCCGGCCAAAACTTGTGGGCGAGTTTTTTCTGCAGCAAATATCTACCACCAAACCAATTTCCGTATAGGCCAGCATTTTCAACATTCCGAATCACTTTTGCTATTGTATTGTCTGCACTGTTCTCACTTCCCTTGCATAAGGGTAATGTATGAACCGTTAACATCCCATACAAATTGCCAAACACAACATCCGTCAAAAGTCGATCCCCGACCATGCACAACGACGCAGGGTCTTCAACTTTAAAATGCTCCAACACTTCTGGTAGACCACCGGGCTTCTTTTCGTTATGTCGAATCACGGCAATTCCCAACGCTTCTTCGATACGCTTGGCATCCTCATAGTCCGGGTCGTCGAGTGTTCCGGCGCTGTTGCTCATGATAGCCACATTCTCACTGCCAAACACGGACTTGGCAGCTTGCAGGCCCGCAGATGCATCCGGATGAATCGCATTTGCATAAGGTGCCGTCAGCGTGTTATCCTTGTCGAAAATAACAGCTCGAATGCCACATTTGTCTTTCAACGCTTGGTAGTGAAGCTGGGAGACATTATCCAATGTAACATGGGGAACCATCAATGACGGCCGCCGTACGACCGACGCCAGAGTTAGTAATGCTTTTGTATTCAATGATTGAACCATGGTATATTTCAAATTTGCGCAAGAGGATTCGGGCTTCGTAGTATTTTGTTGACTGATTGGCTTTGCCCGTTGCCCTCTTTTGGACTTTTTTTCTTTGATTTTCTGTTGCACTGGTCGATGCAAACTTTACTTTTTACTTGAAGCAATGCGTGTAGCCAGGCAAATGAGGTCTTGTGTTATAAATATGCGAAGGGTGGTGGCGCAAAGTGGATAGTGTTCGTAGTAAGCAAAACTTTTGTTTGCATCGGCGTGTGGTGTGCCATTGTCGGATTTTCATGTTGCGGTGGGTGATGGTGTCAAACTAGCGAGCCAATGTCTGTGAGAGTATGAGTATTGTACGTATCTACGAACATACTCGACCAGCCGGCAGGACCTCTCTAGACGCGACGAATGCGAGTCCTATGCATAAATAGAACTGCCCGTCTCGAATAGTAGTCTACCGGTAGCTAGCTAGTTACTAGCTACCGGTAGTAGAAGCGGTTATGGAGTGTAGTAGCTTATGGTAACGAGTTCTATTTGTGTTTACCTCCTATTTCTTTCTGAACCAATATGTGTGAAACGCATCGCATGAAATGCAAGCGTTTCACTTTCACGAACCACCCAATTTGAAGTACGGTTGCCTCCTCTTGGATTTCCACAAAAGCAACACCTGAAGCTCTGAATCTTTGATTTGTTCAAATCTTGAGCTTCAATCTTCACATGTTGCCGCATTTACCGATAGCGACGATACTTGCCATACCCATTCCATGGTGAAGAGTTGTAGGTGCTAGTGTCTCGAACCGGAGACTGTCCGGACAAGCGACCAAGATTGGTGTATCCTTCACTTTGAGCTACACCATTCAGCTTACCACCAAAAGCTTCTCCCCATGGTCCTCGGCACATGGGGCAAGTGGGCTTGGTGCGATGCTGCTGCAGCCAATGGCGGATACATCCTTGATGAAAGGTGGCACCACATTGTGCACGGCAGTACGTAGTAGTCGTACCAGTGCCCAGAGCGTCAAAGCAAATCGGGCAATCGTCTACATCCGTCCGGCGGGCGACACCAATATCCCCCTGGGCCCCTTTGTAGTCTAGATCTTCGCCACGGCTAAGCTTAGCATAACCATCACGGACTGCTTTGTTTGCCAAGACAGCGCCACTGACATGACGAAAACGTTGACGCATACCTTGAAACATTTCTTCTAGCTCAGATCCGATCCAAGCCGCTTGGTACACGAGGGGCGAGTGTGGCGGGACGGCCATGACCTTGAGCAGAACAAATAGAATGTGCTTGCAGAGATTTCCCTTGGCATGATCCGGGCAAGTGCAATGAGGGACACACTGAATCGCGACGTTGTAGACATTTCCAGTCGATCCCAGAACCACAAAGTTGCAAGTGAGGGATTCCATGTCGGCAATTTCGTCCTTGGAGACGAGATACATCAGCTGAGTTCGAGCTCGGTCAATGCGCTCTTGGACTGCCCTGGGGCAGCTACTGCGGTAGCGTTTGAGGCGCTTTTCGACCGTTTCTTTCGGTTTGCTTTTGGGTTTACTTGCTGTCTTTGCGACGGTAGTCATGGTCGGGTAAGACGCTCCTGTCAAATCAATGACTCCGTGCTGGTTGGAAGTTTGCGGTTGAAGAAAAGCAGCATACCGCTCGCGGAGCTGGTCGTTGGTTCCGCCTGAAGGAAGATGATTGGCTTTCAACGCCACTTGAAGCTCCTTGCGAGACAAGCTAGCAGCGTCTCCAAAGTTGGCTGCGCGTGCAAACGACATGGTCATTGTGGTAACGTGAAATTGTGGCGCGATATTTCTTTGGCTGCAAGTTTCGAGAGAAAAAGGACGAATAGCTTTCCTCGTCCTCGACTTTTGATAGCAACAAAGCAACAAACTAAAACAGAGGAGATGAGTGGCAAGATTGTGAAGGTAAAATAGTGAATGCTTTCGTAGCTTGATCTCTTGCAAGCAATCTTTGGGTTTTGTTGTGAATGATGGTTTTCGCTGAAACGGCTGTTTTCGGCGAGATCTTGGGCGTTGATTGATCGTGGGCGTCACCGCGAATCTCGAAAGCGTCCCTCGCTCAGAGTTCGCGGACCAATTCATTCAAATGCGAAGCGCGGCACGCGCGCAGCCCGAAAAAGGCGCGAAGCAAAAGGGGAAAGATATCTTTGGATTTGCCGCCCCCACAATGGTTGCTCCACGTCGCCATTCTTCGTCCCTGTCCATCAATGGTTGTATCGATTCATGCAATGATTCAAATATTAAGTTGTCTTTTGGCTGTGGTCGTCGGTGTGTTTCATGCTTACTGCGTTGATGTCGTGTTCCATCCAACGTTGGATGAAACTACGTTTTCAAAGGCGAGTCTGTGCTCGCCCGAGCCCGCCGCCGGTCATCCAAGCCTTCTCAACATGACTTTGTGTCATGACAAGTGTCAAGGCGACTGCAAGAGCTACGTGACGCCAATCGGTATTTGTTTTTCATCGGGGTCGCTTTTCCCAGATGATCCCAGCTGGAGCGGGTTGGATGTTTTGGACGAACTAAAAGGCACCGATTCGACGACATATCTGCATCGCACCATTTTCCCTTCTCAAAAAAATACCTGTGAAGGAAAGGATTCCAGTGACTCGTTTGATATTCCATTGGACGCCTGCGTTGGTCCCTTTGGAGAACCTCGTCCTTGGGGAACTTTTGAATTACTAGCACCCCAGTCCATCAGTGCTACAGATTGAGGATGATTTGGCAGAAATCTTTGAGGGAACGCGACGTACGAGGAAACACAACAAATGCTATCATTCTTTGAATTGAAAAGCACGAACGATTAGACTGTGTCTTTCCCTGTAATTGTGCATCTGGATGCCCGACGAACGACTGGGGGGATTTTCCTGCGAAACGCAATCTCTAGAGTACGTCCCCACCCAGAATGACTTTTTCTTGCATTGCTTGGAAAAAGAGATCTTCCCTGATTCTCAAATCACTCTCACCCTCAACATCGATGGAGAAACGCCAGCCGACGGTCAAGACCTCACAGTGCTTGGGCTCGGTACCCTGACTGAGGGAGGGGACACTCCAGATATATTGAGGGACGTTGTTGTGCCCACCGTAAGCGACTTGTTATGCCGCTCTGGACAGTCATACGGAAACGAGTTTTATCCGAATGTGATGATTACGTATAAAACCCCTCGTCCAGAGCGGACCCATAACCATTTTGACCCTCTGGCGACGGACGAACGATTTCCCCTCAATTCGCCACTTGAGCCCCACGTCTGGAGTGGCGCGCCCACCGTAAACGAGCCTGCCTTCCCCATTTTAAATTTAAATAAGTGGTCGCCCGCCCAGCCTCCCACCGCCTTTCGGGCGCTTTCACTCCACTTTTTTCGGACAATGGTGTCTCCCACATGTTTCGCCTTCTTTAACTATTTTCGGCCACAAGTCTTGTATATCGTTTTGCGACCATGGTGCTATCAATTCCGTCTCTAAATGCTTATCTGTTGAAATGCCGTATTAACACACTGCACAATTTGTCATGTTTGCTCACAAAAATTCCATCCTTCTTCGGTCATTGCGGCTCTAATTGCTCTTCTTTTCGACACTCAGCTGCACAACAACGGACTCTTTTCGTCTGTTCATGTCTGTTCAACTGCTTCATCATATTTTGTGGGACTTGGTTGGATCCAGAGCAGCCACCGAAAAGACAACAATCCACCGTTTGTGACTCATTATTTTCAGATTGTCAACTTCTTTTGCTGCCACCATGTCGTCAGAATGAAATGAAGGCCCGCCGTTCTTCTCACTGTGCAACCCTGCTTCGCGCATTGCACCTCGAGAGCAAAGCGAAATGAAGGCCCGCCCGGATCAATGCCCTGCGTCTCACTGTGCAACCCTGCTTCGCGCATTGTACCTCGAGAGCACGGGAACCAGGGCGATCGCCACCGTCTACAATGTCCCTGCTGCAGCTTTTGCCATCCCTCCACCCCCCATCAAATACTTTTGTTGCTGCTATTGTCTCGAATGCCCTGCCCGACGAATAATCCTACCTTGAAGACTGCCCCAAGTGCTGCCCTCTGAATACTTTGCTGATTGCTGCCGCCTCCAATGCTGTCAAGTTGAATGTCCCTGGCCCATGTCATAGCTATTGTTAAAGTGAAGGACATCGTCAGTGAAGAAGCATGGTGGCAAGGAGCGTTCTTGACTCTTGATGACAGAAAACAAGCAGATTTTAGCATTTGTTGTGGGAGAAGTCTGCTCAGCAATGGTATAGACTTGCCAGCATGGTAACAGCTGGCGCTGGGAAAGCAATTGCTCTGACTCTCTTTGTGTGATAGCTACAACAAGAAGTGAAATTGGAGCTTGGATTACCATTCCAGGTTTAACTCTACGCCACTCGCATATCCTCCGTGCCTTTCGTTGCCACTTTGTTTCTTCAGCATGAATCATCGTCACTCACTCACTCATCACCTTCTTCTCGTGGACAACAAATAGGTTGCCGTGAAGAAGAGTGTGTTTGATATACACGTACACATTCCCACAAAAGACTCCTCCTCCCGTCGTCATTGCTCCTTTAGCAGGGGTCATGGGGGCGACTTGTCGAATGCACTGCTTGTCCTCACTCGTCATTTCTTGGAAAAGTTTCAGGGAAGACTTGCAGGAGAATGTTTCAGGCCCTTCAATTGGACATTGCCCACTTTTCATCAATACAACAATGGCAATCCCTCGTCCTCGTTCCAGCCTTCATGGTAGGTTGCCGCCCTTCTTCATCGCCAACAATCAGCCACTTCCACTTGCTACCGAGAGCCTAAGGCTTCACCTACCAAAGTGTTTGCCGGTTCCTAGTTTGGCCATGGTCTGTGACAATTGTGGAAGGAGAGGCATTATCGGCAATGATGGGCGAGCCGGGCAAGCCTTGTGTAATGATTTGAAAATGTTTGAATATGGGGGGAGAAAGGGGGCAAAAGGGTTCGAAAGAAGAGGGGGAGGTGGATCTGGGATTTGGGTTATGGGTCCGCTCTGGACGAGGGGTTTTAGACGGAATCCGCTGATGAGCCTGGTAAGGACTCATACCAAGGAGATTCTGGAGGTCTGATTGTCGTCCGCGACAATACAAATCATGTCCTTGTTGGCATTGTTTCTTGGGGATACGGCTGCGGTGATGCCAATTTTCCCGGTGTGTACTTCCGAGTCAGCAGTGCAATCGATTGGATCCAGAGTGTGGCATGTGATACCTGGAACAGCAATGGTAGCTTCTGTGTTGGTGGAAGCAGCCCCAATCTTTCACCGACGACTCCAGCACCACAACCCTTGCCTACTCCACCGACCCATGGAAGCTGTGTCGAGTTGACATTGGAGTTCAAGACCGATAGTTGGCCAGAAGAAACCAGCTTCTCCATGGAAAACGCCAACGGAATCGTGATAGAGGGAAATAGCTTTGATGCAGAACGCCTGTACAACTTTGACGCTTGCGTGCCGGAAGACCTTTGCACCACCTTGAGTTTTTCGACGACTATGGCGACGGTCTCTTGGGCGATGGTTATCTTATTGTAACTTGGAACGACCAGGAAATTTACAATGGCTGGGACCTCGGCACTGGTATGCAGTGGGAATTGGGAAATGGCTGCGGACCCTTTTCTGAACCAACACCGGTTCCTGTCCATCCCGCGGACGGAAACGGTGCTGTCCTGAAATTGGTGGTATGCACTGATGACTGGCCCGACGAAACGTCCTTCTCTTTGGAGAACGACGTTGATGGAATCATCTGGGATGTGCAGGGAAATCGCGATACATGGAACAGCATGGTAGCTTCTGTGGTAATGGAGGCAAGCCGACAACTCCAGAACAAGGCGGAAATTGTACAGTCTTGGAATTAGAGTTACGCACTGACGATTTCCCCCAGGAAAATTCCATCTCCTTGACAAGCGGCATTGATGGAATTATCTGGGATCAACCTGCTGGAACTCTGCTTCCGAACAACGACTACGAGGGCCAAGCGTGTATCCCCAACGACGGATGTGCCATTTTGGATGTCAGCGATAAATATGGGGACGGTTTGATCGACGGTGCGTACTTGGTGCTCACATGGGGTAGCCAAGTACTTTTCAACAAAGAAGACATCAGATTTGGCATCACCGTTGCGTTGGGAGACGGCTGCTAACTGCTGATGTCTATTAGCTTACCTTTACGGGACAGCAATCCGTGATCCACATGAGAGATACAGGACAAAATAATGTCCCGGAAAAGTTTGTCTGATCAAATTTCCCCCTATGTAAAATAGCGCTAATTTGATCATTCGAACGATCATTTGAACTTCACAGGACAAATGTCCTCCATTCGATATTGGACTCCAAGGACTAACTTTTTCAATGACCCTGCGCGCACCTCCCGTGATCGGCCACTTGCCTCTTCTCAAAAATCCTACCGACCGTCGGCATGATCATTTCATTTTTCTACAACAACTCGTGATGGATTCGAGGTATACGATACTAGCACCCGCCGTCCTCTTCAAGAATTATCAGGCAAATTCTTCATGCTGGGAGTTAGAGAAATGGGGGAATGCCGGTGAACAACGCAGCAATCAAACATCAGGGGGCAGTAAAAGAGGACAATATTTTGGATTAGTGAGTTGCCGAACGATTTGTTCCCATCATTCATAACTTGTGCTCGTTTGTTGCCACTATTGCAAGAAAGTCTGGTGCGACAATTGCAAAATCTGAGGTTGGCAAACACACTACTAGTACTAATGAGTAGCAGCAGCAGTAATGAGAATCCATAGTAACTAATACTATCAATAGCGTTGTCTTCGTCGTCGACGTAATAGTAGTAACAGTCAAAAATCAACATCGCGGCGGGAGGTGGTGGTGGTCTGTTGAAAGCGTTTGTGACTCAATTGACTGGTGTCCAACGTGCTCGAGTCAGTCAATTGGATGTTCAAACTTATCGAGTCACGGGCATATGTTTGCTGGACATTTGTCCTGCAAAATTCGTGATTACGTATAGAACCCCCCGTCCAGACTGGACTCATAACCCTTTTGGACCGTCTGGTGACGGACGGACGGAGTTCCCCCGAATCTCCAATGGAGCCCCACGTCATAAGTATCGGGCCCCCCGCGAACGCGCCTGCCCTCCTCTCCACATAAAATTTAAATAGGAGTCTCCCACCCACCCTTCCTTTTTGTATTACTTTTTTCGGAGGATGATGCCTCTCACATGTTTCCCCTTCATGTAAGTATTATCGGCCCCAAGTCTTGTTTATTGTTGTCCCACCATGTAACTAACAATCCGTTGTCTAAATGATTGTCAGTTCAGTGCCGACACCATGGCACATGGTGCCCCATCTCTTCCAGTGCATTTTTTGGGCGCTCACACAACAACAAATTCCATTTTCATTTTGAGCGCCCACAACATTTTTCCACCTCCATTCAGCCACAACGCTCCTCTTTTTGGCAGCTCTGCTCCACCACAACTGACTTTTTGCTTCTGTTGGTGTATTCAACGACAACTTTCAATCATGCTTCAGCATTGGTTGGACTAACACCGAGGAGAGAGCCAACAATCATCCAAAAATTTGCTACAAGAATCTACAATCGCCACATCATTTGACCTACGATTATTGCACTACCTGTTACTCCCACCATGGCCAACGATTCCCTCATTGAAACAGTGACTACCACTTTAATCTCTCGCCTTCTCGGATTTATATTTGGAAGAAAGTTCATTGTTGCCCCTGTGGTTCCCCTCAAACGACTCAACAACCATGATTCTAATCCGAAGCAACCCAAGAAGGCCCGGGCCAATTTGCCTAGTTCCACTGTGCTTTTTGCACCAAGGAGCAAAGGAAATCCCGCGACTGCCTCCAACTACATTCCTTCTGATGATTTCCCTAGCTTTTCTGCCCCGAACAAGTCCATTCCAAACAGCTATTTCCATTCTTCTTTTGCTGCTCCTTCGGACAATGTCAATTCCATTGCCTCCAAAGATTTCCATGCCCCCAACAAGTCCATTCCAAGCAACCAATTCCATTCTTCTTTTGCTGCTCCATCTGACGATTTCAATTCCATTGCCTCCCAAGATTTCCATGCTCCGAACAAGTCCATTCCAAGCAAACATTTCCATTCTTCTTTTGCTGCTCCGTCTCACAATGTCAATTCCATTGCCTCCCAAGATTTCCATGCCCCGAACAAGTCCATTCCAAGCAACCAATTCCATTCTTCTTTTGCTGCTCCTTCGGACAATGTCAATTCCATTGCCTCCAAAGATTTCCATGCCCCCAACAAGTCCATTCCAAGCAACCAATTCCATTCTTCTTTTGCTGCTCCATCTGACGATTTCAATTCCATTGCCTCCCAAGATTTCCATGCCCCGAACAAGTCCATTCCAAGCAACCAATTCCATTCTTCTTTTGCTGCTCCGTCGGACAATGTCAATTCCATTGCCTCCCAAGATTTCCATGCTCCGAACAAGCCTTGCTGACTGGGATGCATGCCTTGAAGGGCCGCTTCCCTTGCTTTGTTGCCACTACTGCCATGACTGAGAATGTGAACTGCAAAGTCTATCAATGCAGGAGTGGCAGCAAGAACTGTGCACGTGAAACTCATTTTGTTGGTGCACCAGTCATATACTGTGACCCGAATGGCTGCCTGTGGTTGAAAGTCAGGGAAGAAATGGATCCACTGCGTATTGGAGTGTCAGTAATTTCTACATGGCGTGCACAACACAGGGTTTTGTCAATGATGGAAATTGCCCAATCCTTGCAGTTGGACATACAGGTACCTAATCTCGCTTATGAGCTGGAAGCAAATGTCAAGTATGGGATCGAAAATTGGTGGTAAGGATGATAGATATTTGTAAGTTACTATGTCATTGGTATTCATTTCTTGTCATTTCCTGGTGGATTTCTGGCGTTGATAAAATGGATGATGGGTGTTGTACTTTCTTTTTTTCTCAGCATGTTTCTCAACCACCATCCCAATTGTGCCATTATTACCAGCAACTGAAGACTCTCTGTGTTCATTGATAATCCTAGCACGGAAGTCTTGGATTTTGGTGCGAAGAATTGTTTTGATGCACCGAACTGCGTCAGCATCCTTGATCGACTCAAGAACGGAGGTCATCTCCTCGTAATATGGTTGCATTTGTTCCCTGATTGTGCCTACCTCAGCAATCCCATCGGCCACAGGATCCAGCGAATCTTCGAATAGCTTTACACTGAGCCGATTCAACAAGCCATTGTCATGGTCGTTGTCATCATCATTGCCAAACACCTGTTCCGGAAATATCCCGTCATAGGTATCATCTGTGTCAGATTCAAATTCATTACCAAAATTACTGGGAATGAACGACGACTGCGACAAACCAAGCTCAAGCTCTTTGCGATGATCTGCATGGTTTTTTGCACTGATAGATAGAGCAACTTCAAGGTCCTGCTTGCTGTAATTGGTTATGCGATCAAGAGCCTTACTAGGAACTGCAAAAGGAGACTCAATCTGAATCTCATTTGGAATGTTGCAACGCAAAATGGGACACTGATCCTCATTCTCGCAACATTCTTCCAGCAGTTGAGCAAGCTTGCCGCTACCAGCATGTGCGTACACACTATACACACTATACGAAGACCACCAACGAACATGGATGTCATGGTGGTGGAATCCCTTCCAGTCCCTTCTGACAACCTGGTTCACCTTGTGAATGTGAACACAAGGTAGGCCATTCCTTTCAAAAGCAAAGCATGAACACTTCATTTTGCCTTGCTGGGAGATTGTGACTCTGCGTTTACGTTGGAAAACTGGAATGGGTGTCAGGTCCCCGTGCTTGCACTGGATATTTTCCTTGATTTCATTGTGTTCCATCTCAATGTCACAGGTGTGGTCACTCTTGTTCATATGCATCAACTCAAAGGTTCTGGGTCCGGTTCTTCGACAGAGGTATTCCCGACTGCGCTGCCAGTGTTGGTTAAGGAGAGATTCAGCAACAGGTAGTATGTGTGGGGCAGTCGGCAAAGAGGACCAGATTTTCTTCTCTGACAGAGCCTGGTATGATTCTCCCACGAGTGCGGCTGCCTTCAGTTTTGCCTGCGTTGACATATTCTTTGCAGAATTGACAAGTGTCAAGGATGACTTTATTCTCGATGCGTGCATTTTCAGCCCACTGTTTGTTCCTTCATGTGCACTATTATGTGCCACATCAAGAAAACGCAAGGCTTTACGCTTGTAGAAGAGGAACAAATCATCATGGACCAGCACTCGCTCTCGAAGGAATGTTATGATGCGAGTAATTTGTTCTGGGTTCTCGTGCAACAATGCCTTTACAGTGTTACTCTGTAAGTAGGCAAACAGCAAGGACTTGGATACTTGATACTCTTCAGCATCTTCACAGTATCCAGGACTCATCCAACTATAACACCAACGGCGAATGTGTTGGAACAGCATTGACACTCTTGGTTGCTTCCATGCAGGGAAACCCTTGTCAGAGATTCCGGTTCTGTTGTCCCAACTGTTGCCGACTATATGCCAGCCACAGCCAGCAGGAACCGCCTTTGGGATATAGTCTTTGATTGTCAGCAATATCTCTGCCCTTTGCTGAGCATCTCCATCTGTCATAATTAGACGTGTCCGGCCAAAAATTGCTTTTGGAATTAAACTGGGCAGGCAATGTTGGAAAACCCACCGAAATGTTGCACGTCTTTGGTTTGGAAGCCAAAGACGCATGAAGACAACTTGTTGTCCAAGGGGTGTCTTACAAGACAATGTCATTAGGTGGTACTTGTACTGGTTAGTATGCGAGGTTACATCCGCATGCATGACTTCAGGGTAAAGCTTGAAGTAGCGAACTTCCTGCTTGATAACCCATGCAATAGCAACCAACAGGTTCGTGTCATTTGGAATTTTCTGCTTTACTCTAGCTTGTTGCGCCTCACTCACCAGCTCTGCCATTGATGGGTCCTGGTTATGAACTTGATGCTTGACTTTGCCATCCAGTTTGGTGTGGGAATAGAGGCGAGTTGGGGATGCTGAGGGAGCATTAGTTGGCAGTGGAGTAGATGGAGTAGTGTCATCAGGAGGGCAGTCCCATAGCACACTGTATGCGATGTCTTCAGTTCGCTCAAAGAACTTGAGGAGGTCATCATGATCAGAACTGGTGGGTGGCTCATTCTCAACAGAGTAGAGATATGCAAATTTCTGGCGGGAAAGATATCGGCCCCGTTTGGAGAAGATGTAGTTACGTCCAACTCCTTCCCCTACGCTTGCATGAGCTAGGTGACCAATCTCCTCGCGGTCATCGTTGCCAAGTAGGCGAGTTGGAAATGGTAATGACAGGGGGTCAGTGGCGGCATGGTACTTGTGAACCGGATTCCCTGCCTTCTTCCAAAGGGAAACATAGTAGCCATGGGAATCCCAACGAACTGTGAAGGTGAACGAGCAGCTGCGATCACTGACTTTAGTGGTAGTGCGACGGGGCAAGTTTTTACCATTGGGCCGTTTGTTATTGCGGTCATTGATCAATGAAGAGTTCCTTATCTGCCCTTTATTTTCTTCCATACGTTGACGCCTTGCGTGCTGTCTCTGGGAGTTCTGCCGATTTACACAAGCATTGCACCGGAACTGTCGGTATTCTTTTCCACCATTGCAAAAGATTGGTGACCCACAGTCCAAAGCAGCCTTTTCCAGGCAACGTTTCAATTCGGCGAAATGCCTGATGTGGGCACTACTATCACTGTCAGCCGGTGGGGGTTTAAAAGTTTTTGGGCAGAAGTATAGACGTACATATTCACTTCTCTGACCACCTAAATACAAACATATGTCATCTTCAACCACATGGGGGAGTTGAAAGGAAGGTAGCTCAGTGCATGCAGATGCGAGCACAGGAGCGATTGGAAAAAGGATAGAACCTGTCCATTCTGTTCTTAAAGCTTGAACACCAATGTCCACCTGATGCAACATGTCTTCCAAGGATGACGAGGAGAGTGGAGCTTGCTGATGAGCTTCCATAACATTGTTGTTTTGGTGGATGGTGGGGGCACTACCGGCTGCTGCTCGACATTGAAGGTTGGGAGCTGGTGCTGGATGGTGACTAGTATGGACAACTTCATTAACTATGACCGGTTGATGCTTTGTCTTGCATGGAGGACACAACACGAGATGTAGATCATCAGTTTCATCGCCACAGGGAGCATGGATGTTCTTGCCGCAGTCGGGACATTGGTGGTTGCTTTGCGCGACACCGCCAAAAGTGCAGTTGGGGTTAGCACAAGGTCCACTTGTTGTTGCCATTCTTCTTGTCACAACTGCAACCTAGGTAGAGAATCAATACCATTGTGAACAAAGGAAAGAAGCAATTGTTGGCATTGGTGGCAATGATGGGCGAGCCGGGCAAGCCTGGTGGAACGATTTGAAAAATTTGAATACGAGGGGGAAAAGGGGTCAAATGGGTTCGGAAAAAGAGGGGGGGGTGGATCTGGGATTTGGGTTATGAGTCCAGTCTGGACGGGGGGTTCTATACGTAATCAGGCTCGTTCTTTACGTGCGGACTTTTGGTCCGCAACGACCGTTATCGCAGTTTTCCCGCCCAAAAGTGCGGACTTTTCTGTCCGCAAGTGCCAACGAAAATATTGCGGACTCTTTTTGTCCGCACCAGGTCCGCAATGATTGAATCCATCGACTCTTAGAAATGAATCGATGGACTCTAGCTGACGGCAGGCGAAACGATAAATGTGACGGTGCCACGAAAGCGGATAACACACACTTCAAAAGTGACCCCTTTGTGTCTTTCGCGGAGGATGGCCAGAACAAAATTGAAGTCAACTTAGTCAAATAAGCGACACGATAGCAAAATTCGTTCTCGCAAGATTTCATCTTCGTCATCATCAGCCATCTCAGAAATGATGAAAGCACAAAGCGTCTTTCTTCATCCTCATCATCGCTGCATATGAAAGTACGATCCACTTATATTGTTGCGTCAATAAGCGCAGTGCATGTTGGCTGCAATAGTAGTTCTGACCAAAAATGTCCTTAAACAAAAACCACTACGAAGTATTGGGAGTCTCCAAACAGGCGACACAAGACGAAATCAAGGCGGCGTTTCGCAAGCTTTCCTTTGATCATCATCCAGATGTAGCCAAGGACGCTGATGGAGAAGCCTTCAAGGCTATTTCCAATGCTCATTCAGTATTGTCGAATATGAATCAACGCCGTAGATACGATCGTGAGTTGGTGGAACAAGCCATGTGGAGGCAGGGGGCAGGATTCCGCCCACCTGGTCAAGGAGGTGACTGGTATGGAGGAGATAATCTGAGGCGACCGACGGCCGCGGGTCACAAACGGGGCATGCATGTGGCAATGGAGACGTTACAAAATCCGAGATTTATGTTAATGGGAGTGGTGGGATTTGGCACTGTCTTTACGCTGGCTTCGCTATTGGGAGGAGTTTCATCTAAACAGCCCGAGTATTACCACCATTCGACCATGGTAGAAGCATGGCTAAATCCAAACACTGGTCGATGGGAACAACCTGCACCCTGGGATCCCGTCTATCGCAAGTTGCAACCAAAGCTAGAGCTTGTACCCCGAGAGAAGGTACAAAGGCGCAATGTCTCATAGTATAAGTAATAGGATCCGATCATTCTTACGGAAAAGCTCACTATTCTATCCATGTCTATTTGCTATTATTCGCGCGAGTAAGCTGTCGCTTCAACCATTCTTGGCATTCTTGCTGCACTTGTCGAGCTTCGGGGAAACCGGCTGTACCAAGTCCCCAGTACGCATGAGGCAGGTTGTGGGCCGCTCTCAGCTCTGACTCGACTCCGCAATATCGGAGACGTTCGTTAAAGGCGACGGAATCATCCAGCAAGGGATCATTGGAGCCCGCAAACAACAAAACTGGTGGGAACTGTTTCAAAACCGCGTCCGGCGCAAAGTACGGAGATGCCAAAGGATCCTTCTTGCTGAAGCCTTCTGGCAGATAAGCGTCCGAAATAGCCGAGATCAGGCCGCTCGGAAGAACAGGGTCTTCTGTTCCGAGTACTCTTGAATGGCTCATCTCCAATGTCAAGTTTAAGGCAGGACATGAAAGCATCATGGCATCTGGCATACGGGTAGGCTCATCCGCGAGGGTGTCGGTGCTCCTCGCGTCTTCGGTGGCTTCGTCTAGCGACTCATTCAACCAGTTCATGGTCTCCAATTGTTGCATACCCAGCCGGACACACAGAGCTGCCGCCAGGTTACCACCAGTACTTTCTCCGGTTACAATGACACGATTCACTTCGAAACCCAAATCAATTCCATCCACCAAGGCCGAATACACGTCAAGAATTTGTTCCAAGGCTACCGGAAAGGTATGTTCCGGAAGTAAAGCGTACTCGGGGCAAATGACAACGGCACCCGTGGAAGCGCTCCAATCTAGCAAGTATGGCAGATCTGAAGCGATGGTATGGGCAAAAAACCCTCCCCCGGTCAAGTGTAGAATCACATCTCGTTGTCGATACCGACCACAGGATCCTGCAAAGCGCCGTTGCGAAACATCAAACTCTTGTTGACAGTTGTCCTCAGACGTCGTTTCGCTAATGGTTGACATCCGGCTCATGAGCCTGGGTGGCTGTCTGCCGGTCTTACTTTGTTGCCGTTTGAGGGTGGCGGCGAGTTCAGGTGCGGGATCTCGGCTCAGGACAAAGCATGGTACGCCTGAGATGTCCACTCGATCGGCTACGGACGCTCCCTTGACCAAGCGGGAGGCTTGCAGCATTAATGTTTTGATTGCCGGTAAAGAAACCATGCCCCTGGAAATGTCATAGAAGCGCACGAATTATTAGAACCTGATATACAGGGTTGTTGTGCAGCAGCACCTAAAATAAGTGGATATACGTACCAGGCATGTTGAATCAAGTCTCGAGATGCATGATTCACTGCGTATGATGCTTTGACACTGGCCCCCGTGCCAGTAATGGAGTAAAATGAAGCAGCTGCACCCGTGATGAGAGGGACTTTCCACTTGGAGTTTGGACTGCTACTGGACGAATCAATGGCGGTCCCGACGGACGCATAGTACACGTCCATGAAGCGTTTCAGCATAAGAAATCGAATTTCTCCTTGCGATTGCCAAAAGTAGGACTTGGGGTTGTTTTTCATGGCGTATTCGATCAGGAGGCGAGATTTGTCGTCCAAAATGTCCGGCATGCTGAGATGTTGTCTATTTCCAGCCTTTCCTTGCAGGTCTATACGCAGACACTCCGAGCGAATCTGTTCCTGCTGACTTCTAGGTGACGGCGTGGATTGCACTGTTTCCCACTGGCGCGTCCAGTCCTCGATTTCACACGTACTCTTGTAGAGTTTGTCCGTCATCCATAGGTTTTTCCATTTTGAATTTAACATTCGTCCCACTGTAATGGCGGCTCCCCCAGATGCTAGTGTTCTCCACCAGCCATCTCGTGATCTGGGAAGGGCTTCTTTCAACAACCGGTCTCGTTCTGCTCGATCCCGGTCAGAAAACGACGCTGCGACAACCCCAACTCCCACGAGACAACAGCAACTTGCGCCCAGAACCATTGCTATTCGTTTCTGGTTGTGGAATCTGCGTTGCTCATCCTCGCTCATTCGATACCCCGTAATCACAAAGTGGGCATCATCGATTCTCACCAAACATAACTGTAGCGCTACGATCAATCGAAACAACAAAGAATCAGTGGCACTCCGAGTAGTGTATAGATTGTTGTTCGTTTCAATCGGCAGCGGATCTTGTGGATTCAGAAATAGAAGTTTTCGCTTGTTCAATTCTTCCTGTCTCCGCTTTTCTTCCAAGACGCGCTGAAAGGAATCAAGAGAACCTTTGATGCACGAGTGCTGTTGCTGTTCAGTCTGTGGGGTCATCATGTGGGGTAAGCCTCGACTTTCCTTGTAAATAAGGTGCTCCAAATAGCTATGCAGCAGCCGCTCTGTGTATACCAGAACGGCTTTCATATCGTACAAGGCGTCATGGCGACTGCGTGAGTCCTTGTCTATCGTTCGTTGTAACTTCTCAATGCAATCGTCCAGCAGCGGAACTGCATCAAATACGTAGTGATGTGCATGGCCAGGCATGGTGGCTTTGTGAAGTAAGCAAATGAAAGCAGTCAAGTGGAAGTGACGTTCAAGGGAGCGTAGTCAGTCTTCTGCCATCAAGACCTGAAAGATCGACACGGTTACTACTGAGTATGCCACAAGATTGAATTTGTCTCTTTCCCGCAAAGAAAGAAAAGGGCCAAATCTTTTGGCGCTCGCTGAAATCAAGGACCAATAACCTACACCTTCCCCGCTTTCGACATCAAATCAAAACGTAGCAAGAGTCGAAGCATGCATAGTTGTCGTTGCAGTTGATGTTTTGTGTTGATTGGTGTCTTCTTCCGCTTCATAAAAGCCAAGAGAGTGAAAAGAATCAGGAAACTGACATCACGCACCTACGTCAAACGTGCGTCCGAATTGGCCAATCGGAATGCAGAACACCCAAGACTTCATGACATCTTTCATTCATTCAGTCACGAGTTTGACAAATTGGATCACTTTTGACGCAAGCGATCGGAGGGAAATTTCGAAATTCCCCTTGCCCCCCTTTCTGCTCTTCGCCATTTCGCGGTTGATCGGCACCGTCACCATGGGCGAAGAAGGTAACGGCGTCTCTGCCCAAGACGAGACATTGCAGCGTTTCCGACGACTAATTATCACTAGTAGGAGAGCCTAGTGTCCGTGTTCGAGGCTCTCTTGCTAGTAGAGACAAGGTCCACCTTTCATATCAGCATCGGGCATCAGGCGAAACCAACAATCGATGCTGATTGTGTCATGTTCCGAAGACTGGCGCCCTGTTCGTTGCGCCTAACGCGTCGGCGTCGACTGGAAGGATGTTCTTTTAGCACCGTGGCATCGCCGTCTCCTTCGATTGCAGACTCTTCGTCAGGATCCGAAAATGTTGTGAAAGTCTACAGTGCCTTGGATATGGGGTGTCTTGATTACTGCAAAAGCTGGGCTTGGCAGCATGTTTTGTTGAGCCGCCGACTCGCCTTGCGTCGCCGCCAAGAAGCATTAGGGGATTTCGACCCGTCTCTGGATTCGGACTTTGTGTTGTTGCTAGAGCACTCTCCTGTCTATACTCTGGGACGAGGAGCCGATGACTGTCATTTGACGTTTTTGAAGGATCACGACGATGTGGAGTATCGAGAAGAAAGTCAGCGTAAGCTGTCGCGAAAAGCAAGGGGTCCTGGTACGGCCCGCTTGGCCGTGGATCGATCTAGTGATGATCCTTGCTTGGATTTGTCATTGGAGGAAGCTGTGAATCGGTTGGCACAACTAGCAAGCCCTGTACTAGCACCTAATGGCGTTCCAATCTACAGGGTAGAGCGTGGTGGGGAAGTCACGTTTCATGGGCCATCGCAACTAGTGGTATATCCGCTGCTGGATCTCCAACGGCCACCAATGATGAAAGATTTGCACTTGTATTTGCGCATGGTAGAAGAAATAGTGATCCAGACTCTACAGCACTACGATATTGAAGGCATCCGTGGCGAGGAAAATACCGGAGTCTGGGTGGGAGACGACAAGGTGGCGGCAGTCGGAATTTCGTCGTCGCGTTGGATTACGACTCATGGTTTTGCTCTCAATGTGGATCCGGATCTAGAATATTTTGATACGTCCGTAATCCTTCCCTGTGGAATTGAGGGCAAAGGTGTCACTAGCATGGCCAAAATTCTACGAAGTCGAGGACAGCCAGTGCCATCGATTCATGAAGTAGGGAGTGTTGTGCTCGAAGCCATGGCACGCGTCTTTGGTGTTCGTCTGGAACACCACGAGCAAATTCGATAGCGTATTGGTGGTCAGGTTCCAAAGAATTTGAAATGTGGCACGTCGCTGCGAAGGGAGCACCATGGATGATGGGGGTGGTATCTGTGAACGAAATGATGCATATGCGGACTTCGAGAACAAGAACAATGTATCAATATCAAAATAAAAGAGGACAAGAACAATTGGCTGGCCACGCTACCTCGATTGTGATAACGTCTGCCGAGGTAGTATGTGCAGAACAGTTGTACACACCACAATGTTACTCGAAGCTGGCCTTTCAAGCATTGCAGCGCGTCCGATTGATGCAACATCGTGCATGTGTCCATCCGAACGGGGGGTGATTTGTGGCGAGGATTTGAAAGTTCCGAACCTCTTTTATCCGGTATCACGCCGGCGATACAGGCCGTTAAAGGAATCTCATCGGCGTTGGGGTACAGCCTTGGTATGATGCCGATCAGTCAAAACAACGCATTACCCACAAAATCTATTCTAGTTCATTATAATCCCATATTAGCTAATCCGAATCCGAATCCGAGTCTAGCAAACTCGTAGACCAGGTTGACTTGTCCTCCGTTTTCTTGCTGACATTCCCCTGGACTTGTGTACTAGCACGAATTTGGTTCCGAATGTCTTCATCGTCGCTGTGCGGCTGCAACACTGGAGAGTCATCTCCTTCCCCATCATCCGAAGTAGCCTTGGAAGATGCTCGATCGATTTTGCGTTTGGGCATCACGGCAGTCTTCGTCGGTTTTGTTAGCTTTTTGGCTGGCGGAGCCTTCCCAGCAGGTTCGTCGTCAGTACTGCTATCACTGTCCTCGGCCGCTCGCTGTCGCTTTCCAGCACCTCGCGAATGTTGCTTGACTGGCTCCTTTTGATCCAAGTTCCCCCCTTGTCCGTCGTCCGAGTCACTATCATCCTTCTCCCTGGAAGCTGCTTGTTTCGCTGCTTTTGCTTGCCTTTTCTTCTTTTGATACTCTTCTGCCTGCTTCTTCAAAGACGCAGCCGAAACAACATCGCCTGGTTTCAATATAGACCGCGAGGCGTTAGCTGCTGATGGAAGTTTGCGACGCTCCGCCAAGGCTTTTATTTCATCCATGGGCAGGATTGGCTCGGGATGCGCCGCCAAGTCATCGGCGACCGCATTGGCGATTTCTTCGTCGAGTTTTGAAGCCCGTCCTCTCCGCTTTCCAGCATCTGCCAAGGCATTCTTGGTCATTTCCAACTCGTCTCGTAAGTCTTGTAATTGCTTGGCAGCGCGTGTCTGCCGTTCTTTCCACAATTTCAACCAGCTGTTGACTAACTGATCTTTTTCGGCTTGCCATACTTCCTTGTCGAGTTGCTGAGCAGTTTCCTTCCAGTGGTTCATGGCTTGTTCTTTGGACTGAAGATTGTTTTCCAAAGCTTGAATTTTGTTGCGTGCATCATTGACGGCAGTGCCAAGTTTGTGGCAGAATTGCAAAATAGAAGGTTTGCTATTTTTGTCGGTGTGTGATCTGCTGCTGCCGACCCCAGAAGACGACTGTAGTACACCCGTGTACGCTTTTTTCTTGGCACCACCGAGATTCACCAGATTGTGCAGGATGGTCAACTCGAGACCTTGGTTGTCATCCTTTAGGTGTTGAAATCTCACAGAAATATCGGGATGCTCCCGTCCATCTCGGAGTAGATATTGAGAAGCCTTTTGTTTTTGGTCATCGGGCAGTCGGATTTGCGAGACTTCCATTTCGCCACGATACACGGCGTGATTGGTGACTATTTCGATTTGGAGACAAGGCCAGTCATCCGCAGTGCTTGACGAAGATTGGGGTTTCGCATAGACTGCCAAGAGTCCTTCCGGCGCACGAGCCTGGATCGCATCGCCATCGTCACTGGTAGGAGCGGTCAACACGACCAATCGCGTTCCCAGACAGATGGCATCATTCATTGTTTCTCTGGTCGTTATAGTCGCTTTCCTGAGGCGATCATCCCAGTCATCAGGTCAGTCCTGCATGCAATGAGCAGTGACTCGTGTTGCCATCACAGCAGCAATGCTTTGTCAAAAAGTAGCTGTCGAGTTTTCCTATCGTCGATTGGGCCGTAGCTTTTTGTTCAGATCGTGGTGTCGGCACGAAAAAATCTTTCGACGCCGGCCAAGTGGGTGGGCCGACGCTTCCAAGCGACGCGCGCTCGCACGCCAGCCACTCTTTGATGGGTGGCGGCAGACAGAGCAAAAGACGACACAAGAGCACAGTTCGATGGTTTGGACCATGGTCTTGAAAACACACACCCTTTCACTTTGTCTCGTCACTTGCCACTGGTTGTCAAAAGTCCTCGGCTTCCCTGA
Organism: Nitzschia sp. DOCU1; assembly: GCA_951394045.1. NCBI lineage: Eukaryota > Bacillariophyta > Bacillariophyceae > Bacillariales > Bacillariaceae > Nitzschia > Nitzschia sp. DOCU1. The sequence goes on along the minus strand of OX595988.1, from coordinate 932,287 downwards.
CCACTCTCCTACACGCCGCTTACAATGACATCTGCTATTGAGGACGAGGAGGCCGCGGAGGCTGGCAACGAAGAAGAAACGGAGGAGGCCGAATTGCAACGCCTCCAACGCGAGTGTTCCGCCATGGTGAAGCTTCTGAAGAACCTCGAGAAAGAAGAACATGACCTGCAATGCCAGCTGGAAGTCCTTGTGAGAGAGGCACTCCTGTGTGGGTTTGATCCTGATGTTGTCGAGCCGACGGCTGCGAAACGTCGGCGGGTGACTTCTGTAACCAAAGCAAAGAAAGAATCATAGCCCCATTTTCGTCGCGGGCCTAAATCCTGATCATCCTGGAAGGAAGACCCGGAAACTTACATTACGGGGATAAAAGCCAGGCACACGGATACAATGATTCATGGTGGCATTTTAGAGCCCTGGGGTTATGGGGAATCTGCAAGGGGCATGCCGGTTGCGACAACCTGTTTGCTGAACCAACGCGTCGTCGATCTACTTGTATCTTCACTGAAGTGTGGCACATCGAGAGTCGCCTTTGCATTTTATGTACAAAAGGACTTTTAACAACAGTTATAATACTAAAGTGGACCCACCATCATTTCGGCGTATTCGCTGATATAAGGAATCTGATCCGGCTTTTTCCCTCTCAGATTTGTGTAGATACTATACAAGACCATCGCCATGTAGGTATACCATACAAAGTTCATGCACGGCTCCACCAAGGATCTTGGGATATCTTCCCCTTCGAAAGCGCTTCCAATCAACTCGGGAAATAACAGCACCACATCAATCAGTGCTGCTTGTTGGGCATTGAATCGGACGTTGCGGTTCATATCCATATTCCCTCGAGTACCCAGTGTCAAAACTAGAAAGACAATCAGGCCCAGGAGCGGAACTTGTGCATAAAAATCGTAGAGTGGTCCAATGAACAGACTGTCTAGGAATCCCAGCGGCGGCACTCGCTCGTAAATGTATTTGCCAAACAGTTCGCCGTCCAAGAGTGGAAGTAGGTAGGGAACACACGCTTTGATCCGATCTTTGCCAGTAATTTCCTCGTCTCTACTCCACATGGATAATCTCGTGTTTGTCCGACTGCTCATCGCTGCCGCTCGCGAAGGCGTTGGAAAAATGGCATTGGGGCGAATTTGGGAAGAACGACTTGTTTGGGCCACATTTTCAGTGACTGGCACAAATGCAGTCACAGAGCTTCCAGTAACCCATAACAGAAGCGAGACTACAAAGATGTAATGCCTTAGACAAGATGACCGTCTCATTGTGCCTTTACGAGATTGTTTCAATGAGTCATTTGTGATTCTGATGGTTTCCATCACCATCGTCGTGGGAGCAGCATTGAAGCCATGCCGATTTCGATCCAGATGGAAGCACGCTGAGAAATTCTGCATGCTGACAGGTGTGATTGGCTGCTTTTGATTGGCTTGCCACGTCAGATCAATGACGATGACGTCGCATGCCCCCGAATTTCTCCAGGCGCCGAAACTTCGATCAGGAAAATGGGGGAAACTGCATCCACTACTTTGAGGGTTGTGAAAATGGCGCACCAAACATGCTTCGGCATTGATGCCAACCAAGACAAATCCGCTTTCCTTCAAAACTAGAGTATCACGTTCAGTCTCTCTTCCTGTCGTATCATACCATACAGCAATAACACCATGGCAAGACCAACGAATAACCATGATTCTGGAAATACAGTGTCCAAGAAGACAGCAACGATACGGCCAGAAGTTTCCAAGAAGCTGCTAGCACTCGCCGGAGTTGACAAGAGAATCCCCAATGAAACGGCGGAAGCGGTCAGTGAAGTCCTTCGAATGTTTGTCATCGAGGCAAGGGCACGAGCGACGATTGAGGTACGTGTGGTAACGTGAAGTCTATATGGATAATTTCTGGGCACCTGCTCACTCTAGCAACAATGCTCCTACATGCAGGCCGAGTGTGATTTGGAGGGCCAAATGGAAGACGAAAACAATGAAAACGCGACGGCGGGTGCCAAAATGGTGTCGATCCGCGCTGATCACATCACTAAGGTTGCCGCCGAGATGCTAATGGATTTTGCTTAGAATGTAATGTTGATACAAATAGAGTATATACTATTTTGACCTAGTACATATATACATTAAATGCACATGGCATCATCTGTTGCATATTCTCGTCATCGCAGTAATCCGCCTGCAGAATCCGGGTTTCTATGGGTGTAGAGTAATTGATCGATCATTCCCATGGTTGTAACTACACCGCCGACAATGGCACACACGGAAGTGAAAAACGCCACCCAACCTTTCCTGTACCCTTCGACGATTTCAACATGGAGCGGCGAGATTTCGTAAAAGAAAAATACGCCAGGCAAACCGCGACCGCCGCCAGGATTTACATGACGTAAGTGCTCCGTTACGCTGAACTGGTTGGTTTCAATGCTTGTGCCATTGAAGAAAACATAGCGCGTTGGAACAATCTGAAAAGGCAGTCAGCATTACCGACAACATTGGCGGGATGCAACGAATTGACGTTATGATAGCTTCTTACCTTGAAATAATATTGGTACATTCCATAGTTGTCGCCAATATTGCGCTTCTGTTGGTCTAACTGGTGCACATGGCCCGGATACTCGTCTCCAAACCGAATCTTGTGAATTGTATGAGAAACATTCCACTGCTCAAAGGTCTTCAACAATAACTCAAAGATATTCGCCATATCGTTGACGTCAGAACCAATTCCCTGATCTCGGCCCGGCGCCAAGTGAAAATTGCCACCACCCGAATCCAAGGCGACCAAGCCATGGACGTTGCAGCCTTCATCTTCGCCTTCAAGAACCTTTTTCTCACGTGCGCACTGCTCCACCTGTTCCAAGTTATGCAAATGCCACCCTTTTCGATTGTAGGCACGCTTCACGTCATCGCACGTCTGACAACATTCTCCTTCATCTCCTGCCCCATAGCAGCTTCCGCATTCATCCTCTGACTCCTCATCCGCCGAATTCGACTCGCTCACTAGTTTTTCCAGTTCCCTCTTCAAATGCTCCTCGCTTCTCAAAGTACTTCCTTGTTCTAACTTGCTCTTTCTTCCAATATAATCAGCAATACCCGTTTTTGGATTCATCTTGATGCGATGTTTCCAGATGTGGTGCTTTTTATCCAAGTGCAAGGATTGTGTCTGACCCGTCGGGTCATTCGCATCAATGTTCAGCAACGAGCAGGGAACGTGGGGCAAAGTAATGTCGAATTCCACATCTAGACCAACCGGAGAAGTCGCATTAACATGGACTCTCTCAGTGGTTACAGTCTGAAAGTTGTATTTGATTTCAGCAAAGACCAAATAAGTAATGGCTGTTGGATGCGAGCAAGCATGAAGGCGAGGCAGTACGAGTTCAAGTTGAGGTGGCCGATCGAGGCAAAGCAGCAAATCAAACGATGAGATCTAATTACATACCCAACAAAGTAATCACCGATAGTACGGCTCCCTGAACGGTGTAGACTCGAAACTCCTTGGAGACCGAGCTGTGACCGTCGAGGTTTTTAAGGCTCTCTGCAAATCCCATGGTTTGTTGTTGCTGCTGCTATTGTGTCAAAGTGATCAATCGGCTGTAACTGATGGGATCCCAGATTGAGTAGGGGTCAGAATCGCTCTGTATAGCAATGTAGGTGCGCTTGGTATTGTTTTGTGACTGTGTGTGGTGTTGGTGGTGGGAGAGACCATTGTCGTACAGGTAACCGTTGAAGAGGTCACCCATCGATCGTCTTTGCTCGACATGGGTATGTTGGTAGACACCAGGCTCAGGCATGTCCATTGCTTACTTACTTCTCAATACGAATTCAAGCGCATTCGCTTCCCTCCCTCCGACCAGGAATCAAACGGTCGGAATAGAGCGCACCCCACTTCCACACATGAAATCATTTGCGTTGTGGACCGGCCGGTGTCCGATCGACAAAATTTGTTATGATACGTTGGACGATACTCGCCAGAATGGCCAACGAGAACCGAAGAAGACGTCACGTTCCATCTTAGGAATGATTTTCCAAGAAGGAATCTCTGGATCATAGGTGAGAGCATGCCGCTCTTCTTCTAAATCCCGATACAAGTTGTGTGTGGCACAACGCCAGCCCCGTTCCCGTGCAGCGACAAGTTCCCGTTATTTAGTGCGACGTCGTCTCGTGATGCAGTGCGGGCACCACGGGAAGCATTCTTCCTTTTGGCGGCGTTCTCTTCCCACCTCTTTTAGCGACCGTACTGTTGACACACTGCTTCTCGTGCATGCATCCAGCACAAAACAACAACATCTAAAACAAGACATCTCTCGTAGTAGTAATAGACATTGAAAGAGAGGAGCATTAACACAAACATGGCATCTGAAGACTCTGTTGAGTACGACAACGACTTGGAGAGCCCAAAGTCCATCGACTTATCGGAAGTAATCAAGGCGGATGATGAATCTGTGGCGACTCACCAAAGCGACAGTGACAGTGAAACCCACCATTCCGCAGGCTACCCACACCACGGCAACATGTGGCGAAAGCTGTTCTTTGTAGCAATCCTAGCAGCTATCCTTGGACTCTCAGTCGGTCTTGGCGTCGGCTTGCGAATGGGGGGAGAGGAATCAACTCGAACTGTGGAAAAGGCTGCCTTGACTGGCGATGCAGCGAATACTCCTCCAGCTTCAAGTAATTCATCAAACGGCGCTGTGCCCACGACTGTTGAAGAAGGCGCTTATGTGGAAGAGCCCGCTGCAGAAGATTCTGATTATTCTACTGATTTTGACCCAGAGCCTACTACTGAGGCAGAGGCCAAGGCGGCTCCTACTGGTATGATTATTGGAGTTGGAAGCTTCAGCTCCGAAAACGTTGCTTGGCCAGAACTACTGGGTCTCCCGGCAGAGGAAGCGAAGAACTACATTGAAGGCTTGAATGAGGGCTATGATGTAATCATTGTTGGACCTGGGGAGCCTACCACAAAGGACTTGCGAGAGGATCGCGTGTTCCTGTTTACGAACGAAGAGGGATTAGTCGATCGGGTCCCCCGACCTTTTCGATAAGCGAATGGTTGTAGCGCGAGATATACACACTCCGGCTGTACAGTAATGAAATTAGATCATATGTGAGAAAGAAGCAACGGAAGGCCGTTCTGGATTATGGGAAACAAGAAACGCATCCGTGTTTTACCCCAGACGCAAGCATATAACTTGTTCCTTTGAAAAAGGACAGACCCAACGGCTATATACAGTAATATATTGATAATCTTGCCACAGATACAAGAACAGAGTGTTTGGTTTCACTTTAGTTAGTAGGACTCCGTCAGAATGATCGGTAGATTCATTCGCTGAATACACTGTGCTTTTTATACCGTCGTAGGACTTCAGGAAGGCCGTGTTCTTTAGATCAGGAGATCAAATCCATGGAGGTGGTACTTGGCTAATCATTCTTACGATACCATGATAGACCCGATCAATCATTCCTAGGTGCCAGAAAAGAGCTACTGTAAATATAGAAAGACACTTTCCTACAAGTTGAAATATGAAGTTTAGATACGGAAAGAATCATAGGCGTTGCGAGTATGAATCAAAGAGAGTATGAAGTTGCGCGAGATACATGTAATGCTCGACTCGCTTTATGCGATGGCCGGCAACATGTAAGTGCCAGCATTGCTATTCTTGGCACTCGCAGGCAGAGAACTCTCGACACTTGAATCATCCGAATCCGCGTGTCGAATGATAGTACCGTCCGGGCCGATGACTGTTTCACCGGCACTCACGCCACTATCGACGGTAAGCTTCATTAGATAACCGAACAGGGCGGTGTTCATGATGAGCAACATAGCCCAAGTGATGTTCTTCAGTTGAAGCAACGCGAAAACAGTTATCACAATGATAATTAGGATGAAGATGCCGAGCACGTGAATTTGTTGCAGGCCAGCCGCACTCATGGCTGCTTGCTCTAATAGAGCGTCTTTGTTGGACATGTTCTGTCGTTTCCGCAAGATTGCTACAAACATTCCGAAGCCAAAGATCGCAAGGATCGCCAGAAGGATCTTATCTGGAGTGTTCCATCCATCTTTTTCCCGAGGCTCAATCCCAAGTTTTTGACACTTTCGGTTGCATGTGGCCTTATAATTCCACGCGGTTGCGCAAAGTGGCGCCATACTCTTTCGGTTCTCATAGTACATATCATCTACGGCGTCGTCGTTTTGATCAACCCACATGACACAAGCTTGGCACTTCTTGAACGGGGGCTACGAATAAAAGGATACAAGGAGCAACGTTAGGAACGACGCCAAAGATCACAGGTACTCTATCTAGGAGGCACACGCTTCATTTTGGCTTACCTGGATCTCTGAAACATCAATGTTTGCATCATCATAACCTCCGACAGAAGATCGGGTTGTACAAGTATTGTCCGAGTAAATGTTGACGGCTAGAGCTTGACTTGTGCTGTCCGCGCATCCCATCTGCAGCCAGTACTCATTTCCATTCTTCTCCGTTCTCGTACAGTATGCATAGTCTGCAGCTTCCGGTAGTTCGTAGTCATCATAACCCTTATCTTGTTGGATCTGCTGGTAGTATTTCAGGTATCCCTCCAGAAAGTTGGGGACTGGTGTGATGAAAGTGCCCACAGGTTCGTCACTGCACTGTTTGTATCCTTGTTCGTGAACAGAAAAGACAATCACATCAACGTCGTTGCTGAAAAAGAAGTAGAAAGTTAGATCCGTGGCACCACTCGTAACATGACATCCACTCGCATAGAAGTAATTGACTTACTAAACGATGCATCGCTTCGGAAGAATGGCATAATCCGTCCAGTACTTGATGTAGGTATCTCCCGCAGAAAAGTACCCATTATCTTGATTCAAGTTAGCATAATAATACTGCTGGGCAGCATCGTCATCGGCCACGGCATCGTCCCCGTTTCCGGCACCATCATCGTTGGCGGCGTTGTTGTAGGCATCATCATTGTAATATGCTTGTTCGGCCGCTGCGAAGGACGCCAAGGCCAGAAGACATAGCTGCGATAGCCTTCTCATTGTCATAATTTAGAACTAAGAAAAAGTGGAAGAGATCACCCAATATGAGAAAAAATCCAGAATGTGGCAACGATAGATCGAAGATGATTGATGGGGCTTGTCAGCGCGAAAAGCTCCTGATCTGCTCAGTCGAAAAATGATACCTACACTTCCAGTATTCCTGCTTCAAAATCTAAACGTAAAACACCAAGCTCCAACCGCCTAACTCTAACACTAAGGTCCCAGAGATGACAATGTTGTTGTTGTTGTTGTTGCTGTTGCTAATCAACTTGACGGACTTGTTTGGGCCGTCGCTCGCAGTGTCGATGAATGAATCTCTCTCTCTTTGGTTTTCGCGCCTTGGACAAAATGGTTTCGGTATGCCAAGACGACTGGCGCGCTCCAACTGAAGGCCGTTGTTCTGCCAATGTTGATCAAGGCCGATATGATTTTGATGGTGTGACACGTGTATTTCCCCATGTAAACCTGTATATTATTTCTTAATAAATGAAGGTATGTATTTGGCCCGCGGAAACGGTCGGCAGTGGTTTGTCGGTCCAACGTCGAATTGAGCGCCGGCCGGGGTGGTTGATCGACCGAATCGGATTTTTTGGTTCTTGCGTGACTGCTTATTTATTCCAAGTAGTCCAATATTGGATTCTCGCTCGCTGCGTGCCGTCGTCGGAGAGGAGGTTTCGTCTCTCCATACGTTCGGAAAATGACGTGGCCCAATAAAAGCCGGCGGCAGAAAACGATGCACTTATCTCTGCTGCCATCGTCGACAACAAAGAACGAATGGAATGCTCATGGAAGCACCGGCATAGAAGCCTTCTCCGTCAAATCCTTTGATCGACACCTTTGGGAAACGCAAGCGGTCACCATTGTGGCATCTGGTGCTGGCGCTACAAGCTGACAAAGCGATTTTAAAGATAACTATCTACCGGCAACACAAGAAATTGACTTGGGAATAATGGAAATGAGGTCGAACATACGAGCGTTGCTCTGGCTTGGTTGGTTGGCGTCTATTGGACGCGCCTTCGTCGGAACCAGTTTCCATAGAGACCACCGTCATTCGTGTTTTGAATTGAATGACAAGGCGGATATTGAAACTGAGATTCCCGTGTTGCTGAATGCGGATGCCGAAGAGGAGACCCCTTTCATGTTGGTTCAGCCAGAAATCAATGGATATTCCATGCCGTCTGGGAAGGGATATTCTGCCTCGTTAGAGCGACAGAAACCTTCTTGGCTGTCAACGCTGATGCCCAAACGATCTGTCTATGATGGCGAAATGGACGAGGATGGATATGAAGCGTTACAACGACCCAAGGACAAACTTCTGCAAATTGCCCGGCTTCCTTGGAGTGTAGCCCGCAAGGCCGCAAAGCGTTCTACGACTGAACCTGGAACATTGATTCTTGTTCGTCACGGAGAATCGGAATGGAATCGCAACAAAACGTTTACTGGTTGGGCGGATCCTGACTTGACCGAACAAGGCAAGCGAGAAGTGGAGCATGCGGCTCGTTTGTTGATGGAAGGAGGATACAAAATCGACGTCGTCTTTACGTCCCGTCTGAAACGAGCAATCCGATCTGTGTGGATCCTGCTGCAGGAGTTTAATGAAGTATATCTTCCAGTGTTCAAGAGCTGGCGTCTCAACGAGCGTATGGTAAGGGTTCTCAGATCTTCTTTTTGGTTTTGAGATTGTTTCGACGCGTCCTTACGCTCCTTCGTATTTGTTTAGTATGGTGCTTTGACGGGACTTTGCAAGAAGCAGACCGCAGACGCGTTGGGACACGATTTGGTACAAGATTGGCGTGGATCGTTGCGATCTAGGCCACCACCGGTGAAAGTGAGCGATCAGTACTGGCCTGGACGGGACCGAAAATATGCTGATTTGACCATGGACCAGATTCCTTTGACCGAATCGTTGTTGGACTGCATGGAGCGTACGTTTCCTTTGTGGGAGAATAAAATCAAGTACGAATTGATGAATGGCAGAAACGTTTTGGTGGTTGCTCATGCCAACACCCTTCGTGGTCTGGTGAAAACTATTGACAACATCGGGGACGCAGAAATTCAAGAGGTTGCAATTCCCACCGGTATTCCTATTGTGTACAAATTTGACAAGGAAATGAATTCAATTCCTCCCAGTAAGGAGGATCAAACTGTGAGCCAGGTTCATATGAACGGCCGCTTTCTCGAAAAGCCAGGTTTGCTCAAGGAGGCGCTCAAGCGGGAGGATGAATGGGCGAGGGCTGTTCCAGGATATGACAGTACAATGTCGCGTCACAAGACCCCAATGTCATCTCTAGAGCGAAGTCTCTACAAGCTAGAAGCCGTTCGAGAGCTAGGCGAGTGGGCGAGTGAATTCATTGACATCAATGCTATCCCCGAAGACGATGGAAGTGACGGCAATATGGGGCGTCCAATCAGGCTAACCGAGGATGAAGTCTGGGAGTTGGGTATGGAGGAACTCGAAAGCGGAGGCCAATTCGATCCAGATGGCCCCGTATTTCACCAAAGCGCTAGCAATTCCACGGCGGCGAGTTTGCAAAATGGAGGCAAGATTGAGGAAGAAAAAATTGGAGTCCCGCTCTACACGTACACAAACCCTTGCGTCACTTCGATGCCCAGTGCGGCCGTTCTAAATCATCCCAACGATGTGCCCATTCGACGGGACAGCGTTATTGTAATCATTCGCCACGGCAAAACACAGCACAACAAACTGGGTCTGTTCACAGGCTGGGAAGATGCTCCCCTTGCAGATGAAGGCATTGCTGAAGCAAAACTTGCTGGTAGACTGTTGAAAATGCATGGCTTTGAGTTTGATGTCGTGTACACCTCTTGGCTCTCGCGTGCTTTGGAGACTGCACTGTATGTCATGGACGAGATGGACGCATTGTGGCTTCCTATCATCAAGACATGGAGACTGAACGAACGAATGTATGGTGAGCTCACGGGACTGTCGAAGCAAATGGTTAAGCAACGACATGGAGAGAAGCAGTTCAAGGCATGGCGCCGTGGATACAATGTCAGACCGCCTGCAGTCTCGTCTTTCTCGCCTCATTATCCTGGAAACGATCCACGGTATCAAAAGTATCTCAAGGATCGACGTATTTCCCTACGTGAAAGCATCATTCGATCCATCGAAAGCGGGAAGCCTGTGATCCATCGAAAGCTCCCTAAGACGGAGTCTTTGAAGGACTGCATGGAACGCACTATTCCGTTTTTCAAGGAACGAATTGCCAAGGAAGCCGTAGATCAGGGCAAGCGAGTGTTGATCTCGAGCAGCGAGAATGCCATTCGGGGCTTGCTCATGCATCTCTGTGAAATCCCCGAAGAAGAGATCACAGGCTTGGAGATCCCGAACGGTCTACCGCTCATCTTTGACGTCAAGAGTAAATGTCTCAAGTTGTTGGACGATGGGACAGGGCGTGACCCGCTTGAAGTTTATAACTTTGGCAAGGCCGCGAAATATCTTTTCCGTCCTTGTCAGAACGAGGACGGAACTCCCGATGAGGTACGATTCTTTGAAGTGGTGCGTAAACGTATCTATTGTGTCATGAAATGATCTCACGATTCTTTGCGCCATAGGAATGCATGGTAACCTTTGACAGCGGAGTGACGCCCATATCCGCCGACGACCAAGAGATGATTAATTTCATCAAGAACAGAATGCAGACAAACGGTACTGCGAAAACCCTTTCGGAGACCAAGGCATAGATTAAATACGCCATTCCTGTCTAGCGAAGCGAGACATCCCTATACCTCGGCATAAAAATATGCAAGGATGTGATTGCCTCCATACGTCGAGTTTTGATGATTCATGGCAACTTCATGATCCGCGGGCGCCCGATTACGACTTCATGTCATGGGACTAAGCTACAAGTAGTACCTGGGTTAACGCTCATCTGTAGTTTTTAGATGAAACGGAAAAAATGAAATGACCGCCATGCTCTAGCTCGACGACTTGACCCCGATCAGTCGAGACGCAAATATTCGTTTCAGTCGGGCTTTGCCAGACGAATCCGGAGAGACAATAGCAAGTTCGGCTCTTGTTCCAGATGGTACTAAAGCGGGTTGTTGGGACAAGAACAATAGTACATCTCGGACCATTTGTTCCGCGGTGGGGATATCTTTCGCCGCCTCTCTTTCACCAAGGAGCCGTTGCGCCAGATATTGGTTGACAATTCCAGCCAACGGACCTCCTCCTACCGCATGGGCTCGTACACGGTATGCCCCTGTCGAATCAACCAGCCATAACCCACCCGGTGGTGACGACGACGGATCCTTGGAAGATACACCGTTGCCACTACTACTGCAAGTGGCCAGCAAACTGACGCAGCTCCAGGCATGTTCTCTCAAGACGGCGGTATATGCCATCCACTGAGAAGTTTTCCGAGCCAGATATTGACCGTATTCCATACAATAAGTCAAGGTCATGCGTGGACTTCCGTATACCAAAAGTTCATCGCTGGCCATATCGCGACAGTAGTCCGCCACCATCTGACCATGAGGTCTCCAACCCGCACAGACCATGCCCGTTCCAAAGCTGTCGATTTCGTAAATCCGAAAAGGACCTCGATAACTCCTAGGTATATCTTGAATCTCAACTGTCGTATTTGTGGTGGTAGTGTTGCCTTTGTCAGTACTAGACGTGGGCGATGTACGGTTCCTGCCGCCCTCGTTAAAATCCAACAGCAAGGGCTCTTCAGCAAATGCCGTATGCAGGGCAATCAGAGCTACGCCATCCGAGCAAACGGCAGCAACGATCAAGGGAGCCGACGACACAAATGGATCAGTTCCCATCGTCCCTTTGCTGGCCGCCGATGGCGACGACGACGAGGACGAGTCTCCAAACCCCACCATCAAAGATGCTGCCATTAGGATCCACGAGGGAATCAACGATCCTTTCATCCTCTAATTTCTTTCTTTGCCCTGCCTTTTCTTCTTCTGAGGCACCTCTAACTATAGTTAGTAACTTTTGTCTGGATAGAGTGCCTTTCTCGCTACAGCCCCATCCATCGTATACATCATTGTCGCATCGACATCGGCATCATCGCCGAGATGCGATGGAGAGCGAAAGGTGCGTGGAGCGAGTGCTCATGATGATGACTTCATCGACTGCATTCTCACACGTTTTTTCGACTCCATCGAATATTTTTGGAGCGGAGACGGATGAGTCAAACTTTAAAATCTTTTGCCTCTCCCTCTTCGACATTTTTTTCTCTCGTTTCATCTCCTCGCTGGATGATGGGGGCGTAAAAAGGCTCTCTCGGCATCGATAGTGATCAACAAATGACTTTGTGCTGTCGCAGAGAGATACGGACAATATGAATCAGATCTCTGCCTTGTGTTATTTGTGGCTCTGTGTCTGGCTAACCAGTACTTTGGTCCGGCCTGTATCCAAAGGATACATCTTAGATTGGAACTCTCGATCCGGAGTCTCTCGTCAAGATCACATTCGCGCCGCCAAGAATCCGACTTGGCCCCACGTACGCTTTGATATTACCGATTTTGGTGCTGTTGGCGATGGGGTCACCGATGATTCAGCGGCGATCCAAGCCACCATACGACGGGCCACCGAGTACGCTTCGGAGTCTACGCAAGTCAAAGACGGCGATTTATATGTTTTGGTGCACTTTCCGCCGTCATTTACCTTTGTGACGGCCCCCTTCAATATTAGCAGCCACATGATTCTGCAAGTAGACGGAACTTTGCGAGCGATCACGAACAGAACTGTGGATTTTGAAGATCGATGGCCCAAGTTGCCTCCACTTCCTTCCTATGGAAACTCGCGAGACGCTGGTTTTTATCTCGAGTATCAAGCTTTGATATTTGCCAAGGAGGCGACCGACCTTAAAATTGTTGGTCGAGGAACCATCGATGGAGTAGGAGAATGGTGGTGGGACGCCTTTTTGAAAAAACCTGGATCGTATTCATTGCAAGCTGGTCGACCCAATCTAGTTCGATTCGTGAATTGTACCAAGATCGAAATCAGGCAAGTTACATTGAAGGATTCTCCCTTTTGGACGCTCCACCCCGTCTATTCGAAGGACATTCGCATCCAGGATATTCGAATTCGGGCTCCCATGTATGCACCCAACGTTGATGGCATTGATCCCGATAGCTGTGAAAATGTGCTGATACAGTCCAATGACATAAGCTGCGGCGACGATCATATTGCCATCAAAGCGGGTGTCTGTGGCGATGGCGGCTCCATGAAACACCCTAAACGGGTTTCCAATCTAGAAAGTCAAGATCCTATTGATTGCGCAAAGGACCCCAGATTTCAAGCCGGCGACTACGTGTCTCGCAACATCACCATTCGGGGCAATACTTTTGGCACCGGAATGGGCATTGCCCTTGGTAGCGAATTGAGTGGGGGGATTGAAGATGTAAAAGTAGTACAAAACTACATCGGAAAATGCGAGTCTGGTCACGAAGATCCAGACAGATCTTGTGGTTGGGGGCACGCCATGCATCTTAAAACAACGCTGACTCGTGGCGGCTTTCTAAGGAACATCTTATTCGAAAGGAACATCATCGTGAACACAACTGGAGTCTTTCTATTGGAGACAGATTATCAAGACTCACAACACAAGCTACCACCTGACAACTATCATACTACAGATATCCGCAATATTTCGCTTGTAGGCAACGTGGCGATCGGGGAAGCCGCGGCCGTGTCTTTTCAATGTTCACCCTACATGACCTGCAAGGAAATCACGGTACAATATAACACAGTCGAAAAGGGGAAGTCTGAGGACTACCATTGTAGATTTGTTGAAAGCTACACGGTCATGGGTGACCGTCCCAAGGGATTGGAAGCGTGCATGCGCAACTCAATGAACAGCACCAAGACACAACTGCAACGGGACGGCGACATGCTGCACAATCGAATTTCACATGAAGAAGAGCGCAACTAGATCAGGTTGATGGTTTCGATCTAGCAAATTGGGCAAACGAGCAAAGTTTTTCGAAAGGACAATTGGCGGTGAACCAAATCCTATCATTCCGATCACGTGCAGAGACTGTACCCTCCACCGTGGCCATTACTCCTAGCCAGAAGGCTCAAGATCCTACAGCATCCTTACCCTCGAGCTAGAATAGCAGTTGCTGACTTTTGGTGGGTTTTGGCGGGGAGGTACTGCAAATCTATTATTACTAAATGGTCCAGCTATTGGCCGGTATTGTCAAGAGATCTAGGACCACTCGTATCGCAGCGTCAAATCCTCATCTACAGAAAGTAACTAAGATTGAGGTCACGTGTATAGTCGAGCAATGGTTTCACTCTAGTGGATTATGGGAAACCGTATCTATGGCCAGGTAGATGCTTTACTACATAGGCAGGTATCCTTCGGTACTATGTATGACTTTGGTGCCCTGCATAAAAAATCAACGAAGGGCTTGCATAAATCAAAGAAGGAGGGCTATTCCAAAGAAGGTGGGCTCTTGTTGTTCTTTGCCTTCCCACTTTCAAAGTTTTTCACTGCTATCTGGTACGGAATTATCAATATTTCTTTGTTGCTTCAACAAGGTGACCCTCGGATTCTGACCTATTAACAAATCTCGAGTGTACTGTACCTGGTATGATATGTCCCCTAAGGAATCGTTCCTTTCCTGTGATTAATGAAGTATCTAATTCCGAAAAACCTTAATATTATCGATTATGGGATCAACAAATAAGGGCGATAGCGTATCATTGTCTCCTAAGGAATCGTTCTTTTCCTTTGATTAACGAGCTATCGAATTCGGAAAACCCATAATTGTACCGATCATGATACTCAACGAATGAGGGCGAAGTTGTTAATTGTCGATATGAAAAGTTCTTGCGCGATAGAAACTGTGATTGGCTCGTGATAAAGCATGCAGTTTCTCGGCGAGGAAGCCGTAGAAAATCTCAGTGCGACATTCCTACATCGAAATTGGGTTCGGGTAAAAAAACATCATCCACAGCGTGGGGTGAAGAGTTCTGCAACCAATAACATCAAAGGGTCTTGAAGTTTTGCAGTTGACACACCCAAGCAGCACAACTTGTCCTCATCCTATTCAGCTTTGGAGACGGACAGCAAAACAAACAAAATCGATTAACCATGATGCTCGGAGCCAAACACGCGGCTCATCATCACGTGGAAAAGTCACTGAAGGCTGTGCCGCAGCCGACCTGCGAGACGTCCGATCAGTGCGTCTCTCAGTGTTCCGCCTACGGCAAAGTCTGTCCCTGCAACGCTCGGGCCGCTGGAGCAGCCGCTTGCAAAAAGATTGGACAACTTCTTTGTGACTCGAAACTCTTTCAAGATGGAGAGCCGTCCTTCCGCAAAGTGCATCAATCGCAGGTTTGTATGGGAGAAAAGCTTGGGGAAGGAGGCTTCTCGTGTGTCAACGCTTGCACGTGGAAAGATGATCCAAACTCGCCTCTCATGGCAATCAAGTATCTGAAACGACGAGTCATGGTTGAACGAAAGACATTTGAGTATGGAGCCTCCGACTTGGCAACAGAGGCCTTCTTCTTGGCCAGGCTTAAGCATCCAAACATTATTACGCTCCACGCAGTGACGGAGGGCAGCGTTCAAACAAACATTTCTGGGGGCAAGGACGGGGGATTCTTCATCATTGTCGATCGACTCGTGGAAACTCTGGATCAGCGAATGGAGAAGTGGCACTTACAGGCGGTTCAAGTTCCGAACAGTCTCTTTTACCGCCTTTCCCGCGAGTACAAGGAAAAGCAACGAGAGTTACTGAAAGATCGCGTCCAGGTGGCGTTGGAGATTGCAAAGGTGCTGGAGTATTTGCATAGTCTCAATGTTCTTCTGCGTGACCTCAAGCCGGACAATGTGGGTTTTGATTCCAACGGGACGCTCAAGCTTTTCGACTTTGGTCTATGTAGAGAAGAAAAGGCCTGTAATGCTAACGAAGAAGGCAAATACAAAATGACAGGTCATACGGGCTCGCGACGATACATGGCTCCGGAAGGTAAGTCCGCAGACCCACGCTCTGCCGATTGATTCGAGCAAACTACTGCTTGTTCATTTCTAACATTCCATCTATCTTCTCGTTCAGTGGCAAAATGTCTGCCTTATGACAGGTCAGTCGATGTTTACTCCTTTGGTATTTTGTTATGGGAAATGTGCTCGTTGGAAAAGCCCTTTTCCGGCTATTCGAGCAAGCGACACTGGAAAGATGTCGTGATTGCCGGAGAACGTCCGAAAATGGATGCATCACACACGGCACACTGGCCCGTGGATCTTCAATGGGTCATGAAGAGCTCCTGGGGCAGTGAACCCGAATCTCGACCGACGTTTGGCGTTATCGTAGAGACCCTGCAAAACGTTTTGCAAGACTTACAAAAGCCTACGTCTGACCGAACTCGGGCACGATCAGAGGGAAGTGCTTTGCATCCACCCTCCAAAGAGCATTCTTTATCACCGACGAGCCGAAAGGCGCCACTGCCGTGGAAGATTGGGAGAGCTGTCTCGCGGCCCTGATCCGCCAACCGTGGTATCCGTCCCCTACTAGTCTGGGTTTTGATATTTGTTGCAGCTGTGAAACTCATTTTGAGTCGATGCCGGGGTTAGCACCGCAAGCAATAGACAGCTAACGAGAATATATTTATAGTGCATATTAGCAATTACGAATACGCGAGTTTGTATTGAAGGCAAATGTTTCATTCGCTGTCTTCCCTCCATGCGACCAGTCGTAGCTACGGTAGCATGGAGAGTTTAGTAGTAACAGTACGTAGTATCCAATTGTTCCGACTAGTGCGATCTCAATAGTTTGCTGACGTATGCTCTCGCGCTCAAGTGACGCGCATTTTGTGTGGTCGACGGAGTCAAAGTTCCGCGCCTTCTTCGCCTTTCGCCTCGCTCCTCTCATTTTCTCGAAATTGCATCATCTTTCGTATTTCCTTCCGACGACGACTCCATTACCTTTCCCACGTCGATGTAGTTTCATTCTCTAGTCTGCCCTGCCGAGTGTGAGACGACAATAACAATATCATAAATTATGAACTCTGTATCTGAGTCGCAGCAGCAAGCTACCATGTGGACTGTCTCTGTGTATCCCGACCCGCTGCTTTCAGCTCATCACAGCCACCACCGTCATCACCACCACGGTTTCCGACACGACGATGACATGACACCTGCATCTCCGTCCTCAGTAATCGTATCCGCAAGCATTTCAATCGCTGTCATTCTCGGCCGTGATGATACTGAGAAGCAAGAAGATTTTCTCAAGGGCGGTCGTATCGCCCGAGTGGCCCTTGCAGATTTCTTTGCACGTGGAATTTCGGAACAGGCTTCGCCTTCCAATGCCGTCGAGTTGGATGGAGTATCCTACTACCTCGAGCCTTTGGACAAGGCACTCATCAAAAATCGAAGACGCAAGGCAAGTACCAACGCCAAACTTGCTCCCTACGTCTTGGAGCGCTCCGACATTTGGTGTTCCGAGCAAGAATTACATGTGACACTTCGAATGGCAAGTGGCCCATCCTCTTCTTCTTCTGGCCCCAAAAACTCCAATATCGAACCCATGATTTTGGATGACGAAAAGAAATCAGACGACAGTCATTGGGAGTTGGCAAGCAAGGCCCTCTTGTTCCAATTATTGAAGACGATTTTAGATACAAACAAACTCATGGCACACGTAGCCTGCGTTGCACTACAGCAGCAGCTTCGAACCAAAGTTTCCGAAATGAAGGCTGTAGCGTTTGTGGCGGATGGATCTATTCTACCGCGAAAAAGTGGAACAAGTGACGCTCCCATGGCCAGTCCACCTGCTGTCCCATTCCAGGCTCCTGCCGATAGTCACATGTCTCAGGACGTGACTATTGATATGGGAACACTGTCCAAATATCTTCCACAATGTTCCAATGGCTCTACCTCCATCACGCTACGTGGCCTTGTTGTCCCTGCTGGTATTACCCTCATCTGTGGTGGGGGTTATCATGGAAAGTCTACCTTACTGCAAACCATTGCAGCTGGTATCTACGACAAGATCCCTGGTGATGGCCGTGAATTCTGTGTCGCGGTTCCCGACGCTGTGACGGTTCGTGCCGAAGATGGGCGTTACGTTAACAATTGCAACATTAGTGCGTTCATCTCGAATCTGCCAACCCCACCTGGCGTGACCAAAGTCCTGGATACCAAGCACTTTTCCACTCGCGATTCATCGGGATCCACTTCTCAAGCAGCTAACGTTGCGGAAGCCATTGAAATGGGAGCTACCGCCATGCTTGTCGACGAAGATGTTAGTGCGGCAAACTTTATGGCTCGAGATGGACGCATGCGGTCACTCGTCATGGATGAGAGTATTACGCCGCTCCTCTATCGCGTCAATGGCTTGTACAACTCACACGCCATCTCGTCCGTGGTTGTGGTGGGAGGTGTTGGCGATTGGCTGGATGTTCCCCACAATGTGATCCTCTTGAACAAGTACGTGGCCTCGGATGCCACCAGAAAGGCTCAGTCGATTAGTTATCAGTTCTCGCATGGTCACGTCCAATATGCAGGTCGAGGGGTGGTTCATCGTCTGGAATGGGAGAAGAGCGGCACCCCGATCCCTCGACGACCAGTCGGTGCGTTCTCGCAACGTTACGCTCAAGGAATTGCCATTTCCATCATGGACGGGGGTCATGCTTTGTCTCTGCATGAAGATGACGATGCTGACCATGAAAATGAGCACGTCGTTGCCATTGATGACGACGACGAAGGATGCATCGAAGCGTCTAGATTGGAACAACTTCTTGATCGAAAGCAGCTCTTTGGTTGCGGGCTTTGTGTTTTGTGGATCTTGCAAGTGGGATCCAAGGACGGTACACTCGGATTGCCGCATCTTTTGAACAAGCTTGACGCCGTCTTGGACAAAGGTGGTCTCATGCAAGTACTCAATGAAGTGAACGCCTCTAGTAATATTGGGTCCATATTTGAATGCAACAAATGGAGAAACATTGTCGAGGAAATCGGTTTTTTTCACCGCCCGCGCAAGTACGAGGTAGGACAAGCTCTCACCCGCATGTACGGTATTCAGCTGGAAGAAATCCCCACCGAAGAAGACGATTCGGAAGAAATCGCCAAGCGTGAAGCCGAGCTTAGGCGACAGGAGCTCTTAAAGATTTGGGAGAACAGGCGCAATAAGAGCTAAACTAGAAAAGGACTGGCACATACTAGTTTATTGGGTAGCAGCCTTTTTGCTCCAGAGATTGCCA
Source organism: Nitzschia sp. DOCU1 (assembly GCA_951394045.1). Classification (NCBI taxonomy): domain Eukaryota; phylum Bacillariophyta; class Bacillariophyceae; order Bacillariales; family Bacillariaceae; genus Nitzschia; species Nitzschia sp. DOCU1. The sequence continues at coordinate 913,086 of OX595988.1, read as the reverse complement.
TCGGGGAAACGGATTCCAGGAACCGGTGAAGGTTCCCATACACCTTTCAAATCCTTTGGCCCGCCTTTGGGTGTGAAATCAATAAGGATAGAGTCGCCATGAATCTTTCCGATCAAACTCCACTTTCTTCCGCTGCCATCAGGAGGACAACCGGGAGTACCATCCGTTCCGGTTACGTCAGCTAGCTTGGGGCTGACGACTTGGACTTCACGTTTGCAGTTTGGGTGGAAGGGATCAGAATAGGAACCAGTAAAGTCCACCGCGTTGACCATTGTTGGACCCCCAGCAATGACGGCCGAAATGGTTGCTACCGCAGCAGTACTTTGTAACATGTTCCTAGGCGTGGTCCAGGCGCTAGTACCTTGCAACAGAGCGACTGAAAAGCAAGTCAATGCAATGATCTTCAGCATCGTTGTGGATTTGCTAGGGCTTACTATAGCAAACGGATTGAACCGTGAGTTTGTCACTGGAATCAGTAATAGGATTTCTTGACTATTCTCGTCGGCCGCCGTGGCAGGACTAGAGATTCCCTCAGTGGCGTCTCCACCACCTGAAGGTACCGAAGGATCCTGGAATCCGACCGTCCCGTAAGTGGTAGACTGCAGGTGCATTCTTCCCGGCGGATTTCGGCGCCAAATAGCGACCCTTTCAGAATCAAATGTACTCACCTTTTCTACGAACTGTGGTGAGCTGTTCTGACCTGAGCATGCTTAGGATGGCGAGAGCCTCTGTTTGCAATGAAGAGACCAAATCGTTGACGCGGTGGGATGAGAGAACACCCATCATCATATCGTCCGAGAAAAATCTACCGCGTGTTTTCTCGTGTGTTGACTCCTTCGACCAACTGTGACTGACGTCACAGACACAGTCAGTCCCATTTTTGTCCGTAGTTCGTCCGCTGCCTCTCCTTTCTGGCGCGCCCAATCCTCCCATCTCCCCCCGCCACTCTCTTTCGATCCCACCGTGGTGCTGCCATGAATTTCACCAACTCTCAACTTACAACTACCTACTCCAAAGGAAGGTTGTTCCCCTCGCCGCGAGTGCAATACCTAGCATAGAAGTTTTGTTGCTTCATAGTAGGTGTGGCATGATGGAGGCGCAGACGAAGGGACTTAGTTCTCCGGCGCCAGCCCAAGAAGACGACGATGACCAAGACGAGTTCTTTGGAAGCCAGGATGACGAAGGGGATGAATTTGGCGCCCTCGGCCACCATGACAATCTTGCAAGAAACCAAGAATTGAAGACGATTGGATATGTCGAGTCCTACGATGAGACTAAGGAACATTTGCTACAAGATGGATTCGAAGCTGGATACCGCGAGACCTTTGACGCCGCAGAAAGCCTTGGCAGAATCTTTGGACAGGTGGCAAGTGAAACCCACCTACTTTCTGTCAGGGACGGATCAACAGCCTCCCAACCAGGCGTCTATGCAGAAATGGCCAGTCGTCTACTTGATTTTTTGTCCCGTTTTCAGAATCGAGAGTACGAGGCCGGATGGAATGCAAAACAAGCTATAGAATTACTCGAGTGTGAACTGTCGCGCTCGGAAGAGTGATCGAATATGTCACCAATGAATGGAAACATGTACTTCTGGAAATCGTGCCCAATTCTTTTTCTCTGTCGGAAAGACCATAATGTTTTCCAATCTGCTGATACCAGCCCTACTCATGGGCGAGCTCGTGTCCCTATTAACTTTCAAGAAGGTCGGGCATTTTGGTTTCCACGGTGCTAGCTGCAGAGTGGGATTTCTGTTCATCTCGAAGAAGCTTTTCCAGTTGGAGCTTCTCCAGGCGAACTTGATCCAGTTTCTTCTGGAGCGCGTTGGTTAACTAAAACAAGCAAGAGCCGCCATGCACGAATGAGACCTCAATTTCTCGCTGATAACAACAAATTATTTTGCAGTAGACTACGTACCATCTCTTCTTCTCGCTCCAATTCGAAGACAATACGGCCCTTTTCCAGTTGCAATTCTTCCAAGCGGCGCATGAGGCCATTGACACGGCCTTCTTCCATTATTTCAGATTCTAGTTGAGACTGGACAGTCAACATCTTGTGTTTCGCCAAATCGGCGGCAAATTTGGCCATACGGTGACGTTCCTGCTTCAAAATCACACGCAATTCATCGGCGCCTAGGTCTTTTTCTTTGGCTTCCATCTCTCTCATGCGCGTATGTTCCGTGATAATGGCCGCCTCCATGGCCTTTTGAATCTTGGAAATTCTTGGAGGATGCGGTTGGACTGGATTTACCAGAAATGGAGCGGCGAGACCATGGGTGGGCGGTAGATGACCAACATGAGGTGAGTATGGGCTCAGTCCAAGCGGGGGGGAGAGGGGCGGTGGACCATGGGGTATCAATGTCGGGGAGTTGCGGTACGGCGATCCAACTGGTTGAATTCTCGAATGGCTCTGAGGACTTGGGTATCCCTCGTGAATATTACGCGTGGTTGGAGAGTGAGGGCCACCAGTGGTGTGGCGCCTCTTGTGGTGGCTGGAGTTTTTCTTCAGTTGTGTCGGACTCGCCACTTCAGCTCCATCTGCAGCTGGTGGTGGGGGAGGCGATGCCGACATCTTCTCGTCGTCGTGCTTCATGGCAGTGGGGGCTGCATCACGGCTCTCATTGACTTCGGTCACCATGGTATCGCTAGTGTGTTATCGTGTTTGAACTTTGCTTGCTCTTTTGACAATTTGTGAGAATGATGTATTGAACACGGCACGTGGCGGCTGATGACACTTTCTGCTGCTATGACAACAAGGAATGGGAAGGGCAGAACAAAGTGGTTACAAGACAACAAGCTATTTCTTTCTTTATCGTGTGGCAAAGGGACGTCAAATGGGGTTCCGGTTTTATGGTGCCTCGATTAGTTAGGTGTCAATCCAAAGATCAATTCGGTTCGGATCTTCTTTTCGTTTTTCGACTCTCAAAATGTTGTGTCGTGCCCGCTCGCTTGACGCATCCGACCAAAAAAGGCGCGAAACGAGGCGATGCGCGCGTGGCGAGCGAGATGTGACACGTCATCAGAATTCTGAGCATGCGTTTTGCTGTGGAAGGCCAAGATCGTCTCGTCGTCGGCACGAGTTATTTCCATCGTGGTCAGAGTCAGCTGCTGCCTCAGAGGATTATTGGTCAGACTTGCCGATTGCAAAGGAAGCTTCGTTACTTCTTTGGATCATTATTGCTGTACGTTGTGATTATCGTCAGCGAAGGAGAATTTTGAAAAGACAATGAAGTTTCATCTCACACCTCTCGCTCTAGTGTTCATGGCTTCGTACGCAGTCCGTGCCACTAGAGCTTTTACATCCCGTTTTGCCAGTCGTATCATTGCCCAGTCATCGTCAACGAGCCGATCCATGTCTACGATGGTGGAGAATCCCATTCTCCAGCAAGAAGGCTTGCCCAAGTTCGAATCTATTGAGCCCGTACACGTGACGCCTGCTGTCGAAGAGCTCCTTGAGAAACTAGAAAAGGATTTCGCGGCCTTGGAATCGAAACTGTCGAGCAAGGAATCTTTCGAGTATGAGGAAGTCTTGCCCGAAGTGGAACGTATCCAATTTCCCTTGGGATACACTTGGGGCGTTGCATCTCACTTGAATGGGGTCAAGAATAGCGACGAGCTTCGGGAAGCCTATGAAGCCTCTCAGGGAAAGGTCGTCCAAGCAATGACCAAGTTTTCACAGTCCAAGCCTCTCTATGATGCACTTTCCGCAATCGAAAAGAAGTGGGAGGACGAAACTGACGACTCCTTCATCATGAAGCAAAAGCGACGAGCGGTCGAGAATTCATTGAGAGGAATGACTCTGGGTGGCGTCGGTTTGGAGGGCGAAGCGAAGGAGCGATTCAATGAAATGAAGATGCGCCTGGCTTCATTGGCCACCAAATTCAGCAACAATGTTTTGGATGACACAAAGGGGTTCAGTTTGACGATCCACGACGCCAAGAAGATGGAAGGCGTCCCTGGATCGGCCAAGGCGCTTTGGGCGAATGCGCATAACAAATTCGTGAAGGCCAATGCCAAGGAAGGCGAGGAAGTGCCAGAGATGGATCCTGAGGCTGGCCCGTGGCGCATCACCCTCGACATGCCCTCGTATTTGCCTGCCATGTCTCACCTCCCAGACCGCGAAGTTCGCAAAGAGGTATACATGGCATATCTCCAACGTGCGTCGGAGAAGAGCGAAGACAAGAACAACATTCCGCTCATCTACGAAATCCTCAAGATTAAGGCCGAGATGGCGAAAATGCTTGGATACAACAACTATGCAGAAATGAGTCTTGCCTCGAAGATGGCCCCGTCGGTGGATGCGGTCAAAGAGTTGACTGATTTGATGGCAGAGAAAGCTGTCCCCGCTGCCAAGAAGGAGCTAGAAGAAATCACGGCCTTGGCCAAAGAAAAGGGCGGTGCGGATTATGCCGGCATTGAAAAGCTTGAACCGTGGGACGTCACCTTCTGGAGCGAGAGACTCAAGGAATCCAAGTTTGACATGACTGACGAAGAGCTTCGACCTTATTTTGCTCTCCCTGCGGTTCTAGAGGGTATGTTTGGCTTGATCGATCGTATCTTCAACATTTCAGTCAAGGCTGCAGACGGCGAGGCGGAAGTCTGGCATCCCGATGTTCGTTTCTTCAAGCTCTACGACAATGATACTGGCAAGCACGTGGCGAGCTTTTTCTTGGACCCCTACTCACGACCGGAGAATAAGCGTGGAGGCGCTTGGATGGCTGATTGCATTGGCAAGTCCGAAGCCTTGAATCGCGACGTCCCAGTTGCATACCTGACTTGCAACGGATCACCGCCGGTTGGCAAGACACCGTCGCTCATGACTTTCCGAGAAGTTGAAACTTTGTTCCACGAAACTGGCGTAAGTGAATTCAAATGTTCTCTCGTACCCCCTAGATCAATTCCTGGAAATTCTTACCTTGACGCCGCATCCGTCCCTACTTTCGCTTACTTCAGCACGGGGTAAGTTGAGAAATGTTTCCCGATTGCGTGCAGTTGTTTTCTTCTTTGCTAACATAACTTGTTCCCAGCTTCAACACATGTTGACCAAGGCGTCTGTTGGAGACGTTTCGGGTATCAATGGAGTCGAGGTACGTCCCATGCTGTCGGGTCAACACTAGAAGCCCCGCTTGGAACCCAAAGCCTTAATGTCTTACCCTTGTATTTTCAGTGGGATGCTGTTGAACTTCCTTCTCAATTCATGGAAAACTGGTGCTACGACAAGCCAACAGTCTATGGTTTCGCAAAACACTGGGAAACTGGCGAGCCTCTTCCCGAGGAAAAGTTTCAGAAGCTGTGCGATCAAAAGGTCTTCAATGCAGGCATGATGGCATGCCGTCAGTTGTACTTTGGTCAAATGGATTTGGAGCTCCACTCGAACTTTGACCCGGAAGCCGGAGAAAAGGGAGAGGGAAAGACCATTTTCGATGTCCAGAGCGAAGTGGCTAGCAAATATGTCCCGCATGCCATGCCGTTGGAAGAGGATCGTTTCTTGTGCGCCTTTAGTCACATTTTTGCTGGGGGGTACTCTGCGGGCTACTACTCTTACAAGTGGGCCGAGGTAATGAGCGCGGACGCCTTTGCAGCCTTTGAGGACGTTGGCCTTGACAATGAAGAAGAAGTCAAGCGAGTTGGAAAGTTGTTCCGTGACACCGTCTTGGCATTCGGCGGAGGTGTCCCCCCAATGGAAGTGTTCAAGCAGTTCCGTGGACGTGAACCCTCTCCCGAGGCACTCTTGCGACACAGCGGGCTGGCTTAATTTTGCTATCCAAATATAATTTAGAAGACGATTAAGATATTGTTAGGATTGCAACGCGGGCTGCTAGTTGGCATCCAACGTCGTTTCTGCGTGGTGGCTGGGAAATACTACTGGTTAGCATCAAGATTAGAGAAGCGAGGTGTAGTGCTTCCATTACACGTCGGAATGATGCAGATAGCAAACTTCGACTTCTTCGACCCTTTGAGCGTCCGTCTGTCTGTACATCGCCCGAAGATCGGTCCATAGCCACCAAAAAATTCTTCTGCGCGGATTTTCATGCCACTATCACTCCCGTCCATTTCTTGTTAGTATTCATTGTCATTCAATCGTTTTGGTGAAACTGTCAAGTCGGCTTTATCGCAACATCATGATCCCTGCAATTGAATGGGTACCCGCTGGGGTTGCGGACCCAAATCCCAAGAAGTATGAATTCAGCCAGGCTGAAGTGGAACTCATCAAGATGATGGAAGAACAAAATTTCGACGAAACGGCCGCCGAGAGCGACGACGAAGTGCCGGCGCAAAGCGAGAAGAAATCGAGCACAAAACTTCCCAAGATCGAAAATACTTTGCCAGCTGATCTACGAATGGACGAATATTCCAGCGACGAGGATGAGAACGATGCTGTTCAAGGGACCACAATTGGAAATCTTTTGTTGGAAGGAGGTAACGACGAGGACTATACGGGTGGCGATGACGACGACGCCGACGAAAACGAAAACAAGGAAGAGGTCGAAATGGATTCTGGTGACAGTGACGACGACGATGATCTTGATGATGTTCCAGACACTCGAGAGTACACTCCCTTGGATGTCGAGGGATTTACAAATTTGGGTTTGTCACAGGTTGGAACCAGTGCTCCCTCCTACATGGAAATGCATGGTGAAGGCGAAGAAGAGGATGACGATAGCGAAGCGGAAGATGTTCAAATTCAGGCTGATGATGCTATTGTTGTCGTTGCGAAGGCTGAGGATGTGAGTTTACTGGAAACATGTTTGCGATTTGATTTTGTTGTACCCTTTCTCAATAACAGCGACTTGAAATCCCCAGGATTTTGCGTCTTTGGAAGTTCACGTATACGAGCAAAAGACAGGGAATCTATTTATTCACCACGATATTCCATTGCCTGCCTTCCCGTTGGCTCTTGCACACGGAGACATTTCACCACAGGGTACGGCCGGGAATTATTGCGCCGTCGGATCCTTTGAGCCTGGGATTGAGATTTGGAATCTCGATGTCTTGAATGCGTTGGAGCCAGTGTGTGTGCTTGGAGGCGAGGATACTTCCATGGCAGATGAAATTATGCGACATAACATGATGAATTCATCGAAAAAGAACAAAAAGAAACTCAAATTTAATCGTGGTCCATCCTTACGAGCTGGTAGTCACACGGATGCGGTCATGGCTCTTTCATGGAACAAGATTCATCGGCAGGTTATCGCCAGTGGCTCGGCAGATTGCACTGTGAAGTTGTGGGACGTGACACAAGCAAATACAGATCAGTGCAATGCGTCCACCTTTTCCCACCACAAAAACAAGGTTCAATCTGTCTTGTGGCATCCAAAAGAGGGCACTCTCCTCGCAACGGGATCCTATGATAGAACGGTGGCTTTGCTCGACGCAAGATCTCAGGATAGTATCAAAAAGGTTAAGATTCCAGCAGACTGTGAGGCACTTGCTTGGGATCCTTTTACTCCCGAATATTTGACGGCCGCTACCGAGGATGGCACGCTCACTTGCTGGGATGTGCGAAAGTTTTCAGACAAGACACCGCTATGGTCTATCGTTGTCAACGAGTACGGCGGTGTCAGCGACCTTTCTTATAACCCGTAAGTTCAATGGAATGAATTTGTTCCCTGATTCGTCGGCGTGGCAGATTTCTGAACGTTTATGTGTGCTGTGAATATTTTACAGGAGCGTACCAGGCATGATGGCAACGTGTTCGGTTGACAAGACTGTTACGATATGGGATACGTACAATGACTCTGAGAACCCAGCAACAGGCCCCCCGAAGGCATGTGGCAACAAGGATATGGCGGTTGGCAAGCTTTACACGGTTAACTTCTACCCGTCGACGCCATGGTTAATGGGTTGCGCTGGAAGTGGAAAGGAGTTGGCTCTCTGGGACATGGCTCGAGAAACGGCTATTCAGAAGCGCTTTGCTAGCCGAATCGGAAACGAGCCAGTAACGGACGAGCCAGACGCCAATGACACCAATCAGAAGGAAGCTTTTGATGCCATGATGGCAAATAAGATCCCCGAGCTTCCGAGCAACAACAAGAAGAAAGGTGGCAGCACGAAGAAGAAAAAGGCACACAAAGTAAAGCGATAAGAAACCGGATTCACCATTTCACTATTCAAGATGCTAGCAGCACGTTTTTATAGTCCATCTACGTCGCCCCCCACACACATGGTCCTCATGTTGTTGCAACTTGCCATTCGAAGAGGCGTGTCCACAGTAGAAAAACGCTGATCTAGGTGGCTAGTAAAGATGATGAACGACGACTTGATTTTGTAGCCAACAAGCAGACCATCCCCCGTTGCAGTGCTCGACCCAGTTGATCACTAATCACTCTCCGTGGATCTGCCAGCCCATTCGGCATGAATGCTGCCTAATATCACATACTCTTTCTTTCTCTAACATGCATGCCTGGTACTTGGAACCTAAAGTAATGAAAGCGGATCGAATGCTGCCTCTCATCATAATCTTTCTTGGTAACTGGTAACTAAACAATAGTGCTAGAGAATGCATAATACGTGGACGGCCTGAAGCGATGAAAGCGGATAAATGGGAGTCACCTACAGTACACTGTCGGTGGCAAAATATCGTGTTGGGTTGAGGTTGGGGTTGCGAAATGGATGACCACCCCTGTCCACGTCATCCGAAGTAGTGAATTGCTTTAAATAAAAGGGCACATTTGACAAACTTTCCCAGGTTTGCTTAAATACCCCGAGAACTGTTCTCTCGACGAATTTCACACGGCCGAGTTGTCGAAACGCCGTGTTGTTTGACTGGGAATTAGCATCTTACGTCGAACAGTACGAGGTATACGAGACGGAGAATTACCGGTAGATCTACCAGCTTATTGATAGCGAGCTCTGTCTCGGACTTCTTTATGTGTCGTGTTTTCGGGCTTCGCCTTTTTCAAAGCAGACGTTCCTACCGGTAGTACTGAATTCGAGTAGAGACTACGTAGAATTGGCCTTCGCCATCCTTGTCGGCGGCAAGTAACGACGTACTTGAAACATGCGCCGAATACTTGGGAACCATTTGATGAGAACAGTTTCAGCGCTCTGACTTCGATCGAAGATCCGCCATGCAGCTTTCAGAGGAAAAAGAAGCGCCTATCACCATCATCGGTCGTGCGGCCACCATCACGACGGAAGCGACTTGACTCTCATCATTCTGCGAATGCATCGCAAGAATACTTGAGGCTTCTCGCTCCATCCCCTGCTACAATTTTCTCCTCAGCTTGCTATTATTCCCATCTCATACTTTCAAGAAGAAAAAGTAAGCAGCACATACAAAAACAATGTCGACAGCAACTGACCATATCCCAAAAATCTCCATGACTGACAGCCTCAAGACGAGAATCTTAAAATGGCCTGCACTGTCGATTTGCCTGGGTGTTACGCTTTTTGCGTTCTTTCTCGTCTTTCTACTCGCTGCAGCAGGATGGCCGGGTCCTGTCACATCCAACTGCTACGAAGACTACCTCGTCACGGCAGACTGTTATTGCGAGAGACTTCGAGGCGAAAAGCCTGGCGACGTTTGGTTTGCTCAGCCCATGAACACAATATCCAACTTGTGGTTTGTTGTAGCGGGACTGCTCATAGCTTACTCGTCAGATTCTCGCAGCTTCCCCTCCCAGGACTTGTGGGAAAACAATTCAAATCCTGTTACTCAAGACAAAATATACTCGACGATGTACGGACTGGCCGCCTGTCTGCTGGGAGTTGGAAGTACATGCCTGCATGCCTCCTTTACAACGTGGGGCCGTCAAGTGGATATGATTGCCATGTATCTCATTGCCGGGTTTAGTCTCCTGTATCCCCTAGTCAAGAACAAAACTTTGGACAGAGAGCGATCCATCAAAAGTTATCTGGCCTTGAGTGCAGTCTTAATCTATTGGACGGTGGCTGTTGGGACCCCCGAGCAGACAAGAAGACTCTTTACTACGATGATCGTCCTCTCCTGGGCCATTGAAATTTTCCACACGGACGAAGAAACAGCCAGGCACAACAAACTGGCGCGAAGGATCCTCTTGTCCACTGTGTCATTCTTCGTGGCGGCAGTTTTGGTGTGGAAAGCATCCGAGTCTGGAGCACCGTTTTGCTACCCCGACAGTCTATGGCAAGGCCATTCGTTATGGCACTTACAAAGTGCCATGGCTATTGCTGGCCAATTCTTTTACTATGTGGCCGAGGATTTGACGGAAGAACAAGAAGGAAAGAGCCGCGTCAAGTTCATTTTCGAAAACGCCCCTAACGCCGAGGCCATTTCGGATTCATCCTCCGAGTCTGGCAGTGTGTCTTCATAAAAGAGAACAAGAAGAAGCCGATTCATCATTACATCGCCCTACATACCTATCCTGCTGCCACATTCATTGGGGGCAAGCAAGGAATGCGCATTGTATAGATTGTTTGTGATATTCGTATTCTCACGCACTTCTGTGTCGCTGTTTTTGCGTGTCGATTCATGTTATGTGTGTACATATAAAATCCATGGTGGAAGACTCATCACCATCTGAACGGACTACGGGTGGAGATAATACGTTCTGGTCAACAGTTTCATTGACAACTTGCACATTGGATACTGTAGGATTTAAGTAATCTAGAGTTATGATATTGAATGCAATATTAACACGGGCAACGTTACGTGCGTGCCGTCCCCAAAGAATTAGTATTCTCTAATCAAGAATGCGTCATTACTAGCTGCTGCTGAAGAAGGTATTGGCTACCGCATTGCCCGTCGAAATGAACATGAGTGGTACAAAGAAAACGAGCAAGATCCAACAAAGGGCCTTGGACCACTTGGTTCGTGAATCCGTCACATCCTTCATAATCACCAGATAGCACCCACACGGAATGAGATAGCTTAGTAAGATACTCAATGAGCTCCCCAGCAAGTCCCACACAATATCAATGCTGGCTACGCAACTCGCTACGAGACCAGCTGTCCAAAAGATACCAATGGATGTCGTCAGTCGAAGGAAAAACGATGCATTGGTTGTGGCATCCGACGCGTCGACGTCATCACCGTTGTCAACGGTGGGTCGTTCTTCGTCCGCCAAGAGGGGTTCTTGCAATTGCGCCGCTGCATCGTCTTCCACTGCCACAGCCGGCTCGGGAGAATGATCTCGTTCATTGTTCAAATAGGGTAAAATCACGGATCTCAATAGAATATCCCTTGCTGGAATGACTAGCATGGGAAATGCTAGTGTAATTGTCAGCGCCAGACACATGCGGCCCAGCATGAGCAAGGGATCGTTTTCGTCAAAGTCCAACAACACATTTCCGTGCACTCGTCCCGAAGGCGTACATACGCCATAGGCCGATCCAGCAAAGCCCATGACGGTATACAACCCCACCGCATACCAGGTAGTGGATCGCAGCCACCACGAGACGCGTGCTGGAGTAGGATTTTTCAATTCATTGTGCACTGGCAAAATATTGTAGTGACAGACAAAACAAGAAATGTACAAAGGAATCGCATCCAAAAGTTCGCGGGGTGATTCCGGCCAGAATGTCACATAGGTATACCAAGGATGCGGTGCGTGAATATTACACTGAACGCTCCGAATGACAATGCAAGTACCAAGAATCAAAATGGATGTCATACTTGCCGCCCCACAATTCTGCAGTGCCGTAAAGTTTGTCAATGTACAAGCTGGCGTCACAATCAACACGACGGCAAACAATGTAAAATTCTTGTGCAACCACCCCTTGGCTAGAATTCCAGCCAAAGGCCACCAATCATTGAGTGGCTCCATCATATCTCGTAACAAGACGGCATATCCGACGGCACCAAAAAAGCACATGGCCGTCACCAAGCCCATACTCATGACGTAGGCTTTAGGACCAAAGGCGGCACTGGTAATGCTTTCAAAACTGTCCTTGCCAGGGCTGGTGGGGTGCGGTGCACGCAATTGCACGGCACTTGTCACGAGCAATCGAAAGCAAAAGTCGGTAATCAATCCCGTGACAATCAAGACCAGCGGACCCAGCAGGGCGTTCCCTGATTGTTGAAATGCCAGTGGCAAAGACAAACAACCTCCACCGACCATGGTACTCAGAATATTAAAGCGAGCACTGGAAATGGTACCGACACGGACAGGGATAGAGTCGTCTGTGTGGGGTACTAGGAAAATATCTTCGGCCTCGTGGGGTGGTGCAGATGTCTCGTCGGTCGTGACTGCCGGAGTGTCATTGTCTTCGGAAGAAGGAGATGACGATGACAACGTCGGTTCTTCAATGACGCTCTCGGATGCTGCCACAGCCGTAGCTGGTGCTTCTTCTGTGCCCATGGTGTGTTCAAAGTATTGTCTGGTGTATAGTATCGACAAGGACGCTGTGATTAGGTCTTCTCAGAAGAAGGCCGAGAATGAAAGAAATGCCCTGATGAAGAAAGAGGTGCCCCGAAAAGTTCTGTCGTCATGCGTTGATTGGATTGTCGTAGTACTAAATCCACGTGGCAGTTTTACGTAGAAACGTTTTCCGACTAGTTCGTGACTCAGAAATGCGACGGACGAAATCAACGCCTCTACTTCTCGTTCCTCGTTCTTCCCCTCTGGCTAAAAAGTTACTCTACAAACAAACCGACTTGTCGATATTAGCTAGTAGCGTTGATGGGTGGTAGCAGAAATCTTTGTTCGTTGTATTCGAGCAGGCTACCAGGGGCCTACCACTCTGCAACGAGGCGTCACTACCGGTAGCTAGCTAGGCGCGAGTAAACACGAAAAAGTTTTCGTCAATGTCCCTCGTGATTCGCATGCTTTCATCAACATACAGAGTCTAACAAATGATTAGAGTGAAATAAAAAGAGTGAGTTGCTTGCATGTTACTTGAGACATGAAACCAGGCGACGCCAATAACCTACCGTCATGGGAACAATAGGCACCGATCCTTGGATTGTGCTGTAGAACTCTCCCACTGGAAGTTCAATCTGTAAATTATCTTCCAGTATTTGATTAAAAATAGGGATATTGGAACCCTTCACTTTGGTGTTTTGAACTTGCAATTCCCACTTTTGATCAGAAACAATCGCCAACTTGGCGGTCGTTACTACCGTTCCACGGATCTTGACGGGAATTCCAGGCAAAACACCAACTTCCAAATCCACTTCGCTCACCAATTCTCGAGCACCAATCATTTGGCGGACCCGGCCCACTCGAGACATGGACGTGGCACGGTCGTGAAGATCAAAGCCATTTTCTGCCATTTGAGCGTCACCCATGGCAACGCGAATGGCCTGAAAAAAGGGACTAGACCGAAAGAACTGTGTACTAGACAAACACAAATCCCATTCTCCTTCACAATTGGAAGCGGGCTGAGCAGTTGGATTCAGAGCTTCCAGTTGGGCCACCAAATCAATGAAAATATCCTTTTCGTCGCCTGAGGCATACTCTCCTCGGTTGGTAACACTGGCCAATAACAGCAATTCTCGTTTGAGAGCATCTCGGATCAAGGCATCTTCTTGGTTTTCGTCTACGATCACTTCCTTCCTTTCGGGTAAGAGATCGGCTGAATCATAATCGGAGGGGCCCGAGTCATCATCGTCGAAAACTCGCAGGACGACGGACGACCCTGATGCAGCTGTGTTCCCTGAAAGTCCGCTGGCCAAGCTAGGACTAAAGCCCGCTACTGGAGAGTACCAAAGACCGACCAAAAGAAGGACTACTGAGAGATGGGATGATAGCATGGTTTCGGATTTGTTCCCTTGGTAGAGAAGTGTCCCTCTTTGTTGGTTTGGCAACAGCGGCGGCGGCGTCGGTTGGAGATTTTGGCAAGGGTTTGCCTTCGAATGACGTTGTTACAAGTGTAGTGAGTCACGGATGGTGAATCATGAGGAGTCCTAAAGATGACGTCAAGATTCGAAGAAGTCGACAAATATCATCATCCTGGCCCAAAACCAAGGATTCGAGCGTGCCAGCCGCATTTCCCGCGTTTTTTTCCGAGGTGGATCCGATGGACGACGATGTCGTCTTGCCATCCATCTTCTTGTTGAGAACCTGCTGCAATTACACATTACAATTCCAAATCTGCTTCGATAGGATCAGTGGACAATCATTACCGATCCATCTCTATACCTCAGAAACGTTTTACCACATCAAAGTTACAGTTGGGCGTAGTTTTCGATTACAAATCCTTCTACCATCTTTCAACGTCATACCTCCTAATCATTTCACGCTCTGAACCATGTACGGAAGCTTCTTTGGACGAAATGATGGAGAAAACACCAAGTTGTTGGGCACGCAAATCAGCCTTCCTGTTGTTCGCAGTGAGCGTCCGATGTTAACTGGAGACGATTCTTCCCCTGCGACTCCTCTGGTTGAATCTAATAGGACCGATTTTTCTGGACTTGCTGGCGAGGCGACCATATGGAGTGGGTTCATAAACTTGACCAACACTATCGTTGGGGCTGGTATGCTGGGGCTACCAGGTGCATTTGCCGGCACGGGAAATGTGGGGGGAACCATTCTTATATTACTGGGCGCCTTTTTCTCAGCCCATGGTCTCGTGCTGTTGTCCAAAGCGGCGCAACAGGCAGGTTTGCCGTCGTCATTTTATTCCGTCGCCCGAGCTGCCGTGCCCCAATACACCATTCTGATAGATTTGGCAGTGGCCTTGAAGTGTTTCGGAGTGGCCACTGGATACCTTATTACTGTCGGCGATTGCATGGTCGATGCCTTGGATCATTTGGTGTTGAATGGGGATCCTGACCACGATGGGGCTCTAATTTTCAGGGTGATCCTTTCGCGACGGTTCTGGGTGGTCGGAGCTGTTCTAGCCGTGACACCCTTTTCATTCTACCGAACACTAGACGACCTCAAGAAGACTTCGGCTCTGGCTTTGATTTTTGTTTTCTTTCTGGCTTTTGGAATCGTTGCATACGCACATGATTTGGCTGATGCATGTCCAGAAGGGAATGGAAGCTGTCGAGGCGAGATTGTAGCATTTACGAATGGGTCGTCCACGCTCTCCAAGCTTCCAATCTTTATTTTTGCATTTACATGCCACCAAAACATTTTCCCCATTGTAAATGAACTTCAAAATCGGACTCAAGAGCGAATCAACGTGATCATCTTTTTGTCGATTGGCTTTGCTCTGCTGGTATTCTATTTGGTGGCAATTGAAGGGTATCACACTTTTGGCTCCAATGTACGGGGTGATATTCTTCTAAACTACCCAGAGAATGGATACGTGACAATCCTCAGAATGTGTATTGCGTTCATGCTTGCGTTACACTATCCGCTGCAGCTAGATCCATCGCGCCGCTGCATCAGCAGTCTAATCAAAGTCATTGGCACGTGGAAAGCAGGACGAGCCCGAAGTCTCTTGCGACGTCGATTTTCCGATGTCGAAGACCTCAATGCAAGTTACTCTTTCGAAACTGTTGGTGACACGACGTCAGAGGAGTTTGAAGGCAAAGATCTGCTGAGAGACGACGGCATCTTCAACCTAATAACGATATCATTTCTTCTCCTCTCATTCATAACCGCGATGGTCGTTGATGACTTGGGCATCGTCCTGGCAGTGGTTGGGGCGACGGGATCAACCCTTGTGAGCTATATTTTACCGGGTCTGATCTATCTCAAAATGCAGTCGGCTGTCGACATTACCAAGATCATGGCGTACGTTCAACTAATAGTAGGGTGCCTCATCATGCCCGTGGCTCTATACTTTGTGGTCTTGAGCAAATTAAAGAAGTAACGTCGAGTAAGTCATGAAACTCAATTTCCCGGCGACTCTATTCCAGGGTGGTGGAAAGCTCGAACGGGTATCGGACCACAAGGCCCATGTTTCCACCACTACCGCTCTACGACCGTGGGCTGCGATTTCTTCCAATAGGCCACCTTACGACGATTTCGGCCTCTGCACCATCCTTTGTTGCCTTCGCCAACAGATGAGATGGAACAAGGTGTAGGAACAGACCATATAGAAATCATATACGAGATGGCCATGTTGTCGCATCAATACGCTGGTCGTACAGGTCAAGCATTCCACCCAAGAAAAGATTCCGTTTGGTATGGTTGTGAGCAGTGGCCACAACGCGTACTCAAACGTTTGCTTTTCTCCGGCCGGAAGTAGAAGTTGATCAATGCTCATCCCACCAAATAGCACTGCTTGCGTATACGAGAAGCCAAATCTTGCTTGCATGAACAATCCACCGACATCAGCAATCAATGCCACCAATGCAACTCGGTTCTGTGCCGTGTTCATCATATAAGTCTTGACCAAGGGGATCCAAAATAGTGGGTAGCCTGGACCAGCCTTGCCCAGTGCCACCAGAAACGTACTCTCCCGTAGATCGTCAATGAATCGTACCTCCGCCGGTGGATAGAAGCTTCCTCGCTTGCCATTTGAAATTAAAAAGTGTCCAGCACCATGCCCGATGGCCCCAATCAACGCCCAAAAGGTTAATTGGTTCGCACGAGACAGGTCGAGTCCTTGCTTGGAGCCAAGACGGCTTACATAACGCTGGATTGCGATCCCTAGCAACGCAAAAGCGACCATGATATACCCACTTAAATCGTGGGTCGTCAGAAATGGACGATCACCATGGGGTATGCAAAAGCCCTCTTTCAACCATTCCTTGTCGAACACATCAGATGACGGATTCATACCCCAAACGTATAGCGACGTTCCATACGCTGCAATGTTCAACAGGTTCAGTGTATGCAGCGCCGTACCGATAGCAGCGAATGTAGTCATTTTCGCCACTAAATATTTGGTTTCCAGCAATGTAATATCATCCAAAACAGGAATACGGTTTTGTTGCGATATGCGAATCATGGTGCAATCTGGTTGTCGTAATGGTCATTGAACTTGTTGCCGCGTGCGCGTTCGTAGTTGGCCTCGCTCGGATGATGTGGCACGAAGTTTCATTCACGAACTAGTCAAATGGACTCCATCGACTACCGGTAGATGCACGGTCTCTCTATCAGCAGCTAGCTCAGAGATGTCCTCGGGACGGAGAGAATCATAGTAGCCTAGATTGAAATGACGGTTGTACCACAGAAAATTAAAGCTGCAGAGTCGCCTACCACAGGAAGGGTTGTCGTCTAGCCTTCCTGCCAAGGAACGGCGAACCCAGTGAACGAAATCGACCCACGCCCCTTGAAATAATGCAATAGCAATGCTCTAAAGTTAATCATTTGGTAGTACATGGCTACACCGCACTAACCAGAGAAGGAAAGACGCATCTGCTGCAGTTTTGGTTTGCGTTTTCTTCGGAACCAGGGCTTTTGCTGATGCAGTACGCGCTGTTCCGGAGACGGCGATCCATCTTGTAGCGGAGACATGGGAGGGCCGCTCTGTCCTAAAGGCGTGTGCGGCGGCACTAGAACAATCTTTTCAGCAATAATTTCATCAGAAATACGAGCACTGTCGTTCCCGCTCTCCTCCAATATTGCTGAATCACAAGTTTTTATTCGTTTTTGGACATTTGTCGACATTTCGACTGTCGACGAAGTAGATGGCGGCAGCGATGAATGCACTGGATTCATTTCATCCGGCAATGATCGTTTTCGTGTTTGTTCAACATGCTGGTCCCCAAAGAGTAATGGTGACATTTCGCTGCTGCAGTCGTTCTCGTCAGGTGCATTTTTTCTAGGCGCTGGGCTTCCATATTCAGTAGCAGAATCATCGTCGTCATTGGCAGTTGTTGGACGGTCAATATTCACCTGTGTAGCTGGCAGACTCTTGTTGAGTGCTTCTTCAGTGCATACTTCCAAAAGTTCACTAGTTTCCTGTTTTTCCGACGACGTTGTTCGCTGGTGTTGTGGTGGAGGTGCCGGCTCCTTTCGTCTCCGCTTTTCTGCCTTTCGGATCGCTCGAAGTTGCTGGAATTGTTCAAAGGAAGGAATCAGAAAATCACGCATTGTGTTTTTGTCGGATCGAGAAGAGATTTGATGAGGGTTTCATGTATGATGGGAGGCATGAGGCGCCGACAGTATCAATGCCGCATCTCCCTCACGACGAGCAAGAGGCAAGCCGCCACCCTTTTTTAGACATGTGTGTCATTGTCAAAAAAGGGGTGCATCTCTGAAAAGAGAGGGACTTTCAACTCCCTCCGAGATTTCGCGCGTCTGCTGCGAGTGATGCTTTGACCAAGCCGACCTCACGTTTTCGATGTGACGATGACGTGGCTTCGCGACAATCGATTTCTTCCACATCGGCAACAAGAAAATTCTTGCCACCGACGACAATGCTGATGTGGTTTGGGATTGACGACTATGTGTCGGGGAAAGCTGTCCCTTTGCCATAAAACACACTGAAAACACCATGAAAATTCCGTCCGTGGTCGTAGCTCTTCTTTCAGCTACTTCTGTCGTCGAAGGATTTGCCCCTCGGGCAATCCATTCACTTCGGCATCAGCAGAATGCCGCGTACTTCGTCGTGGAAAGAACGACGCGAATTGGACAGTCGTCCGCAATAGCAGAGCCAGAAATGGAAGCGAAGACAAAAGTCGAGCAGTCGGCCCCCACTTCATTGCAAGTCGAGCAACCCAAGGAGGCATTTGTCAACAAAGGTCCGATGGCCTGGATGCAACAATATCTCGAACTAGCTGGCATCACTCCTGGAGAAACCATTGCCTATGGTCCGTTTACGACTGGTCCTGTGCCAGAATCTAAGCGGGCGTCACCGGAAGAAGCGGCTTTGCGACGAGAGGAGGCGACCCGAAACCTACAAAATATCGACATGGATGAGCGCAACCGCCGATTGCAGGCCTCCAAGGTCATGACTGTTGTGACGGTCGTCTACGCTGTTTGGGCCGCCCTCATTGGAGATCAAGGCGACTTTGGTGGTCACATGCTGAGACTCTTGACATTTTTCCCACTCATGCTATCAGTTGGATACCGATTGTCTTATGAGTCCGGTTTATGAAATATAGCGCAAAGCGGGCTCTGGTCCGTAGATGGCAACGGCTTGTCAGAAATCGAGGACGCTAGCATTGCGAGCGCCATTTTGGACAAGGTGAATGCCATGAACGCGGATACAGCGCTTCGCTGTGTGGCAGCGGCGGGAGCCTTTGCCATCCTGCCTCAGTCATCTAGCGTAGCTCTCGTGCTAAGCGGTTTGGTATTTGCTGGGCTATACGCAATGAACGGAAAGATTCCAAAGGTCTAAGAGATCCGGTTTACGTGGCAAGAGAGATGAATATTGCAGAATGACGACAGGAAGCCGTTTCCTTTTGAACACTTGCTCCTTGTTCGAAATTGCAGTACAAGTTTTTCACACCCGAGTTGCACAAGATCCTCATCATACAACTTCACAACTAGAGCCATAGAAGAACTGTTTTTTGCATCGGATTTTGTTAGATCGTTTGTGGTTAACTAATGTCTCCGTGATGATGAGTCGATATATCTCGCAAAATCGTGCTCTTCGACAACATGAAACGTGCTTTTCACATTTCTAGTCCAGGATGGCGGGAATGGCCAAGTGTGGAACAGGCGCTGTTGCATCTCTTCTCGTTCTTCCAGCGTCCATCCATCATAGTTCACAAGAGCTCGAACAAAATATTTGCCGAGCATACCATCCTCGCAGCAACTCTGAAACAAACTTTGAACAAAATTGTTTCTTTCTTCCGTGTTTTCCGCCGACGATAGAGCCTCGAGTCCCACATCCAACAGTCGAGAATACGAGAAGACATCGATACCATGACGAGACTGCTGCTGATCATGGAAGATAGTTTTTGCTAAATCAAGAACTTCTGGTCGTTCTCTGGCACACGTTTTTGCGGCCTCGAGCACCCGATGATACTGTTCCGGCGTTGTAGACAAGTTGTTGTCCTTTTCGATCTCTCGCAAGCTGCTCAGCCATTCAACTGCTCGCTGGAGTGCACCAATTTGACCTTCAATGGATCTTTCTTGGTGGACTTGACGAAGCCATGCTTGAATGACAATGGCGAAGGATTCTGAGTTTGGACAAAGAGAATGTGACATCTCTTTGCGATACCGGTCGCCCATGTCCAAAAGTAGATTTTCAGCTGCCAACGCTCCTTCGGAAAAAGCCAGCGCCTTAATTACGATATTGTAAGTAAATTTTGTAGGCAGTAGGTCTTTGTTGCCTTGTAATTCCGAGGCATTCCACAGCTGTTGCATCCACCATTGAGCACGTTTGCCAGCATTTTGGTTGCGAGAATTCGCCCATGCGAGCATGACCTTTTCATATGAAACTCGGTCTGGCGCCGCTTCGTTGAAACCGTTATCTTGATGTGCTAACATACGTCGAAAAATCGCTTCAGCCTGAAACGGAGCGTTGAAATGTTTTGCCTCGGCAAGCCCTGCCCAGCCCCCAATCAATAAGTTGTAGGCGACGCGACCAGGAACCACTCCTTCCACACCAGCGTCGTAAAGCTCGTGCATATACTTCAAAAGAGCTTCAGCTTCATTCATTTCGGCCACGCCATTTTTTGTCGCATCCTTCGAGTAACCCCCTTCCATAATACACGCACGTGCTTTCATTCTCGCTCTTCGAGCAAGTGCGTCCATTGCCATCGAATATGACTTAGAATCTGGCCGAACAACGGCATTCACTGGGTCACTCCGTTGGTAAGCTTCCATTAGCCGCAGTAGGCCTAATATTCGATTCAATACCACCATCCCTTGCTGACATCGGGTCCAACCTCGAATTACGTAATTGAACGATTCGGTATTGGGTGACAGTCTGGGCGAACCCTCCTGATGATAATACTCGGAATGAAGCCTTCTCAACAATGCATCGGCTTTTATAGCATTTGCCATGATAATCGTGGTGTCGTGCTTGTTGTTCCCTGGCCGTCCGCGAGTGCAAGCATCAAGATAGGCATTGTACAACTCGATAGTCGGTTTTAGGCTTTCATCGTCCGGATTTTTTTGGCTGGCTCCAACAAGATCATTCAGCCACTTCTCCGCTCTGTTGACCACAACAATAGGTTTTTCTTTGTCAGCATTCGCCCAGGCCTGGATGACAGCCTGATAAGCACTGACAGTAGGTTCGACGTGCGGATGCTCCAGAAGGCGACTCATCCATTTCTCTGCTCGTATTGGTGCACCAGCATCGCGAGATTCGCTCAAAGCCCGTAGAACGATCATAAAAGCCTCGATATCAACGCTTCTTTCATCGGTTTTAAGCATTGAGTCTAACCATGCTTCCTTCTCTCGTACGCTAGCATTGGACATGAAGGTATCTTTGTGCCAATCCAGGGGAGTCCATCCGCTAAAAACTGCAGATGCGTTTGCTGGCGTTGTCGTTGAAATGAACCGATTTTGGGACTCCATAGATGATGTCAAGCCGAGAACATGTTGACTTCCAAAAAATCTTTCATGTTGACATCCTCCAGCCGACCGAAACGAGTTTGGCAAGCACGAAAGGGGCCGACGGCGAAGCAAATTTTTCACTGAACTTCTTGCCGCAACTGATGAAACGAAGGTTCCGATCATCGTTTCAAACTCAAACGATCCCAACCCTTTTTATGATATGGTTGGATTTAAGCCTCAAGCTTCTTGAATTGAGGGAATTTAAGCATCTCCCAAAGGGATAGGCGAGAGCACCATGGTCATCACCGCACATCCGTCGGCATCTACACACGTGCTCCTCGCTCAATGGATATTTGGCGTCTTGGATGCCTCTCGTACGTACTTCGTACGCTGTAGGTGGACTGCGCGCGCAAAAGATTGGGCGGGAAGGGGAGTCTGGCGTGCGCCCGACGCGAACCCAATCTTCACATTGGATTACACGTGGGATTGGTATCTTCGGCATCATCTTCTTGCTTCACTTCAAACGTTGTCACCCCCGCGTCGAAGAACAAGCGAATCTCAAGTAGGCGATCCGATGTTCAAAGAGCTTCCTCGCGCCGCAAGTACGTTCGTTCGGTGCAAGCCAGAGATGACCATACATCATGATGAATTTGCGACGTTTAGTTGTATGCTTCACAATCTTCTTCCCTGTTATCTCTTTTTGTTTCCAATCCCCCAACCCAATCAATAGAATCATGCTAGCACCTGGGATGACCGCTTTAAGGCTTTCCGTCAAAGAGGATACTTCGGAACGCCCCAAGGTCGGGATTCTTCGTGTCGACGGCCCCGACAGAAAAGGAATTGTTGCCGCGTTTGCCCAACTACTCTTCGGACAGTGAGTAAAAATTCTGGTGTTATTTTTGCAAGTTGGTGTTGTTGGAGGGATACCCATGTTATTTTCAGAAGCCATCATGACAAGACGCTGATACAATTGTCTCATATACGATGTTTTTCGTGTCCTTTCCCCAGTGGCTGTGGAATCGTAGAGAGTGAACAACACACCGACGGCGAGAGCAATCGATTCTTCCAACGAATTGTCTTCGATTATTCTGAAATGCTGACCGATAGGATTACTTTGGAATTTGGTATCAAAGAAGTCAAGGAGCGGCTTGGCATGCACGTTACATTGAATTGGAACGATTCGCGAAAAAAGGTCGCAATCATGGTTTCCAAGTACGACCACGTTTTGTGGGAAATCTTGCTGCGCCATCAGGCTGGAGAACTCGACTGTGATATTGCTTGTATCCTCAGTAACCATCCTGATTTGAAGGAGGTGGCGGACACTTTCTCGATCCCGTTCCATGTTTACAAAATGAACAAAGAGACCAAGGCCGAAGTCGAGGCAGAACAACTAAGGGTCTTGAAAGAACAGTACAACGTCGATTTGGTCATTCTCGCCAGGTACATGCAGATTATATCAGAGAACTTCTGTAACACCTTCCCACATCAGGTCATCAACATTCACCACTCGTTCCTACCAGCATTTGTTGGCGCAAAACCCTACCATCGAGCACACGAGCGAGGTGTAAAACTCATCGGCGCTACGGCCCACTATGCGACTAGTGATTTGGACGAGGGCCCCATTATTGACCAAGACATCAACCGGGTAACCCATCGCGACGCCGTGAAGGATTTGATTCGAAAGGGAAGAACATTGGAAAAGAACACTCTCGTTGGAGCCGTGAAAGCGCACCTGGAGGATCGGATCATTGTCTACGACAACAAATGCGTTGTGTTCGACACGTAATATCCTGCTCAGGGATCGTCCGTGACACATACATTTGGAGTCGATGGGGAGGCAAGTAGCACCAAATTAAACTTAACTTGTTTTTAGAATATTTTACAGCGGAATCGCCGTGACTTCCTCCAAGGAATAGGTTTCCGGGTGGCCCACCAACGCCTAGCTCAAAATGTGGTGTTTGCAATGTAGATTTAGTTTTCGGTGGGAATGCCATCTTCGAGCTGAAGGCCTTCTGACTCACTGACAGAAGAGTCATTCATGATATCGTTGTAGTCTCGAATCTTTACAGCTTCGATTTTCACTGTCCTCTCCTTCTTCATGACTTCTTTGATCTCATCAAGACTAGAATACTCGTCAACAGGCTTGCCCTGGAGCTTTAGGAGTCGAGAGCCCTTCTTCACGTTGGTAAACATCTCGAAGACACCGCCTACTTCGTAAATAATGATATCGCCGTTGTATTCCGTCAACTTTAGGCCAGCGTCTTCCATCATTTCAGATTTGGTGATGGATGCAGCGATGAAATCCTTTGGGTTGTAGCTTGCCATGGTGGTGGTCTTCTGAGTGTAGAAACTAAAGGTGTCTGGTGGGTGGGTGGGGTCTTTTTATGACCACTTTTCTATGTTTCCTGTTAGGTCTTGCGTTTCGCACGATAGGGTCGATTCTATGCTGGAAATGGGCCGAAATCCAAAGATTGGTTTCATAAATCTTTAGTCGCTTCATTCTTGTTTGGTCTTGATGGCGAGCCGGCCCGGAAGATAATACCGCCCGGCGAAGCACCAGCACGACCCACCAAGACCCTTGCAATTCGCAGCCCAAGGCTATTTATGTAGCTTGCAAAGATGGGTGGAATGTAAAAACCTAATTGCAATAAGTATAAGCATACCGTTATTGGAGCTGTCCGCCGCTTCGATTCAATCCCGTAAAGTGCACGTTGAGAAGCCGACGTGCGCGCATCAAGCCGATCAAGTTCTAAGTAAGAAAATGAACAAGAGTTCTGAACGGATACACATATTTGTGGTGATTGATGTGCCTGGCCACTTCAACCGCAACCGGCCCGTGTCGGAGTTCGTTTTGGCGGGAGCTATTTACACAACAACGATGGAGCTCATCACAAAACACAACACAACAAAGAAGTAAGCGAAGGAAAGAAAGCGATAGGACTGAAGAATCACATCCCGACAATTGCTTTATTTCACACTAAATAGAAAACGGAGTATCGCGAAAGACACAGGATGGCAGCTTACGGATGCAATTTGGATACGTTGTCGGGGCGGCCGGGCGTCGCCGCAACGAAGGAAGCTGCAACGCCAGGAACCCCGTTGTCTATCGTACGAATGATGATCGGGGATTGCTTCTGTGGTCCAATTGCAGCCTCTGGTGACTTAAATGGCTCAACAACACAATTTATCGAACTCCATGGTATCGAGTTCATTGGACTGGGGTAAGTCTGGCAACCAAGAGGCAGATCTTTCCAAATAGACTCCAAACGCACACTCATCCTTGCAGATGACCAATAACCGTACCGATGAACTTAAAATAGTGCTGTAACCGATGAACTTAGTGCAAAAGAGCGCGTGTACGATACTCTGGAGCAATTGACGGAACGGACGCAAAGATTGATATCCATCGGTTACCTTGTGACCGATCCCACTGCACCAGAGGGAAAGTCCACGGAAAGCATCCCACTGGACGTCTGGAATAAATCATTTCCGAACGATAGAACAATGTCAAGGTCTCTGCGGCGTACGATATCCTTTATCAAGGCAAGTGAAACTAACGTCATTTAATGCTGAGGGCAGGGGTTCGTTCTAATCTTACTAACTGCCATAATGTCCATGAACAGAAATGTGATTTCGAAAACGCCATGAAAGATTTAATCAAAGAGTACGGAAACCAAAAGCGGCGCCCAATGCGGAATAATAACTCAACGATTCTAGGAATCACAGCCCATAACATTGGGGTGGTTTGCGTGCTTGCGGGAAAAGACGAGGAGGCGATTCCTTACTTTCGTGAGGCTATAAGTCTAAAGAAGAAGGCATTTGGACACGATCACCCCGAAGTTGCGGTTTCGTTGGACGAATTGGGAATCCAGTTGTTTGCAAATGAGAAATTTGCGGAGGCTCTTGCTGTGTTCAACGAATCCAGAAAAATTCTGTCCAAGTGGTATGGATCGACGCATCCGCGTCTTTGTATGCTGCTGAACAATATAGCATGTTGCACATTCCAGATCGGGAATACAATTGCCGCGACTCTGATCATGCACGAAGCACGGGAACTTCAGCGTGCAAAGAGCGAGAGTTCAGGCGCTAAAGTCGACCTGGACTTACTGCACCTTGCGATTCTTGCGAACAACTATGGATATCTTAAGGCTCAACAAAAGCATTATGAGGAGGCAAGGGCATGCTTCGAGGAGGCGATGCTGGTAAGTGGACTTCGCATTCGTGGGAATTTAGTATTTCGTATACAGTCTCTAACATGACTATTTCCTCTGACATGCAGATCCAGCAATCCGTCTATGGAGACGAGCATCATCATCGTGCGATCCATGATAGTCGGAGCAATTTGGATTTTGTGAATGCTTTTCACTCGTAGCTAAAGCATCACTACCCGACAATCGGACAAGAAGCCTTCAGAGGCAGTGCACATGGTACAACACGGGCTCGCGCTCTTTTTCAACTTGTTTATAACTATGTGGAGAAATTATGCATCATGCTAGAGTCGAGGCGACCGAGCAGTAAAATCTAATCCAATTATTCATCTGAACAATGTAATCGCACCTCGAAGATGGCGACTTTTATCTAGTAGGCCACCGAAGCGGCACATAGATGGTCTGACTTGTCTAACAACAGCGATTTCGGTACTTGCTTAGAACGACGAACCGAGGGAGAGCTGGTGCCGTTGCTAAGGCACAGGATCTCGAAATTCGAGCAAACAAGTACCGGTAGCTAGAAATCTTCATACGCCAACGTCAGGGGTCAATTGTTCGCAACGTTAGAATTGACCCCTGGCCAACGTCAATCATCATACCGTGCAGTCATTAGGAAGCTCGCCGGGCATGTGTCGGGGGCTTCGTGTTAGAAGCACATGATGCGCCGGCTCGCTCGATACACCGGAGCAAAGAACACGAGATGACACATACGGGGCCGGCTGTCACTATCACGGACAAAAATATTCGAAAGGGCTTCGCCCTCGTAATTGCCTCCCCAACGATAGCGAATTTGTTACTTATTCAAATGACGTCTCTGTTAGGAATGCCGAACGATGAGGTGTGATGTGTGGACCATTGATTGGCAGGCAGCGAAATATTTTGAGTGCCAAATTTTTAGAAAGTGGCAATAAAACAATCAAGAGTGACAGATCGATACATCGACGGACTGAAGTCTGCTGGGGGCAAGTCTAACACAAGAAGTCTCCTCGTTGGTGTGAACCCGCGCGAAACCTTTTCTCCATGGCACCACCTGTAAGTTGAATGCGATGTTATGTGATGATTATTGCAAGAACGATGATTGCAGGATGGGGTTACCAGGAGGCGTTGGACTACCCGAAGCGTACTTTCCCCATTGCGGGACAGAGGTCTCGTCGTTTCGCCGCTCGTTTCTCGATGATTCTGATTCTGTCGAGTGAGAATCTGGAAATTCTTCAGCCAGAACCCGATCACTGGCCGCCCGCAGATATCTGGTATTTCCATAGTTTACTGGTGTATCATATGGTGTCGTGCCTGGTCCACCAGCATTGAGGCACAAGACCTCATGGTGACGAGACCATGGCCGAACATCGGTGTCATGGCGCGGTGCTTTGATGGGGAAGTTGTTGGGCCGATGACGTTCCGCGATTTTAGAAGTTTCGTAAGCCGTGGTACAAAGGCTACGTGCGAGCCCCGGTCCTTAATTATGTCGAGTCCCGCAGATCGTATTCGACGCTTTCATTCGAATAATTCCACCGCACAACACGACGAGAAGTCAACAAGATGTGATTGATTCATTCATTTATGTGATACGATACCCTCGCCTCCAATGACAACACAACGGAACCATCTAACTCATACTTCATCTCCTCCTCTTTCTCTCGTTGATCCATGGAACAGACTTTTCCTGATTCAGATATAGCCCCTCCATCGCCGGGCAAGCTGGCGTCGGATGATGATCATGATGTCGACGTCGGCGAGGGCGATGAATGCGAAGACTCAGTGACGAGTTCCCCGCGACGTGGGAAGAAAAAACGAGACATCTCGAATCTAAGAAAGGCACCACAGGCACCCAAACGATTCAAGAGTAGTTATATTTGTTTCTTCATGGCAAAGCAGCCAGAGATCAAGGATGCCCTGGGCGATAAGGCCACTGTCACAGAAATCTCGAAGAGATCCGCAGAGATGTGGTACGTTCTTTCTCACTAAACTTCCAGTTGCGTGCTGCTCTGCTCAGTCGAAAACTTATTTGGTTGTTTTGCACTTCGTAGGCGAAGTCTTCCTGCCGATGAGCGGGTTCATTGGGACGAAGTTGCAGCAAAGGACAAGCAACGGTACCTCGTAGAAAAGGCCTCGTATACGGGACCTTGGCAGGTGCCTTATAAGAGAGCGAAGAAAGACCCTAGCGCTCCTAAACGACCTATGTCTGCATTCCTCTATTATTCCCAGGGGCGAAGGAAGGATATTAAGGACCGGTTTCCCGATATGAAGAATACAGAAGTCTCAAGGCTGCTCGGGGAACACTGGAGAAACGCTAGCGAAGAGGAACGCAGCCCTTTTATCGAAAAGGAAAAGGTCGAGCGTGAAAAGTACAAGATTGCGATTGCTGATTGGCGCACGGATTACGAAAAGAAGAAGGAGGAACAAAAGAAAATGGAGGCAACACAAATGGAACAACAAACACAATGGCATATGCACGCTTACCCACCGCCTGAAGCTGGAGACATGCCCGCCCATCATCATCATCATGTGCAGTATCAGCAGCCTCCGCCGTACGGAATGCCCCCACCCGCTCCCTATGGACACCATTATCCGCCTCCTCCTCCCGCCCACTATTACAGCCCTGGACCGCCTCGCGGCTACCCGCCGTACCCAGGACCCTACCATTATCCAACCAACGGAAAGCAGCCAGTGATTCTTGGCCCAACTGGAATGCCCCGCTACCCGCCTAGCGCTGCACCGCCTCCTCTGAGCTATCAACCACCTATGCATAATCCTCATGATTACGACGAGTCTGACGAACCGCTGCCTGCTGGTCAAAATTTTGACTATCCGGATCAAATACCTGAGTCTCAGGCTGCAGGATAGGAGGATGCTCCGGGGGTGGGGGGCTATGTCTGTGTTGGAATTCAGCATAAGATGGTTGTCTTGTGTTCGATTGTTGCTATTGCTTGTGTCCCGTGAATCATTTGATATGTATGTAAATGTTCTATGGTTTATGTGTCTGTAGCGATTGGGGTTTGGAGTTCACCAACTACATAACGAGTGATTCATAGTAGCCTGTGTGTATTACTTGCTTGGTCTTTCTTTACAAAAGTTCTCGTGTTGTAGCTTGGCCCGACTTTCCCGGAACGATTTATCACAAAATCGGCATGCAAATGACTCCTCCGGTGGTTTGGGCCTGAAATCAGCCACGTGTGCCGCCTCGTTCTCTTGGCTATCAAATTCCGCTCCACAGATGGCACAAGCAGAAAATCTGCCAAATACTACTTTTGTCGTCGTTGTTTTATTGTTGGATGATGTGACACCACTACTCGACCGATTATCATCATCACGTCGACACCAGTCCGGAAGTATTGTCTTGTGAAGGGCAGAATGCTTGGCTTTGATATGATCCTGGAGAGCTTGGTCACTCTCAAAGCTTCTTGCTTCCCCCGTCTCTGTTTGACACTGGGCACAATTGAACGATTGAACCAAACTCGTCCTTGTCCTTTTCTCAGAAGATTCGTCTGCATGTTTGTCACCCACATGCCTTTTTCGGGATCGCTCCTCTTTAAATGATCGGCCGCAATACGGGCAAGGTAATAAAGATCCCATCTCTTTCGTCGTCGACAACTTGTCGTCATCGGCCCTAGATGTTTGTCCCATTACTGCATGATGATCGGGCCAGGATAGTAGGCTCATGGATACATAGTTTCCTTGATCGATTTCTCGTCCAAACACAAAGGTTTCACTGCCATGACAAGGTCGTCGCGATTCAAAGGATTTTCCAGTTTGATGACGTCGATAATGGTAGGTAGGGCTTTGGACTGGAGGTGGCACAAATGCTTCTCGTCGCAACAGCTTGAGTCCCTGGTGTCTCGCGGCTTGTTCGCAATTCCATCGCTCAAATTGACCCTTGACTAGTGTCAAATATAACAAGCCTCCTTGGGGCTTTAACCAAACGGTAGTGCACGAGTGGAACAAGTGGCAAAGAAATCGGCCATGCAACGCGGCATCTTCCGTTCCCAAGTGTGGATGGTGAAACATGACATAGTCTGCTGCTGGCAATAATCCGTCTTTTGGTGGAAGAATTGCATTGACACCATGCTGAACCTTGACAAAAATCTCAGGAGTTGATGAATGAATCAAATCGAGTTGCTTGAGAATATACGCGGCATCCTTGTACTTGGCCAGCAGCTCTTCTTTGGTATCGATCCCCGTAGCCACAAGATGGATTGTCCTATTATCAGAGCTGTCCTGCTGCTTGGATACTGCTAAATGACGTGCCAGATCCAACGAATACGTAAAGTCACCGTCACCCAGTGTCAGGATCGAGAGCGATGATGATGAGTAGGACATTGCCTCTACCGCCCCGCTACTCCAATCTTGTCAATGCCGCATGGCCATGTCATGGCGTGGCTCGATACGTTTTTGCCGATAGCCGTTGCATTCATGGACAGCCATTCATTGATCCAGCAGCGCCATGGTGGGTCCTTTTGAAAGAGAAGCAGATCGGATAGATGATTATTGAGGCGTTGACTCGCCTCATTCGACCCGAGAGCAACCCCGGCTGGCGCGCGCGCGTGCCATCCAAAACTGAAAGTGAGCGATGACTTTTCTCGCCATCCATCATCGACCGATGTCAACGATGCCATCATTGTGTTTTGGATTGCACATCATCGGCAATCCTCAGAGTGAACGACAGGGCTTTCCCAGAACCACAAGAAAGCTTCAATTCATTCAGCAGCTTGATAATACTACAATGAGCTCTAAAGGTTTAGAAGGAAATTCCGGTGGTGTCACTGGTATACGAACGTCGGTAGCCAGCGCCTCTCCCTGGAATCTTCGCAGTTACTACCAACGAAATGACCACCACCGCTTCAGTCGAACGTCTCCCGAGGAAGCTTCATTTTCATCACCCGCCACGGGCTTGAGATTTGCGAGTCGAGCCAAGGATATTTTTACTTCTGCTGGTGAGGGGACGACCCGAATAGGCATGGTGGATGGGCAAGAAGTGATCTTTGAACTCCAACAAGATGTTACGAACAAACCGACCAACTCCAAAGAAGAACGGCACCACCGAACTATTCAAAGCCTGAATGTGACTGGCTCGTCCCTGGAAATGCGGTTTCGGTGGTGGCTACTGCGGTTCAGTCTGGTACAGTCTACGCTTCTGTACTTTGTTGTGTTTGTCGCGATCAATCTGATCTTTGCGGGACTGTGGAACATTCAAGGTGGTCAATGTTGCGGCGATGAGACTATGACGTATTTTCAGACATTTGACTTTTCGATTCAAACGTCTGCTACTATTGGATATGGGGGTATGTGTTTGTAATCCTCATGGATGTTCCACACTTTGAAATTCGTCGAATACTCACAACATTCTCTCCAATAAGGCTACGTCCCCGACGGCCGCTTTGCAAATTTCCTGGTCGTGGTGCTGAGCGTTATCACCTTCCTTCTCAACACTGTCTATGGGGGACTTTTATTTCTAAAATTCGTAGCACCCAACGGAAAGGTTGTGTGGAGCGAAATCATGACCCTATCCAATATCAACGGAATGCCCTGTCTGGAGTTTCGTCTCGGCAATACGGACGGATCTTCCAATCTCCTCATTGATGCTCGTGCTCGACTAACCTATAGCTATCTCATCGAATACTTGGACGAGTGTGGGACGCAACAGAGCATTGCACAAACCCAGGATTTGAAATTGATGCACGATAATCGCATGAAACTCGATGAGATGGTTTGGACTCTGCGACACATGATTGACGAATCCAGTCCTTTGTTTGGTTTGGACTTTCGAGAATTCCCTGGCAATAGCATCTATCAGTTTGAAGCCTGCATCAATGCGACTCAGAAGCATACCGGTGCTCCGATATTTTGCCAAACGGCCTATGTTTTGGAAGATATCTTGATTGGACATCGATTTGTCGACCAGGTCACTCTTGATTTAGAGAAACGAAATCTCACAGTCGACTACGCAAACTTTAATGAGACAAAGCCGCATCCCGTGTGGTATCCCACCAATCGAAATCAGCATATATCCTTTCGGCCGCCGTCGAAAAGAATAGAGGAACATACGGATGAACCGTAAAGCTGTTTGGCACTGCATTCCATAGTTGCGGTGGGTGGTAGCTTTCTCTCGTGTCAAGCAAGAACATTTTGTTAATTCAGAACGAGTGTCATCGTTTTTCCAAGCTTGGGGGTAACTCCCGCGCCGCCTACCGTTGGATGGACGGAGAAAGGAATGGCTTGGAATGTTAGATTTGCAATGCCGCGTCGTTTTCTCTCAGCCGGGTGATGCTCTTCTCTCAGCCATTCGGAGCGATTTGTGGGAGGATAGATAGAGGCTCATTCATGTAGGAAACAGACTTTAGACTTGAGCTCGATTAAGATAACTACGGAAGATGTCATTGTGGTACCGATAGATCATTTGCTTGTACTTCTACTGCCAGAAATCACCCCACGACTCGGGATAAACCATACATCGTATCTATACAAGACCTCCTATGGTGCATGTAGACCACTGCAGCAGACGATGGCTCAGAAGGTTGAATGATTCTATTGCAAGAACCAACCCATGACGGCGCCACCGCTTCACCCAGGTCACACCAGAACAAGTGATTATGTCGATCCGACGAAGGTTCCTCAACTTTTACCTCAAATTCGCTCTGATTGCTAATATCAAATGTAGAAGTAGATACAGTACGCGTGCGCATCTTTTCGATTAAACCGGCTTTCCACTTTGGACCCAGTTTTTCAAAAATTCGTAGCGCGCACGCAGCTTAAAGTAAATGTCATCAGTGATTTTGAAGTCGGGGTTTCTGAGCAGGTCCTCCTCTTCAAAAGGGTCCGTACTTCTGTGGAATATTTGTTCATAGTCTTGCTGAGGCCAATAGATGTATTTCCATTCCTTCGTGATGAGAGCGAAGGAGGCATCGATCCAATTCATCCCCCCATGGCCTTCTGCAGTGATGGGATCGCCACGATTATACTCATAGAACCAGTCCTGACGCCATCTCACATCTTCACCCCTACTCTTCAGATAAAGCTTTGAAATGTCCCGACCTTGAATAAAGCTACTCGGAGGAATCTTCGCCGCCCCCAACATTGTAGGTGCTAGATCAATACTTAGGGTGAACTCATCGTTGCGAGTTCCATGCTGGGACTTGTGCATTCGAGGATCGACGATGACCAGAGGGACGCGGATAGATTCTTCGAACGGATACCACTTTTCGGCGAGACCGTGCTCCCCGTGCATGTTTCCATTGTCTGTCGTGAAGATGAGCAACGTCTTACTATACACTCCCTGCTCCTTCAACTTCTTGATTACCTCTCCCACCGCAAAGTCGACTTCGGTAGCCATGCGATACAAATTCTTGATACTGTCCTGATAATTCGGGGGGTCGAAACGGTTTATATAACGCACCCGTCCCTCGTTATATTCGTTGAAGAAAGGGGGCAACAGTCTCCAGTGCTCCTGTGTGGCAGTCTTGGGCCTTGGAATGGTCACATTGTTGTAGTAGCGGGCCTTGGTCTCATTCATGACCTCGTAGGGTGGGATGTGACCGTCCCAGGCGTGTGTTGCAAAGAAAGCAACTTTCAATGCAAAAGGTTTGTCCCTGGGCCGATTATCCAAAAAGAAAATGGAATCTTCCATGTTCAAATCCGTGACGTGCCGCTGTTTTCCGTGGCGATTCTCCCAATGATATCCGAAATAAAGATTTCTGTAGTCAAAGGCCATCGACATGTGAGGTTCTGGTTGTGGAGCGTGCCATTTCCCCACCAGCCCGGTGTAATATCCATTAGCTTTTAACAGTGGAAATACGGTTTCATTCCACGGGTGCGTCGTAAACAGAGTTTCGAAGGAAGGTTCCAGAAAGAGGTGACGACTGGCATAGGTGCCTGTGACCATCGTTCCTCTTGAAATCCAACACATGCTTGTTGTGACGCAGTTATTCGTAAACAAAATGCCCTCGTCCGCCATTTTGTCAATGTTGGGAGTGTGGACCAGATTGTTGAGCTTGCCCAAAACGTTCATAGTCCAATCATCCGCATAGAATAGCACGATGTTAAGAGGCTCGTCAATCTGTGCTCTATCTTCTTCTTCTTCGCGTCGCCCAGCGAAAATTTCTGGATCGAATAGTGAGGTTGACGATCGAAAACCTAGACTTTCTTCAACCATTGAGCCATGCTTAATCGCAGTTATGACAAGAAAGGCCAGGACCGCCAACACAACGAAGCCGTACAGCTTCTTTCTTGGCTGACCAGACCGGTTGGTGAGACCAGTAGCCGCCATTGTTTGCTTCCGGCAACGATTACCCAAACGATGGTTAGGATATCAAATGCAAGTGAGCTGTCAAGTATTAGGAGAGGTTAAGCTCTGGGGCACCGGGAACTGATCTCTCTCGGAACAAGAAGAGCGGAAGGGAGAATACATGTAAAGAGAGACGCTTTCTCGACGTTTAGCCGTCTGCCCGGAAAATAACCGCTTAATGGACTCCTTCGACCTCGTCTATTTGGGAGAGGGCTCTCTGCGATGATGCTGTACATCAGTACTATCACCCAGAAAATACCACTATTGCCGTTACTGGCGTCTATGTCAACTCTCTCCTCGCTGCTACAATAGAGCACTTTGCCAACTTAAGCTAAAGTGCGCCTTGCAGGGCTCTTCTAGTCTGAAGCAAACGGGTTTCATTTCATCACGCCGTTTGGGTCTGTATATTAGTAGATGATCGTAGATTTCAGTCGCTTCGCGGATGCATAGTGGACCTGAGAGCGACAGGCCACCGAAAACTCCTATTCAAAGTCTAGCTAGAAACTCCCAGTGTCACGATCACGGGATCTGTATCGTTTTCGTCGTGAACCCATGGTAGTCCCAAAAACTCAGCAGCAACAACAACAAGACAGCACAGCTGCACCATGGCGAATAGTAATTGCTGCGTTCTTCCAAGATCGGTAGTACTCGTGCTCATAGCGAACGGCAGCTTGGACTCGAAAAATCCTCCATGCATTCAGCTAGACTCGCTTTCCACTTTGTACCCAATTCTTCAAAAAGGCATAACGAGAGCGCAACTTGAGGTAAATTTCATGAGTGGGACTAATCTGCGAGGAGTTCATCAAATCGTGCTCTTCGAAGGGATCTACACTTCGATGAAAAATTTGCTCATAGTCATGCTGGGGCCAGTAAATGTATTTCCACTCTTTTGTAACGAGAGCAAACGACGCATCGATCCAAAACTTCCCGTGGTGACCTTCTGCAGTAATGGGATCACCACGGTTATATTCGTAAAACCAGTCTTGACGCCACTTTGCATCTTCGTCTCTTGCTTTGAGGTACAGATTTGCCATGTCACGGCCCTGCATAAAGTCACTTGGTGGAATCTTTGCAGCACCCAGCATGGTTGGCGCCAGATCAATACTCAATGTGAACTCCTCGTTACGAGTTCCGTGCTGGGATTTGTGCATTCGCGGATCGACAATCACAAGAGGTACCCTGATCGACTCTTCGTATGGAAACCACTTTTCAGCAAGACCGTGCTCCCCGTGCATATTCCCATTGTCGGTGGTAAAGATGAGTAGCGTCTTGTCGTAGACTTTTTGGCGTTTCAACTTTTTGATAATTCGGCCAACCGCATAGTCCACTTCTGTAGCCATGCGATATAGGTTTTTAATGTTCTCTTGAAAGTACGGCGGATCAAATCGTTTTCGGTAGCGGTTTCGTCCTTCATTATTTTCCCTAAAGAAGAATGGCATTCGCTTCCAGTGGGATTTCGAGTTCGTTTTGGGTGTGGGAATGGTCACGTTATTGTAGTAGACAGCCTTGGTCTCATTTTTGACATCATACAGCGGAATATGATTGTCCCAAGCGTGTGTAGCAAAGAAAGACACCGTCAATGCAAAGGGCTTGTCCCTGGGCCGATTATCCAAAAAGTAAATGGAATCTTCGAGGTTCAAATCCGTGACGTGCCGCAGTTTTCCGTTGCGAGGCTCCCAATGCCAGCCGAAATAACAGTTTCTGTAGTCAAAGGCCATTTCCATTTCGGCTTTGGGTTGTGGAGCGTGCCACTTTCCTACCAGCCCGGTGTGGTATCCATTGGCCTTTAACAGTGGAAATACCGTCTCGTTCCAAGGATGCGAGGTGAAAATCGTATCTTGGGAAGGTGCTAGAAAGAGGTGACGGCTGGCATAGGTGCCGGTGACCATTGTTGCTCTGGATATCCAACACATGCTTGTTGTGACGCAGTTATTCGTAAATAGAATGCCCTCGTCCGCCATCTTGTCAATGTTGGGTGTGTGAACGTACTTG
Organism: Nitzschia sp. DOCU1; assembly: GCA_951394045.1. NCBI lineage: Eukaryota > Bacillariophyta > Bacillariophyceae > Bacillariales > Bacillariaceae > Nitzschia > Nitzschia sp. DOCU1. The sequence continues at coordinate 877,394 of OX595988.1, read as the reverse complement.
TTGAGTTTTCCCAGAACACTCATAGTCCAATCATCTGCATATAGCAGCACGATGTTAAGAGGCTCGTCAATATTTGTTGATTCCTCGTCTTGATGTTCTTCGTGTCGTGTTAAATTCTCAGGCGATGATGACGATGACAGCATATCCAAAAGACGTTCATTTTGCGAGATACCAAGGCTTTGTTCCACCTGAGTGCCGTATAACAATGCCACTATCACCAACAATGCCAGAAACGAAACAATTACAATCCCAGGGATCCTCTTTTCCTTATTAGAACGCTGAAATCGTATGAACGCCATGATGCAAGTACATACATGAATGGCTGTGTGTGGATAGTTTGTGCCTCTTACTATGAAGAGACGTGACATTACCATCCACAACGCTGCCGTTCTTTGAGAATTCGTTTTTGCTTTGGAATGTTGAGAGCACAAGCAAGAATGGTCGCAGCGGGCGCGGCGCGCGCCTATTTCAAAAATGCGTCGTCGGAAGCGTGAGAAGTCGAGTCAGTCAATCAAAGATCTTTTAGTCCATCCGTCATTCCGTCATCATTTCCTCCTTCCTACTCCGAAGCGCGCACGGACGCGCACCTCATCGGTGGATCTGTTATCCAACACGTGTCTCGACGACCACAGAGGATGATCTTTGACCATGGCAACCATATGACGATTCGATTCGTAGCGTCATAACATAAAACACCAATAATGCCCGTGTCACTTGCTACAAGACGCCTTTTGGCTTTGCCGCCGCGTTCTAGACCACCGTTGGATGATGTCATTGCATCACTAGCTCGTCGTGTTACACTGAGACGATCGTCCCAGCAACATGATGCCATCACGCGACAATTCCGCCACTACTCGACTTCTCGCACACTGTCGTCGTCCTGGTGGAAGAATCCGTTTATTCGACCAGATTCTTCTCGAGATGGTGGTGCTACGCTCGGATCCGCTCGTACCCGAGGAGGTGAGGATGTGGAAAGTCCCCGTCGAATTCAAGAACGAAAAGATGCCACCTTGATTCTCTTGGCGTTGGAATTTCGACGACTCAGTCTGGACCATCCTTCCAAAGACCGTGAAGCTGTCATTGACATGGCATTTGAAAGTTTGGAAGGTAAAAACTTGGATACCAAGACGATTCTGCAGCTACGACATGAATTGCAAAGTGCACTCGAAACGCAAGTCGTAGAGCTGTTTGCGGCAATGAGAAAAGTGGACGAAAGTCTGGGGTTTGATTTGGATGATTCGAGTATTGGTAATGATATTTTGGATCGAACTCTACAGCTAGAATTGGAGAAAACCATTGATGCCTTGGCCGATGCGAATCCCCGAAAAGCTGCCAAAGGGGCGTCGCCGACGACCTATTTGGAAATCCGACGGGGAGCCCTGGAAACGTTGATTCAACGACGCCATGCGTATCGACAACAAGCCACAAACCAAGCTTCCACAAAAGTCGCAGAAGGTGATGCTCAGCAACAACAACAGCAACAGGAGAAGAAGGTGGTGAGCTGGGTCGATGCGGATCATTTCGGCTACCACGAAACGATTGACGAGAATCGAAATGAACAAATACGACACTATCAAGCTATCAACTTGTGTCGGGCTGCGAAAATGAGAGATGAGTGGGGGTATGCCGTTATTGCTCTCCAATCTTCAATTACAGGAGCGGGTCGTGGAGTTTACGTGGACGGATACGCCAAGGCTGGATCCATCTTGGCGTTTCAGCCAGGTGAGGTGTGGTCGAAAGAGCACCTAGTGAATCTACCAATCGAAGTGGAACGACAACTGGAAAAGAACGATCACTATCAAATGTCTCTGCGACCTGACGACTTTATGATTGACTCTCGAAAGTCACCATATACCGTTCTGACAGGGAACAACACCAACATGATGGCCTTGGGGCATGTAGTGAATCATCCAACTCCCACCAATCCTCCAAACGCACGATGCGTCATGGTCAATTTCACTCAGGGCATGAATCTCGGTGCGTCTCTGAAACAATATATCCCCAATACGTATGCGAGACCACGGAACTTGACGCTCATGAGCGGCCTCTGGGATCGCGACGCCGTGGACATGCACAGCATGTGCTTGATTGCAACGAGGGATATTTGCAACGAAGAAATCTTCTATGACTACCGATTGGCGACATCCAGATTACCATCTTGGTACCACAAAATGGAAGATACGGCGTTTGAAGAACCAGAGGAGGAGGAAGAAAAGTAGCGTAATAAGAACGGCTACTAAATTGCTCGACTGAGTCGTAAACCACCTCTACACTACATCGTACAAACACATGCACCATACATTTCTTTTTGTCGTTCATTTGACTAAATTGACTTTAATTTTGTTCTGCCTTTTCCTCCGAGGCGAAAACGCAGGAGCTTTTTTTAGCAGCGGTCTCCCAACGCAACGGTGAAGTTACTAAATCCGACGTCCTCATTGTTGAAAAGTTCTTGGCTACCATACGTGATCACCAAGTACCCACCGTCGATCAAACCGTCCCCATGTGTATCACTCACATCCAAAATGGTACATCCGTCGTTGGGGATACACGCTTGGTCCTTGTAGTCGTTGTTCGGGAGCAGAGTTCCAGCACGTATGTACATCCCAGATAATTCCACAACGTCGCTCGTCAAGGAGATGGAATTTTCCTCGGGGAAATCGTCAGTGCGTAACTCTTATTTCAGGGCAGCACAGTTTCCGTCCGTGGGATCGACAGGAACCTCAGACTCACGTCCACAGCCATTTCCCAATTCCCACTGCATACCAGTGCCGAGGTCCCAGCCATTGTAAATTTTCTGGTTGTTCCAAGTGACAATAGACAATAAGATAACCATCGCCGAAGAGACCGTCGCCATAGTCGTCGAAAAAACTCAAGGCGGTGCAAAGGTCTTCCGGCACGCAGGCGTCAAAGTTGTACACACGTTCTGCATCAAAGCTATTTCCCTCTAGTATCACGACGATTCCGTTGTTGGCGTTTTTCGCAGAGAAGCTGCTGGTGGTTTCTTCGGGCCAACTATCGGTCTTGAATTCCAGTTTCAATTCGACACAGCCTCCATCGCTCGGCGAAGAGGTGCTGCTGGTTTCGGCGTTTGGGTAATATCCTCCAAAAACTGACGGAGCCAAACTGGGAAATTCAGAGGGGAACGGACTTGGAGTCAGCATGGCAGCACAACCGGCCGGTAGGAGAGCTTGTACTAGCTCCCACACGCGCTCCCACACCCCCCACGCCAACGCCCGTTCCCAAGAAGCCGTGATGGAGAACCTTCGCGCAAGATTAGTAGGCGAAACAAATAGAGTAATCGCAAAACGAATACAACTGTGTGCTTTTCATTTCCGAATTTTCCAATCTTGCCCTAGCTAGTAGACAGTGTGATCGCACCATCGTCGTGAGTCGGGGAAGCAATCGCAGGCGGGTTCACGTGTGGCTGGTCTTTTGATCTTGGTCGCTGTCGTGTCGCGAGTCCCGGCAGAGGTGATCGCAGGCGTATGTACAGTATGGGAGTCACAGTCGTACGGGTCGGCTTTCGTCATTTGCGTCATACATACCTTTAGATAGTAGGTACGTGTGTAAGTGGACTACTGATAATGACCCATCGGATCTCTTTTTCTCATTATGACTTTCGGGCCCATAGCAGAAAAGATTCATCTCCACCCATTCTCGTTGAAGAGACCGAGGCAGACTTGCATCTTTCTCCAAGGAGAACAAAGCTACCCCCATGGTGAATGTGAAAGAGCTTGTTTCGGTGGCCTTCTTTGGGAGGTGCATTCATCGAAGCAACTACTCCCGATTTTTCGCCATATTGTATTGCCTGGCATTGGCATCCGCCTACGTTGGGGCACTCTACATTTTGGTCCCAAGCAAAGTGCGCAAACTGGATCGTGATCATTTTCGACACATTCAGTATCGGATATTTGCATCGCTGTTTGTTTCGGCAGGAGCCGTCGCCTCGTATCCCTTTCTCTTTTGTGCCTCCATCGCGCCTGTGGATGAATCGACAAACACGTTCTCCCTCTCCGACCATGTATTCCGTCCAAGATTACGATCCGTCGTTGGAGTTCTGACTCATACAATGATCTTATACTTTGGATCTATTTTGGCAGGTTTTCTTCAAGTCTCGGATTACCGAAACGCAGCTCGGGCGCGAGGACAAAAGACTGGCACCCTGCCAGAGGAGAGTTTTCGACGAATGATAAATCCGACGTTGCAATCCTTCGTCAATCCAAGCAGTCCTGAGGAACGATGGATTTTGATCCGAAACCTTATAGTGGCCCCGTGGACGGAAGAGGTTGTCTTTCGTGGTTGCATAGTCCCCGCACTACTCGGATCGGGCATGTCACCGCTGCGGGTGGCTCTCGTCTCGCCATTCTGCTTCGGAGTAGCACATGTCCATCATGCTATGACGCGGCTCTCCAAGGGAGAACGCCTACAACCAGTCATACTCATGACGGCCTTTCAGTTTGTCTATACTTCGCTATTCGGTTCTTATGCGGCCTATGCGTTTGTGCGAACGGGATCCGTGCCTGCAGTGGCACTGAGCCATGCCTTTTGCAACTGGATGGGACTTCCGGATTTCAATTTTGTACAACCAACGCACCCCATGTACCCACATCGTAGAGTTCTCTTGGCAGCCTTTGTATTTGGAGTATTTGGCTTCAAGTGGGGCTTTTCGAGTGGGTTGCTGCTTCCACTACCCTCCCAGCTCCCAGCGGCTGTTCATGGTTAAGAACGGGAGCTAACGGCCAGAACGAATGAGTCAATTTCTTGTTTCTATCTTGAAAGCAAAGCCTTTTTGCACGCCATCTTATTTGTAGCCCTGACAGCGACTGCATGAAGCAATCGTTGACCAGAGCTGGAAATCTGTATCTACGTCTTGCAATATGGAATATATACCCTTCCTCTAGAATTTACTATCTGAAATGATTATTTTAGAGCTGGAGACACCATGAGGTAGTAGTTGGGGACGGGTACTGCCAGTGAACCACACTAGAACAGGTTTCGTTCCTTAGCTTGAGCGAATAGAGCTGTGCGATTTGGACATTCGACAGATGCGATCCCAGTGACTTCTTCGATTCTCTTTACTTCCACGTGGCACACGTTGGTGCGCGTATGATGTGGAGGGAGGTTCGAATGACGCGAGAAAACGTCCCCTCCAAAATTCCAAAATTTGCGTGGTTCCAAGAGGAGCATCCCATCTCGTTTTGGAGCATATTGATACCCACCCAGTTTAGGGACTTCTCCTTACTACCTACTGTACTGCTCAGCTCAACCCGAAAGCAAGTGGGTTATTTTTCGCCTGCACGATACTCCACCTCGTTTTTTCTTCTTGTGTTGGATTGAACCGCGTTTGTACGGTGCCAGAGTCGTCGACAAGCCTGACAAGAATGATGCGTCAACTGTCAACAACGAAAATCCCTTTGTTCCTTCTGCTGGTCATTGCCAATCTTGTCAGTTCCTTTCAACCCTTCACGCCGAGCTATGGTCAGGGCAATCGAGTCTCGTCGCGGAGGTTACCTACGGAATGGGGAACCCAGATGATGCATTCTACTGTTAGCAGCACTCGGCTTCAAATGTCCGACCTGGGCCCAGCTGTGATCAGACCCAAAAAGAAAAATCTAAAAACCTTTCAACGCTATCTGGAAATTGAATGCTGGAAACGAGCCGAGCTACGAGATCTTGAACGAGTATTGCAAGCTGTGGCAGAATCTTGCAAGCAGATCAACAGAATCGTTCAACGGGCGCAAACCGATGATCTCTATGGTGCTGCCGTCGGCAAGGATGGGAGTCAATTGGATGCCAACGTTCAGGGAGAAGTTCAACAGCAATTGGATGTTCTATGCAATACTATTATGCTACGTGCATTTTGTGGAAGCAGTTCCTCGATTCATTCGGTGGCGTCTGAAGAAGAAGACGAGCCGAGATGTTGCTCTGACGTGATGGTATGAACCATTGCAGTGGGCTGCCATTGGTAGTAGTAGTCTCTCGAGCTTTGCCCTCATTTCTTGTTTTGTGTTTGGTATAGATGGATTCTGCCTTTGCGTCTGGTGATTATATTGCGGTGTTTGATCCCATTGACGGTTCTAAAAATATTGACGCTTCACTACCTGTTGGGAGCATCTTTGGTGTCTACAAGAAGCAACCAGGATCCCAGGTTGACACTTCCACTTTTCTTCAGGATGGGCGCTCCTTGGTGGCAGCAGGATATTGTCTCTTTTCGTAAGTGATCGAATGTTGAACCTACTCGCGCAACGTAGTATGGGACGAGTGAATGCTGACATATTCATTCCTATTACCAAAACCAGAGCCACTACTGTGCTCGTCTTGACGATGGGATCCGGAGTCGATGGCTTTACCCTCGATCCGGACAGTGGTCGCTTCCTGCACACTCTGAAGGATATCCGCGTTCCCCGAAAAGGCGGCATTTACAGTTTCAACGAGGCCAACTACCGAGAGTACGAGGAGCCCGTCCAACGATATCTCACGGCGGTCAAGTCCGGTGCTAGTGCTACTGGCGAAAAGTAAGTGATGAAAGTAGCACGATTACTCTGCTTATTCCATGGCTGACAATCTTTGAAAAACAACAGGGCCACGGCACGTTATATCGGCGCATTGGTGGCCGACTTTCATAACGTTTTGATCAATGGCGGCATTTACGGATACCCTTCCACGTTTTCCAATCCCAATGGCAAGCTTCGGCTTTTGTATGAATGCGCTCCCATGTCCATGATAATGGAACAAGCTGGAGGGGCAGGGTCGACCGGAAGAGGTAGAATACTTGACGTCCAACCCAAAGAGATTCACGAACGTACGCCGGTCTTCTTGGGAAGCATTGAAAATGTCTTTGAGTTGGACCAGTTCTTTCAATACTGTAAGAAGAAGAGGGCGATACATGCTAGTTGATTGCATTGTATCTGATGTCTGTAATTGCGTCTCACTTTTCCCTTTTTCTTTCTCGGTGACTTGTCCAGATTCTGACGAAAAATCCGTCAATGGCGACGTCGAGGAATAGAGTTGGCCACAGGTGCAGTCTTTGCACTCATCATCATCTACGAATGGACGGTAAAAACTTGAGCAGCCTCAGGCAGCATGGCGATTCCTCTTCGGGGTCGTCGTACATGGCAATCTCGTTCCAAAGATCCCGCATCGCATAGTACAACTCTGGGTCATAATGTTTCAATTGGCCACGGGTAAAAGGATAAAATTTGTTGCAATGAGTCACATCCCGACAACCGCGTCCGATAGCTGCCTCTTGCCAAATAGGGTCGACAATGCGTAGTTTTGGAATCGATCCTTGAGTTTCCGTCGTTGAATGTAGTAGAGAAGTCAACAAGGAACACTTGTCGTTGGGCTCGTCCTGATAGGGATGATTCGTCAAACCGTACTTTTGCATGACTCGATCCGTGACATTTGGTTCCAGCAGCGGAGGGCTACATTCTTCCATGATGGTATTGTTTGCTTTATCCAAGGAATGATATCCATTGCTCCAATACGTCACTGACATTTCTGCAAAGAATTCTTTTACATCGACCATGGCATAGGCCATATCCGTCTCTGTCTCATTTCCCGCCCAGTCTCGACGCAAAATTTCTTTATACTTGTGGGAATGAAAGGCTTGTTGATATAATCTTTCTACGCCGGGATGATCCAACCCCACACAGAATTGATGAATCAAATGACAAAATTCATGCAATAGCAAGCCACAACCATTCCAGTGCAATCTCATTCGTTCAAAATCCCAGCAACTATAAATTTCAATGCCCCGTGCCTTTTCAGGTCGATCTCGAGCACATTTCACCAACCATCCTTCTTCATGATGAGCTGTGGAATGTCGCAAGACTCGTGGATCATCGCTGGGTCCATACGAATACGACGCATTGATCCAAATCGGTGTGCGTTTGACGAGTGCATGAACCGACCACGGAAGAATCTTCAAAATGTGCGTCACGTCGGCTTGAATACTGCGCAAGACCATGGGACAGCCCGACAAGACGTCGGGAGCACAATGGACTTGTGTGCCACATGCCAGTGTAATGGGAACATACACGAGCCGCGTATTATCAATGTATTGAGTGGGCGCAGCAATCCAACTGCTGGCACTGTGTCGACTATTATTATCCACGGACATGACCGACAAAACACTGGTAGCGTCCATTCCGAAATCTACCGTGTCATCAAAGATAATTGGTTCTTCTTCTTCATTTTTGATTTGAGCAGCAGAATGGTGTTGTTGATGTTGATGTTGAGGCGGCGAAGGGTGATGAGGATGGTCGAGCAGAGGTTGCAGGACATCCACTGCATTCGAAGGTCTCTCGTCGAGGGAACAGCGTGGTGGTCCCATGATCCTTGCAAGGGGGGCTTGCTTCACCAGCGAGAAATGAGGCAGCTCTTGGCTAGTATTATGGATGTGATTTGCTTTGAAAATAGAACACGTGATGGATATTTTGTACCTTCGAAAGCCTCGCCGCAACTCCTTCTGCATGGTGAGGAGTTTGCCTCTCAATCCACGGAGCGAAGTTTCTCGTCACCGCCGGGTTCTTCTTCTCGTTTGGCGGAGTTTCGAAAGAGCCCGCGAACACGTTCCCTCCATCACCACCCCGGAAGCGGTGTCACTGTGATGTCACAAACAGTCAGTGAGATTTTTTGAGACGTGGATATGGGGGAAGACTGCCACGACCATCCAATCGTCATGCATCCAATGTGGTTTGACCCCCATTGACACAACAATACGAGCCCATGTTATCTCTTGACGAGCAATTGTAACAATAACATTCACAAGCGTACCATCATGGCCAAGAAGAAAAAGACAAATACCAAAAAGAGCAATGCTGCTGGTGGAGACGGCGGAGCAGCAGGAATCATGGTGGATCCTGCTCGCATCCGATTTCAGCATGCTCGCATTCGTCCGTACTTTAGTGGATGTGGTCGAAGTGTGCAAGAGACTCTGGAAGAAATTCGTCAAGGCAAAATACAGGCCTCTGATTTGCCTCCCATTCAAGTACTTGTGGGATCGGGAGAAGAACCATGGTATTTTTCGTTGAACAATCGACGATTGTGGGTCTTGAAACGTTGTCGAGAAGAAGGATTATTAAGGGACAACAAAATCTTGGTGAGGGTCCGCAAGCCAAAGAGTGATCAAGAAGCTCAGCGATATACAGTCGAAAATTGTGCCTTGGAAGCCAAGATCATGTCGGAAAAACCAAAAAATGCTGTCAAGGAAACGGTGGCAGAAGACGCGGAAACGACGGCTGGGAATACCGAACATGGCGTCGACAATGTTATCATGGATGATCTAAACTCAAACGTTGGCAAACAACTTTCTTTACAGGAGGGACAAGAAGAAGAAAGTGAAGATTCCGAAAGCTCTGATGACGAAGCAGTGTCATCTTCCAACCGCTTTAGTGCTCTGTTCTAGTCAAAAGTGTGTGATCAAGAAGGCGGATATAGAAAGGAAATCTACCTTATGATGAGATTCTACAAGGGCCACCATGACATGGCCTCGCTTTTATTGAAATATGGATCATACTTGTATCCCTTTCATCCTATATTTGGCACTCAACAAACAAGACTTGACAATGAGCAAGATCCAATCTACTCATCGTCATCGTCATAAGCTGGCTCGGCATATGAGACAGGCTGGCCTTGATGGAAGTGTCCCTGATGAATGATTCTACCGTTTGCATCTGCTTCGGTACCCATGCCATGTTGGATGCCGAACTCCCAGTCGCCGTTGTACCAGGCACCGTCGCTCTTCCACTCCATGCGACCTCGGCCGTGCATCAAGTCATTCTTCCACTGACCTTCATACTGGTCCCCGTTTTGAAAGCAGTACAAGCCAAAGCCATTACGCTTGTTATTCTCCAGCAAGCCTTCATAAGAAGATCCATCGACAAATTGCAAAATGCCTTCTCTCATCTTGTCGCCGTGAAAGCGACCCTTGAAGCGGCGGCCATCATGAAAGTTCATAGTGGCATCGTCGGGACCTTCCTTGAGCCCTTGTACAAAGGGACCGTCGTAAACATCCCCCTGTGAACTGGTGAACTTTCCATAGCCATGGTATTGTCCTTGTTCCCAGTCACCCGTGTACACTTGATCACCTCGGTTGTAAATCATGGTACCGAAACCGTCAGGCAAGAGAGTCTTGGAATCCATGGAACCTGTGTAGACGCCTTGTTCACCAGACGCGTCTGCAAGAGGATGATTTTCTACTTCTAAAGTCAGATTTGGGCGACTTACAGTCTTGTCGGGATTGTGAGCGTTTGCTTGGGGCAAAGGAGACTCGGTGCGCTTGGGAGGTGCCAGGCCCGGCGCATCTCGGGGGGCTTTGCGATCATTTTTTACGGGAGGTGGAGGAGACTGGCTCGTGAAAGCGGGTTGCTTGGGGCGTGTCTTGTGCATCGCATCGAATACACTGGTGGTAGTGTTGGAAGCCTTTTGAGTGACATCGCTGTTTGCACGAGCGTCACTGCCACACCCATCAGCTGCAGCCTTCAGGCTAGAAGGCTTTACGGGGGGACCCGCGATTCCATCAAGACAAAACTCTGTTCGAGAAGTAGATCCACTATCTTCCACAAGTACATCAGAATCCTCCTTGACACTGAACAGAGAACGGATGATCTTGAAGTCGTCTTTGCCATTGGTACTATGCGTTGCATCGCCGTTTGTAGCGTCTTCGTCGCTTGTTTCACTACTAGAGAAGGACGGAATCGGTGTCGGTTTCCGTACCAAACGTTTCTTTTCAGTTGTTTGAGAAGTAGTTGGGGAGAGAGCTTTGTCAGCCTCTTCCATGGCGGGCGCAATGCCAGTAGCCTCGATGCAGTGGCGTGCAGCCTTCCCATCTCGAATCGCTGTTGCTTCCACAAGAAGCGGGCTCATTGCCTCTGCCATGGTGATACTAGACACTCGCCGAGAGACTTTCGCAGACAAAATAACGTCTTCGGCGTCGTCTTGCTCAATCTGAATGCTACTCGGAGGATCTCCATGGCGACTACTTAGAGGCCGTGTTTTAGAATCATCGTCATTGGAGGCTTCTTCGTAGACCTCGGGTATCTTACGGCCTTCAATGAAAATAACCGAACAAGCTGTCTTCTGAGAAGTTCCGACCGATGAACAAGAGGAGGACTCGTGGTCCGCTACCGACGTCGGTGAATGTGGGTAGGTAGTCGCAGCGTCGATAGTTTCGCTGGGTTCTCCGAGGTTTCGTCTCATACTCTGCAGTTGCCGATTTTGACGCTCGATGATACCACGAGCTTTCGTCAGCTCCTTCCGCAGCCGTTTATTCTCTCGTTTAAGAGATCGAAGTTCATGGTCTTTGGCAACATCTTGGTGGGATATGCCATCCGGAGTCGAGGCACTGCTTGCTGCGCTGTTTGCCATGATGCTGTGCGTAAAAAGAACAATCGGATTTTGCCAAGGCAATGAATAAATTATAAGGCTCTCTTGCTCTTTATCGACAAGACCGGATGATGTATTTCGCTTTGGAAGGTGATGGAGAATGTTTTGAGGCCACGATTCAATCTCTTCGATCAATGAAACGATTGTCGGCGACAACTTCTCAATGTGCCATCATCTTCGATTGGCGAATCGGTCGTCGTTGGAGTGGGTTACCGGTAGGTGGGAAGGACAAGACTGAAAATGCTCCGGGATAAGTCCTGACGACATAGGCCCTGTGTCAAAAAAAATAGTTACGTCCGCCATAATTGCGCCGGTTGAGATCACATATTTATACTGGTGTCAATAGCCCTTGCAGGCGCAGGGGAAGCCGGCATCGCTATGAATTCGGACCCACGAAATAATCAACGACTACATGCAGGAACCAAAATGGCACCCAGGCCGAACTTGGGTTTGACGTCAAGTCACAGTCATTACTGTATGGCTTCATGCTCGACCAAACCGCACATTCGTATGAGTATCCCTACTAGAGAGCGGAAGATAGAACCCGATTGATGCATTTGGCATGGTCCTCATTCCTTGCAGCTCAGGGATACAGTACCTTTATAGGCTAGTAGGTACCTTTATGGGTTAGTAGATTGGCAGCAAAACAAGACCACGATCTCAGCACTACCGGTAGCTAGAGAGTCTTGCTTTGCTTTGGGTAGTTGAACTAAAAAACTCTTTCATGGTTGCATGATCGTTGCTATATTTATAGTACATGAATTCTTATTATAAAGTCAAGTCGGTAGGTTGGCGGGTTGATGGCACCTCGGGCGTACACCTCTTCTAGCACAAAAACACTGCCCAAAGAATTATCGTGCCTGCCCCGATGAAGCTTGTGAAATAGCCTCGGCGTATTGACGCCACACCCGACGTCGTCGTCTTGGTGTTTTCCTTCGCTGGAGCTACTGGAGGATTCGTTGGTTCCGGTTCAGTGGGTGCCATGGTGGGCGGTTGACTGAACGGGCATGATGTTGCGTCAGCGTCAAAGCAAACTGGCTTGACTTTCGAAGTGTCATCCTGAGTAGAAAAGACAGCCAGGAATCTACACGTCAGATCTTCCTGGGACGATTTGACGTAATTGTTGATCGTTGTGTGTGGGGCCATAAACACTTGAATCGGCCCGTGCGCGTTGAACTTGTTGTCCATGAAGCAAGACGATTCCACATAGACTGGTCCATAGCTTCGAATCGCGTACCCAAAGGGCGCTGGGTTCTTCTCGGTACCGTAACTATTGTCTTGGAAGAGACAGTTGATAATGTTGAGCTCGCTGCTGAAGGAATTTTCGATGACTCCGGGGAAGGCCATGTTTTCAGTGACGTAGTTTCCCCGGAAGACGCAGTTTCGAAAGGTAACGACATGTCGATATTCCGGGGTCACCTCTTGTACCTTTCTTGGTACGTCCTTCGTTTCCTCTCTGGGGTTGGGGAGGCGCTCCTTGAATTGGGTGGCCAAAGAGCCGGTGGACGATTGCAACTTTCTTTCCTCCGTAGATTCAATCGAAACCTTTGGCCCATCTCCACGCCATTGCATTAAAATGGGTGCCATGTTGCCTTGGTCCTACAGTCGAGTAAAAGATGGTGTTAGCTCTTTCCGATGCAACCGGCAAGCGTTCACCAATCATCAATGATTTATTTACCTTGAAAGCACAGTCAGTGAACTCAATATCACCCGCGGCTTCCATGACAGCAGCGAATAATTTCTGCGATTGAAAGGTCAAGCCTTCAATTCGAACATTTTCTACCGTCTCGTAGATTCCCTCGTAGACTCCATAGAATGACAGTAAACCGAAGTCCCCACCCTTTAGGATACAGTTGTTGAGACGACTGCCATCTTGGCCACATTGGTATCTGACGTTAGGTCGGAGTATCAAGAATGTATCTCCTTGATTGATGCGCCCGTCGTCCGTCAGATGCCCAAGATTATACGTAGTCTCGGGGCATAGAATGTACAACCGGCGGACTGTTGGATCCGAGATGGACATTTCGTTCTCATAAATTTCCTTCAGATTGTCAAAGCAGCCAGTCTTTTGAGTTTCCCATCCAGTTGGAGCTGGGCTGATCGTAGGCTCTCTTGGCACCGTTGGAGCAAGAGATGGAGCATCAGAAGGGATTTCGGTTGGTTTGTCGGTATCCTCTTTCGTTGTGCAGCCACAGGGAGTCTTGACAAACGGCTGCAACAAGCTACATTGGTTCTCGTTGATCTTGCCAATCGTGTTAGCGTACAACAGCTCGGTGCAAGTGCGATTTGGCTGAGTTGGAATGACAACGACACCGCTGGGACGTGTCACCACTTTGCCCTCGCCGCAAATTGGGCAGTCGTAGGCGGTGGCGTTGGGAGCAGGTGTAGGAGCCGCCACTGGGTCGCCGACTTCACAACTACAAGAATCCATCACAAACGCCTGTACCATGCTGCACTGTTGAGGGGTGATCTTTCCCAAAGATGCAGCTCGTTCGAATTGTGCGCATGTGCGAACAGATTGGCCAGGGATGGAAACTGAGGCCGAAGGTTTCGAAGATCTCATCCCTTCACCACAAACAGGACAGACGTAGGTTTCGTTTGATACCTCCACACGATTAAGAGATGCCACCGCATCTTCAGGCATACATCCGCATGTCTCATTCGTATAAGATTGGACAGTCTCACATTGATTGGCCTGTAGCTTTCCAGCCAAAGCATATCCAACCCAATCAGAACAAGTCTTGTTTGGTGCATTGGGAATCGTTACTATGCCATCTGGTATAGTAACTACACCTCCATCGGGACAGATGTGACAAAAGGATCCACTGCTACTTTCATCATCGGCTTGATTCGCGGTGGATCCATCGCCCACAATACACCCACATTTCTCGAGGGCAAGTGCCTGGGCAGAGCTACATTCTGATGCCTTAATGTTCCCGTGCTCTCCGGCTCCGGCCAGCCCCCCACAAGTGAACAATCCAAGCGAAGTCATTATCAACTTGGATGCATTATCAATCTCGGCGCCTTCCCCACAAACGTGGCAGACATTGCTAGTCGATGTTTGGGCGGACGTCGATGTACCATTAGAGGGACTTCCATCTTGCCCATACACTGCTGCCCACAAGAGGGCAAGTCCGAGAAATTGAGTCTTCATCGACGCTTTTCTCATTGTCAATCTGTGACGCTTGTTCAATGCAAATGTCTTGTTACCAACAGATGGATGCAGCTCACTCACAACTTGGAGGAACGTTTGACAAGGAGCTGTGCAAATTTTCGTCCGCAACGCACCCCAGGAGCCAAAAATATTATGAGTAGAAGGAATGCCGGCGTGCGCGCACCTAACCGTTGAACACCTGCCAATTTTGCAAGTGGTCGCAGTCCAATAAATCAACGATGCACATGAAATTCAAAATGCACGACTGACGCGCCGATTGCTTTCTCGCCACAAAATATGGAACGAAAATTGGCGGGGCCACGATGATGGGAGAGGATCCTCAAGAACCAAGAACCTTTCTGATGACAGGTATAGCACTGATAGACCTTTCTTTTCATAAAAAGAAGGATCTGAACTTCTTGGAAAGTAGCGTGACGCGAACGTTGCGCGCAAACTGCCCGGAAATGACAGGCTGGAAACTGTTGCTGGCGGTAGCCATTCTTCTGCCGACGGCAACACGTGCAAAGTATGTCCAATGCCCCGCCGGAAATCTTGCCCCAATCGTCCCAAAAGGAAAGCGATTCTTCCACTCCATGACAGGAGAATACTTTCCAATCAAAGGAATCGCGTACTATCCTCGCCCCAACGATGGCGACTTATCCATAACAAACAGTGTCGATTTCTTCACCGATCAATACCGAGATCGTTGGGAAGCGGACATCCAATACTTCCGTCAGCTCGGTATCAACACCATTCGAATATACTCCGTTGATCCCAGTCAAAACCATGACAACTTTATGTGTGCCCTGCAAGAAGCTGGAATCTACGTTATCCTTGGTTTGCTGGCTGATTGCTATGAATGTGGGATCGGCCCTAACGAAGCGCCGTCGTGCTATCCTGATCATCTGAAGCAACGGGGTCAATGGATCATTAACGAGTTCTCAAAGTATACAAATCTGCTACTGTTCTCTGCTGGTAATGAAGCGACCCTCTATGCTCGCAATCGACAAATCGAGATTAATGCGCCGTGTCAAAAGAAATTCCTACGCGACATGCGATCCTATGTCAACACGTGTTCTGCAATACCAGCGTCCATTCTCCCGCGAAAAGTGCCTATTGGCTTGGTCACTTGGGACGCAAAGCGGGCGCTTCAGGCTTCCTATTTCAATTGCCGGACTGATCCCAACGATGAGATGGAAAATGCAGAATGGTACGGTCTGAATGCATACCTGCACTGCAATCCCAATGCGATGACAGTGGATCAGTTGTCTGGGTGGATTTTGGCACGGCAAGACTTTGCTGCGATCAACTTATCAGTTCCCGTAGTGATTGCGGAGTTTGGCTGTCGCGAGCCATTTCCAGCCATCGGAGAGTTTGAAGCGCAACGGACATGGCTCCAAATCGACGCACTGTACTCTTCTCAGTATGTCGAAGAGTTTGCCGGAGGAGTGGTCTTTGAATACTCGGCCGAGAAACGAATTGCGGATCAATCGGATCAGGGAACACTTTGGCCATACTATGAGTTCACGAAGCTACAGTACGGTGTGGGCTACTTCAGCCCGATAGATTGTGATCACACAACAATTCCATGCGAATACAATCCATACCCAGAGTTTGATTTACTTCGTGCAAAGTTCGAGGTTGTCGACAACTCCTTTGTTCCTCATATTGACTCCTACGTTCCCGATGGCCAGATTCCAGGGTGTCCTTCCGGCTTTGCGCCACTTTCGAATTTCACCTGGCCCGTGGACGACTTCCCGGATCTTCCTTGCTATCTTGTCCCAACCAGCCCTCCAACTATGCAGCCATCAACATCGCCCCAGCCATCAACTAACCCAAGTAACGGCCCCACGCCAGTTGCCAGCGCCAGCCCTACGCGAATACCATCGTCTGATCCCACAACGATGCCAAGCGCTTTGCCTTCGACTGCGCCTCCGTCGTCCATTCCATCCATAAAACCTTCTTCTATGCCTTCCTTGAGATTTAGCAGCACTCCGTCGAAGCTTCCGACAATGGCGCCCTCAACTACGCCGGCATCCGTTGCACCCTCAAGTCAACCGACGATCAAACCTACAACGTCCCTTTCACCCTCGGACCAACCATCGATCATATCTACGACCATTCCATCGGCA
Organism: Nitzschia sp. DOCU1; assembly: GCA_951394045.1. Taxonomy (NCBI): domain Eukaryota; phylum Bacillariophyta; class Bacillariophyceae; order Bacillariales; family Bacillariaceae; genus Nitzschia; species Nitzschia sp. DOCU1. Next base: position 860,720 of record OX595988.1, on the reverse strand, counting down.
ATAAATAGACCGGGAACTTCTCTTCCAACCAGGAGACCTACAGCGAGTGATCCCACATCGGAAGACGCGGACAAGTCATCGGAATCATTTGCAGCAAGTGCCGCGGCGACAAGCCCCCACTTGTTTGCTTCCATGATTCTGCTATTGTATGGAACAATTCAGGCAATATAAACACTATTTAACGTCTGGTTATAAATTTGGTTCGTTTAGTACAGTCCAGTTAGCACAAACGCACACCGCATAACAACAGCATTAGCCTCCCGATGACAGAAGAATGTCAGCTCTGGCGATATCTCGCTCTATGTCATACCACTTGTCGCTTGATCGAGGAACCGACGCAAGCTTTTCTGTTGCTGCTTTAATAACCGATTCCAAACCATCCAAGTCCATGAATCCTAACCGAACCGCATCGACCGCTGCCCCGACGTAGGTTTTGAAAAAGACTAACGGCCGACCATTGATGAGTTTGGGTGGAGGAATGACGGGAGGAGGATCTAGCTGGTCCGATACCACGTGAAGAAAGACGGCCTTGACCACTTCTGGATATTCTCGTAGCATGGTCTCTCCAGCTTCTTGATCTAGTTCCCCAATGTCACCCACGTAGATGTATTGAACAATCATTCCTGTCGGATCTTGTCGCAGTAACCGTTCAAAGTTGACAAATTTACGTAACCCTTTTCGAAATTGTACGATCCACTCCGCCAAACTTCCATACAAGACGGGACCGACCCCCCAGCCCGTAATGCCAGCTCTTTCACCGGCCTCTCGCATCGCCACAGCCAGTTTGCTATCTTGTTTGATTTCCAGGGCGGCCTTGAATTCTTCGGCCCGCGCTGTCAGTATAGCCACCTTTGGAGGACTGTACTTGTCTTCATCAGATAGGCCAAAGCGGCTAACTTCAAGCATAAATTCGACAACACCTGGGTACATGTATCCTCGTTCATACTGGACATCAATGCCACCCAAAGCCACTCCAGCCACATTGACACCTCCGCTAGACTTGAGGGTGTCATCCACATCACTGACAACTTGTGTGAATATAGAGTTTGTGTACTCAGAAGAAACCGCACTTTGTATTATGCTGGATTGCCAGGAGTGGCGCCGGCGCCAAGTTGATTGCCCATCCAATGATGTCGATTGCGGCTTTCTCGAGGATGGAGCTGGTGTCAGCCCATAAAAGGCATCCGACGCACAAACTAGCGAAAGAAAAAGAATGATACTTCGGGGCATCTTTTGATATGTAGAATGGAAGCTTCTACTATTGATGTAACCGCATCGTTGTGGGAGTCGGGGGTGTGGTGATCGATCGACGACACCGCCATCTTCAAAAGAGGTGAGAGAATCTTATCTAGATGTCGATCAGATGGGTGACGTTGATCGCACGACGCCTTCGACCAAATGAGAGTGCCTCTCTTTCGCATGGGTCGAAAGGATCCTAAGAGTCGAACGCGCGCTTTGCACCACAACAGACCAAGAGATGGATAGGGCGGCCGCAAAAAAGTGGTGTTTGCAATTGACCATGATGCTGCCCTACTCTCAGCATGGGGACACATTGCATGAGATCACTCGCTCTTGCCTACTCTAGTCTTGCTGTTTCAACACTATACTGAAGTTCGTCTCCCTTAAAGTTGGAATCTTTGCACCATTAAAATTGTGGGGGAAAGAGTGCTGTTGCCGACAAAAACTTTCTGAGTGATCGAAAAATACCACTACCATTGACTACAACCACGATGAATTCGCTTCTTCGTTTTACACTCTCGATCGCTAATCGACCTAATCTTCTAGTGAGCACCTTCGCGCCGCTATCAATTCACCAACGGTTCATGTCCAAGTATCTGTCAAAGGCCGCAACGAAACGAGTTCCCCTCAATACAAAGCGGGCAGGGAAGGGGTATTACAAGGGAAAAGGAGGCACCAAAGAAGGGCGAATCACTAGTAAAGCGCGATTTATTGTGGATCCACTGAAGCGCCTCGAACTGATTGTACCCGATCTGGAGGGCTTCAAGGTGAGTGGTCACACCGGTTTCGTTTGAGCAACTTTTCCCCGTGCGCCAAGATATGCCACTTACTTTGATTGAATTCGTTTCCGATGTCATACAGCTCAAACCCTACATTGCATCCACAGCATCCAAATTTGCTCCTGAAATTCGAAGAAGACCAGGTCAACTTTGATGAGACTTGTTGTCTCGGCGTTTGAAAGTCTTGTCGGCGGCAAGTGAGTACTGTCGCTTGGGTTGCTATCCCTCTTTCCACCGAATTGGTCGTAGAGAATGCTTGGAATGGGTTGGCTTTGACGTTCTTGGGAATTGAACTTACGGCAACGGGCTCCAGCTAGTTTTCTATAAGGCTCTATCGCTCATCGTCATAATTGCAATCTTTGTTTGTTAGACTAGCAAGAACTGCTGGTGTGGTGAAATGTGTCGTACGGCGCATATATACTTCTAATAGAGGTAGCTATACATCGAAACTACAATATTTACATATACACAGGTGAAAACTTAACAGTCGTTAGCCGTATCGGTCGGTTGGGCTGCTCAATCGATGCATTCGAGTCCAACCCCGAAATCAGGCAGTTCTTTCCAGCAAAACATGAAGGTTTATACCCAAAGGGGCAGCAAACTTAATAGAGCAAGAGAGAAACCCCAAATTCTTCTTTCAGCATCAGACGAGACAGCGCCAGACGAGTCGGCGCCATCGTGCGGTGCCATGGTTGGAGAGATGGAGGGTGTCATGGTCGGTGCCATCGTTGGAAGAACGTAGCATGGTAAATCTGGCTCCTCGTCGATGGGCCAAACGAAATCAGAGATCGATGCAATCCCATCAGGGCACGTCGGCACTGCTCCGGATACTGCAAGATAGTCGTTGATTCCTGGGACAAAGGAGACATCCACGCGATCAAGCGCAATAGCGAGTAAGTCGAATTCGGGGTAACGGTTGTAGCTGCAAGGTGTCGTGGTGTGATCGCAATCCACAGGACTGTAATATCCAATACCATATTGCAACTTCGTGAACTCATAGTACGGCCAAGCTCCCTGGTTCGTTGTATCCGCAATCTTTTTCTCGGCCGAGTATTCAAAGGCGACTCCTCCGGCGAATACCTGCTGATACTCCTCCGAATACATTGCATCCACTTGAAGCCAATTCCGTTGCGCCTCGAAGTCACCTATAGTAGCAAATGGTTCTCGGCAACCGTATTCAGCAGGAAAAACAGGTACGGCCAAGTCTAAGCTAGCAAAGTCATCTCGAAGCTTGATCCAGCCTGCCAGGTCGGCCACTGATGTGGCGGAAGGATCGCAGTGTTGATAAACATTCATCCCATACCACTCTGGCATTTCTAGAGGATCCGTCGTTTGACAATTGAAGTAGGAAGCTTGGAAAGCCCTCTCCCCGTCATCCCAGTTCACCATCCCAATCGGCACCTTTCTTGGAAGAATCGTTGCAGTGACCTCGCTACAAGTATTGACGTAGGAGCGCATATCAAAGATGAATTTCTTTTGGCATGGGGCATTCAACGTAATGTTTCTATTCTGGGCAAAAAGGGTGACTTCATTGCCAGCTTCAAACGCCAGAGTGTTGGAGTACTTCGAGAATTCATTGATTATATACTGCCCCCGTTCTTTGAGATGGGCTGGGTAACACGAAGGAGCCTCGAAGGGGCCAATCGCACAGTCTTCGCAATCTGCCAGCAATCCGATGATGGCATAGATCCCAGCTTTTCGCAGCTCGCACATAAAAGCATCATGATTCTGACTTGGGTCAACGGCATAGATGCGGATGGTGTTGACCCCCAAGTCCTTCAGATTTGCGATATCTTCCATCCACAAGTCCTTGTACGCTTCGGTGAAAAAATCCACGCTGTTAGACACGGAAAGGGGACCATCGTTAGGCCGTGGGTAATATGCTATGCCTTTGATCGGAAAGTACTTTCCGCTCAACGTATCAAAGAATCGCTTCCCTTTCAGGATGACCGGGTTGGGTACACTGCCAGAGCACTGGACATAACTTGCTTTTACGGCGACAGCCATGGGCATTTCGCCGAGGCCCACAGTGATGGCTACCAACCAAGTGATGAAAGGGAAGATCATCCCAACGCGGTGCCCCAAAGGAAACAATTTATGAGATGACAAGACGGCACATTGCACCTTTGCTGACGTTTTTGTCATGATGCCGTGACAAATCGCTTGCTTCTCGGTCAAAATGGGGTGATAACGTTTTGTACGTAGTATGGCAGATGAGAAACAACTACGCCAAGCAGCAGCTGCGCTTAAATTTTCAAAAGGGACCTGGAGTCGGAAGCAAGTTTTAGTCTTGGTCGTGTTGATTGGTGGATCCGATGTCATCGGCACAAAGTGGTCGGCACGCTTTTGCGGCAGCAGGCGTGCGCTCGCCCTTTCACTCGTGCTGCTGCGTGTGAAGTTCGCTTCTCCTTCGCCCCGCTTCCGTTTTGGAGGCTAGCAGCGGGCCATTCGCATCGATGGGTCGTCGCAAAACACACGACATCATCGCGCTCTGCGCGCTCGCTGATTTTGCTTGCTAATGATTGACAAGTATTCGAGACTGAATAAATTTCATCAAGGTTTTCTACCGTGTCGTGTTTTATTTGCAGGCATAGCCTGCACGCAAATCTCATGTCGCCGTGCTGTCTCACAGGAGCTCTATTTAGGAGTGAACGACTAAAAGTCGGCCGACGATCCATGTGAAACTCCATGTTCTGTCGCAGTTTCGGAAAATGAAAAGAAAACCGCGAAGGAAAATAGGCGACCACCACAGGGTGGGAATATGCTTCTCCCTCCAACATATCCATTTACCATTCACATGATGAAATGTGGCGATAGAAGGACTCAGCTTACGGGTTTCATTTCTTTGCACGACGAAAACCTTGAAGGAGCTACGCATTGCTACACTAAATCCGTTGATCAGTTGACCATGGGCGCTGTAAAGCAGGAGAAAATAACAGAGTCACAGTTTGACGATGTGAGTGAGACACTGAAAGTAATGCGCGATAAAGAGCAACGAATATACCAAAGAGACTTTCATCCCAACGAATTGGAGGCATTGTGGAGGAAAATTCTTATTGATTGGATGACATTTGTTGTGGATCACTGTCATCTTCAACGACAGGCGGTTGCCGCTGCTGCATTCTTCCTGGATATCGCCATGGGAAAGGGCTTGATCGAAACAAGAGAAGAGCACCAATTGGCAGCGGCTAGTTGTCTCCAGTTGGCACTTAAACTGTTCGACTCAACAGTCATTCGAATCGAAAAGCTGGTCAGTCTCGGAAGAGGTCTTTTTACGGAAGACGATGTGGCAGTCATGGAATTCAAAATCTTGAGGACGCTGGACTTTCATTGCCATCCTCCTTCCACATATTGCTTCTTGAGACAGTATGAACGGCTACTTCCCCACAGCGTTACCGAATCATCCAGACGCATGATTGATGAAGTGACAAAACTCGTGGCCGATTTGACAGTGGCAGACCACAACTACAACAACTACTCTATGTCTGTGATAGCCTACGCCGCAATGCTGATGGCGATGGAGCTGATGAATGCGGAGGACCTCCCCATTGGCCAGCGACAGTGTTTTGTAGCTCGCATGGCCAATGTTTCCGAATTAGACTCGAACTCTCCATTGATTTTGGAAGTCTTTGAAGAGCTGAAGGCCACGCTAGACTCTAGCTCCAAACTGGAAGACCTGCTGGAATCCCTCCGCCAAGTCCGAAAAGAGAGTGCCGATAACTCACCAGAGAAAGACTGTGTCAAGTCGTCCAGCTTCTCAGATGCTAAGCTGCAGTCGCCTCGGGATGTCATGGGACGGGTCGGCAACTACCCCAAGAGCAACAGCTCGGCTTCATTACGAGTGGATCCGTCGCCATAGAACGCAACGCTGGGATGTGCGATCTCAGCGCTTCCGCAACAACAATCATAGAAATATATAGAGCTAAGATAGAGCAATACTGGCTGCTTCAAGCGTGAAGTCCTACTAGAGTGGTTTCTTTACACGACAAAAACTAGAGTCTACTTCTAGGGGGGTCGTTCATTTGTCGCTCTTGGCTACGGGACTTTTGAGGGATGCATGACGCAGGTGCAGTAGCCTTTTCTTGCCGCTTTTTACTGGACTCCAGCTACTAGTACTGCTGTCCTAGGTGGCAGATATCGAACGAAGAGGTCGATCTCCTCTATCGCCAAGGTAGTGGCTAAAAAAGCTGGATAGTTGCCATAGTCGAGGCGTTAGTCCATGGAGTCATACCTCTCGAGGTGTGCTCGCTGACGACGACGGACGACGCCTGCGCCATCCGTTCGATTTGAGCAAAAGTCCAAATTTGCCGCCAACGCGAGATGATAATCTGAGTCCGCCACGGCAAAGTGACTTTCTTTATGACAGCAGTATTTCCATGCTCACTTTGCAAATTGACAATGGCTTCATCGCCTTCTCGCTCTAGCTTTTGGATTGGGACTGCTTTTGGGACCGCAGCAACTGGATCACTAGCAGTAGCTGGGTGGTTTCTCTTGTCGCAAAGGCGAAATGGCGAGAAGAAGAATCACCGATCGGGTCGCAGCGCAGTGGGAACCAAGCGCCAGCAGACACCTTCCATTCCGATTGAACTGCGAGAAGAGCAATTATCGCGTCATACGCTCTATTTTGGAGAAGAGGGAATGAAAAACATTCGAGGCTCCAGAGTTTGTGTCATTGGTCTGGGAGGCGTGGGGTCCCACACCGCCGTCATGTTGGCCCGCGGCGGCGTCGAGACATTGCGATTGATTGATTTTGATCAAGTCACGCTATCCAGTTTGAATCGACACGCCTGTGCAACACTAGAGGATGTTGGTATCCCCAAAGTCACGTGTGTCCAACGATGTTGTGAACTGCTGGGGGTCACTAATGTCTCGGCGTTGGTGGAAATGTACAATGCCACTTCTGGGCCTACTCTATTGGCAGCCGATCATCCATGGGATATGGTAATAGACTGCATTGACGACGTGCCCACCAAGGCAGCATTGTTGTCGTATTGTGTTGAACATAAAATTCGAGTTCTGTCTTGTATGGGAGCCGGAGGAAAATCTGATATGACGCGCCTTCATATTTCCGACCTTCGAACAGCCGCCAAAGATCCTCTGGCATCCAAATTACGACAAACCATCAAAAAGCTTACCAAGGACAATCCCAACATACCCGATGAATCATTTTTAGATGACATGGATCAATTGACAATCATTTATAGTTCCGAAAAGACAGTCGCCAAACTGGCTGACTTGACGGATGAACAAAAGGAACAGTGTGACAAGTCACAATTTGGAGCTGTGGATGGAATGCGGATTCGTGTCTTGCCAGTTTTAGGTCCTCTTCCTGCGATCATGGGACAGTCTTTGGCCGCCATGGCATTGTGTGAGCTGGGCCAAAAACCTATCCTGCAACCCGTCACGGGCGAACGGCTCGGCAAAACAGTACGCCATAAAAAACTTCAACATTTGAAACGACGAGAAGAACTAATTGCCAAAGGCGATATTCCTGTACCAGAAGGAAGTTACAAGGGAGCTGCCCAGGTTGATATCGACGACATGGAATACATAATGGGATTGTGGAGGAATTGCTGTGCTGTGACAGGAGCGCGACTTGGGACTGTATTGGAATTGGCCCGATGGGATTTGGACCGACCCGCAACACTGGACAACTTGGTGGTAATGAGTGCTCCTACCATGAAAGCCTACGATGAACAAGGTAGAGCCAGTATCCCCGAAGCGATCCAGAAACGAATACAATCTCGTCTGGATGCGGCTAGAGACCAAAATGGACAGATATTCTAGAATGCGGAGTAGAACCATCCATCTACTAGTAGGATTAGTTTGGTCCCTAGGTTGATCGCAACGAAATTGCAACAAATCAATCGGGCGGTGTTCTGCCCTTCTCCTCGTCCTTTGCCGTTGCTTTCGACAAGGTCGATGCGTCACTCGAATCATCCTCTCGTCTCCGTTTCTTGTGTTTAGATTTCTTGTGACTCGAGCGTTTGCGCTTGTGATGCCTTTTTGAAGAGTACCTCAAATCATCTCGATCCGACTCGTCATCCTCATTCTTTGTGACCTTGCCGTTTGGAGTGGCACCGCCGCCATTGGCAAGTGCTGGGGAGGCCGAAGGATTGTGGCGGCGTTCCGAACTATCAGATTCGTCAGAATCATGCCGGCCTCGTTGTCGTTTCCGCCTATGACGATGACGCCGATCCTTGTCATGTTCACTCTCATCATTGCTGTCCTCGCTGCTAGAGACCGAATCATTGTCATTGTCATCCGACGAGTCATGTCGGCGCCGTTTCCGTCTCTTCTTCTTGTCACGTTTCTTTCGGTACTTTTTCTTTGATTTGTGTTTCTTTTTCTTCTTTTTGGATTCTTTGTGGTGCCGTGACGATGATTCTTCTTCCTCCTCCTTTTCCTCGTCGTCCAACAAGTTAGTAGTAGTAGTGGTGTCCAATAATGCCAAATTGCGTTCCATCAATACACTTTGATACGCCGATGACGATTCACGTGTTTGGGGCAATCGTTTATTAGGCAAATCCAAAGATCGCTTGGCTGATTCTGCGAGTTGCATTCGTTCCAACAATTGCTTGGCTTCCTTGTGATTGGGATCCAAGCTGAGTAATTTTTGGAGTTGTAGTTGAGCCGCATGTGGTCGATGTCGTTTTTGGATCCACAATTTGGCTTGTGCCAGCAATAATTCCAAATGATCCGGTACCAAGTCTAACCCCTCTTGAAAGAATTGATCGGCCTTGGTTGGTGACACATAAAATTGTTCCTTGCCCTTGATGAGACGATCTCCAGCCCATGCGACATTTTGTTGACGACGCAACTCCAAATACGACGCGTGTGGGTAGTGCGGTGACGACAAGACCTCATCACTTGTCGTTGCTCCTCCCTCTTGTGATTGCTGAACCGTCCACGGGACATATGATGGAAGTTCACTAGCAGCGTTGTTGTTATTGTCTCGAAACAGTGGAGAATCCAATGGCGGCGGATGATAGAGTTGGAGCTGGAGTTCCTCCAAGCTAAGGGGAGTACCCCTCTTCCCTCCTTGCTCCATTGTTCCACAGACACTATCTTTTATGCACCTTGACGTTCATGGTTTGCTTGTATGAAAGAAGCAATAAGAACTGTACGTCAAAGGCATGAGAAGAATGGCATCATCATGGTCGGTAGGTCGGAAAAGCCGATGGGGCATAGCGATGACAATGGAAGGTATAGTCATTTTAGTCAATCGTCCGAGAAGCGTTAGTCGAATGAGTCGTTATGTGCCTGTGCCTCTCTACCTCCCCGTTTTCTATTTCTCCACTTGCACGACGACGATGACACGACCCCAACCGAGATTTTGAAGAGAAGCCGTCCAAACGCACCATCACATTCACATTCCTCTTCATGCCGAACGAAATGACATTGTGAGTCTTGCTCACCTGAGTCCTTGTGTTTCAGAATGTCCTCGCTTGCCGCCACTCAGGCCGATGGCTACTATTTGCCACCGGAATATTTCGATTCCGGCCAGTACAAGAAACAATCCAAAAATCAATTTGCGGGTTCCAAGGGCCACAATCAATTTCTCCAAAAAGGCGTAGTGAGATTCGAGTTGCCCTACAAGGGAATTTGCGCCCAGTGTCAAGAATCCATAGGACGAGGAACTCGGTACAATGCCCATAAAGTGGCATCGGGCGTGTATTATTTGACAACGCCCATTTGGGAATTTCAAATGACATGCCGCAAGTGTCAACATCCATGGAAGATTCGGACTAAGCCACAACAACGAGGCTTTGATTATGTACAAGGAATTTCGATACAAGCTGGACAAGAAGATGTAGTAGACATGTCTACTACAGCAACGACACGAGACGAAATTGTAACGTCGTTGGATCGACTGGAATCGGTAACACGAGGAGAACGTCAAACCAAGACGGAAATGGAGCAATTACAAGCTCTTCAGGTACTTCAGAAACAAACAACCTTGGAAGATGCTACTTGGAATGCTTCGATTCGAGCTCATTTCCGAACCGATCGCAAACTCAAACGCCTCAAAAAGCAACAAGCGTCCAAGGTGGGATGGCGAGACGGCATGGAATGGCTTGTGACGTCGGTAGATGATCAAGTGGCTGCCAAATCAACGATATATGGCAAAGCACAAGAAGGGGAACGGCGGCGATTAGCAAGTGTACGAATATCCTCCATTTTTCAAAGTCCTGCCACCAATAAAAAGCTAAAACGCCGTCGTCAAGATGCGGTGGTTCCGCCCGATACAGTGTCGTCGAGCCTGGTTGGCGGTAGCAGCAGCAACAATGGTGGTGAAGAATCCGTTCGTAAGGACACGACGACGACGAATCATTCACTACGCATCAAGAAACAAACGATTCAAATCACAGCCGCGGGTCAAGTCAAGGCCGCCACTAACAAACAACCACAAATTTCACAGAAGAAAGCAGCAGGCACGCCAAATCATGGAATGCAAGACATGTTGGCCGCCTACGGATCCTCTGATAGTGAGAATGATGATGATGACGATATCGACTGATGGAATGGCAATTGCGATGATTTTTCAATAACCTAAAGCGCCCTGTCCTCACATTGGAATGGCACCATTATTGGACAACCTACGAGACTAGGCTTTCGGCATGTCGGGTGGCGCGCGCAGCTTGTGGTATCAATAGGGGTTTCTTTCTCTCCAACATGGAAAATCATGGCTCTTGGAGCGGGGCAACAAGTTACGAGCTCAATCTACTTTCGTTTGGGCACTACCGTTGGGGGGAAACCAAGGCAGCCGAATGGGTCGTCGTTGCAAGAACCACCCATAACTTGTTCCGCCCCAAACGACGTCTTTACCCGAGCTATGACGTACTTGTCGAGCTGCAAACGCTGCGTTACATTACAAACACAAGCCTAAAGTGTGCCCGCGTCAATGGACGATTTCTTTTCATCCTGATATGATGAGTAAGGCCCATGATCTGCGATCACAATAATACCACCGAATTTCGTAGCAATCATTAATCATAGAGAAGAGCACCACTTCCATTGGACCTTCCCTTCAGGCGACACCGTATGGGAGTGGCGAAGGATCTAATATGACTTTTACAAATAAAATTCTACCGCAGCAGTCGCTTATACAAGAACACGAACATTTGACCACGACACCAACCAAAGGAAGTAACAGTACATTGTCCAGAGGGTATTTTACAACACGAGACAGACTGGTCCCCTGACTCACTACGATTGCTGCAACGGCAAAGAAGATTCTCAGGGTCAGCATCGTGGAACCTACCACCTCCAAGTGACCAAGCGAACTTTTTGGAACAACGATACGTACCATCATTGCCTTGAATTCCTCAAAACAAATTACTCCGTCGCCATTCGTGTCGACCTCTTCCATCATGGCATCAAGTTCTGCTTCTGAGAGTGCTTGCCCCAACTTCTTCATCAACCGCTTCAACTCTTTTCGATCGATTGACCCACTTCCGTCTGTATCAAAGACAGCAAACGCGTCTCTTAGTTCCTTCTCAGGATCTCGTTCTCCAATCCGAGACTTCATCAGAATCAGAAACTCTTCAAAGTCAATCTCATTGTCGCCATTGTCATCCACGGAGTTAATCATCTCAATCAATTCGGCCTCGGAGGGATTCTGGCCCAACTTTCTCATGACTGACTGTAACTCGTGAAGTTCGATGGTACCTACACGCAAACAATAAAGAGAAAAGTTTAGAAACCTTCAAAAGAAAAGGCTTGCGATCGCGCCACAAGGGAAAAAAGGGCCGCGGCAGAATTCTTTGGAAACGCAGACAAGGCGACAAACGGCTGCCACTTCCATGTGCGTCCACCGTAACAAACACTCCACTACCCGGCAGTTGTCGTCCGTGCTTCGCAGCCAAGCGTTTTGCACCGATACCACACTTTGAGAATTGCAAGCCACCCGGCGCAAATAGTCCGCCCACGAAGATTCGATTACAACACAAATCCAACGCTGGTATCCTTGAGCTGACCAGCAAGCCCCAAGCACCCACCATCTCCATTAATATCAAACATTGCGAAAGCCTCCTTAAGGTCAGCCACCTCATCTTCTGAAAGGTCTCGATCAGCCATGGTCGTTTCCAGCGGAAGTGGAAGAAATGATTTGCAGGGTATGACAACAAAAGGCTCAAGAATGAAAGATTATGTTGTGAACAAACTTTTCCTCGGGCGTAAATCAGGTGTCATACGTACACTTCAGAATCATTTCTACGCACTATGACACCAAAAAGCAACGGAGTAACATGTCGTCTATAGGAACATGTAATACGTATGTAAGTAAATGAACAGGAAGATGGCGACGGGTCGCTTACTGGTACTCTGCTACTAACTAATAGTAGCAGGCGCGAAGGAACTCCCATCTACGACTCTTCTCTAGAGTAGCGCTAGTAGGAAGTGGAAGAGCTAAAACAAACAAATGGACTAGTAGTTGCGTGGACCTACTAATCAAGCTACATGTCGCATTGAAATGACAGAATAACAAGGTTCAACTAGCGTGCATGTTACAAGAAGAGACAAGGAGACCCCGTGACGAATTAGGATTGCTGCAACAACGAAGAAGATTGTCAGGGTCAGCATCGCGGAAGTAAGCAAGAAAGCTACGAAAAGCTGTACGTACCATCATTGTCTTGAATTCCTCAAAGCTGATTACACCGTCACCATTTGTGTCAACCTCATCCATCATGGCATCAAGTTCTGCTTCCGTGAGCGCCTGTCCCAGCTTCTTCATCAATCGCTTCAACTCTTTTCGATCGATTGACCCACTTCCATCGGTATCAAAGACAGCAAACGCATCTCTCAGCTCCTTTTCGGGGTCTCGTTCTCCGATGCGAGACTTCATCAGAAGCAAAAACTCTTCAAAGTCAATCTCGTGGTCGCCGTTGTCATCCACAGTGTTAATCATTTCAATCAATTCAGCCTCTGAGGGATTCTGGCCCAACTTTCTCATGACCGACTGTAACTCGTGAAGTTCGATGGTACCTACATGCAAACAACAAAGATACAAGTTTAGAAACCTTTGAAGGAAAAAACTAACGACACGGCTTCAACGAGGGGAGAAGGGGAGCGGAAGATTTTCTTTCGAAACGCAAACGGGAGGCACCGAGTGCCAGCGACTACTGCGTGCATCTGCCTTTGTAGCAACCAGTTGTCGTCTGCAACCCGCTACCAGGAGCACCAAGCCGGCAAAATTTCAAATGCCGCCAGCTACCCTGGGATCGTCAAGTTCGACAGGAGCTGCGACGAAATACTCGTGGGTCCTCAGGCTTTTGAGGGGGCCTTTGTACCCTGAGAAGCACCTACCATCTCCATTGATATCGAACATAGCGAAGGCTTCCTTGAGGTCAGCCACCTCATCTTCTGTAAGGTCTCGTTCAGCCATGGTAGTTAATAAAATACGAAATGATGTAAAGGGTAGAGTAGAGGGAATAAGCTCAACGGGGTTATCTACCGGTAGATGAGATTCTTCGTCTCCACAACGCACGATGGCGACAATGGCACGGATTCCGTTCGAAGGCAGGGCTTCATGACCGCCGGAACGCCGTCATTCCACGTAGCAACCCGGTACAAATCAACGTGGATCCTGTTTCAGTCATGTGAGCTCCACGACGGGAGCAATGTTCTGGTCCGGCCGGCTTTCGTACTATGCTTTGGTTGCTGGGGTCGACAAATTTGTGTCTTTGTAATGTCGAAAATGACAAAATTTGGTCATCTGAAGCAGATGTCTTTAAATCACGTGGCCTCCATAAATCTTCTCTTTTTTATGGCCATCAAACCCAGGTATATTCATTGACATAAAGAATACCCTCTTGCCAAGCTACGAAACGTCATTCATTCTATCGCAAGGAGAGAGTTGATGCCATTGTCAATTCGGAACAATGAGGAATGTGAATTTGGCGTCACAACAAAAGTCAATCTGAACGATCCCGAAACTTGAGATTGGGTAATCGATTTCACCACATTAACATCGGGAGAGTTGTTATTTTACCCCCCCCCCCCCCGTCGCTATATATCGTCCCTGCATACAATGACTGTAACTACGCATACCGCCGAATCGGCTGCCAAATGGGCCAAGGATGATCCCAACCCGATCACTGCCAAATACGTACAAAGTCTCTTGGAACGAGCCGAGAAACAAGATGAAAGTGCTGTTGCCGAGCTTTCCTTGCTCTTCCCAGAAGATGGTCGTCGGATTAGCTTTGGGACTGCTGGTCTTCGAGCAGCCATGGCCCCAGGCCCGCTTTCGATGAATGATTTGACGGTCGTTCAAACGGCGCAGGGACTTGCAAAGTACTGCCTCGAACACCACGACGCTGCTTCTGGGAAACCATGCGCTGTCGTTGGTTATGACCATCGTTCTAACCCCAACCTTGGTATTTCGTCGCTATCGTTCGCTATCTTGACGGCATTGGTCTTTGCCGAGGCTGGCATTGATTGTATTTTGTTCGACGGATTTGTGTTGACTCCATTGGTGCCATTCGCGCTTCGAAAAGTAGGCGCTATCACTGGAATCATGGTGACGGCCTCCCACAATCCAAAACGTGATAATGGCTATAAGGTCTATGCAAGCGATGGGTGCCAAATCCGCGATCCGATGGACCACGAAATTTCTGCCTCAATCATGAAGAATCTGGACCCATGGAAAGATTATGGAAAAATTCTACAAGAACGCCGACAACAATACCCGAACGATCCTTGCCTCGGACTTAGCCAGCCGGAAGTCACTAGCAAAATGCTCGATGCTTACTTTTCAGCACTTGTGTCGAGTGGACTCAAGACAGGCCAAACAAACGCAGAAAGCTCTGCAAATGCAATTAACCCGCCTCGATTCGCATATACTGCTATGCATGGTGTAGGACATCCATTCGCGCAACGTGTATTCCAAGAGTTTGATCTTCCTGCTTTTCAAGCCGTCCCTGAGCAGAAAGATCCCAACTTTGAGTTCCCCACCGTTTCGTTTCCTAACCCTGAGGAAAAAGGCGCTCTCGATCTTGCCAAGGATTTTGCTAGCAAGAATGGATGCGATATTGTACTGGCTAATGATCCCGATGCTGATCGCCTGGCAGTGGCAGAGAAAGATCGTTCCAGTGGTGCATGGACCGTCTTTAGTGGCGACCAGATCGGTGTGATGCTTGGTGCTTGGATTTGGAACCAAGTCGGCAAGAATTGTGGCAAGGTATGGAGTGAATCCCATTAGTTATTGGTCCCGTCTTTTTATAGCGTTTCTCACTGATATTCATGCGTCATCCTTAGCCCGTATCCATGTGTGCGTCGACGGTATCTTCCAAGATGCTGGCGGAGATTGCTCGTGTCGAAGGATTCCACTTTGAGGATACGCTTACTGGATTCAAATGGATTGGATCTCGATCAGCAGAGCTAAACAAGAGTGGATATCGACACTTGTTTGGGTACGAGGAGGCGATCGGGTTTGCCTGCGGCGATGTCATTTTTGATAAGGACGGCGTCAGCGCCATGGCCGTTTTCAGTGAAATGGCGCTAGCGACCTATCGCGAAGGCAAGAATCTAAAGCAGCACATGCAAAGTCTCTATGATAAGTACGGGGAGTTTGTAAGCTACAATGGATACTTCTTCACTGAAGATCTAAGTGTGGTCGACACGATCATGACGAGAATACGAGACAACGGAAACTATGGCATTGATCTGAGCCCATACAAAGTCGACTACATTCGAGACTTGGATGGGGAGGGATTCGATTCTTCCAAGCCAGACAAGAAGCCAACCTTGCCATCAACACTGATGATGACTCTTGGTTTTACCAACGGCTGTGTGGTTCAACTGCGACCTAGTGGAACAGAACCCAAGTTCAAGTTCTACATTGAGATGAAAGGCAAGCCAGGCGTCTCCCGAGATGAGGTTTCCAAGAATTTGGAGGAGATGGCACCATATGTCCTTGAAAAACTACTGGAGCCTGCTAAGAACGGATTGAAAAAGGTGTAACCCTCTAGAGTATCCCCGGTTTAACTAGATTTCTGCCAGTCTATCCAAGATAGAAGCGATAGGCCCCGGCAACTATAGAACTGGCGGAACAGATCCACAGAAATCGTCGATTCTTTGGAAGCGTCGTCTCCTCTGTAGCAAGATTCATAAAGTAAAGCGAAAGGCCAAGGCAGACCCCCACTCCCGTATACATGCATGCTTCACATGGTTCGTGAAGTTGTCGTCTCATTTCTACAATCTGCTCCTTGTAGGGATTGTTTGGTGAAATCTCGCCATGAAGACGATCATTCTTTGATGGCTTTGGGAAAGATCCATCGGGACTTGGTTCACACAGCGTCCTTTGCGGCTCAAACGTGAACGGATGCAGCACACCTGCCCAATGATGAAGTGCATGGCCCTGCCATGGTGGTGAACCGAGCGAACGTTTGCGGCGGTTTGAGTGCCCCCCGCTTCCCCAATGCGGAAAAAGCATTGAGTCTTGATGTTCCTACCAGTTCAGATCGCAGCGACGGATCGTCAACAGCAACAAGCACAAAGCGCATTTCTCGTTGAGGCGTAACTCAATCGTGCTTATTCAAACATACAGCGACTCCCCCTCCTCCTTCATTCAAGACATGCTTGATGGTTCTTCGCGAGGGTCCGATCGTCGTTGTTTTGTGACCCCTGATTGTCGGTGGCAAGATCCAAAGATCGGCGTGCTCTCGAGGTTTGGTCATGCTGAGCGGTCATTCTTGACGACCTCCATCGACGTCCAGACGACAAAGTCCCCGTTCCGCTTCGTGTAGGGCCAAAAACTTGGAATCCAGCGAATCACGCGGAAAGTCATTGGTCGTCACCAACGGATATAAAACCATGGACGCGATCCGCGCGGTGCGACACGGTCCGTCCATCGTCAAAACCTCTTTAGTGATCGAAACTAAAGGGTTCTTCTGCAAAACTTCGCCGTATTCGAATTTATTGGCCACGATCTAAACACGATTTCTGGGGTGTGTTTGTTTGAAAAAGTGCCGTTACTCCGTTTGAACAGTGGCAGCCCAGCTGCTACGGCGTGTACGTCGCTCTACGGCAGCGGTCACAGGTCCGAAAGAATCTTACGCCATCGGCCAGCATGCTCTCGAGAACTCGCGGCAGTCTTCACCGCGATCTTGCAGCTGAACACATCTTTGTTGCTTGCAACCACACTCTTGCATTGAAATAGACAACCATGGCTGATCAACTTACCGAAGAACAAATTGCCGAATTCAAGGAGGCTTTCTCCCTTTTCGACAAGGATGGTGATGGTGAGTTTAGGCTGATTCCGTACGCGATGTCAATGTGGAATGGCTCCCATGGTCTTTGGAGGTCGCATGCACGGGCATTGCCGTAGGACAGTACCCGGAGCTACGCGGCACCATGAGCATGCGGTGTTGGACTATGGCAAGGATCTTTGCAGGTCCTTGGCTCGCCGTCATTCAGAATTGAAAGTTCGTGACGAAACTTGTGGGGAGCGTCAATTGCATTAGGGAGCATACCGGTCATTTTACCTTGAAGCGCTACTACCATGTGGACTCGTCGACTCACGTCTCCCTTGTGCTCAACTTTCAGGTACCATCACGACGAAGGAGCTGGGAACTGTCATGCGTTCTCTAGGACAAAACCCCACGGAGGCTGAATTGATGGATATGATCCAAGAAGTGAGTAGCATTTGAAGTTTGACGAGACCCGCGACTGGGTAGTCACCGTTTGAGCGGCGCTTGCTGACCATGTTTTTCGCGTCCTTACGTTTAGATTGATGCCGATGGCAGTGGAACTATTGACTTCCCTGAATTCTTGACGATGATGGCTCGCAAGATGAAGGATACGGACAGTGAAGAGGAGATCCTCGAGGCCTTCAAGGTCTTTGACAAAGACGGAAATGGTTTCATCTCCGCTGCCGAGCTGCGCCATATCATGACCAACCTTGGAGAGAAGCTTACCGACGAGGAAGTTGATGAAATGATCCGCGAAGCCGATATCGACGGTGATGGTCAAATCAACTACGAAGAATTCGTAAAGATGATGATGTCCAAGTAAACGCAGAAGTTGTTTTGCAAGCATAGTCTTTGGATTTGTCGTCCTTGGATCTCTTTTTCAACGTACCTGTCGGGATTTGCTGTGACTACATATAAAATACTCTCCATACAGTACACTACTATCGCTGTAGATAATCAATAGCTGAAAGTAGCGTTCTGTAATTCTAGTGTTGTAGACGTCGTTTTGCAAGCTTTTTCTGTAATCATCCTTGGACCTCTTGTTTTCAAAGTACCTGTCGGGATTAGCTTTGACTACATTTCTATATAATACTCTACATCTAAAGTACAACACTCTTTTATATCGTTGTAGATAATCAATAGCTGAAAGTATCGGTTCTCGTATTCAATTTTGTAGTCGGCATAAAGCGCAGATTTTACCGCCCGACTATTTTAACACGAACACTTCACCGATGGTACTAGCAAAGTCCAGATATGTTTCAATCAGCTGCATACTAATACTATTGTTCATTTTTGTTTCTTCACTAGAGTTAGCAGTTTAGTTAGAAGACGGCTTGAATAGAATTGCGCTCACACGTATTTGAGTCCAAATACTATGCTGAACTAGACTCGTACTGTAGTGCTAGATGCTTGCGCCTACTTGTAGAGCTATCGTGCGGTAAAAACTTCCAAACCAAACTTAAGTAGTAGTCAAACCTAACGATGCATTTGAGGGTTTTGACCCATTTGCTGGGGCGTGGCTCCAGCTCGTTGAGGGTCATTGCGAATCAAATACGAGGCCAAGAATTCAATCGGATTCGCCGGGCGCTCCTTGACCAGTTCCGACATGCCTTTAAGCAAGAGTAGCAAAAGATCAAAATGAGATTTGAGAGCAGTGGCATGGGGTCTCTCGTCAGAGCCGCAATCATTAGACTTACCATCCAAAAGAATAGGCACCACCGTTTGATCCAAGTAGGCACGGATCGGCAACGAGTTCATTTGCGGAGCAGCCGGAGGCTGTTGTTGTTGTTGTTGTTGTTGTTGCTGCTGCTGCTGTTGTTGCATTTGCTGTTGCGGTTGTTGATAATGCGGCTGAGAAGGCATTTGCATGCCCTGGTTCATCCCCTGGCCCGGCATGGCGCGTTGCTGTTGCGTTTGCGCCAGCATGTTTTGCAACTGCTGTTGCTGCTGCTGCAACTGGTGGATGCTCATGTTTTGCTGTTGACCGTATTGATTCGACATGGTTCTTTGTAGATACTAATACTCAAGTGGTATACTGTGTTGTAGCGCCAAGACAAATCACAAACGTGAGAGGCTCGATCGATGCAATTCACACGGCGAATGCAGTGAATCTGCCATTCAACGTGATGTAGCAGAGGTGCCGCATCTGACTTTACGGATCGTCCTATTACATTACTTACATGGATTCAACGACAAGAGGATGGTTGGGATGCAACAAACGGTGAACTGATGGCAAGGAAGCAGCAAGACAATCCAATCAAGAGGGGCAATATGGCAAGCTCCTGCTCATGGCGGCATTGGGGGTGAGGTGCTGCCAACGCCAGCGCCGCGATACTTTCCTCGTCGTCGGGCCAGCCGTCCCGCGAACTCGATAGAGCTCGCGCGCCAGTTTTGAAGAACTGATGGTCGTCCAGACGTGCTCGTGCGAGTCGAAGGTCGGACGGCACATGTTGAATGTCATGCAGGTGACAGGCCTACTCCCGCGCCTGCCTGCGCACCGAATGTGCCAAAATTCCATGCCGAGGAACATGGAGGATCATCCATTTGGATCCCGCTCACCATATGGGCAACATCGTCACTTCATTCATTCTCCGTCGGCATGTTGAAAAGCTCACAAAACAGAAGAAAAACAGACCAAGAACCACAAAATCGATATACTATGGCTAATCGAGAGACAATGGAACAACGACGCAAAGTTGCCGGCGTCGTTGCCATTGCTTGTGCTCTGACACAGGTTGTGTTCCAGCTGGTCATTGCTTGTGGCGCCCCCGTCGGAAAGGCTGCATGGGGAGGAAGTTCGGCCGAAGTATCCACTGGACTACGAGTTGCTAGTGGTGTGGCCTCTGTGACCTACGTCTTTTTTGCTTCCATCCTACTTCAAGCTGCTGGCTTGAGAGATATGGGATATTCCAAGAAATTCTGTCGTGGCTTTACTTGGTTCTTGACGGGGCTCATGTCCATAGGGTCTGTTATGAACTGGATATCTCCAAGTCCTTTGGAACGCTACATCTGGGGACCATTTACTTTGGTGTTTGCTGGCAGCAGCCTGGTTCTAGCACGTTCTCAAAAGCCAAGAATAAATGAAGAAGGAAGTGGACCAGCAGAAGATGATCGTTTGGTGGGGGATGCATGGTCTGGATAGGATAGTATGTGATAGGAGCTGTACATTAAAGTCAAGACCAAAGTTGTGGCTATCGATTAAGTACTGCGTTAAATGAGATTCCGGTGATTTCGTTCACAACCTCTTGTACGCTCGGAATATCGACCGAATTGTAGTGGGCTGTCACGTTGCCTCGTCGTTTGTTCTCTTGCCGTAATCGACAAGTCATCATACCCAGATCGTTAGCAGCTTTGAGGTAATCGTCCTTATCGCTCACAAGCAAAACTTTGTTTGGGTGAATATCCAATTCCTCCAGGATGCTAGTTCGCAGCATTGTTTGTATCGATTTGGATTCATCAAATGGAACGACCTTATCCACTACGATTTCCTTTAGTTGCGTCGAAAAATCCTTCATGTATTTGGATTCCTCGTTGCGCTTTTCGGCATCCTTGATCGTTGGGTTTGGCAGGAGAGCAATCTTGATACTCCTATAAGTCAAGTACGACAAAAGCTTTCCAGTTCCCGTCAATGCCATCCATTTCGTTGGACTCGCCGCTGTGTTCTTGATGGCCATTTGTCGTGCTGCTAAATGACCCGCCGCATCACCTCCCTTCAAGGTATCTTCCGCTTGAGATTTCGCCAATTCGATTCCGTGCAATCCAGTTTTGAGTTTGGAAGCATACTTGGCCCGAATATCTGCCCCGTCATGCGTCTTGGGAATGGTTTTCTTTGGTGCAGGTGCTTCCTTGGTAATCCCCGTATCGATTGACACCTTGAGTAAAGAGGCGACTTGCTGGATCTGGTCCAAATCCGGCTGAACCGCAGAAGCAGAAACTTTGGGCGTCGTGGTGGAGGAAGAACCAGGAAGCACTGCCTCCTTTTTGGATTCATCCAAAGATCGAGTCAGCACTTCAAAATCAAAGGCGACCGCCTGAAGTTTGCTATTCTTGCTAGCATTGACTGGTCGAATCAACGATCGATCACTCGATGCCGATGGCATGCCACCCATATCCAACATTCGGCCAATGCTTGCGAACCAACGCTGCCAATTCGAGACTGTGGCTGCGCACATCCTCGGCCGACATATTCCAAAGATAATCATTATAACACTATAGGCTTGCAGCAGATCTGTTACTCTGGAAGATCGAGATGATAGTTGATTAAATGTCCCAAGGACTTGGGATGGAAATAAGAGCCGATGGGACGAAAGAAAACAGCGCAGCCGCTTATTGCCCCCCAAAAGAAAGTGATGCCGACCGACCGCAGGCCAGACTGTAATGACTCCATGGACCATTCGGACAAAAAGCGGCGCGCAGCGGTCCAAGAAGTCGAGCTTGGTCACGACTTGAGCGCGCCAAATTTAACCGCCAACTTAACGGCACATGCCTTTCGTGATACCACTGACAGTCACCGACACCGGCGCACCGCGATCCATTGTTCCCTCACTTTTTCGTTCTGATTTGCAACCAGAGAGATGAATCGGGCCTGACAAGCTCATCACGACAATCACCTCTCGATCATGGGGCAAAGGCTCACTTTGGATATCCAGTTTGATCATGGGAATGAAGCTCGTGAGTATGAATGATGAGGACGACATGGAAGTTTGCTACCACCCTCAATGACGACTCATTTTTTGTTCTTCCCGACACCGATAGCCACTGTCGCAGGTACATCGTTAAAAGGGCAAGTGAGGCTTCATGTAAAACGTAAATTGGATCCAGCAAAATTAATACTTTACTTGTACGGCAAGGAGACTACAGTTGTTTCGAGGACAACAAAATCGCCACTGTAAGTTGATCGTGGTTGCATTGAATAATCGTTGCCGAACGTGACAAGACGACGAGCTCAACGATTATTACCATTCTGATTGCAGACGCGAAGAAAAGATTATTGCCAAAGCCATCACAACATTGAAGGATACAGGGAGGCAAAAACTTCAGCGCGGCGTCTATACAATACCTTTTGAGTTTGCCCTGCCATCGTCGCTCCCATCGAGCATGAGATTTCCAAAGACATCTTCCAGTCGTGGATTCAATGGGCGGATCATGTATTACTTACGAGCCGAATTGAGTGACTACTGTATGGAAAAGGAATTTCAAGTTGTGTCGGCGCCGCTTCCCTCGGATATTGTCCCTTGTTTTTTAGAACCAACTACTCATGAGTTGCGGTCGTTTGGAGTGTTAAATTGTGGATTCTTGTCGCTCGGTGCCAGCGTCGAAAATTCTCGAATAGGAAGAGGCGAGACACTGCGAGTATCTGTGGCAAGTCGAAATAATACTTCGGTGGATCTGAATCGAGTACGGGTCAAGCTAGTGGAGAAAATTGAATACAAAGCATGTGGGGAACAGGCCACGTTGAAAGTGGACCTGGAAAAGATGAAAGATATTGACCTTCCCGGATTGGACAAGACAAAGGCGTCCAAAGAACAAGTACGGCGGTGTATTCGGGGAGGTTTTGAGCAGAATCGCACATTAGTGTATCGTTCCATCTACGATGATCTGATTTCCCGAAACAACCAATTCGACATTGTGGTTCCAACGTCGGCGAGAGACACGTACGACGGCAATCTCATCAGAATATCCCATTATCTGAAAATCACCTTTTTCACAAAGGCCATGGTAGAGAACCCATCAACAAAGATTCCCATCATCATAGGAACCGCCAGGGATAGGGAACAGCAATTGCCAGAACGACAACCCGAAGAGCCGATTGCCACGGTCATCTTTGACGAAGATATCTCTGACATTGACACAACGGTAGAAGTCGGATCTCGAGCCGAATACATTCCCATGGCGGATGCGTATATCCTCGACCAGAATGGCGACGCCTTTCCCGAGCAACGCCCTATGGTCGACCCTTCTGCACCCTCCGAGTCTATGATTCTCGAGAACGATTTGTACCGCCATCGTGGTGTAATCAACGATGACTCTACGTTTGGATCGGCAGATTTATCACCACCAAGGCCATCCCGATTAGGATACGAGCCTAACACGCCACCAAACCAAGGACGCACCCAATATGCCCCATTTCAAATGTACAATGGTCCATCGTCCCCTTCCAACGGGATGAGAAGGCGCCTTCCAAGTTACTCCTATGATACTGACAGTGGTATGACGAATTTGAGCGATACACATCAGTGTTTGGGTGGAGCCGTACCATCCAGCCCTGTTCGTAGTATTGATACACAGTGGTCACTGGAGCGACTCTTACAGGAACTGAAAGGGTCCATCCACGACTACGAAGTTGTTGTGATGAAGATTCGGGATCCGGGCTATAAGGAGCTCTTCACCATGCTGACGCCAAATGAATATCGAAGCATCATCGGACATGTATCGATGGGCCATCAGGTCCAAGTGGCGCTCTTGCTAGCCAAGCAACTTGTCCAGAACTCGGCGTTTACATGCGCTCATGTTGTGAGTGCCTTGCAAAAGACCTCTGACTACTTTCGCTCCAACATGGTCGAAACACTGCTCCCGTATTGTAGTGACTTGGAGATCAACTATCCCATAATCAAGGAGGAGTTGAACGAATGGGAAGAAGTTATCACGGCACGGGCCTTTGAAGCGGCTCTTCGATAACGCCGAGTGCCACATTCGTTTGTTTCCTTGAGATGATAATTGGGACTGCTCCTTTAGGAAGAACTGGTAGTCTGTAGCAACTTTGGATTAGCCCTGCAATACTCAGCTAACAGATAAAGCAATATAGCGGCATCCAGTCCAGCATAGTCCAATTGAGCTTGTGACAAGGGTCGATGTCCCCAATCCGAACATTGTTGTTCTTTCGACAGAGGAATATTGGAAAACTTGCCTGTACAAGCCTTCAGGCCCGGCAAGTGACTATCGACGTTATCTCCTTTGAGCACTTGCTGCAGGTCGAGTAAGGAGGTGGGTTGTAGCTTGCGACCGACAAAATGTTCCAATACAGGGCAATCATGCCCGATCGAAAAGCCAAGAACAACCTTATTGGAATCTTCCAAAAGCCGTGTAACCAAATCTCGTACTTGCATCCCGTAGTCGTTCCCGCTGATAACCGGTCGGACATCCAGCACATAACAATGAATTGTGCTAGTATCGCCAAACGAGGCTAGAAACGCCAGTTGGAAGGTAGATGCCTCGATATCACCCGACTCGTCGTTGTGACTCCACTCTGTATCAATGGCTACCACCTTGGTAGTCACCAGCAATTCTCGAATGATCAAGATCTGAGGCAAGTCGTCCACCATGGTTGGCGATTTCGGCAGGCAAAGAATTTCTGAGTCGCCATGCTCCAGGTCTCGTTGAATGGAGAGTTCTCTGAGACTTTGACAAGTTTCTTGGCCAAGATTGGACCGAAGTAACTGGTATATTTGCGACTGCGATGCTTTCCACTTGCAAGGCGAGTCTGGTAAGGTACCAAGGGACGTTGCCTTGGACATTCCCCCTTGTTGCTGAAGATTCTCGACAGCATTACCACCGCTGAAAAGTTTCTCCCTCAACTTTTCCAAGAGACCAATTATTCGCTGATTCATCTTTTGCGTTATAGCCAAAGCAATGGTCCGTTGACATAGTTCGTCCAACGAGGCCTCGTGGGCCAGTTTGATTGTCGATAGTGTTTCCACAATCTGCGGCATCCAAGCACATCGTTGCTTGCTTCCTAGCCGTACCACAGTCAACAACGCTAGGTCATACTCCCCAAATGCAGTCAAACCAGTATCCGTGTCGCTCATTTTTCCTAATCGATTCAGAGCTTGCTTCCATTCCTCCTCTTCTTCTACCGACAATGCTGGTCGCTTGGACTTTTTCTTGCTAGCTTCCTTTGGCGTTTGCTGTTTCTCTTTTCGAAGCCGTAACTTTTGTTTTACGGCCTCGGGATTTCGTCGTTCAAAACCACCCTTGCGTGTTTGTTTGGTGGTGGGATTGACTGCCAATTCCGTCACGACATCTGAATCCCTCAAGGGTCGATTCAAAAAGCGTGGATCCAAATCTCCATATTCCAATCCATCGGAATGTGTGGATCGAAAATTCCACCATGTTTGTACTTTCTCTAAATCTTGGATACGTTGTATCACACTTGTGGGCATGTCATGCGAGGCTGCCAAACTCGACAGGGATTGTCCCTTGTTGTTGACGATGGCGACTTGAATGTTGGGACATTTGCAAAAATACTCGACCACGTCCACTCGACTTTGAGTCATGGCAAAGAACAAGGGCGTTTTTCCATAACTAAAGGCTAGTTGCGAATATCCATTGACATTGCACCCTTTTTGGACAAGATATTGGACGTTTTCTATCGAGCCTTTCCAGGCGGCCATTTGCAAGGGCGATTTTCCTTGCGTAGTAAAGGCGGGGAGTGTATCGAGTTCTTGGGCTGTCCACCCCGAGTTCATTGCCGCTTGGAGTCGTTCCAGAGATTGAGATCCAGCAGCTTTGCGAACTTCATCCTCGGAGCATCTTGATGTTGTCGAAGCCGATGATGACGTTGACGTCGTCATGAAGCCAGAAATGGCACAAGCCGTCGTCGAAGGTTGCGTGGCAACTTCTGAAACTCCGATACAGTGGACCGAATTACCAAGGATAAAGCATACAACAGCCAAACGCAGTGGTCGCATGGACGGCGTTTGTGTTGCGTCGTCTATTTCACTTTTGGCATGTAGCGGCACATCATTGTCACAAGGAGCGACGACGAGACGAATCCAAAGAGAAGAATTTTGCGATCTTTTTCCACGGGGTGCCGCAGTGACGTTCGTATGTCTGTCTGTCGTATCCATTCCCTCGAAACGACCACTTTGACTCAAAAAGTCGCGCCAAAAGATAAAATCGACAAGAGCATAGAGCAGCAATGACAATGGCGAGAGCCGCAGACACAGGATGGCACTCTGATCTCCAGAGCATGGTTCCATTTCTTACTGTGCCTTCTCAACACAACGTCATTGCAATCCTTCTCTTGACTCCCTGTCGAAGTGGAAACAACGAGAAATGTCGGCACTATCCAACATTGCGTCCACGTTACAAGATTCCCTGGGTGTCACCGTATCGCTCGAGTGGTTAGAGGCCTGTTCCGCCTTTTTGAATCACAGTGGTGGAGTCGACGCGGTGATTTCACAATTGCTCGTGTTCGATTTACGGGATGTCGTTCGGCAAAGTTCTTCTTTGACAACCACCACAACATTATTGCATCAAGCCATTCAACAATCCATGCACTCCAATTCGTCCAAACAAACGTTGGACGTGACATTACTAGTACAAATGGAAGAAGCCGTCAATGTCTCCTTGAATGCTGAAGCGCGGCTAGAACGGGCTGGACCGCCTAGAACAGGACAACAACCACAACATTCCAACAACAATACTCGTTGTCTCAAATTATTCTTGACGGATGGATATTTGAATTCCAAACCGATTGTGGCCATGGAAGTTCAACCACTATTACCGCACTGGAATCCCGAGGCAGGATGTAAACTTTTGCTAAAGGGATCTTTGGTGGTGAGATGGGGAATTTTGCAATTGCATCCTGGCAATACCATCGTGGTGGGTGGTAAGGTTGCTGAACTTTGTGAAACACAAGCCAAAGCTTTGGAACAAGCGCAACAACGGGGAGGTGTCGGTGTAGATGCTACCATTCGTGCCTTGATTGGAACGAATCCAGTAGAAGAAACTCCTGAAATGGATGAGGGCGAGGGCGAGAGTGGAGATGTAGTTCTGGCACCACCACCACCACAGGCTCCAAGGCCCTTGGCGGAACAACAGCCAATGCCTCCTCGAACTACCACGACCATGCCTCCACCTTCTAGCAATACTGCTGCCAGTAACAACAACAGCAGCAGCAGTAGGAGTGTCAATCCGTATCCACGTCCTACAACAAGTCTCCCAGAGAATCCAACTCCAAGAGCTGCTGTTCTCGGTCCAACGATGACGTCTACCCGAACATTGCTGCCAACCTCCACCACTTTGCAACGCGAGCCAAATCGGAATCCCTATGCCTCAACTTCAACGATCAACAGTACTAGTCAGGCATCGTCTGTGGCGACGGCTGTACTACCTCGAACAGGAAATGCTTTAGGAGTCAATCCCTACCAAAGAGCGGCGGCTGCTGCAGCTTCCAGTAGTACCACCACAAGGGCGGTAACTCCTGCCGTCTCGACGATGACGACGACGACGACAAGTACTTCTTCTTCTACTTCGAGTGGTATATTCCCACCTGCACCGAGAAGTATACCAGCAGTAGTACCTGCTCCACCAGCGAGACCATTGACGACGACGACGACGACATCCAGCAATCCATATGCCAATTCTGCATTGGCGCCTCCCGCACCGGCTCGAACAATGGCGGGATCAACTGCTGCCAACGCTACTTCCAACAATGCCAATATGATCCAAAAGATTTCATTTTCCGAGTTACGATCCATCTTGTCTCAATTGGCGCAAGATCAACGCTTGTACGAATCCTATTATGCGTCCAACAAGTGCTTTTATATTGATCTGCAACAAAAAGGATCGGCCTTGGGGTTCAATATTGGAAAAGAAAAACAAGGCAAAAAGAAACACTATACGTTTGAAATTCATACAAACTTTGGTGTACCCACTACCAGTGACTATGTCGTATGCAAGCTTCCTTCGGCATTGGTCGAACCTCTCTTTTCCAAAACACCAGCTGAAATCCGAGCCATTTCTCGACAAGATGTGAGTTTGGCGCAAACGTTGGTCGATAATGGGGGCGATCGAGTGAAAGAACGTTTTTTTGGTCGATTGCAAACATGGAAAGCAACGCTGTTTCAACCACCGGAACAGTGGTTGTCAGAGACGCGAAATGACTGGACCAATATCGCCAAGCCTGTCTTGTTGATTGAGCCTGCAGATCAGGGATAAATTGAATTAGCTAGGACGACTCGAAATTGGCATTATTAAATTTAGGATTGCGGTTGGATCGGGAGTCGTTTTTCCCACCAAGAGCGAGAACACATTTCTACAATCCGGCTCGAAGCTCGTTCAAAGGCAAATTCTAACTCACGAACACTGGCCAAGGCACCCACCGCCGTACCGCCTTGCGTGGATACATCGACGCCAAGTATAGTTTGTGGATCTTCTTTGGAATCCTCCAAGTTCGTCTTCTTGCTGGTGGCGACTCGAAAGAGATCCATCGGCGATTCAATGTCGTCGGTGGCTGTGCTCATAATTAAACAACACTTGGCTTCGTAGAGTTCGTCAATCAAGGTGATAAAGCGTCGGGCTCGGTTGTGTCCTTGTAAGTCCATGGTCTGCAGGTTCTCGAGACACACGATGTCAAAGTGCTGAGCAATCGCTCGAAAGTCCAATGCACCAACGTCGGCATCACAGAGTTGGACAAAGTCCAAGCGACAAGCTTTGAGATTCGAGGAAGCAGATTCAAAGGTTCGATCAATGTGAATAGATCGTTGAAAGCCCACAGGTAGATCCTTGACAATGGGATATTCCTTATCGGCATCTACCATTGTTTCTAAAACGTCTTCAAATACTCGTTCCATGGCATTGGCACTCCCAAAGAAGGACGAACAACTTGCCAGAGCCACTCGATAATCCATATCTGATTCCATCGAATGAACAATACAATGACGTTCCAGCAAATCCAAAAATGGCAAAAAGTAGCTCCGATTGAGACCACCTTCATACAAATCCTGAGGCGGCCGGTTGGAGGTGGCCACGACGACGGTCCCCTTGACAAATAGCACGCCAAAGAGTTGCGACAAAATCACGGCATCGGCAATATCAGTAACTTGGAACTCGTCCAAGCATAACAAAGAAATGGATTGACTCAATTGGAGTCCAACCCGATGAATGGGATTGTTTTCAATGGAAGTATCAATGGAAAAACTGCGGCCTTTTTCTTTTAAATCTTGCTGTTTGAGTTGGTGAATGCGTTGGTGCACTTGGGCCAAGAAGGCATGAAAATGATAGCGTGCCTTTTTTGGGACTGGAGCGTGTTCGTAGAAAGTATCCATTAACATGCTTTTTCCTGTACCGACCGGTCCGTGGATGTAAAGTCCTCTTGGGATCTTGAGTAGTGGAGGTGGTGGAGGTTCCTTTTTGTTGTCGTGGGGTGGATCGTCAGTTTTTGACGAGGAATTTCCGTTTAATAATTTTTCTTTTGCTTCTGATGCGTCGGGTATTTTGTTGTTGTCTTTTTCTTTCTCCGCGACAATAGCAGGCTGGAATAAAATTTCATTGTCATAGCCGACCAATGCCTGTTGAAGTCGGCCCAGACGTTTGGCGACTCGCTCTTGGGCCTTGTCGGCACGCAAATTCCCCGATGCAACTTGTCCACGCAACACTTGGAGAATGGAAGAGCCCACGTCATCACGTGGCAATGATGGTGACTGCTGGGAACTTAAGGTTCGGCAATCCAGTCGATGTTGCGGTTGACGCTGTAGCTGCCGCTCCTGTCTGGCAGGGCGGCGGCAGACTGCTGACGCCGCTGGTGGTACCAAAGATCCAAAGAACCGCCGATGCGTGCCGGTAGCCACAAGGGCGCGTTGTACGGCGTAATTCATTTGTAATTCTCTTCTAACCTACAAGTCGTTGTGGGGTCGTCTCCATTCAAGGATTCTTAACACTTTGTGATCGATAGAGTAGAAGAAAGAATGACGGAATCCAGCGGTGTAGGCCATGTATCAAAAAATGGTGCGAAGATTTGGATTTTTGGCGGGTGACGACGACGATGACGTGGTTTGACTAAATTGATTCGACGGCACGAGCATGAATTTAAAGTCCATGAAGTCGATGGTTCGAATGTTTCGTGGTGGCGCGAGCACCAGCCTCACACCGACGACGAGCGAGATGAACCCCGAGGACGATGGCAGCAAAAGCAGTAGTCAGACGGCCAAATAGCAATCCCTCGAGTCTCCTCTCTAGCTATTAGTCGAGGCCAAAGTCGGCTACATCGCACGTCGAAAGCATCTGCGGTATTGAAAAGAGATCATGACAGCCAAATCCGCATTGTATCCAGTCCGCGTGGATGTGGCTTCCGACGACAAGAATACACGAATAGTCGACACGTTGCTCATCGACCCGACATGCTGGCCCATTCCACTCTACGCCCCACTTCAAGAATCAGTGGAGCGAAATATTCGAGAGTATGCATATACGGTGTTATCCGATGCTGAAGTCGCTGGTATGGGCCGAACCGTCCGTCACTTTACGGGTCGAGTCGATTTGTGGTCCACCGAGCTCCAAACGAAAATCGAAGACCAGCTGCGGCCACAAATATGGGCAATTATCAATGGAGCCACGAGCATTCCAAAAGGAAAACTGATACCGATTTCAATACGCCTCGTCATTCATGGGGTTTCCATTCATGAAGAAATTCAATGGGATCCTTTCGTCCCGCTGACTCCGTTGGAATTCGCCCAAGAGCTTGCCAAGGACCTCAATCTACCAGAAGAAGCGGTCGTAGCGGTACTCATGTGCATACTCGAGCAGCTACATGGTCTACAAATGGATACATCAACGGACGAATCCGTGCCGTCCACGACGGCTATGCAGCGCGGAGCCTGGATGCTGGATCCAAAGGATACAGCAGCCATGACGAGTCAAATAGTAGCTATCCACAAGCCCGAGTAAAGACATTGAAAATACACAAGTCAACGACGACAGGAATAAAGCTACAAGATGAGCTTGCGCACTGAAAATTATTACACCAGACGGGGGCTGATGATGGGTCGACACCCTTTCGAGACCCCACAAGTACTTTTCGCATACGTATCGGTTCCATTTTGTTTGTCACTGCTATCTCTGCTGGGGTGTTCTATATCATTTACTCTTGAGCGTAATCTGCTATCATAGTAGAGCAGTTCATTTATCTGCTACCGAACATTTCTCCTGTTACTACCTGCTTTCAAGTATTCCAAATAGCACGGTCGGCGGAGGCAGCTGCGCGATTCATCCGATCACACCACTACATCGGCTCGAAGTTCGAAATTCCGAACCAAACTTCGAGAAGATAGACAGTACCCGACGCTTCCTCTGTACCGTGGCACAAGTCATTCACTATTACTACGATACCGGCAGAAATAGCTATCGCACCAGGTAAAAGACTTGTGCCAGTTGGAGGCTGCTGACTTGCGACAGCTGTCAGTAAGGATTGGCTAGAGAATGACGATCCGTCGAGCTTTCTAACTTCTTGGAGTAGTCCTCCTCGACCCGGTCGACCTAGGTAGTTAACGCGCTCTTTACTTTTGCACGCTCTACTAGAATGTCTCACTATCATTCGGTATCGTACTCGGATTTGGTTGGGCAGTGTCGTTGATGATTCATTCCAATGGACTTCATAGATTCTTGTCTCTTCAAAGAACGATAGTTCTCCAATTGTATCATAGTTACCTCGTACATTTCTCCTGGCGATGAAGAACGACAACACCGAGTAACTACAATAGACAGTTCAACATGAAGTTGTTTGTTACAATTGTTAATGGAGAAGCGAATTAAATTTGTTCAGAAAACTCAAAGACACTTCTTGAAGGATCAAAAGGCGATTTGCCTGATCATATTCATTCCAGTTTCTTTCGAAATATGTTCATGGATCACAGGCAAATCGTCACGAAAAATGATTTAGCAAAAAATGGTAAATGACATGGTCAAAACTTAGTCATTCCAGCACTTTCCAGCAGGGAAGATGACGTTAAAAGTCGACTGGGCGGTCAAAAAGCCCAACGAAGTAGAGCTGCCGGCAATGGCACATCCCACAAGATCGGGAGTGCCAGCTTTAATGCCGACAACATCAATCAAAAAGTTTTGATCGGGAAGGTAGGCAGCATCTGTGCCCACGAAAAATCCCGTGGCGCCTCCAATGGCGACAGAGAGGGAGGCGTCGTTCTTGCTGTTCTCGTAAGTGGGCTCTTGAATGTACTTGAAAGGACCAGACAAAATTGTTCGTCCAGCTCTGAGACCGGCGTAAAAGGCCAAACCGCAACCAACCCAAGTTCCTGTAAAGACCGACAGGAAACTCAAGTTGGCACCTTGGAGGGCGTTGACAATCGGCTGCCAAGCAGTTCCACTGCAAAAGGCAGCGCTTCCGAGCAAGATTCCAGTTTGGAGCTCGCAGGTGAGGTTGATCTTGGCATCAACAAGAGACTTCTTGGCGGTGTAATAAAGCATGTGGCCGCCGACGACACCGATAGCGTCACCGACGCCAGTAGTCATGGCGAAGTTCAGCGAATCAGAAGCATATCCAAAGTTGTTGTCGGCGATGATAGAGGCAGTTTGCCACCCGAATCCAGCTGGGAAAATCTTGGAAATAGTGACCTCTGCCGTGGAGATAAAGCGAGAAGCGAGAGCACTGGTCTTAGCGGGAGCAACGCTAACGTCTTCAATCGCAGCATCCGCTTTTCGGATGGCAGTGGTGTGAATTTCTCTTCGTTCCTCCTTCTTTTGGGAAGTCGGAACGTTAACGGTCGAGACGAGGCGCAAGGTCTGCCCGTTGAAGGCATTGGCTTGAACCTTCTTCAGAAGGACTCGGGAAGCAGAAGAGGACAACATGATAAAGGATGAAGCAAAAATGAAAATTGAATCCAAAAAGTAATGACGATAGTGATGGAAGGATGGAGGATCGACGTTGTTAAAACCGATCACCGAAGCCTAGCAAGAAAGAATGACGACAGCACACAAAGCGGCAAAGTGGAAAACAAGAACATTTCTCAGAGCGTTCACGTTGTTACACGGAGTGGGACATCCCCATCATTTCACTTGGACTTTAAAATTCCGTGGAAAAATGAAGAAGTTTTGCATGCATTTTTCGCGCCTGCACGACTTCATTTCCGCTCAAAACGTGGTACGTGGCCCCCAACGCTTGAAGGGCATATTTCATAATCTTGCGAACACCTATCCTAGTTCCCCTTCCGTGCAATTCATACTAATTCCTACGTACTTGGCATTCTTCAACATCAAGCAAGAATGCCTCCATGTGCTGGTAAATGATGATGCGCTTTGGCCTTTGAACCACCACGATCCCTACATACGGTACGATCCATACGATACCTAAAAGTAAAATCAAAACGCTCCGCTTCTCTCCCATCATCAGTGTCATTCTTGCAGCTTGCGGACTTTGAAGTCCGCAACGGCGGTTATCCTGGGCCGTTAACTTTGCGGACTCTTTCATTCTTTAGGCTTGCGGACCCCGTCGCCTCGATTGCTCGCAAGTCAATCTAAAATCAAATAGATTCGATGTAATCGGATTCTATTCAAAGTAATCAAATTCAAATTAATCATACTTCTTGGGTGGTGTTGGAATAGCAAGAGTAGGTATCCATCCACAGCGCCAACACAATTCTTTATGACACCCTGATGGCTGATATCTTCAAATCCAGCTGCTAGTATCACACAGTCCTCTTTGGTGCAGATGACGGCGAAAAAAGGCCTGTCTTTGTAGTTCTGAATGAAATTCTCCCAGTTCAAATGCTGAAGGAACATCGGGTGCTTTCTAGTTCTTGGCCCCCCAGTTGAGCCATGACAAGTAATATTTGGATGAGCACAACGTAAGCTCTTGCCAGCTGTTGAGAGCTTTGGTTCCGGTCCATGGTGAAATAGAATAATAACATAGAACCTTGACTGTTGATTGTTGGCTGTAGTTGCTGTCCGGCAATGCAAAGCTTAAATTTAAATCGTCTTCGAATGCTGCAAAATTACAGATGGAAGGAGTTGTTTGAGTTTGAATGGGTGAAAATGCATGCCGGTGCCCTTTTAGCCCTTTTGAATTGTCCAGCAGTGCAAGGCTTTAAATTGTCTGCAAACGATGCAAACTTACTGATGGCATGTATTGTTTCATGTATTGTTTGGGTTTGAAGCAAAGGGTGAAAGTGAAACGATTGCCGCTCTTTTTCACTTTTGAAGTGTGTGTTATCCGCTTTCGTGGCGCCGTCACATTTATCGTTTCGCCTGCCGTCAGCTAGAGTCCATTGATTCATTTCTAAGAGTCGATGGATTCAATCATTGCGGACAAAAAAAAGAGTCCGCAATATTTTCGTTAGCACTTGCGGACCGAAAAGTCCGCACTTTTGGGCGGGAAAACTGCGATAACGGTCGTTGCGGACCAAAAGTCCGCACGTAAAGAATGAGCCTCAGCAGCACACATCAAGAACCAGCATCCCTTCTTGGATTCCAGCGATGAAGTTGTTAAACTGATCTTTAGCACCTTTGCCACCTGCTTCAACATGGACTATGAGCTTTACTAAATTATCGAGAGCTTTATTCTTCTACGCTTGGATCCTTTTGCTTTTGAAGTCGTCTCACCTTCATTTGGAATCATCTTCGATCGGCGTCGTCGTTTACGGCTTTGTCGGACAGCCATGCAATTTTCGTCGTCTTCGACATAAAGGATTTGGCCTTGTTCATGCAAAACGCCCCAAGGAAACGACTGCCGACAACAATGTCGAGAAATCGGTTCGACCCAGGTCGGGGCGAAAGAAAACAGTCAATGATCTTGTCGCTAAGATCGGTTTAAAGCCGGTGGCTGATGCGGATGCGCCAGGAGAACAATTGGAGAGCGGCATTGTAAAACCTGCTTCCGACATAAGTCTTGCGACGCAGCTCGACTATGCCAGAAATGGCCACGCTGTTTTGAGAAATTTTGTGGATACATCTACGTTAACAGTCATCCGTGAGGAGCTGCAAAGTCTAATGAAAGACGAAGAACTGCTGGCATGGCGTCAAAAAGTTCAAGTAGCGTCAAATTCCCCAGAGTTGGCAGCCTCTTGTCACTCCATTTCACAGTGCCAGAAAGAACTTGAAATGATGGGTGTGACGGCTAGCCTGCCGTTTCTACAATACTTCAACACGTGGAGAAAAGTGGATTCTGTAAAGAGGCTGGCATTTTCCTTAGGCGAAGCGGCATCCGTTCTTTTGGACGTCCCAAGCGTGCGTTTATACCAGGATTCAGTGTTTTGGAAACGCGTCGGCGATGGACCTACTCCTTGGCATGCGGATGCACGAATGGCCCCGTTCGATACATCGCACTTTGTCACGTTCTGGATACCACTGCAGCGTGTTCCACTGGGTGGAACTGGTCTCTTGTTTTGCTCCAAGAGTCATTCAGACTTTGCGCTTCCATACTGGAACCCAATCGGGTCAGAAGGGGAGGCGGATTCTGAATGGAACCATTTGGAACAACGGTATCCGAAGGAGGAAGTTCAGTACATGCCCCTTGAATTATCTGATGTTACAGTCCATTCGGGGTGGGTACTACATTGTGCGGATGGAACCACGAGGGATAGCGTCGATAGGATGGCCGTTGCAATCTCCTTTGTCGATGCTAGAGCGGGGCTACGAGCGGACGCAATGGACGATGCAGGGCTTGGCGACAATGAGGATCGATGGAGTTACCAAGATTGGGCACATTCGATTCAGCCTCGGCGGCAGTTTACTCACCCTCTCGTTCCCATTGTTTGGCCGCCCAAGAGACGCCATGAACCATAGACAGATGGGCTGAAGCATGCGACTTCACACCAGTGCCTGCATGTTGTCATCCTCGGCGAGATCATGGACGCATGTGAAACTACAACATAACGAAGCATTTCTCCACACAAATGGTGATTTTCCAGGGTATCAAACAATTAGTACAGGAGATTGATGTTCTCTTCTCTTCATGATAAACTGAACCCGCCGGCAAGTAAAAGGATTCTGCACAAGGCGAAAGATTGTTGCTGGTTTTGCGGTGGAATTTGGTTTCTTGATGTCCCTCTCTCATATTTTCAGGGTCCTAGCTGGAAGTAGTTTGTGGCGTCTTATTTCATCCACTCCTCTTAACTTTGTAATAAAGTGGCAGAATGGAAGTTGCTATTCGCCTTGCTCCACTTGTACGATGCATGTCCTTGCCCCAACTGTTCTGATTCCCTCTCCCCGTAGCTAGAGCAGAGGGCCAAATCAGCTATGTTGTTGGGCAAGCCACAGCGACTCACTACTATGATGTCATTTTAATCTATGGGATGCTACTAGTGGTATTTCACACTGATTACGGTACGAAGTGTTGGAATCCGAGTATCGTACCTACCCATGAAGAGCTTTTACCGGCAGCTATGGCCGTGATGGATAGTAATGTATTACTCGTACTATTGTCTGTACGTGATAGCCTAGGTTACTAAAGGATGATGACTGACGGACGTCTTGAATCGGCACGTTGTTCGCACACCTTGTCGGCGAGGCGCACGTGAGAATGTCTCATGCTCGCGTGGAGCTTCCAGATTTTAGATATGCCCTTGACTTCAGTATCGAGAAAAAAGAATATGTGAACGGCTCGTGTGGCTCGACGCGCTCGTAAGCGGCATATGAGATTATTAATTACCAAGGCTACGACACGTGACCTTTAATTGAATGGTCCAGAGCACGCTTTATGCAAACCTTCAGGTACGGATAGCTCATGGGAAAAACTGTTTGCGTTTAGAAAATCAGCAAAACTTGCGACGATCGCTGGTCACAAATTGGCCATCCCCAAACGATTCCTGCATTTACCAGTGCAATACATCATAATCTCGAATCGACATTCATTGTCACTCGGATTACCAGAACAGCTGCTAACTGCCGTACTCATACAAGAATTGCTCGTTGTGTCGCCATGAAACTCAGCACTTGGTTCTTGGCGGCGGGGGCGTCCGTTGCCTTCGCAAAAGCTGAAGATTCTTTCATCCATAAGCGCAGCCTAGCCAATCAAGGCCTCCGGGATGAAGTCCAAGAGGAGCACCCAGCCGCGATGAGAGCGGAAAATGATAACTATTGGGCGTCCTATTTACAGGCTGTTGATAGTTTCCCAAGCGCCCCTCCGTCTGCTGCGCCCACAGGACAATGTAACATTGATGTTATCCTGAACTGTACCTATGTCATGCCAGGTACTGGTATCACAATGCCCTGCTCGGAGATCCCTCCGGTCGACGAAAAGTTTTGCATGTGTCCAGAATGTGTCAAGGAGCTGAACTTCGTATACACCGGCAAGACTTGCGGTGGTCTTCCTGGCTGCGTGGACATGCCTGGACCTGGTGCTGATGCTACCATCAGTTTCTTCCCATGCGATTCTACCACAGCCGCTGTGACTCAGCCCGTTGTTGTCGGCTCTGAGATCATGATTGGAGATGGTACCACATGTTTGCCTGAGTGCATGGACGTCACTGTCAGCAGCGGAGGAGCGGTGGTTCAGTCTTTTAGGATTGATACTTCATGTGATGATCGTAACCTCTTCTTGAAGAACTCCTATGCATCCGTTGACTTCGTCGGTTACAGCTGCAGCGAAACCGATGTCACAAACTGTTTCCAAGAAGTCGTCTACGGGGTTGCAGTATGCAATGACTCAATTGAGGCCCAAACTGTCTACGATTTCCTCTTCTACTTCAATGGCGAAATGAACGATTTGCTCGAAGGAATTCAGCCCATTCTTGAGCCTGGCATGTGCTATGATGAGCTTGTGACGGAGATTGTAGATGCATGCTTGGGGGGCGAGTACAACGCCACTGCCTACGCCAATGCTACCATGCCAGGAGGCGGCATCTGTGAAGACATGGAAACTATCACGTTCACCATTACTCCTGGCTCGCAGTCACCCACTTCTGCCCCCTCGGCTCCACCAACTCTTGCCCCGTCGGCTCAGCCGACTCCTGCACCCTCGGCTCAACCGACTCCTGCCCCCTCGGCTCAACCCACTACTGCACCCTCGGCTCAACCGACACCTGCCCCCTCGGCTCAACCCACTCCTGGGCCCACGCCTTCTCCGACTCGGCCACCCACTCCTCCTCCGACGCCACCCCCGACTCCACCACCAACGCCGCCGCCAACTCCACCACCAACGCCTCCTCCGACTCCACCCCCAACTCCACCTCCGACTCCACCACCCACTCCTCCTCCGACTCCACCTCCCACTCCACCACCCACTCCTCCTCCGACGCCGCCCCCAACTCCACCGCCCACACTTGCTCCGACGCTTCCGCCAAGCCCCGCTCCCAGTCCTATGCCAAGTCCCAGCTCTCCTGCCCCAACTGGAAGCTGTGACGTTGCAATCAATATTGTACCCGAATGTCCTCTCATTCCATGCAACTTCGACCGCTGCCTAGAGCGACCCTGGCGCATGTTGTTCCGTGTGGACCTCAAACCTTGCGAGGACTCTATTCTTAAACGTTGCCCAGGTGTCGACCCTGATACCTGCACTTGTATCAGAAACGTCACCCTTGACGAAACTGGTTGGCCTGAGCAAAAGTTCTCTTGCAGTGACTTCAATGGAGGGCCTACATCGGTTCCCAGCGAGGGTACATACTACATCAGAGCATACGACGACAAAAACACTGTTGTCTTCTTCGAAGGTCCAGTCGAAACTCCGGGCGGTCGTTTCAATGCCACCGATCCAGCTCAGATCAAGGTTACAGCGAACATGTACCTTGAGGTATGGACTATCAACAGCGCTGGAACTCCTGAAACGCTACTGCAGCAAGTTCTGTTCCACAGTTCTTGCTCTCAGCAGTTGTACCTCTTGGATGTCTTTGGATCCTTCCAGCTGATTGAATTCGAGAATCTTTCTCAAGGAACCATTGGATTCGGTGTCAACCCTGAAGTAAGCTTCAGCATCAGCTTGGATGCTGAGGCCATTGGGATCGATGGAACTTTGGCCTTGGAGTTTTTGTCGATTGTTGTCCTTTCCGAAGTGCCTGGCCTGTTGCCGCCTCAAGTGAACAATTTCGATGTCGCCGGAGAAACTCTCCCTCCTGACTTCGTAGCCAATGCTACAATTACTCTCATCCCTGGACAACCTTTCAACGTTATCACCACCCTTGGTGGTGTTTTGAACGGCATTGGTTGTTATGATGTTTCGAACTCGACCATCCAATGCGATGCTACCGTCGAACCAGGTGGTGATGGCGGCGATGGCGGCGGCGGCGGTGGTGGCGGCGGCGGTGGTGGCGGCAAAGGCAAGACCGACGAATTGTTCGACCTAGTACCCTAACCACTTATTCGTTTCCCCTAGTGAGAAAAG
Organism: Nitzschia sp. DOCU1; assembly: GCA_951394045.1. NCBI lineage: Eukaryota > Bacillariophyta > Bacillariophyceae > Bacillariales > Bacillariaceae > Nitzschia > Nitzschia sp. DOCU1. Next base: position 821,466 of record OX595988.1, on the reverse strand, counting down.
GGATTGTGCCGAACCATGCATTCGTTACTGCGGCGCCCAATGGGGGGTTGCCGTAGATAAAATGAATCATTTGTGGTAACAATTTAGAAAATACTGTAAGAATTAATTTATGTCATCACAAAGACTATGCGTCTTGCTAGTTTTATAGTTGAGTTGCTACAGTAGATCAGCCTCCTGAGCCTCGCTTGATGGTGTGATCGCAATAATACTGAACGACGCTAAATATCCATTGTCTTTGATTTATGAATTGTTCATAAATTGGCCGACACATTATTATTTGAAAGTCTTCGATGCTGCCTTTTGCAGCCAAATAGTCCGAGCAACGGATGCATGGTGAACAAGGAGGCCGCAGGTTTCTATTGATGGTGGTCCTCCTTCTGTTGCTTCTTGGGATTGATGGTCACGAACTGTCCTTAACTGGAAAGCTAGTGCTGCACGCTTATAGTAGTCTTCGATTTTCTTGCACGCGAATAAATAACGCCACGGATGCATGGCGATCCACAAGGACGCCGGAGCCTAGTATTGATGCTGGTGGTGGTCCTCCTTCGCGTGCTTGGGTTTTATGGCCACGGACCTTTCCTTGAATAAAAAATCGTCTTCGTGATACTTTTTCTCCAGGGATGTTTTGGATCTCTGGTGTGATCCGATCTCGGACGCTCGCCTTGTGTTGCGCTGTTTACGCCGCATCTGGTCTTTTCTGGTGGGGAAGTAGTATTGGAATAAACATGCGAAAGCAGACGGTAGAAATGAGTGCACGCATCGGGAATGAACATTTAAGATCAGGATTACGAATTTGACAGCTGAGCAAAATCCACTTCACAAGTTCTCCAATCAATACCATGATAAACGCACCTTTTGTTGGTTTTAGTGCGTGGTCGTCGATGATGTGTCATAGCAGTAATTCTTGGAATGGTGGATGATGTCTGTTTCTTCTGAGAAGGCGGATGGGATATGCTCGTTGTTGCTTTAACAGACAACCACCTCTTGTTAGAGGTGTCACCGCACACCCCACGAGTGGAAAATCCGCATCGCAATCATAGAGTGTACAAAAGAAATGAGGAAATGATGACAGGATTCTCGTTTCAGACGCCGTGTTCTCATTTTGTTGCACTCCTCGCCTCGCTCGCGAAATAGTGCGTTGCCGCCCTCGCTCGCGGGATCCAAGAATCGAATCATCGCCCACTCTCTTTCTCGGAGAAGATCCTCAACCCGCCGTACGATAGCATGAGAGAGGCCTGTCGGAAGGCGGGGATGGAAAGTGTAAAGATTCTTCATTACGCTGGGAGCTGCGGGTAGATCTGGCAGTTCTTTGCCCTTTCCAAGAATGAATCCGCAATCGTTTCAATTTTTCGAGCACGGAATGATTCATGTGTTTTCGAAGTAAAGAGCGGAATCGAAAGAAGGTCGATTGACGCTTCTCAAAATCGGTTGAGATCATCAAAACCCGTCCCGACGACAACCACGGTTTTGTTATCATAATTTCCTCTCGAAATCATTTGCATCATAAAACAATTCGACAAAATGCCAGGCAAGAAGAAGACCGATCAAGTAAGTTTCCAATACTTTTACCGTGATGATGGAGACCTGCATAACAACCCAGCCGTCGATTGGCCCCCGCTTCCTTACTACCTGGTATGCTGCTGATTGTCATTCTTGGGGGGTGCTTCAGTTGTGATGATAGCAATACGCCAGGCTGCGTGGTCTACATTGAACTTCTTTCGTGGCTTCAACCTTGATATGAATCAAACTAACCTGTGCCCTGATTGTTACAACTTTCTTGTCATTGTTCAGGAGCCCAAGGCCGCCGCCGTCGCTAAGGACGCCAAGGCACCCAAGGGCGAGGAAAAGCCCCAGAAGAAGAAGGGAGGAAAGAAGGCCGAAAAATAAGCATTGTCTTGTCACTTCTTGTGCATCACAAGCATCGACATTGATGCAGAAATCACACACTCAAGACCATTCAAGCAAAGCCTATTAAGTGGTAGAACTTTACAATTCTACTGTTAGACAATTGGTTTAATTTTGAACTCGAGAACTCCAACATGGTCGTCGTCGTTCATAGTAGATACTACTCCAGTTCACTTGATGCCGATGATCATTTGCTTCCGCAGTCTTGTTGTCCACCTAACATGCAGTTGTGGTTGTTCAATGCAATTGATCACTGTCGTATTCCATCATGTTTGTACTGCTTGCATCCATGGCATTGTTTGTCGTCATGGTGGTTTGTTTTACTGTTGCTTGGGAATCGTTTCGAGCTCTTGTGTTCCTCTGCCCGGTCAAAATGTTGCGATTGAGCGTTCGACGGGCGTGCCGCGTCGGCCGACCCCGTGTCGTATTATTACCATGAAGTCCGTGGAGCGTTCTCTATTCTAATCGAAAGGGTCGACTTTGCGCTCTCGTATTTCCGTCTGTCCCCCGCACGAAAATAAGCGAAGGTTGCACCAGCTTGTTGTGCCAGCTGCCTGACATCATCTTTCGCGTAGTGATGGCCGGGCAGACGAGGGCGCCAATCAGACGACGCCTCACTCAACAAGTGGATGATGGGTGAGATGAGATTTTTTGTTTCCAGGATGATGGATTGTTCTTCGTCTCTGGGAATCCGTCGCCGCGCCTCTCATCCATCAACGACGACTAACGAATGCGAAGTGATTTCACTGACTGGTATCCTTTAGTACAAGACCTTGTTGTATTTTGAGATCAACGCTCTAGCTAGCATGGCAAGTCTCACGCGAGCGTTTTCGAGAGAACGTCGGCGGTGCAGTGCTGGTAGCTTTGCACTCTTCTGGGTGGGACTCTTTGTTGTAGCATCCTTCACTGGAATTCATGCCTTTCCTTCTTCGGGGCTACAGCAACGACTATGCTTGTCTCACGGGGAGAAACAGCAACGTTTCCGCACCACAACGACAGTGTCACTCGAGGACCGCGATCAGCATCGCTGGTGTTCGACGTCAGGAACGACAAGAGCATTTGCAGGATTCCATCGTCGTCCTTGGAAGAGTCTCCCGAGATTATATCGCCTTGGAAGGAGCCCGCTATCGAAAAAGTTGCTGCTGGTTTCTCTTCTTGTGGGGGCACTCTTTGTATTCGCCTCTCCACTGGCAGCCCATGCGTCTACCGCAGCGGTAGAGCCTACAACAATGGCAGAAGTAGCAACAACCGCAGTAACAATGACCGATGCTTCTGCTTCTGCTTCTGCTGCTATAATGAGAACCACCATGGCTACAGTAGCGGCTCGGCCCGTGGCACTCTTGCTGGAACTCCAATTGACCTTTCGGCTCATCTATGCCGCAGTCATTGGGGCCATGCTGGGCAAAGAACGCAGCTTGGCCAAGCACAGTGCTGGCGTTCGCACCATGGCGTTGGTAGCCATGGGAGCCTCTGCGTTTACAGTCTGTAGTGCTTTTGGATTTATGCAGTTCCCAGGACGCTATGATCCTTCTCGAATGGCAGCCAGTGTGGCTAGTGGAGTGGGCTTTGTGGGCGCCGGAGTCATTACGACCAGCAGTGCACAACAGCAACAACAACAACAACAGCAGACGGGAGGGAAATCATCCCAGCAAGCACCTGCCAATGTCGTACATGGACTGACGACAGCTGCCACTATTTGGTTGAGTGCGGCTGTAGGAGTGGCATGTGGTGTCGGACTCTATGCTGTAGCGACGACTGCTTGCCTGGCAACGATTTCGATTTTGAGGCTGGGACGAATCAAGCCCAAGGCTCATGGCGTAGACAAGTCTTCTCAAAAGCCCACGGCATCCAAAGTCATGCTGGACCCGCCCCACGAGCGCGTTGTGGACGATAACGAAGAGGAGCATAACGCAGAACATCCTGCAGAGACTCATGATACCTCTGTCTGGGACGAACATCCTCATTTTGGTGATAGTAGTAAGAGTGACGACGAGGACGTCCCAGAACAGGACCACGTTGTCCAACCAGTAGTGCAGCCTCCTCTATCCAAGTCGGCACGAAAGCCCTATGTTTCCAAGAATCCTCGCCGTAAAGGCGACCCAGTGATTCGAATTGTCAAGAATGCCTGGGATGGAAGCAATACTAACTCCACGTCGGGTGGAGTCTTTTTCGCCTACGATGACATGCAAGAAATGAATCTGGACGATTTGGAGAAATTTCTAAAGCGACAGCGTTCATCGTCATCGTCGTCTTGGTATCTTTCCGATCGAAAAAATAAGGATTCGGACGATCGATTAGGGCCCTGATAGTCGTCAATCCATTCGTTTTTTCACACTAGGATACATGCAATAAGTCAAGAAGTTTGGTTAGCTATATAAGTCATTTGCAATTATAGTTTCGAAGCGATGTAGATGCAGCGTCTGAAGGACATGTTGGAGCGCATTGATCATGATGTCCTGTCATATTGTACGGTGGTTTTAGCTTAGAGCGGGCTGGTTGCAGTGTGCTTTATGCCGTCTATCATATGCTTGTGCCAGTGATAAAACGGTCGTTCGGGCTTGAGCGGAACGTGGGCGTGCGACGTTTAGTTGCGTCGGTCGTACTTTGTTCCAGGGCTTTCTTTCTTTGGTTTGTCACGTAAATGCCTACCGCGACGGCTTGCACAAACAAGGCGACGAGCACAAAAATCATGAACGGTGAGAGGCGAATCTTTGGTATACCAACCATTAAGCTTTCGTTCATTGTGTTTTCGTAGGCGCTTGGAGTGTGGTCAATATGTTCTTGGGCCAGGCAGTGCGGACCGGTGTAACCATGATGGCACAAGCAAACATACGGGGCTCGATCCTTCACGGTGAACATTCCTTTGAATTCAGATGCGTCCACGCACCGGCCCTGTCCGCGTTCCATGGAAAGTCGGCGCCCTTGTGAATCGTCTTCTTCGCTTTCAAAAATCGCTGTCCAATTCGTTGATATCACATGACCACCGCAGTCGTCGTGGGACGCACACTTTCCACCACCCTTTTGAATCTTCTTGAGTGGGCCTTTGTCATCGTATGAAAATGGTGCATTTCTCATGTACTGGTACTCGTGGCCTTTGATCCAGCCTCTGGTTGGGTAGTCGGGAGGGTCGCATCCAAGGGTGTGGTCAGCACCGACGTGTGCTGACGGATCTCTACTTTGATAGACACGGACAGAATCGATGCGCATCGCAACATCCTTTTCTCGAAGCATCTTACAAAATCCGGGACCCATTGCACACTGGCATTTTGGATCGTCACAATCGTAACACTTTACACAATCTTCGGCAACATCGTATGGGAAACCCCACGTGGAAGAGACTGCAGTATTGAAAATGAGATAGGTGGGTTCGATAGGAATATGGGATCCCATGGTTTGTTGTAGAACCTTGTCCTTGATACCAAATACGTGCGTCCAGTCTGATCCAAGACCATCGCCTTCCATGGTAAACGTTTCATTGAGACGGTGGCCCTTTGTGAACCAGTCTAATCTGCCACCGGGTCCTGGCTGCCACTCCAAACGGAAAGTATGCGTCCTATTGAAGTGTGAGGGGGTGAGCTGATGAGCAGCTCCAACAGCATCTGCTTGAAATGCTTGTTCCTTGGTTCGCGTCACTGGTTCGCCAGGTTTGGTTTCTCCCAAGTACGTCCCGTAAAAGAAAGGATTGATCGAGGTATTGCCGTGCAATTCAAGGCCTTCATACCAAGTGTTTGCAATCAACTCGACGTGACCGTCCATCTTGCTCTCAAAAACGGGTGCTGCCCCGGCTTGGGGGCGGTTTTTCGTCACTCCTGGTGCGACCTATGAACAACGAGGGCAAAGTTCATTTTGAATTTCGGAAAGCCTAAAAGGCGCAAAACAACCCTGACGTATTTCCGCGGCTTACCTGGAGTGTCATATCTACGTAAGGGAGCGAGATAGGGGGGTCTGTCGAAGGGAGAGGACCGTGGGAGTCACCCGCCATCATCTCAAGAATATCGATTTCGGTTGCCCCCCTCCCCTGAAACGGATGCATTCCGAAATGATTCGCAGCGTTACATGCAGAGATAGTCTGGGCAGGTTGCAACTTGCGGTCGCATTCATTGAAACTCCAAGGCCAGATATTATTGGTGGAAGCCTCGTAAGTAGCCCTTCCGAGGTTACCTAGCATCCAGATGGCCGGCCACAAGCCTCCAATGAACGGATCACCAGGTAGAATAACATCGATTTCAACAATTCCGCCAGTGAAACAAAACTTCTCCCAGGACTGTACCATACCAGAGTTGAAGTAGGCCGATTCTACTTTCCAGCGCTTCTTCACCGGATCAAATCTATTCCAGCTTGTTTTGCCAATTTTTGTTGAGATCTTCAGCATACCATCAGAAGTTGTCACAAACGATGAGTTGTAAAACTGTTGCGACCCCCCACCAACAGACGATGAATCGTCATCCGGTTTATCCAGGGCAGTCCACATTGGATCATGACCGTCAGTGAAGCTTCTATTCGGAACACTGAATTCATCCGACATGACCTGTTCAAAGGGCGGAATGAGATTCAGCAGTTGTGTCATACGCTCATGGAGTCGTCCAGAGCTACTTACTAGGTGGTAGACACTGCCGTCGATTTGTGAGGTTGTAGTCCGCTTGTCTAATGGCGTATCCTGATCAATGAAGCCCGCAGCAGTATTTCGCAGCATAAGCATGCTAACCAATATCCGCATAAAGGAGCTTCTGCACAGTGGTGAAGAAATATCTTCCTCGCGGCGACGGCAGAGCGCCCTTCGAGTCGTCGTCATTTTAGGCAAATGGTGTCAAGGGTGTACGAATCAATCCACTGCTGAAAGACGAGGAAAGCTGTTTCAAAAGCGAAAGTCTATTACAGCTGTGCCGAAGAAATAGCCAGCAATTTTTGGTTCGCACTTGTGGTCGGGATCCCATGCGTCCCGATATCCGAAAGCTGGCTGAGGATGAGACAGATGCTGTGCATCGCAAGTGCGTGTTGGCCGCAGATTTCCAACCCAGTACGTTGTTGACGCGGATTGATGCCCGCCATCCTCGCGCGTACGTGGTCGTCGACCATCAAATAATGCAATCTACGACTCATTCGACTTCCAATCGTTCTCTGCCTTCCTCTGATTGGCTATTCTGTCGACTAGATAGATAATAGCTTACACATGTAGAGTACCTATAAGTCAATATTTGATCATTCGCTCGGAGTGCCAACGACAACTCCGACCGTTGTGAGAGTCCAGTCAGAAAAGATCTTGCGTCGGCATCATTGGATGCAAATCCAAACAGCCGACAACCACTCTATTCTCGAAAAGTCATTACTTTCTTGACTTCTTTGTAAAGGCCGCGAATAGTGGCTATCTACCTATTGAACCTCTCGCTATAGTAGCTAACTGCTGCAATAATAGGATCGTGGGATTATCATGACCATCCGATTGATTTTGTTTGCCCTTTTCGTCGGCATTTCTACTGCCACATACGCGTTTGGAACGCATTCGGCGGCTCCCGTCACATCCACCCACCCCGCCCTTCGAAAAACATTGCAACTATCACGTATCTTAACTCGAGATCGGATTTTCCGAATTGCCGAGTCCCTCCAGGGAGGAGGTGGATATCAAACTGCGAGAGATGCTCAATTCATTCGCGACGCCTTACTGGACAATGTCATGTTTGCCAATTTACCCCAAAAGACTCTGGATCTCTTGATTCAATCCTTTGAAAAGACAGCTATGGGTCGAGACGAAGTTATTGTCAATCAAGGTGATTCTTGTGAAGGCGATTACGTGTACTTGATTCAACAGGGAGAGTGCACGGTAATGGTCGATGGCAAAGTCGTACCAGAACCATATGGGACACTAAGATCGAAAACACTGTTTGGGGAAATGGGCGTGCTGTACAACCAAACACGAGCAGCGACAGTCAAGACCAAATCTGACAGGGTAGCACTTTTTCGAATGCATGGAGAAACTTTCAAATCGGTATTGAATAATCAATTGACAACACAAATTGACGATCCTGAATTGATGAATAAGATTGACCAAGCAATTAATCAAGTGGCTGGCACCAAGTCTTTGTATGGAGGAGATATCATTCGGACGTTCAAATCACCCAGAATCTGGTTGTGGAAGCGATGGAATGGGACCGTCCTACAGCACAGTTATCGCACCGTTTGCCTTATGATGGCGATTTCACTCGTATTCATTTTCATTACGAGAAGAATCACAGATCCGACGTGGCATCTAGGATTGAGTCCAGACAAGGCGCACCCCTTCATTGCTAGATTGGAAATTATTCGCAAACTATGGAGTTACCAAATGTCGTTGACGACCTTCATTCTGACCTTCTTCGTCAACCAGGCATTTAGCTTTTGGCAAGAGGTCCATGGTATTGCCAGAAGAATTCAGGGAAGATTGAATGATTTTCATTTGTTGCTGGCGGTATCTTGTTCCAGAAAGCCCGACGGGTCTCTCACGCGTGAATCCGAGCAATTGATGGATGACATTGGGGCCAACAGTCGACTCTTCCACGCCTTATTTTGGGCTTCTTGCGCCAGACGATTCGCAGTTTTAAGAACGGCGAAAGGAATGGAGCGCATGGCAACCAGAGGGTTGATGACTTCACGACAATTGAAGGTACTGGAGCAATTGGATGTCCCAGATAATCAGAAGCATAATGCTTGTCTCGAGTGGATGATGGTACGTCTTGTCTATGCTTGCATTCCGGTTGACGTGGACAACAACTCAAACACCTCGATCTATTCTGCGCGTACCAGATTCGAGCCTACAAAGGCATCGACGACGGTACCCTTCGAGGTGACCCCTCGTTGACCCAGCGCCTTCTAGATCAAACGTGCCAACTTCGCGGTACATATGCCACCATCGGCGACAAGCTCAGTTGCCGGATGCCACTTCCATACACCCATTTCGTTCAAATATTGGTTGATGTTTTTATCTTCATGTCACCATTCGCCTTGTATGCAGATTTGGGTGTCTACTCAATATTCAGTGTCGGTGTCTTGACCCTATTTTACACAGGGCTGTTAGATCGTAAGTTTTGCGCAAGGTAGGACTTCTGGTACGGTTGCCACTTCACTTATCATCTTCTTGTTTCGCAGTTGCCAAGGTGTTCCTGGATCCTCTCGATAACGAAGATTTCACAAAGAATTCTATAGACATGGATCTGGGAGTATTGATTCGAGAATCTAATGCTGGTTCAACTCGATGGAAAAACTGTGGTGCAATTCTCCCTTTCAACATGGAACAACCATCACGAAAGAAGAAGCAGGATTAATTTGATGGGGATTGTCAAAAGTTTATCTACGGGGATACCAGTCGCTCTCGCTAGCTAGTTGATAATGGCGTGACTGCCCATTGCAGTCACCGTCAACATGCCATGCTAAAGTAAAACTAAAAGAAGTAGGAAGTTTCTTTTTACAATCATAGCTAATAATTCTTACCTATAGCTCATAAAAAGCTACTCTACTAGCCAGTATGTCGATAGATTTAACTCACAAGCCGAAACCTAGTAGCTACCAATAGCTCGAACCAGGTGGGGCGGGAGGTGTTCGCGTTACTAGTTCAAAAGGCTATGATACGTTTATTCTTGATTACTTCGGCTGGCCGAAATACAACTACTTCTAGTCGAATGTGTCGTTTAGCGATGCATGGCTGGCTGGCGGTGGCCGCTGGTGCGCTGGGATGGATGGGCGGGCGGTGGGCGCGAGCAAAAGAGCGAGGAGGACGAGCCCACGACTAAAACTGAAGCCACCAACAAAACTATTAATACACCGGTAAGCTTCCGAATCGGATGCAAGATCAAACACGTCTTGCGACAACAACTTCACATCCCTAAAAATCACGGAAGTACCTCAAGAAACGTCGAATAATATTTGGACAAGTCTATTTTACAAAGCGTCTCTGTCTCCCTCTAGAATACCAAAAAGAAAATCAATCCGACGGCGGCGCAGATGTTAAAGATGGAAAACACCGTGACTCGGCACAGTCCATAAAATGCTCTCTTTAACACTCGTGTGGCCACCTTTAAACCTTCTCGTACTTTCTTGACTCGTAGATACTGTCTTCTTCTTCGCCAAGGTTGGGGTTTGGTCGAAGAATACGTATACTCCAGGAAGTCGGCAAAAGACTCAAACCCCGATTCGATGGGTTGCTCATTCAGGAAGCTGTTCTCGAGCGAAGATACGAAAGATTCAGACGCCTCGTCGCTGTTAATAGAACTTGTATCAAAGCGTCCAACGTTTCTCTTCTTTAAAAGTATGGCCCGAAGACTGACCTCTCGTGGTAGTATCAACACATCGGTCATGGTTGCTGCCGGTCACTTCGAACGGTCCGAATTTGTGAGTTTGTTATTTGTGTTGTGCCGTGCATGTGAAAGAAGCGATTGTACTCTTCGTGGGTGAAAAACGTAATGCCAGTACCGGATGGATCTTGTAGAAGAATTCTTGGCGCCCGCCACACCAATGCTCGGGCAAACTCGCTAAAAGGCCCTCCACGCGGAATTAAATGCTTCATGTACGAGAATGTCTGTCTGTCTGTATGCTCCGCATACGATGCTACCAGTTTAAATAGATGCTGCCGGCAAGTCCAAAACCCTCCACGCTCTTAGGAGAATAGAGGATCGCAGCACCACTATGATACTATTCATAGTACGACACGTTCACGATATCTCTTCTCGTAGTAGAATGAAGACCCCAAACACTCAATAAAATTTGAGACTAGTAATCCCGTACAAGACTCCTCGGGATTCAAGACTCCGTCCTCCTCTCTACCAGCGTACACTGATTGGAGTTTTGCAGCAATCTCTTACGCCTATCGGTCGCTTGGATAGTGTCGCAAACAGCTCCTCTTAGGTGTAGGAGTGGGTAGTTCGGCGGTCCCTCTACTCCTGCTTCAGAAATCCTTTGGGTGACGTCGTAAGCAGGAAAAGTCTGCCTTTAAGAATACGAGTAGACCGCCGCGCTTCTTGCTTCCAATACCTATTTCGTCGCTACCTTGGCTTGCTAGAGCGGACCAAGCACTACAAATTTCTTGTATAGACTACCCCTGCTACTATTCGCTTACAAAACAATTACTGCGATCCCACAACCTTTAGAGATTCCGCCTTCGAACACCATCCCCTGTCTTGCTAGGCGTAATGATGGGAGTGGACAAGTATATGCTCTCGTCATACATTGGTTCCGCGGGTCGATGTCGAGGTGTTCCGTTGTTGGTCGCGAAGGACGGTGAAGCAAAACCTGGTTGCCGCCCCGGGGAAAAGATGGATTCACCACCGATGTTGTTGTTGTTGTTACTACCCATAGTCGACATCAATAATTGACGAGGCGGTGCAGGACTTGATCCTGCCATGGGTTGGGGGCTACGAAGGATCATGTCATCACTGGATGGGCCGTATCCAGGGTAGGAATGGCTTTGATAGGCTTTGGGATTGTACATGGAAGTCATAATGAACCGCAGCACCACGAATGAAAAAGTGCATAGAATCACACCCACAATGACCGGCATGAGCGTTGGTGACAAATAAGACTCCATCCAAAACAGCAAAGAATAGACGATGCTATCGTCACTGAGGGAACAACTCTTCGAAATGTTCATGCAATATTCAGCGCAGGTTTCTTTTGTCGTCTGCGGCGTATTGGGGCAGTCACATGGAGGACAAGCCGGGCATTGCTTGGACGAGGTGGGTCCTCTACGGCTGCGATTGTTGTTGGCTTGCTCCCGTTCCCACTTGGCTTTCTCCTCTCGAATGGCCTTTTGAATGGCTTTCTGCTGAGCAGCTTCCTGCTCTCGCATGACTTCGGCACGGATCATACTCTCGACGCTTGATAATTCCACTTCTTGCACCACGACATCTCGCCACACAGTCACGGCCTCGTTTCCAGCGTCATCCTTTACGTTGTACGGTACCGACCACTGTAATGATGACTTCTGTACTGGTTCACCAACCACAACTCGGTCAGACAAATCCACGTCCCCCTTGTAGGTGCGATCTACCGCCTTGACGCAGTCCGACGGCTTCGGGTTGGTGTTGCCGGGGGTAGCGCAAAGTTCGGCACCAGCGGTAGCACGAACCATTGCCTAGAGAAAAAGTGTCAGGAAAACCTCTGCTATGAATTGAAAAGGGGAACCATGTCTACGTACCTGGATATCATCCGCATACATTTTGCGTTGCCCCGCTAACAATTCATTGTCATCGCTGCCGCCCTTGGGAGGATTCATGACTCCGGAAAGCCCTCCGCACTCGCAAATCTTGAATACTTTCGGGTTGGGGCCTTGAAGCGTGATGACAGGCTTTGATGTGTCCACACAGCTTGTGCCCCCTTTGTATGCAGCCGGGGCTGGGAAGCCGTCAAACTTTGCGTCCTTCGAAAACCCATCACCTGACGATTGACTGGGGCATTTGCATTCGTATGAGCCGACAGTGTTGACGCACTTGGCGCCCGCGGCAGTATCACACTGCGGTACCAACGCCGGGCATGTGCGTTGATAAGTCGAAACGTCCAACTTGCATTCATCAATGTCTTCGATAATAACTCGCCGAGTCTCTCGCACAAAGGGATTCTTGGCCCATGGCATGGCAACCGTGTAGGTAACATGAAATTCTCCCACTTGTGTCAGGCAACCGGGCGGTAGTGGCTGGCTGTATGATACTTTGAGACTGCGCAGGTAGTCTTCAGCGTTGTCGTCCACAATGTCTACCATGTACTCTCGATACTCATCACCTTGCTTCAAGCGTAATGTTTTGTCTCCATTTGGGTCATGACGTAATTTGAGCGTCGGTGGGTTCTGATCAACGCACCCATACTGCTCGTGCAGGACATATCCTGGTTTGCAAGCGCACATTGGAGTATTCCCTGCCCCCACGGTACAAACTTCGTGCTTCCCTGTAATGGCAGTTGCGTGAAACGGCAAAACTTAGTGACAAGACTAGATTGCATCCACACGCTTCCTTCGTTCTTCTCTTACCCTTGCAAGGCGGGAAGCCACTGCATGCATCTATGACTGGTTTCGTACACCCGCAGTAGTAATTGTTCTTGACCGTCAACTCAGTGGGAGTCTTCCCGTCAAACATGACCATGGGCTGTGGTTTTGGATCCCCCGACTGACAGGCCCGGCCATTTCCCATCAAACCGGAAGGACACCGACAAGTGTAGTTGGGAATCTCTGTTGGACTCTCGGCTCGAACGCAGACAGCGTTTTCGGCGCATTCGCTAGTCGTGCAGGGGTCTGTCGGACAATGAAATCTCGAACGGCATTTTTGTCCCTCTGACGAGTGTGCTCCCTCGGGACAGCATCCATGCGTCGATGCCGAAGCTGGACAAGATGTTTTGCTGTTGGAGGCAAAGGACAGTTCCCACGGCAAGCGATTCGATGCCGCCAAATCCTTCCAAAACGCCTCATCGGCAGTACTGCCTGGTGCTAGTACACTGCCGTTACTATTTTCAGGAAGTCTCGGACACATGCATTCATACGACCCGATCGTATTGACACAAATGGAAGGAGCCGGACACTTGTGCTTCATGGCATGACCAGCTGGTAGGGTGCATTCGTTCGTATCCAAAATAGTAAAGGGAACATGAAAGCATTGAGTTGTGACTTCTCGACCGTCCTCGTCCAGCGAAACTTCCATATTATCGCTGGCAACAGCACTAGCAAGTCTCGTCACTGTACTTTTGATAAAGTGCTCTCCCACTCGGCCATGCAACTCGGCTCCTGACCACTCGACTTCCACGTCCACAACGCCATCCAATACTCGATTGATTTTCTCGACGACTACTGGGAGCTACAAGGCGACGATTGCAAAACATAAGCAACGAGTGAGCACATGACATCGTATGACTAATCAGGCGAGAAACTTCAGTGATTCAATGACTTACCACGCTTGACAAGTCTCGAGGAGCCTTTTCCTGAGTGTAGGTTAAGGTTGCCTTCAGTCGCTCGCAGGGCGAATCCGCACGGACTGTAGTAACTATGCTACTACAGAACAACACGGAAAGCCATGCCGCTCCTACTGGAAGCCGCGTTCTCGCCATTGTGGCCTGCTGTACCCTTGGAATTAAAATAGGGATCGCCAACCAAAGAGGCAATGTGCATTGATGGTCGTTTGCCTTCTCTATCGTTTGTTTTGCTTGGCTGCCAATCAGGTGATCGGTGGCAGCAGATGATGCGAGCGAGGAGGAGCGGCCATGGTGGCACACACGCGGCGCATCGCGCGGGCGGGGCCCAATCGGTGTTGCATTGAAAAGGTCGGCTCGCGCGCCTCAGCGTTCCATACCGCCATTTATGACACACATGGATGGCGGGTGGGCGGGCGCAACTGCTGCCAAGAACTCGTTTCGCTCGAATTGATGAGTTAGTCAATTTTTCAAAGTCCCGAAAGATCCATCCAACACCACCACAACGAAAACTCTAGGACGAGAAGAAGGACAAGAACGAACCAAGGAAAGGAAACTAGCGCACATCTTTGCATAGAAAGGGGAGATGGTGGTGACTTTCCTTATAATCTAACAACGGAAGTCCTCAACAAAGCAAAAACAACTTTGAACCATGAGCAACTCGTACAAAGTCACTCCCAATCCTAAACCCTTGGTGGATCTTGCCGCCTTTCTGAACGGTCCGTCGGCGCCACTCAACGACGATGGTGTATCCATCACAGCACAACTACTTGTCGACGCTCGCTGTCATTTGGGTGAGTGTGTCCTTTGGGATGACCGAACGCAAGAAGTCTTGTTCATTTCCATTCTCGATAAAACGTTCCACAAACTCAGTCTTGGAGAAAAGGATCCTGAACTTGCCACCTTTCACCTTCCAAAGATGGTCGGTGCATTCGGATTACTGGAGAATCCACCCGAACCAGGTGCTTATTTAGTAGCATGGGAAGACGGTTTCCAGCTCTACAACTTGGAGACAAACAAGGCGCTAAGTGAAATGAGCAGAGGGGAGCCTGTCAACCCTCTCGGATTGCCGGATCGACTCAATGATGGCCGCACAGATCCTACTGGGGAACGATTCATTTGCGGCGGTTGTGCCGGTAATGACAAACCTCTCAAAGTCTACAAGTGCGAATACAAACCGGATATGAAACGGCTGGAGCATGAAGCGATAGTGGAAGCTATTCAAACAACGAACAGCATTTGTTGGTCATTGGATGGACAAAAACTGTATTTGGCCAATTCGCCCGAAAAGACTATTCATCAATACGATTACAATCCATCGACGGGTAGTGTATATAACAAACGACTTTTTCATGAAAAGCCCGAAGGGTTTGCCGATGGCTCGTGTGTGGATGCCCAAGGTTTCGTTTGGAATGCAACATGGCGACAAGGCGAGGGAACCGCCATGGTGGATCGGCTAGATCCCGAAACGGGCAAGGTGGTTTTTACAGTCCACTTGCCCGATACGACGTCCGAGGCCTCGTGTTGTTGCTTTGGAGGGCCGAATCTGGACATTCTCTTTATCACGTCGGCGTGGGAACATTTGGACCCGTCCAAAGAAGAACACGCGGGTGGATTGTACGCAGTGAAACTACCGGAAGGCATGTTTGGTTTGAAGGAAAAGCGATTCGTCACGGCGTAGATCGGCACTGGGTGGAGTCTGCAGCACAGAGTAGATCGACTATAATTTGGTATAACCGATTGCTATTGCTATGAACACAATTTTACAGCTTACTCTGTGGCGGGAGAAGTGAGGCGTACATGGCCTCGATTTCTTTTTCGTACTTGTCACGTGCTTGCTGGCGCTTGAGCTTGAAAGTTGGAGTGAGTAATTCATTGTCTACCGAGAACAATTCGGAATCCAGGTGAATCGACTTGGGTATTTCAAATCCGTGCAGGCCGCTTTCTTTAGACACCCGTTTGATATCATCCATAATCATACTTTTAAGCTTGTCGCTCTTGCAAATGTCGGCAAATGGAGCCTTGGCCAACGTTACTTCGCCAGAGCTTGCCAGGACGTTACGCACCGGCTCTTCGTCTGGAACCAAAATTGCAACCAGGGAATTCTGAAAGGAATCTCCATACACAAAAGCCTGCCCGACGAGGAGGGATTGGATAACCACATTTTCAATCTTTTCCGGAGCTACATATTCTGAAAGGAGCGGAAAGTCGTAAGAAAAACGGATGATAAAAGCCAACAAATGACAACCGATCCAGTGTGAACGTACCGCCTTGTGAAAGTTTGAAGATATTCTTCTTGCGGTCAATGATCTGTAGCTGACCTTGCGTCGTCCAAAGACCAATATCTCCACTGTGCAGCCATCCCTGCTCGTCCACAGTCTCGCGGGTCTTTTCTGGCTCCTTGTAGTATCCCTTAAAGACCGCGGGGCCCCGGATACAGATTTCACCACGTCCCTGGCAGGGCTGGCCTTTGTGCTCCGTATCTGTATGCAAATACCCCATCTCGGGAACGTCCATCAAGACAATGTCCACCGTAGTATTCGGTACCCCGACATGCCCCAGGGTCGACATGTCCTCCAGCGCGGTGATGGATGCGCAGGCAGCATTTTCAGTTTGACCATATCCCTCAACAACCGGGATTCCTAGCATGACGCGGTAAAAGATCATGACAGGTTTCGAAAGAGGAGCAGACCCACTGATTAAAACACGAAGCTGGTCCATGCCAAGACCCTTCTTGATTTTATTGAAGATCAGCCGATCATACAACGCATGCTTGAGCTCACCCCTCGTTATCAAATTGTGCGACTTGGTAGCCACAGCGGCATCAAACAGTTTCTTTTTGAATCCACCCGCGGCCGCAATTCCCGCTTGAATCTTATCGTAAATCTTATTCAAGACCCGAGGTGCCGCGGGGAAGATTGTCGGTCGACACGCTTGCATATCCTCAATCAAAAACAGCGGATCGCCGCGGTAAAAGGCGATGGACGCACCCACACTGTAACAAAGGGCCATCACGACGCGCTCAAAAATGTGCGCCAAGGGCAGATACGAAAGATGTCGATCCCCGATACCAACTGGAAAAAGGTTCGCCGCAATTGCCGCAATTAGGTTTGTGTGTGTCAACAGAGCGCCCTTGGGATCTCCAGTGGTGCCGGATGTGTAGCAAAAGGTAAAGACATCCGATCCAGAGGGAGGGCGATGTTTGTGTCCCTTGGTGGCAATTCGTTGTGCACCGACGGCTTCTACCTTGGCAAAACTCATCACTTGCAAGCCTGCCTCCTTGGCCATGTCTACGGCTTCAGAAATTACGCCATCCGCCAAGATAACAGTCGAGAAATCGGGGCACTTGCCCGCCTTCTTGACCTGACAAAGCCGCTCTAGTTCCAAACGGGTACAAACTACAGTTCGTGTACCCGTCTGCTTTAAAATGAATTCGGCCGTCTCGGGCCCGAGTGTATCATAGAATGGAACCGTGGCTCCGCTAATGGAAAAAATGGCCTGTTCCGCGATGAACCACTCCATACAATTCTTCATATACAATCCAATCTATCGACGTAACGAGACACAGAGATGTGAGAATAAAAGGAAAAGCGCCAGTGGCATACTCATGAACATTGCCAGCCGGCACTCACCAATGTCATGTTATCGTCGGTAGGCCGAACCAAATTCAAAGTATCCAACCCAGCACAAAAGGCATTGACCCGAGCCAGTACTTCAGTATAACTCGAATAAATAAATGGCGTGGCCATGCCATTGGTACTGATAGCACGGAACCCCAGGCATGCTCCCAGTGGATTCAACGATTGTCCCCGACGAAAGGCTTCATACAAGGTTTGACAACCTTGGAATCCAAGCTCAGGGTGTCGAAGTGGATCGCCATTGCGGCGAATATCCCCTCGAGATTCCGTGGAAGTATTCGGGACAACAATGGACCACTGCTTTTCCTCCTGCATTGTGAATGAAAATGAAATAGAAAACAATGCCTGCTACTGATTGCAAAGTGAATAGAAAGAAGTGCTTTGGCGCCGACTGCTGCGATCCGTACAGGTAGTAATGTGGCAGTCTACCGGTAGGCGGCAACCCGCTTTTTGCCGATCTTTTTGGGGGGATCCTGAGATGTCGATGACGAGGCAGCTAGGAAGAGAGACTTTGTCAGTCCGCACTCGAAGTCCCCCGAAGAACGACCTCGTGCGTTCGTTCGGCATTCTCCATAAAATAGGTGGGCGCTATGCTATGCCCACTAGCGTACACAGTAGTCAATTCGACGTAAACTCGACAAAAAAGATGGCGCCGCAATACATAGTCAGCAAATTTCGGGGAGGAGAGCGTCGTCCCCACGACGCACGCAACGACAACGAATTCTTGCCGCCACTCCTCGTTTTCGTCTCCATGCTGCTACCCAAGATAATGGGTGGCACTACCATACAACTACAACAATCGAAAGGTCCATTGTGATATCCACTATTCGTCCCGCAAGTTAACAGTTGAAAAGAGACAATCTGTAGTAATAACCATGGATGACGAAAGTGGAATCGTAAAGCTGGTACGTTTGCAGGAAGTTAATGTTGACATGCATCCGGATTCGCTGCGAGTCATGGTTGCTCAGCGACACCACTGGCAGCACTGTGTACAGTATTGTTGATGCCATTGTGGTTCTTTTGTAAAATCAATGTTATGCACCGGTGTCTCTGTGTGGCGCAAGATGTAGTGTTGATGAATTGTTTCTTATCGTTTCTTTTTCTTTGTCGTCTGCAGGTGAGCAAAGAGGGAGACGTTTATGAAGTCCCCGTGGCGGTTGCCAAAATGTCGACCTTGGTCGCCACTACTATCGATGATGATGATGACGACGATGAAGTTCGGGAGATTCCTCTGCCGAACGTCAAGGATGCCGTATTGACAAAAGTCATTGAATACTGTACTCGCTACAAGGAAGAGCCCATGACTCCGATTCAAACGCCCCTGAAATCCTCCAAAATTGAAGATTTGGTGCAGCCGTGGTATGCCGACTTTGTCAAGGTGGAGCAAAATCTACTATTTGAGTTAGTGACGGCTGCTAACTTTATGGATATCAAGCCGCTGTTGGATTTGACTTGTTTGGCAGTGTCTGTTCTTATCAAGGTAAAGATTATTGGAATTACTGTTGTTGGAAAGCCGCTCGCGGGTTTGGATGACACGGAAGTTTAACAACTGAGTTTTTTGCTTGCTTCTTTTATTACAGGGAAAGCCAGCTGCTGAGCTCAGGGCGATTTTCAATATTAGTAGCGATTTTACGCCCGAGGAAGAAGCACAGGTCCGGGAAGAAAACAAGTGGGTGGAACATCCTGCCAATCCGGGAGCTTAGATATGCTTGGGGCATTCTATTAGAGTAGCTGATGTGGACAGGGCGGCAATTATGGTATGTGAGGATACGCTCGGTCGTGCCAGAAACAAACTGCTATATCACTCTGGTGGTGGTGGTCCAAGTGGAAAGGAGATATTTTGCCTGAGGCCGTCATCAACAATGTACAATATGGAAGTCGTGTAGATTATACTTCTTTAGACTCACTATCAACGGCAGACTCTGCCTCGTACCGGTAGAAATTATGCGAAACTCGCGTTTGATATTAGAAAAGGGACTTCTAGAGCAGAGACATTTCGGGACAGACCCTGACTATGTTTGTCGCGATTGTAAATAACATCAACCCTTCCCCCGGCTTCGTATTTAGTTGCAACAGGACAGATGGGGGGGGGGGGGGGGTGTTTCGAAAACTATGAAGTAACGCAATCCAGGATAGGCAAAAAAGTCTTAGGTTTCAAGAAGAGTAGCTTTTCGCCCGTTCGACTGGTGATGGAAAATTCAATCGAAAGAGCCTAGTCCACCAGCATCCTACCTAGCAATTCGTACAGTTGGCGGCGAGTCGATAGATATATCATTCCCCTGCTAGAGTAGTAACGCCACCTCTTGTTCACAAAATATCTACTGATCCAGTCGTCTCCTCTTGTCACGATGTTCATCACCAGTATCCTCATGCAGCTCATCTCCAGGAGTCACCGCCCGACTAGTACTTGCATTGGAAGCTCCGGTAGGAGTCGCCATGGCTTTCATTTTGTTACTGCCGAATCGTTGACGGTTACCAAACATCATCCACTCCTCGTGCGCAGCCACGGCAAAGGATCCCCGATAAAACAAACGTTGCTCCATTTCCGTTAGTTTACTCAAGTAATGGCTCACGTCGTCATCACCCCCACTACTCAAAGCCCAGTCAAACGTACGGCGCAACCGCTCTCCCGCAAAGGTGGTAAGGAGGGTCCTTCTCAATGCTTGCGCTTCGGCGGATACTTGCTCCAGAGCTTTGGTGTGGGCGGTCCGACGGGAACTGCGAGTCTTGGCAATCACTTTGGCAACCTTGAGGGAACTTCTTTCCACCAGGTCCACCAGCATTCGGCCCGCCAAAAAGAATCGTTCATTGCGTTTTCTGAAAATAAAATGCAACATTATGAGGGAACATGTTTGTTCATCAGTCTCTACTTGTCGTCGTCGAACTCTGTCATTCGTACCTTAGATCGGCATCCCCCGGATCCGCCTCCAATCGTTCTCGTGCTTTGCGTGAATAATGTCGGGGAAACGCCAGCCGCACAAAGCCCAAGGTGGCCCACTTTTCCACAGCCCACAGTGGCATTTTAATATTGCTAGATTCGGGCAGGAAGGATTCCCCATGACGAGCATCCGGGTCCAAGTGACTCAAGTGCGAAAAGTCAAAGAGCGTCGTGCACGGCACCAACTCTTCTTCTGCCAAAATGGCGTCAATATCGTAGTAAGGAATACTGCTAGATGTCATGATGGATGATCGATGATGCAATATCGAGTGATGGCAACAATGGTTGTGGTTGTTATTGGAAGGAATATGGAGGGGGCAATCACCAAAGTCAAGAGAAAGTTGTGGTTGTGTGGGATCAAATCAGCGTACCTCTCGTCTGCCACCACAAAAATCAACATTCGAATCAAAGACTTAGACCTTTTTTATGGCTAAACTTTTCTACGCGCCATTTTTGACAAGCGCCGAATGGCACTAATTTTTCTTCGTAGGCGAGCTACTTGCGATACCCCTAATAGCCACCCACGAGCGACAACCATGACCGTGGCTGCTTCTACCGGTAGCTAGCTACTGTAATCATTTCTCGTTATGCTAAATCCCAACTACACAGTAGACTCTCTAAGAAGAAGAAAGTACAACAACTGCAGACATTATCTACAGAAAACATGGGTGACTACTACCGACTTGTTGCTCTCTGCTGCCCAGGCTGCGCCAGTATAATGGTGGGTGCACACCGGAACTATTGTGTTTACTATCATGTCGCCATGCAAAGAAGGGAAAAAGGCAGAGTAGTCTGCTAGAGTAGATTGTTTCTAGAGTAGTAAGGTCTCGAGCTGAAAGTTCAATCTAATTTACATTCAACAAGCCTCGCTTGCGTTTACCTGCAAAACGAGATTGTCGAATACTATTGCGACGTGACATGTTGGCTTGATAACCTACTTCTGATAATTGATTCAAAGGTTTCCGAGCAAGTCCCCAAACGGATTGCCTTTGATCTTGCAACCGGCGCTGCGCAGAGCATCCATTGCAATGCGCGCACGTTCTTGTTGCTGGGCGAGTGCCATGTATTGATAATCAAGTGATTGAAGGTGCCCCGTTTCGCGTTGAGCCTGAATCTCCTTCTCCTCTTGCCGTCGTTTCCACTCGGCATGTCGGCGCCTTTCCTTGGCTCGGAAAGCGAGAGACTTTCGTCGACGCTTCTTGCAATCTTTAATATATTCCTCCACATCCATGCGAGCAAGCGAATCCAGTTCGAAACTTTGATGATCCTGCGCCTGCTGCTTTCGAGCCTGATTTTCTTCCTCAAGCCGTCGAACCCGTGACTCTTTGCCACGAAACTCCAATGATTTGCGTGCCTTCTCAGCCATTTCCCGCTTGTACTTCTCAATGTCGTTTTGGCCTGGCAAGGAGTGTAGCAAACGATGGTATGAGCAATCAAACCATAAACTTAATTTCAACTGCGATGCATGATCAACTTACATTCGGATTGAAGAATGCCCTCCTTCAAAGCGCTTTCCACTGCCTCCCGATGCTGTTCGTCTTCATACTGTCTTTGTCTTTTAGCCTCTTGTCCCCTCATCTTCAAGGACTCTCGGCGCTCATCGGCTAGTTTCTTTAGATAGGCCTTAACGTCATTGTCCGCCGCAAACTTAAGCATGAACGACTCAGCCTCCTTTTCAATGTTAAGAGCGCGCAACTCTTTCATCACTTGAGCATGCCGGAAGCTTTCCTTGTTGCGACTGGCCAAACTCTTGCGACGCTCCTCTTGCATCTTCTTATGATATGCGTCAGCGTCACGCTCCCCAGCCCACTTCAGCTCGTAGCTTTCGTGTTCTTTGTTCATGGCGGCAGTAGTATCATCACGCTCTTGAATACGACGTCGTTGGGCGTCTTTTCTTCTGTTCTGAAGGCTTTCGCGACGTTCCTGTTCAAGCTGTTTTTTGTAGCTATCAACATCACGGGCTGCAGCTCGAGTCAATTCGAAACTTTGCTGCTTTTGAGTCAGCTCTTCCTGTTGCCACTTGGATCGAATATCACGAATGCGCTTGGCGTCTCCAGCACGGAACTGAAAACTTTTCCGTCTCGCGTCGGCGTCGGCCTTCTTGGCCTCCTGTCGTGCCCTATGGAGATCAGATCGGACGTCAAAGATGGCAGCCTCTTCCTGGCGTCTTATTGAATCCAACTTCTCCTCGCCAACGCATTTGTTCAATCGAAGTTTGATCCGTGCGTCAATTGACTTTTTCCGGTTTCGGTCGCGTTCTTCCTTCAGCTTTTGCTGATGGTCACGGAAGACTTCAGAATTGAACTCCAACTCCTTGTCCAAGTCTGCAATGCGTTGCAACCGATCCGCCTCTTGCTTACGGGCCTTGTCCTGGAAATGAGCTGAAGCAATTTGTCGCTGCACGGCAAGAAGCTGACGCCTATTTTCCTCCACTTTGTTGTAGAATGCCTTTGCGTCGGCCCTGTCTTCATCCCATTGAAATCGTACCGCCTTGGCCTGCTTGCTTCGGTCTTTCAATGCTGCCTTCTTTGCCTTTCTACTAGCGTTGAGCAAGTCGTTGGTACTGGCTGGTGCTTTCACAGTATTGTTGACGCTGGAAGTTGCATTATTGATAGCTGCTTGCGTCTTCTCAGCAAGATCACGACGGAGAGGAGACTTGGCAGCCCGAAGGCGAGATAATTCCGCATTCCGAATCGACTGGAAAGCCGACTTTGCCCCCAAGTCCTTGCTATCATTTGCCTGAACATTGCTCCCACAATTTTCTTTTTCGCATTCGACAGTGGTCGCTTGCTTTGCCTCTACCACCTGAGTTCCACCAAAGAGAACGACTGGGGTCGGATTCTCTTGACCTTCCACTTCAACGGATCCATTCGATATCTTTGATGATCGATTGGGGGAAGGAGAATACCAAAGGCTTGTTTCTGCGTCATCGAAAACCTCACCACCAAATACCCTACTCGCCTTTGCTTTCTTCTTTCCAGTGGACAAGAGCGAAGTCTGATTTGAATGGTGCGGAAGGATCAGAGACCAGCAACAACAGCAAAAGAAGTCAGCAAAACATAACATACAATCGCCAGTAGAGAAGAGAGGTATTTTTGATGCAAATGCAAGTAGGGAAAGAGAAACGTGTCACACATCAAACTCTTTAATCGTACCATTTTGTTGCTACGATATTTGTTCCTTTCGAAGAGGAATCAACCAAACGATGCAACAAGACTGGTAGGTTGATAGGACCGATTAAAGGAGATAGCTGATGATGCTGGAGGTGCTCTGATCTTCCTTTACTGTTCCTTTCGCTTTGCCGATGAAGGAGGGATCACAAAATCGGCAACACCGCTTTGGGTTTGCGTATGATGTTGTGTGAACACGCGTTTTCTCGCGAAAGGCCAACGGGCAGCAACGGTCGGTCGACTGGCTCGCATTGTCACAGAGAGGCGATGCCGGCGTGCAATTTCCATGTGTATCATGTTCGGTGGTGCGTGGTGGTGGTGGTGGCGGCCAGGCAATTTCGACTTAAGTCGACTTTTGAGTTCCTGCACGCGCGCTCTACAGAACAGACGTGTCCTCAACTTCATAGGCTGCTTCGCATTCTGCGTTCGTTTTCTTGCTACCGGTAGTACCTGGTACTAGTAGTCCATCGTTACTCAAGTTACCCTCGCCGATGAAAGGAGACTATCTCTTGCTACTATAAGCGGAGAGCGGGACAAGAACAAGAAGATATAGATCTGAAATACATCGGGCTAGCGGAGAAGAAGAGGTGCTTGCATTATCATCGAGGTGCACATCTCTTCTCCCACCAAGCTCAATTGCATCGGGATAGGAGGGCAGACGCCACCGACTCCGACCCTTTGGATTGATTGCCTCAACATCGTTTTGCATGGACTTCACGGGCTGCTGGTGTGTGGTGGGCAACGCCTCGAGCTCTGTTACGAGAACACGTCGATCATCATACATAGGAATAGCCAGAGAAAAAGAGATTTCTCGAGCTCTGTCAGCGGTAAATGAGGTGATCCTGCCACCGTCATTGCGATTGTCCAATCATCGTCATCTCACTTCCGACGCCCGCCATCCACGAGCGAGAAGGGCGACGAAAACCGATGTATCCCATATGATGCTTGTGCTTGTTTTCTCCGTCATCCAGAGGCCCATTTCCCATTCTGGAATTACATCAGTGTGTCTACTAGTGGAAGTCTTTAGCTGCGTCTACCAATCTAATGCTTTTAAAGTAATCCAATAAAGAAGGGAGCGTTTGATTGACATCTCAATCTATCAAGTAGATGAGTCCTGAACCATCTCCTTCGGGGGCAGAGGCGGGTGCAGCAACCCCTGAACACCCTTCCTCTTCGGGGATGATTGTTTCACTCGGGGAAGCGCTGGCGGGTGTGAGCTTAGGTGCGAATCCGGTTCACCACGGCAATGGCTTCTCCTTTCATAGTGAGCATGACTCTGGTACTCCATTTCATTTATCTACGCCAAGCAACAACAATGCAGGCTGGGGATTTAACGCAGATGCAACTGCACAAACTTTCAATGGAAACAGTGGCGGTAGCGGAGAGGAAGCACCGAAGCCCGCTATTGATCCTTCAACGCCAGCTGCGATGCGAAATCAGGGGATCGACCTTTTCCTGTCGCAGAGTCCATCCCAGATGCTTGGTAATGATGTCTTTACACTAGGCGCAAATAATCTTCCTGGGCTGGACATGCCGCCGGACCACGAACGACCCTCTGATCCTTTCAGGCAACAGCAACCGATCGGTCAAGCTCATGGGGCGATAAATGCGTCTCCGGGATATGGTGAGATTCGCCCCCATCAGGAAACTCGACGAAAGACGGAGTCTCCCTCCAACCTCACGGGAACCAGCACCTCGAGTCGATCTGGATCTCCTTACATTAGCGTGGAGGGAGGACGTGGTATCCAGGCTTATCACAATACCCCGATTGATACACCAAACAAACGCAACCACTCGTTTGCAGAGGAAGAAAGGCATGGTGCTGGTTATGGGATGGCTCCTTTTCCAGGCGCTATGAATCAGGCGCACATGGGCATGATGAATTCCTCCGCAGGTATGTCTTCTGGCTACAATGTGAACAACGCTATGGGAGGGCAGAACTATGGTGGATTCGGTAGCCCATATGACGGTGGAAATATGCATGGCTCGCCGCAAAAGCAGGTCATGGGAAACCCAGCGCAGCAACAGGCACAACAACAGCAAATTCTATACATGGCTGTACCGACCCCAGACGGCCGCGGGCAGGTTCTCCAGCCTGTCCAGATGGTGCAGCTACCTGGTAAACCGTTTGCTTATGTCCTACCCGGGCAGCCGGGTGGCATGCCCGCAATGCAGGGCATGCCAGGAGTGGATCCCCAGCAGCAAATGATGGTCCTCCCGAACATGCAAATGCAGCAGCAGTCGCCGCAAACCAATGATCTTGTAAACAACTTGGTAGGCGCTAATGCTCAAAGTCAGACTCGGGGCTCCGGTTATCCACCAAACACCCCGGAGAGCAGTCAATACGCTGAGGCGCCCGGATCGGGAATGCGTGGAGGAGATGATTATAACTCCAGCATGCCTCCCAGTGGCAGCCCGTACAATGCGCCGCCTGGTGGACAGCCGGATCCTCTAGCGGCACTATATAACACCCCGCAACGCCCTCCGTTGGATGCCTTGCTAGGGCAAGTTCGACGCCTTTCTCGAGATCAGGTGGGGTGCCGCCTTGTACAGCAGGCACTGGACGAAGAAGGGGCTCCGGCTGCCACCTTGATCCTCAATGAAGGCCTGCCCTTCTGGGGCGAGGCAATGGTGGATCCATTCGGAAATTATCTTTTCCAAAAGATACTGGAAAAGATCACGCCGGAGGAACGCATCATGCTTGTGAAGAGCGTCGGAAGCCGCCTCGTCAACGCTAGTTTGAATCTTCATGGCACAAGGAGCGTCCAGAAGATTGTTGAACTTTGTGCAATTGACGAGGAAAAGGGGGAGCCAAAAGAAAATAAAGACGGGGAAACCGCTGCGGACATTCTTACCCGTTCCTTGGCTCCGGCCGCTGCCCGATTGTGCATTGACAGCCACGGTAACCATGTCATTCAACGAATCTTGCTCAAGCTTGGCCACAAGCATGCCAAATTTGTGTTTGACGCCGTCGCCGAGAGCGTCGGCGATGTAGCACGCCACCGCCATGGCTGCTGCGTCATTCAACGTTGTCTGGATTCTCCGCCCTGTCCAGCACGATCTCACCTTGTCCGTCGGATCGTGGAGAAGTCGTTGGAACTAATGCAGGACGCGTACGGCAACTATGTTGTTCAGTACGTATTAGATGTTTGCTCTGACGAAGATGTTCACGCCGTTTGCGAGAGCGTTGTCGGAAAGGTCAACCTTTTGGCCATCCAGAAGTTCAGCTCAAACGTGATGGAGAAGTGCCTAGAACGGTGCACTGATCGTGTCAAGGAGCATTACTTGAACGAACTCAGCGATCCAGAGCGTATCAGAGAACTCATGATGGATCCATTCGGCAACTACGTCGTGCAAAGAGCATTATCTGTCGCCACTCACGCCCAAGCCGTCCGCTTGGTCGAGGCTATGAGACCCCATCTCACTGCCGCCGCGCCTGGTACCCCGAACGGACACCGCAACGGCGGTGTTCGCAACACGGCTGGTGGAAGGCGAATCATGGCCAAGATTTGTCGGCGCTTTCCAAATTTCAACCTTAATGGTGTTGGTACGCGAGACGAGATCTACAGTCAGAACAAGGGCCAACATCGCCACCCGCATCACAATTCTCCGGTTGCTCAACCGTATGGGCAAATGTCTCCCCCAGGACAGCACCACATGCAGCTCCAGCACCACCATCATCACCAAGCCTACAACGTGAACCCGCACGCCCTCAACCTGAATGCTCACCACCAGTTTGACCAGCGCCCACCGTACTTTGATCTCGGAGATGCGGGCTACTTTCATCAAGCGCCTCACATGGGTAACATAGGGAATGGTGGTTACCCAACCGGCTTTTAACCAATCGATGTGAGGGGCTTGACCGCGAATGTATGTTACACCTCTACCCTCCCGATGTCTGCGAGCCGGGACATCCCGTTGCACTTGCATCTTGCTACGATACTCAAGAAACTTGAGACCTTTCCATGTAAAACAGAAACCATAGATGACTACCGCGGCAGCAAGCCGTTATGCATCGTTAGAATAGGATATCCATAGTGTACCAAGAAATAAAGAATAAAAATATGTTGCTTTCATTAAAATCAGCGTTACAAACAACAACATGGCATCGCATCTCGTAATCAGCAATCGGGGACCACGAGCTTGAACGTCATTCATTCTTCCCAGCTTTCGTTCGTATAGTAGCCTGTTAAATGGGACCTATTTGGTATCTCTCTTCGCCCCAAAGCTGATCGTCGGTGTTGAGCCAATCCTTAACAGGAACCAGAACGACTTCGCCATCATTCTCTTCACCCTCTGGGCCAGCAATTCCACCGGGTGGAGTCTCGTAATCTTCCTTGAGAGCTGACAAACTAATCGCCTCGATTCGTTGGGCTAATCGCACACGATCAAGAGGCGGTGGTAGCAAATCCACCAGACGCTTCTTGGGCTCATTGAGATAGGCTTGGCTGTTTCCTGCACGAAAGAAAGTGGGCATCGGTACATCTGGATTGATGGGCAGTGGCATACGGTCTATACACAAGCGACCACCCCGTCCCACGCGAGGGCGGTGTCGAAAGCGGAACGTCGGCTCGGGTTTGGCATTCACGAAACTTGTGACGTGTGGTGGAATGCCCTCCCACGACGTTTGGTAGCCTTCCCTTGTGGACAGGGGGTTCAAGAAATTGGGTGCCGGCTCTCCATGATTGTGCCCCGCTATGATGACTGGTTTCCTATTCGATTCTGTTTGACCCCCGCCCATGGCTGTCACTCCTGACATGTACATTGTACTCATACCTCCCCCGTCTGGAAGTGGGGATGTGCTCCTTGATGAAGCGCCTCCGGACTGACTGCCTCGCCTAGCTTTCTTCTTTCGAGACCCATCGTGCACGTCAAAGTGCTTCTCGACATTCATCAAGGCGTCCAATTGACCTTTATCGAGATCTGTTGAAATTCGAGGTCGCCCACTTGTGTCAATTGCTTCATAAATCTTTTGCCGAAACCATTCGCGTTGAAGTAAGACGAGAGCTCGATTGAGCTCTTCTCGTTGCTTGACGAGTTGACACAAAAGTCGAACTTGATCAAAATCCTGTTTCAGTTGCTCCAATTTGCGATACGCCTCCATATCATTTTGTCGTTTCTTACGAAGTTTGTACTTTTCTTTTTCGCGCGGACGAAACACCAAATGAGGATTGGTGTCCTCGCTCGAGGTGACTGGCCAGAACCGTCTTAGGAGTGGACGCTTCAGCTTGGACCTTTTGGAGACCCAATAATTATAGATATCCGTGAGGACATGCTTGATGGTGACCACGCCTGCTTTTGCTTTGATTGGGTACATATGATAGAGTTGTGGAAGCCTTTGTAGAATCAAGTTCTCGGCCTGATCCAGCCTTACAATCGCTTCGAACGCGGTTGCCTTTTCCAAAACATCCATCATGATTTCAAGCATATCAAGTGGTAGCTGCACCGTTCCCTTATCTTCCCCACTAGTACTACTACTATTAGCGGGTCTTTTCTTGTCTTGCCCAGAAGATGTTGTTTGCGCAGAAGATGCTCTCCCAAACTTGGCATTGTTGAGCAGCCAAACTTCGTCCTCGGCGTCAATGACATATTCCAGGGTATCGCGCAACTCCATTTGCGATGGCGTTCGATGCCTCACGTAAGCCACTGGGCATTTGTAGTTGGCGGGAATATCAGTATTGTAAGTTTCCACATCACGAATCTTTGGCACAGGAATGTCGTGCTTGGGTTTGGCCCTGTGGATGGGTGTCTAGTTTTGCAGGATTAGAGAAAGATATCACTTTTAAAAGAAAAAGAGACTAGAAAGACCGACTTACAGTAGCAGCTGCTGCCAGGTGCAGATCCGTGATTGTTTTGACGTTTCCTTCACTGTCTTCATACGAGAGAACGTCGTCCGCTTTTCGGATGATGGCAACCTTTTGATAAACATTCAACGTGGCTTTATGCATCGACATGTTTAAAGAAACGCTGATTACGACGATCGTATTTCATCCACGCCTACAAGTACAGCACAACTATCATGCGGAGAGCAATAACAAGTTGAAAGTCGAAACACCATCCGTGTGACGGCACAGTCACAACTGCCGCCGACGCGGCGTCAAAAATGGAATCCTCTCTCATCATCCTCACACCGCCATGGTTGGCGTCGCTCTCCTTTCGGTCGGAGGCGCGCACAGCTACGATACTGTGGACAGTACTTACGTATGTACAGTACCTTCAATCTGATACGAAGGTACTCGTACGAAGTGTCGGACGTCATCCGAGTGCCATTGCTGCTGGCGCGCGCGACCGTACGATACACACAGACAGTCAGTACCTGGGTACATAAGTACCACCACCGACCGTATGTTGGAGGGAGCTTGCCGTCGCTGGCCATTTTAGTTGCGCAAAGGTATCAAAAGGCCGTATGAATTTGATGCCTGCCTGATGATGCGGGATGAAGAAGAGAATAAGATTGGAAGGGAAGACACACCGTTATATCTATTGCTGCTCTTCCGCAAACAACGACTTGACGCACCCGTCGTTAGTGCTCTAGTTGCAGTGGGCTCTTGTTGTCTACTAGAGAGACAGAACCCACTTGTGTACCAGATTCAGTAGAAGGACTCCAGCGAAAAGCTGCGCAAGATTCCCAGAGAATGGAAAACGAAGGCGCAAACGGCATATCTGCGCCCGGGAGTGTGGAAGACAACCACAATACGTGTACGGAAGGCAGCAGCGAGACGCAAATCGGGGAAGATTCAGAAATATTACTAGAAGAAGGCTTGGTGTCCAATAGTGGTGGGGTTAAGGACGCTGCAGATAATACTCAGAGCGGATTTCGGGCTACTTCTTCTGCGAATTCTTTGGGTATTTTGGGACCCCAGGAGCACAATCCCGACAACAACGACGACGATGACGAAATTGCATTTGCCAAAGCGGATGATGACTATACTGGCGACACTCACTCTTTACGGGATGACGCGGGTGGTGATTTGGAAGCCGTGCGGCCGAAGCGGAGGGACTACGTGGTTGCCTTGAAGGACGAGTTTCACATGCATCCGTCGTCACCTCTGCGATCTTTTGCATCTGTGGAGGAACATTCCATGGACGAACACTCTTTGATGGATACGGATATTGTGATTGGGGATTCTGGAACCATGTCATCAGTAAGATCCGGGAAAGACATGATGCCGAGACAGTGTGGTCATTCCGTATCATTTGGTGATATCGGGGTCAATGATGAAAGCGACGATCACAGCGATGGCCATGAGGATCACAATTCAGGAAGGATGCGTCCACGATCGAATCCGAGACAGTCCAGTAAGCGACGCCAAATGTTTGGTTACCAGGGCGATTCAAGAAAATTGGTGGATCAGCCTAGCCGAATGTCCAGGACGGTGGATTTGGAAACAGGGCGTGATGGAGCTCGGGCGCAGTGTGCATTGGTACGATGAGTCTGAATTGTTGGCTTCTTGTAGGCTAGTAGATTTTAACAGAACGCTTTGTTTCTTCTGCAGATTCGGGATGTCGACGAACGAAATCCTCAGGTGCGACGGCGCCGATTACAAAAGCGCGCGAAGAAGGCAATGAAAAACAATTATTTCTGGGGACTCAGGAAAAAGAAAGCCGATGGTAATGATTCGGATGAAAAAAAGTATGGAAAAGGACGACGGGGCACTATGGGCAGTATACAAAATGGTCTCATGGCCTTCAAATCACGATCCCATATTCCAATGAACGACGATACGCAATACCGGATTGTTTCGGTCGATGTGAGTGCTACGAAAAATGTTAGTAAAAAATGGTGAGGATTTGAACCTGACATTTTTGTTTCCCAGGCTTCGATCAGAGACGAACGCGGAAACTTTGGCTTTTCCCCCGGCTTCTACGACGAGATAATGGCTGGCGACGACGAGCATGGGTGCGCGTGCTTTGGATTCAAACCGAATCAACTTGTCATCACCTACTTGTTTTGGGCATTTCGCAGCAATTTTCTACCCCTATTTCTATCAGCGGCGTCATGGTTTTTCACATTGACAGTTGTTTTCGCATTGATGATATACGGCATCGGTGTGAACAAGCCGTATTGCATAACTGTGGGTGGAAAGGAGTTTGGTGTGTCATTCATGGACGCGTATACTCTCAGCTGGACGACGTTTAGTACTGTGGTAAGTTTTGCGATTTTCTTTTGGCGGCTAGAGACGATAAGTAAGGCTCAACATTGTATCTTGTCAGGGCTATGGACTCGTCCATCCGTCGACATCAGTAACAACAGACCGCGATGAAGTATGTTTCATTATAACCGTGATATGCACATTGGAGTCGTTCATCGGGATTTTGATTGCTAGTTTCTGGAGTGCGATTTTTCTTTCCAAACTGACTCGGATTTCATCCTTTGCCCAAGTAACGTTCAGTGATCCCATTTTGATTCGATACGGTACGGGGGTTGGCAGTAGGACCGAAGACGAAGAAGATGACCACTCTCATTCATCACAAAGCGAGGAGCTTACTGACGGCAGCCGTTCGCTTGACGTCCTGCCTCAGATTCATCGTAGTGAGCTGAGCAAAATCCATTGTCCTGTGCTGGAATTTCGACTTTTGAACAAGCTTCATGGACAACAGCGCGGCGAAATCATTGACGCATCTTTGAACATTGCAGCAAGCGTGGACGCTCGACAAGTAGAACCAAAATTACGGGGCGCAGCGAAGCTGCTTCTTGGAAGGATAAAGCGAAAGCGAAAGGGAAACGGCACTTACAAAGAAATTTTGGACGCGGAACTTCCAGAGAGGGAACAGTGGTCTGCAGCTCACGCCAAGGTTCGCGAAATGTTAAAGACCAACCCCATGGAAGAGAGTAGACGCAGCAAGACAGATGTGGACGAGAACGACTTTGACCCAACCGAGTCACTTGCATCTCGTAAAGTCTTCACCAAAATTTCAATCGAATCCCAAGACCATCCATTCTTCAAACGAGTATGGGTTGGTAAGCATGTCTTGGACCACGAATCACCTCTTTTGAAACCTGAAGCAAAAGAACTGGTCCGACTTAACAATGGCCACTGGCCCCAGATTCTGAACAACGCCAAAGCGGTTCGAGCATGTGTCAAGTTTGACCAGATTTTGGTCAGCCTCTCGGGAACTTCGAACGCAGACTGCAATACCGTCTATTCACAGAAAGTATACGACTACGTGGATCTATGCGTGGGGTATAAATTTGCCAATTGCCTGTACCGAGACACCACTGGCGCCTTGAATGTCGATGACGCATTACTGAACGATGTCCTGGAACAATCAGGTGGCGGTGGTGAAGATCTCTTTGATCGCGTCGAAGTCAGCTCTCATGGGCAGATATTCATCCTCTAGTAGTAGTTTAACCGTAATGAGAAGCTCGGAACTCCAGAAGTTTATTCGATCAATCCTATTTTCCTACTCCAATAGCACCTTGTGTTTGGCCTCAAAGCAACACGCGTTTTATGTAGTACTTGACCACGATGGAAGATCGACAGCTGCAGTTTTGACTACCGGTACTTGGAGTAGGAACAGCAGCTACCACCGGTAGTAAGGTTTTTGAAATAAAACTCGAATACATACTGTCTGTGCGTCATTGACATCCTATTCATCACTATCGAACTATTCTATTCTATTATATTATTATCGTCGCATCGCGTACCGGTAGCTCAATGATGTCTGTACACCGGCCGCTGCTGGTACGCTCTGATTACGTGTGACGGATCGCCACCACAACGCGCACGCGCGCCGCGCTCTCTCACCTCGATGCTACTTCACGACGGTAGAGTGATCACACACATCACACTTCTCGTCTCTTTCTTTGCGTCGTTGCATCTCCAAGTTTGTCTGTCAGATTGTTTCTCACTCTCTCCGATCATCATTGTACTTTACCGATATTCGAATCATGCATCCTGTTAATGCATTCATCGAAAGATAGGTTTACGGGGGGATTTTGACATCGTGATAAGGCATGTACCAGGTACTTGTAGATTGTCATGTCTTCCGAACTGCCATTATCGTCGACGGGCAACGGCAGCCCAACTGAAGCGGGAACTGGAGGACGTGCTGATGAGGCTTCAAGCCAGGCTTTGAACGACGAAGCGCCAGTGGTGTCTTTCTCGGTGGATACGAGTGAAGCTGAAGCGAATGATACTTTTGACTCGTCCTCGAAACTCGCGGAATTGCACAACCCCGACGAGCACCACGAGACATCAATCATCCCCCCGGAAACGTCCAAGAAAAGCCCCGCGAAGAAGACACCGCCGCTTTCGAATTTGACAATAAAATCAGTCATGGATGGTGGCGGCGGAAATCTTGCGGAGCATGGGATCTTATTTTACGATGTTGATCAAGTCTTATCGTCTTCAACACTGAGAGATTGCTCTGCTGGGGAGCATCTGGATAAATATGAAGAAGAAATCGTCATGTCGAACTCATCGGATGACGAGGATCGTCGTAGCTCAGACGCAGACTCTTCTGCACATTCGCCATATATCCGAAAAGTTTCCTTTCGCGGAGTGCGCACGTCGGAACGCGACATTATGGAATCCTTACAATTGCTTGCTGGTGAATCTTCCGACGATCCAAGCGTACAAGGCAGTGTTACTTCCATTACGTCATCTCAAAGTAGCTTGATGGAGGAAGTTTTTGGACCCAATCACAAAGACTTTGCGGACTCTTCGGGGCGTCGTCCAAGTGCCTCGGTTCGGTTCGAGCAAAATCGACGAACATCGTTAGTAAGAGACTTGGAAACAGGAAAGGAAGGAGTCCGAGGCCATCGAGCTGTAAGTTTAAATCATGCGTAGTCTCATGGTAGGATCATTTGATCGACATTCCAAACGGTGGACATTTTCGTGTACTAACCTTTACGACTTTGCAGATTGTTCGTACAGAGTCGAGTTTGACCCCTCAATCTCCTTTTACAAGGCGGAGACGTGGGCTTGGCAAATTGGGGAAAAAACTCGTTAACCCTTTTTGGGGCGTCGAAGAAGATAATGAAAGCGACAATGGTGATGACCCTATGTTATCAAATATGTCAGTACGCGGAAGGCTGGTCGTGAACCGAATACCACACCAGGACGACGTGGATCGCGCCAGCGGTATTCAAGAAGAGATTGGCGACGAGGAATCTCAATCGCAAAATAACAAAACACGTCGAAGATCAACTCAATATCGATTACAAGCTCTGGATGTGAGTTTGACCTATGATTTTAACGTTGGAGTACCCCGCATTCGATTTTGCTAACTCTTCCCCTCTAGTCTTCGATAAAGAGCAATGCGCTGCTCCGCGCGGCGAATCATCTTGGTCTTCACGGTGGAATCAGCATTGGTATCTACGAAGACACTCTTAACAACAAGAACAGTTGCCAGTTGTTTGGTTTTCGTCCGAATGAAGTGGTGTACACGTATCTCAACTGGGCCTTTCGAAGTAGCTTCCTGGCTGTCGCCCTCTCAGCTTGCGCGGCATTTTACTTCTTGACCATTTCCTTCGCCCTCATTATCATGGGAATCGGCTACCACAGACCTGACTGCATCTATGTGAATGGTCAATATTTTGGTGTAACCGGAGGAGCAGATTTCGTGGACGCGTATGCACTCAGCTGGACGACGTTTAGCACAGTGGTGAGTCATTTCCCCTATTTTTGGGTCGGTACCACTGGATTTGTGCTGTAGTATCCCAAGTCTCATGCTCCTCTCTGCTTCTTAGGGATATGGTGCTATCTACCCGGGGACATCCAAGGTATCAGAGGACATTAGGGCTTGTACTGGTATCACTATTTTGACAACACTGGAGTCCTTTGTTGGCATTTTGTTTGCATCTATGTGTGGAGCAATTTTCTTTGCCAAAGTGTCAAGAGTCGCGTCTGTCGCGCAGGTTGAGTTCAGCGATCCGATAGTCATTCGGTACGGCTCAGGCCTCATGGGCGCCGACGATGAAAGCAGTAGCGAGGAAGAAGCAGCCAGAGAAAACGCGAGTGACAGTGGCAGTGGTAGTTTATCGCTAGACGTGGAGTTAGAGGACTCTAAAGGGGATGGTTTCCAATTCACGCCAAGCAAACTGCCATGTCCACTGATGGAATTTCGCGTCTTAAATTCTCGTTCGGGTCATCACGGAGGCGAAATCATCGACGCCACCATGAATTTGGTTGCGAGTATCGACGAAAGTCAGGCGTCCCAGGCCCTCCGAAACGCTGTACGAGGACCGCGCCGGCGGGGGGAAAAGGGGAAACGACGCGGCCTTAGACGGCAAGGAGCAGGGTCTGCGACAGGCGCATCCTTCATTGCATCAACTCGTGATCGTTTAGAGAGGGCACAAGAAACACTTCGATCGTTGATTACAAGCACTCGAGTTCACCAGACCATGGAGGAAGATCCCACGGGGAAACTAGTGGCCAAAAAGATCTTTGTCAAGTTGGAACTTGAATCGCAGGAACATCCATTTTTTAAAAGGGTGTGGCATGTGAGGCATGTTCTTGACCAGCACTCCCCTCTTTTGAGACAAGAAGCTAAGGAACTTATCCGTCTCAATGGGGGTCATTGGCCCGTTGAAATGAATACTCCAGAAGCAGTTCGGGCGAGCGTGCATTTCGACCAGATTGTTGTCAGTCTCTCCGGTACTTCAAACGCCGATGCCAACTCTGTGTACGCGCAAAAAGTTTACGAATACGTGGATTTGTGTGTGGGCTACCGATTCTGCGATGTTCTATTCCGGGATTATGATGGTACCATTCAGGTTGATCACTCGCTACTCAATGATGTAAAGGAGCAAAACGGCGGTGGTGGAGAAGATTTGCGAACTAGGGCCCAGGAGAAGAGACACAGTCATATAATGATCCTCTAACCTATCGTCGAAGGTAGTTGACAAGGCTGGGCTTCGCCCGAGTGCCAAAATTATCACCAAAAGTTGTGGTAGCAGCATGCCGCCCCTAACTTTTGAATGGACCAAAGCTACATTTGTTGACATGTAGTATCATTTGAGCTTTCTTCGCTGCTCCAGTAACAATTACCGTAGTGAAGCAGCACCGTTTTCACTTCATTCTTTCAATGACAAAAATGGTGACTCCCTCTCTCGACTAATTTCTTCCAGGGAAAATAGATCCTCCGGCTTTGCAACATGCCAACTCCGAATGAATAATGCGCTGTCTCTGGCGATGGCTCCACGTGTGCACACCAATCACATGATTCGCCCCAAAGTCCGAGGGGCCACGTATGTCAGCAATCGTTAATTGAAAATAGCTGCGACAAGTTATTCTCCAATCAAAATGCCGTTTCCCTAGAGAGGGACGCAGCGGTCCGGAGCCAACAAAATAAAGCGATGAATCACGATCTCGTCATCGCAAGATACGTTGCCTCCTTTTCCTCTTTGTGTTGCCTGTCGTTGCTGACGGAAAGGCGAATCCATCGTCTGCCAGCTCCCATCGCTTTTGTTGTTGTGGCGGGAGTCATCGGGCCTTTGGCGTGGCAAGCTAGCACATTGGCGTCCAAAGGCTTCCTTCCGCCAGGGTCGGACACATAATTTTCCACATCACCGAGTCCGAAATCGTTGTACTAATTACGCAAGGTTATCTTGAAAGCAACAACGATGAAGCGTCCATTAGGAGCGATTGTGTGCACTAGTATCGCGATGATGGGTGGTACCGAGGCCATGGTTTCGACATCGTCGGCGAGAACTTCGATCAAACGATCAGCGATGAGTTCGTACACAGCGCCCTCCCCTCTGGTTCAGCCCAAAGGCACTACAAAGGAGTCACGAATAGCTGATAATTTGTTCTATGAAGACGATTTAGATGACTGGGACGAGGAAGATATCGAAATGGAAGTTAACAGTTTCCAGGAACTCCAAAGATCCACCGGGTCGGAGATTTTAGATTCCGATCTTCAGTTTCAGATTGATCAAGCATCGGATTATCCTAATCTATTTCTCGATGCACACATTAGCGATGCATCTTATCTCGAGAAGGTGGCCATGGCTAGCATTCCAGAACAGCTTCCTCGTCCCGCCGTCAACGCGCTCCGCAAGGCGAAAGGTCTAAACTACGCTACTGCACGGGTTAGCCCGGAAGAGGAAATCGAACTTGCCAAGATGATTCAGCAAGGGGTCAAGCTTCACCGTTTGCGATCCGACTTTGAGGCCAAAGAAGGCCGCAAGCCGACGCGTACGGAATGGGCAAAGGTCGCTGGTCTGAATTCCGCCAAGCAGCTCAGAAGACACGTTGCCAACTACCGTAGGGCCAAGCAGCTGCTTGTATCGGCCAACATTGGCCTGGTTCATGCGGTAGTGAAATCGCAGTCCGGTAAAATCCGCAAGTCCGGACTCTCGTTCGACGAACTTGTGCAGGAAGGCAGTCTCGGATTGCTTCGAGCGGCAGAGCTCTTTGATCCGAATCGGGGTCTGCGCTTTAGTACCTATGCTACAATCTGGATCAAGGGTCAACTAAGCAACTCGCACGTTGTGGAACCTATCCGCCTGCCGAAACGCGAAAAGAACAAATGGAACAAGATCATGAAAGCTCACAGCGAGCTTGTGGAACAAAATGGTGGAGATTCTGAGCCGACTGTGGAAGAACTCGCTAACCACGTTGGCATGTCCGTTTCCGACGTGATGGCGACCAAACTCAAAATGAGTCAGGTATCGCAAGTCTTGAGTCTCGATTATCAATATAATTCTCAAAGCAGAAGTGGTACAGAAAGCTCCTCCAGGAACACACTGGAGAACGACAAAAACTTCATGGCCGATGTCGACCTAGCGGAACGAACTCAAATGCATGCCGATGTTGTAGCGGCCATGGCTCGGAACTTAGACGCTCGCGAAGCGCGACTGGTACGTTTGCGATACGGTTTGGCAGATGGTCGCCAACGATCTTTGGCAGAATGTGCCGAGGCCATGGGGATCAGTCACACCTACGCACAAAACATTGCTTCTCGGTGCTTGAAGAAGTTGCGAGAAGCCTCGGACGCAGAAAGTTTGGAGGAGTATCTTTTGACAATCGCATAATACTAAATAGTCAAATACTCCTGATAATTTATTCTAACAACTATTCTTAGCAAAGGCTAAGATGTACATCATCTAGAAGTTTGAGCTATCATCATCGCACAATAACTACCTTAGATGTTGCATCTCGACATCGGTCTAATAAGTGCCATGCTGCCCTCGGCCGCGTCTGTACGATGCCCGTTGTGCATAGAAAACAACGCACGGGACGACGGTATGATGATAGCAGCAGTGTGAAAGACGAGCTCAAGGACTGTGCTTCTCGGTTTTGCAATCGGTGTCAAGAAGCATCGCCGTCGGCAGGAAAAGTATTAACAACGAGAAATAGCAGATAAACACTCTTTGAAACTTCAGTACCATATGATTACTTGCCCATTTCTGGAAATTAATCCTATCCTACAATCTACGAATACAAATATGGGTCATTTTGGAGTTGTGGAAGCAAACTTCCTCACCTCAACGGTATCAGGACGGCACCTGCGTGCGCGTAGCACCACAGGAACGACGATTAAAATGTCTTTGTCCCGTTTACCTTGGGACTATTGGTGATGGCGTGCAGATAAAAACACCGCATCACAAAAGTCGACGGTCGAGATCGGCATTAGTTGAGTTCGTCGGTCTTGCCTTTGCCGCCGCCACCACCGTCACCTTCACCGCCACCTGGTTCGATGGTAGCATCGCATTGGATGGTCGAGTCCGACACGTCATAACAACCAAGGCCGTTCAAAACACCACCAAGGGTGGTGATAACGTTGAAAGGTTGTCCGGGGATGAAAGTAATTGTAGCATCGGTTACGAAGTCGGGAGGGAGAGTCTGTCCGGTGACATCAAAAGTTATCACTTGGGGTGGCAACAGTTCAGGCACTTCAGATAGGACAACAATCGACAAAAACTCCAAGGCCAAAGTTCCATCGATCCCAATCGCCGCAGCATCCAAGCTGATGGTGAAACCAACTTGAGGGTTGACACCGAATCCAATGGTTCCTTGAGAAAGATTCTCGAACTCAATCAGCTGGAAGGATCCAAAGACATCCAAGAGGTACAACTGCTGAGAGCAAGAACTGTGGAACAGAACTTGCTGCAGTAGCGCTTCAGGAGTTCCAGCGCTGTTGATAGTCCATACCTCAAGGTACATGTTCGCTGTAACCTTGATCTGAGCTGGATCGGTGGCATTGAAACGACCACCCGGAACCTCGACTGGACCTTCGAAAAAGACAACAGTGTTTTTGTCGTCGTATGCTCTGATGTAGTATGTACCATTGTTGGGAACCGATGTAGGTCCTCCATTGAAGTCACTGCAAGAGAACTTTTGCTCAGGCCAACCATCTGGGGGCAGGGTCACATTTCTGATACAAGTGCAGGTATCAGGGTCGACACCTGGGCAACGTTTAAGAATAGAGTCCTCACAAGGTTTGAGGTCCACACGGAACAACATGCGCCAGGGTCGCTCTAGGCAGCGGTCGAAGTTGCATGGAATGAGAGGACATTCGGGGATGATATTTATCTCGACATCGCAGCTTCCAGTTGGGGCGGGAGAGCTGGGGCTTGGCATAGGACTGGGAGGAGGCGTCGGAGGAGGAGTGGGTGGTGGAGTCGGAGGAGGAGTGGGAGGAAGCGTTGGCGGGGGTGTTGGTGGAGGCGTTGGCGGTGGAGTAGGAGGGGGCGTTGGCGGGGGTGTTGGTGGAGGCGTTGGCGGTGGAGTTGGAGGAGGAGTGGGGCTGTCAGAGGGGGCAGGCGTAGGTGGCTGCGAGCCAGGAGTAATGGTGAAGACGATTGATTCCTGGTCTTCACATATGTTTCCTCCTGGCATGGCAGCATTGGCGTAGGCAGTGGCGTTGTACTCGCCCCCCAAGCATACATCCACAATCTCCGACACAAGCTCATCATAGCACATCCCAGGCTCGATAATGGGCTGAATTTCTTCGAGCAAGTCACTCATCGCACCATTGAAGTAGAAGAGAAACTCGTAGAGATTTTGCGCCTCAATTGAATCATTGCATACTGCAAGCCCGTAAACCACTTCTTGGAAACAGTTTGTGATGTCGGTTTCGATGCAGCTGTAGCCGACGAAGTCAACGGATGCATAAGAGTTCTTCAAGAAGAGGTTACGGTCATCACATGAAGTATCAATCTTGAAAGACTGAACCACCGCCCCTCCGCTGCTGACAGTGACGTCCATGCAATCAGGCAAGCACGAGGTACCATCGCCAATCATGATCTCAGAACCGACAACAACAGTCTGAGTCACAGCGGCTGTGGTAGAATCGCATGGGAAGAAACTGATGGTAGCATCAGCAACAGGTCCGGGCATATCCACGCAGCCAGGAAGACCACCGCATGTCTTGCCGGTGTATACGAAGTTCAGCTCCTTGACACAGTCTGGACACATGCAAAACTTTTCGTCGACCGCAGGGAGCTCGTCGCAGGGCATGATGAGACCAGTATCAGGCATGACATAGGTACAGTTCAGGATAAGATCAATTACACATGATCCCGTTGGAGCCGAGGACGGAGGAGCGCTGGGGAAACTGTCCAATGCCTGGAGGTAGTTCGCCCAGTATGCTGACGCATCATTGGTGGCATCTCGTCCTTCACCAGTTCTGACAGAACTTCTTTCTGTTTGTCCCCAGACCACTGACATGGCCGTAAGGAGAAGGAGAATCTTCATCTTGTTTGTTGTCAATCGATGCCTAATGAAGGATGTTAATGGAGTGCAAGAGGGGAAATGTCGCTCTAATGGATGAAGTGTGAGCGGATGCGTCCAATCGCAAAATAGCCGCCCAGCCCTGGCACTTTGTGGTGACCAGAAGGATCGCCAGAATGAGTGTAAAAGAATTTACTTGCGATTTTCGCGCAATCAAAAATATATGAGATTGTATACCCTAAAAAGAACGACGTACTTTGACGTACTTTGGTAATTAGAAGGCAAGGAATTTTCTGTGACTGCACACACGATAGAAGGGGGCTCCAATTAAGTGCAACGTCTGCGCGCACCATAACGCCGATTTTATTATATCCTCAAGTAATGTTAAAACTGTATCAATGATTACATGATTCCCATTTCTGGAAGTTAATCCAGTACCCTACATTCTATCTAAAAATACAAACATGCTCACTGTGGAGTTGTTGCAGTCATATCCACCTCAGCAGTGGAAGACGGCACCCGCGTAGCACCACCAGGAGCGTCGAATGGATTGTTTTGTCCCGTACGACTATTGGGGATGACATGCTGACATGCTGACAACACCTCAATACAAAGTTGACGGTCACGATCGTCAGCAATTAGGGCAGTTCGTCGGTCTTGCCTTTGCCGCCACCACCGCCGCCGCCGCCGCCATCGCCGCCATCACCACCTGGTTCGACGGTAGCATCGCATTGGATGGTCGAGTTCGAAACATCATAACAACCAATGCCGTTCAAAACACCACCAAGGGTGGTGATAACGTTGAAAGGTTGTCCAGGGATGAGAGTAATTGTAGCATTGGCTACGAAGTCAGGAGGGAGAGTTTCTCCGGCGACATCGAAATTGTTCACTTGAGGCGGCAACAGGCCAGGCACTTCGGAAAGGACAACAATCGACAAAAACTCCAAGGCCAAAGTTCCATCGATCCCAATCGCCGCAGCATCCAAGCTGATGCTGAAGCTTACTTGAGGGTTGACACCGAATCCAATGGTTCCTTGAGAAAGATTCTCGAACTCAATCAGCTGGAAGGATCCAAAGACATCCAAGAGGTACAACTGCTGAGAGCAAGAACTGTGGAACAGAACTTGCTGCAGTAGCGTTTCAGGAGTTCCAGCGCTGTTGATAGTCCATACCTCAAGGTACATGTTCGCTGTAACCTTGATCTGAGCTGGATCGGTGGCATTGAAACGACCGCCCGGAGTTTCGACTGGACCTTCGAAGAAGACAACAGTGTTTTTGTCGTCGTATGCTCTGATGTAGTATGTACCCTCGCTGGGAACCGATGTAGGTCCTCCATTGAAGTCACTGCAAGAGAACTTTTGCTCAGGCCAACCAGTTTCGTCAAGGGTCACATTTCTGATACAAGTGCAGGTATCAGGGTCGACACCTGGGCAACGTTTAAGAATAGAGTCCTCGCAAGGTTTGAGGTCCACACGGAACAACATGCGCCAGGGTCGCTCTAGGCAGCGGTCGAAGTTGCATGGAATGAGAGGACATTCGGGTACAATATTGATTGCAACGTCACAGCTTCCAGTTGGGGCAGGAGAGCTGGGACTTGGCATAGGACTGGGAGCGGGGCTAGGCGGAAGCGTCGGAGAAAGGGTTGGCGGCGGCGTTGGTGGTGGAGTCGGAGGAGGCGTTGGCCCAGGAGTGGGCTGAGCCGAGGGGGCAGGAGTTGGTGGAGCCGAGGGGGCAGGGGTTGGTGGAGCCGAGGGGGCAGGAGTTGGTGGAGCCGTGGGACCAGGAGTGGGTTGAGCCGAGGGGGCAGGAGTAGGAGGAGGCGTTGGCCCAGGAGTGGGTTGAGCCGAGGGGGCAGGAGTTGGTGGAGCCGAGGGGGCAGGAGTCGGTGGAGCCGAGGGGGCAGGAGTCGGTTGAGCCGAGGGGGCAGGAGTTGGTGGAGCTGAGGGGGCAGGAGTCGGTTGAGCCGAGGGGGCAGGAGTTGGTGGAGCCGAGGGGGCAGGAGTGGGTGAGGCCGAGGGCTCAGGACTGGGCTGCCGGGATGGTGGAGTACTGGGGAAACTGTCGAAAGTCTGGATGTAATTCGCCCAGTAGGCAGACGCATCATTGGTGGTGTCATCTCGACCTTCACCAGTTCTGACAGAGCTTCTTTCTACTTGTCCAAAGACCGCTGACACGGCCGTAAGGAAAAGAATTATCTTCATCTTCTTGTTTGTTGTCAGTTGATGTGCGATAAAGAATGTTAACAGAGTGCAAGAGGGGCAGTGTCGCTAAAAAATCAAATTGTGAGCGGAACCCACAAATTGTAAAATTGCTGCCCACCCCCGTCTCGTGTGGTGTGCACGATCGGTAAGGTAAAAGAAGGTACCTTTTTAGCGAATGAGCGATTCTTGCGTTGTTGACAATTTGTGACATCATACGATATATATACTCTAAGACGAATGTACTTTGGTAACTAGAAGACGAGGAATACTCGCCTTCTTGAAAATACGATACAACCGGTCCAATTATGTGGAGTATAGCCCACACACACAACGCAATTTTCATGCTATCCTCACGGTTGTA
The DNA here is from genome assembly GCA_951394045.1 of Nitzschia sp. DOCU1. Classification (NCBI taxonomy): domain Eukaryota; phylum Bacillariophyta; class Bacillariophyceae; order Bacillariales; family Bacillariaceae; genus Nitzschia; species Nitzschia sp. DOCU1. Next base: position 777,716 of record OX595988.1, on the reverse strand, counting down.
TGATATAATAAACTTTGGGCTTATTTATCGGAATATCTAAATCGCGCCATTTCCGAGACCGGCGACCAACGCCCGTTTTATGGCTATCATGTGATTTTTTGCACGCAAATAGTCATAGTATCATACTATCGATAGAGTCGTAGTCTATCATGCCTGAAAGTCTCAACACAGACAGTACAGGTACAGACAGTTAGTATCGTACCAGGTACGAAGTATTAGTGTTGGTAGATGGCATGGGTAGTCACGACCTCAGCTCGTTTGAGCCTCTTTGTCCGTCGCTGTCAATTTCAGCGACGAGACGACGGATCTAATAATTGATTGACCTTCCTCGTTCTTGTGTTGTTGTGGTGGTGGTGCTGGGATTAGTAACAATTATTTTGATGGTCCTTCATAATTTTTTTAAGCTATGTCAGATGTTGGTGCCGGTGGGATGACGTGGCGGTTCCTAAAGAAAGATAGCGTCTCGTGGGGCCACCACATTCGTACTTCTTTCTAGTATTGTTATTCCTGATGAGTCCCTACTACTACGAGTTTTCAGAATGAGGAGGAGGAGGAGGAGGAGGATCTCGATGACCATAATCATCATTTCGGATGCATTATGGAATGTGCCGAGAGGGAGCGCGTCATCTGTTGTTGGATTGTTGGCAAAATAGTAGTACAGCAGTACTACTAGCACAACAAGAAGCGCAAAGAAGAAACTCTTGCTGGTGCTGCTTTTGGTGGCGGCGGTGGTCATTCTTTTTCATGGCTGATGTTGCTGGTGTTCTTGGTGCCTGGTGTGTGCATGTGCCAGCAGTTCTTGTTGAGGATAATGGGGATCATCTGCTGCTGTCGTCCTCTTCAATGCTGGCATCTTGTGCCGCTGTATGGTTGATGGGTTTTCCGTGATAAGCATGACTTTGAAGAATCAAAGGGTACTTACTACTATCTTTGCCGCTGGTGGGGCGTGTACTACATCTAATGACGATGTTAACCAGCACCACCATTTCATGGTTGGCGCGCCTGGGGATTGCTGAATGATTTTGGTGGCTTCTTTTCGAAATTGTTCTTGATACTGTCATGCTGCTGTTGGCGAGACGGCGGGGTGTGTTATGTTCATGGTGGTGAGCCTTTGCTGGGCGTGGGATATTGTTGAGTTCCACAGAGCCTTCTTCTTGCAGCGGCAGTGCCATGCCGCTTATGATGCAAATCAATCTTCTTGCTTCTTGATCTCGCTGAAGAATGATGAATCAACTTTTGGGAGGACTTGCTCCTTGTTTGCTCCTTGTTGATCGTGATCATCATGATCATTCAATTTTTCTTCTTGCTCCTGCTGCCGCCCCCGCTGACGGAAGAAGCTCGTGGAATCAGTCCGTGCTGTTGGTGGTAGTAACGGCAGCTTCCTGCTGCTGTGGCTTGTTGATGAACTTCACCAAGATATTATCTCCCCATAATACAAAGGAGAGGTTATTGTCGTTTGTGTAGCCATGTGCTACTATAGTGCGTAGTCTTCGCTGTTTAACTACAATAGCCATGACTTGAGACTCGACTCGGAGAGAATAGGACGACAGAATAGCATTCAGATCAGTTTGTACGTCATCCGTCATTTGGGATTCGCCATTTTTGGATAGCACAAAAGGTGCTGCACGCAGAAGGGGTTAACTTCTCTCGAGTCCAGCGGTGAGACTATCATATTAGCATTATTATTGCCATCTAGCCTCTTCCATAAGACTATCTTTCTCCATCGTCGAAGGAAAGGCGGGAGAGAAACGGGAATATGATTCAATCGGAAGAATGAGAGACGACGGAACATCCTTGGTAAGCGCGCAACCAGCGCTCCCCTCGGTAGATGGAAGGGAAGACGAAGCGTTGCTTCGAGCAGAACTGGAAAAGGAATCCACTATTCAGAGCCCTCGAGATCAGAAGGATGATGCTGAAAAGCATGGTTGGATGGAGCCATCCCTGTTTCATGAGGCTGCAGAAGCAACGCTGATTTCTGCCAGTGTCTTTGCCCTGGCGGATCTTCGAAGCCTCGCTCACAACAAGCTCATCTCAAATGAAGACGCGGAAGAAGTTCTTAAGCTTCCCATCACGCTCAAGAGGCTCCGAAGCCTGGAAGCGAAGCATCACGAGCACTGGAAAACATTCAAGAGTGGAGATTTCACAACGAACGCTGAGGCGGTCAAAAAGATCCTCGAGGTCCCAGCGGACATGGAAGTTCACCACGTGGGCGACGAAAATGCGATCCAAGAGTGTGTCCACTATATAGGACGCAGTCATTTTCGAGGCAGAATCGTGCTGGCCTTTCGGGGCACTGTGACTACGAACGACTGGGTGCAAGATTTCAAGCTAATGGTGGCCAAAATACGTAATCCACTCGCTGGCGTTTCAGGCCAACCCGCCACCGTGGGCATTCACATGGGATTCCGGAATTTCATGCTGAGAACAAAGCTCAATTCTACCGTAACGAGCTTAGTTTCACCTCTAGCTGGCGCCAAAAACGACGCTGACGAAAATATTGTCAAATCAATGGCGAACATGGAAAAGGAGGATACCGAGAGAGGCCTTTCGAAAATGGAAATTATAATCAACGAGTTACGGGCGATGAAGAAGAAGTATCCCAACGATCCCATTTTCGTCTGTGGTCACAGCTTGGGCGGAAGCCTCGCTTTGATAGCATCATTGGGAATCTGCGCGGATGCAATACTGGGCAAGATTCCGCCGAGTGCTCCTTCAGGTATGACCCCAGTCACATGTTATACCGTTGGTAATCCTAAACCTGGAGATGGCGACTTTTGCAAAGCACTGGAGTATTTCGAGCGACACAAGACTCTACGTTGTTGCGTGATGCACAACACATGGGATGTTATTCCAATGCTGGCCACCAATGTGGCGCTGACGGAAACAGGATTTTGGCATCCTGGTTGGAGGATACTGCTGTACAAGGATCGGTGTGAAATTGGCCGTGGTCGAGATAAAGTCTCGCAAATCCACGAGGAGGCAGAAAATCCTCAGTGTGCATGTGGGTGCTGCCGATGCTGCTGCTGTCGCCGGCAAAATAGTGAAGCCATGTGGAACCTTCCCAAAGGTTTCAATGTTTTGAAAGCTGCAAAAGCTTTGGGCAAGCAACGTCTCCATACGCACGACCACCGTGAGTACCTAGATCGTATCTTATTTCAGCAGAAGTACCTCCGTGGATTGAAACTGAGTTCCCTGTACGAGGAAATGTGGGCCGAAACGATAGATGGCGAGGACGACGATAAGAGTACCACGGGTCGTCACGAAGAACTTGCTGGAAATGCTTTCATGGAGGACATTTGTGACGTGATTGATGTGTGACAGGACATGCCTGGTGCAAGAAGGATCAAGCATGCTCGCTGGCCATCCCCTAAATCACTGGTGTTCGCTTACTCGGAGTGCAGTGACTGTCACTTGGGTGGGCGGCACTGCAGTGGTCTCAACTAGCCAGGGTGGCAGGTATCGCTCGTCAAGGTAGTTGCTAACTGGATATTGCGTACTCTACGTTGCTCTCACTATCTAGAAAGGATGCAGTAGATGCAGTAGGTTGGCGACCTATGCCATTTACGGTAACTCTGGATGCGGCAATGCTAGGTCCAATTTGACGACTCCGAGTTGCATCCAAGCACGTGGTCAAACGAGTCGTCACCTGTTTTCAATGTTTTGGGCTTCTCTCTTTTTTTTGCGATTTTCTTTTTGGGCTTCGCCACTGCATCCCATGATTCCGATGTCGGTGGCAGATCATCCCATCATCGGATACGAACTCCCAAAGTGTAGACGTCCTTCTCGTCGACACTTTATTGGAGAAAGGGAGCCTCTCTGACCTACGACGGGCATTGCATCTTGGGCACAATTCTCTAAAGCACAGACTTGTGGAAATGGCTGATGAACAACCGAAAGAAGACTCAAAATATGGAACACAAGATCTTTCCTTATTCAACGAGGCGGTCGAGGCGACGCTCATGTCAGCTAGCATCTTTGGGTTGGCAAATCTTCGATCGCTTGCCCGAAAAAATCCACCTGTGCTTTCCAAAGAGGACGCAGAGGAAATCTTAAAGCTTCCTATAGACGGAGTGCGATTTCGTGAGTTAAGCAAGAAACACTTCGCGCTTTGGCAAAAGTTCAAGGATAAGGACTTTATTGGAAATACAGACGCGTACAGAACAAAGCAACAAATAAAGGAAAACATTGTGATCGAGTACATGGAAGACGAAAAGGCCAACAAGGAATGTGTCCACTATATCGGTTACAGCGATCGACGCAAAACGATCACCTGCATCTTTCGGGGGTCGGTTACACTAGAAGATTGGTCACAAGATGCAAGAGTTGTTATGGCTCGAATGCCCAACCCTCTGGGTCCTTTGGAAGAACTACCCGAAACTGTTGGTGTTCATTTGGGATTCAAAAACTATTGGCTTGGAACTAAAAGAATGCTAGAATCCTTAGTTCCAAAGGCTGTGACGGAAAACTTGGGAAGTTTACTGGGAAAGTCGACAGAGGACGCCAAAGAAAACGAACCGCCTACTCGAATGGAGATTGTCTTGGACCAACTTCGCGAAATGAAGCGACGGTTCCCTACCTACAGTATTCTTGTGCAGGGCCACTCTCTTGGCGGCGCTTTGGCACTGGTTGCAACTCTTTCCATCGGTTCCGATCCTGTTCTCTCGGAAATCCCTCCAGACGCTCCGCCCGAATGGGTACCCGTGACCTGTATCACAGTTGGAAACCCAAAGCCAGGAGACGGCGACTTTTGTCGGGCCATGGAACATTTGGAGCGTACCAAAAAGTTGCGGTGTTGTGTCATTCACAATACTTACGACGTAGTTCCGATGCTAGTGACCAACTTGACGAAAAGCGAGGCAGGATTTTGGCATCCTGGATGGCGCGTATTGCTCTACAAGCGCCGGTGCGAGTTCGGCCGGGGTCGAGAAAATAAGGCAATGTCCCACCTGGAACCCAGTAACGACCATCCCGACGTTGTAGCCCAAACCGGCTGTTGCGGCTGTCGTCCACCCAAGAGCGACGAGGACAACCGGTCGGCCTGGGAAATTCCTGCAGGATTCAACCCCATTCAGGCCGCAAAGAACTTGGCCAAGAACCTCAATGTACACGATCACCGCGAATACTTGGAGCGCTTGCTGAACCAGCAAGAACAGCTTGAAAAAATTCGGCTCAATGACTTTTATCAGGACATGTGGTCCGAGACTGTGGAGTCCAAAGTGAAGCAAAATCTTTCCAACCCGGCAGTCGAAGAAGTTGAAGATATTGAGGAATGTTGAGAGGAGCTTGTTGCGCTAGCACTGGCGTGCAATACGTCTGCGATACCAGTACAAATCAGACGCATTTCAGGCGGTTGGCCTGCAACCCAATACAAAGCATATCACAAACTGGACCAAACTTCAGTTTTTTGTTTACAAAGCCTTCATGTGCTTCTCCTTGTCGCTAGCGATACTCCAACACGATGGTTGGAATCTTGTTTCAGATCAAAGTCCCAGTCCATACCGACTTGATTTCCTACCTCTCGCAAAAAGTCCTGTGTAGACGAAGGTAGTTTGTAGCTAATCAGTAGATACCGCCCAATACCTGGTCGAAGGATTTTGGTAGCTCCACGATATAGTTGTTCAATGGGCCCATTCCAGCCTTCTGAACAAAAGAGAGCGTCGCTCAACCCCTTGTCTAACACCATGTCAAATTGGCGGTTCGGAAAGAAACGTTCGAGTTCAGCGGCATTTCCACACACGTACTCTACCGACGATCCATAGGTCTCCTTGAGCTGGTCTAAACACGTTTGAGAAGTATCTAGAAGAACTAGTCTCGCGTTCTGGCGACTTGCAAGAATGGTTCCAGGAAGTTGTGAATTGCCGCATCCTACCAGCAAAACGTGAGCATCTCGTTCCGGCACGTAGGAGGCAATACGATCCAGCGGCACGCTTGCGTGCCATTCCAAGATTTCAGGGCGCTCTTTATAAAAGGCATCCCACTCGGAGGGTGCCGAAAAGTCAAACGAGGCACCAACAGAATGCAAGATGGTAGGGCAAGTCTGAGATGCCCCTCGGCGAATGGTACGCTCAGTCAAAGGGGTGAAGCTCTGGACCCCTACTGCCCAGATCGCCAAACTACAAGAAATCCAAAGAATTTCTTTCATATTCATGATTGCTGCAGTCTTTGGGCATCCAGCCTACCGTAAGGATCCAACAAAGCCGATGACGATGACGGATGAGAGTGAAAGTCATGGTCAAAATGAAGTGATGAAGCTTTCGAAGATGACGAGGAGATCTCGGCGAAAACCGCGACTCTAGATGTAGTCGGAGCAGTCCGTAATAGATTCCTTTGATCAATTCCTATTGGTACACGTGTTCCCGAATATGATGTCAGCTGTGGTTCTTGGATCTTTGATGACTGTTGGGCGTCTGTCAGTCATTTGTCCTCCAAGATTGCCCGCCGATAACCCAAACCATTCTCGTCACGACACAAATCATCTGCTTTCTCATTTTGCATTTGACTTGTCATTGACCATGGTTGCCAATTCAAACTCTTGCATCCCGCTTACGGCCCCTGTAACGGCCCAGGTTCCTTCCCTCCCGAACACAACTCGCGGAGAACCCTGTCCACTTGCCGGCGACGGTGGTCGTCTCAACGCTGGCAAGTCGATTCTCGCGTATCCAAGCGGTAAACTTTGCGTTGTGCGTTGCTTGAACGAGGGAGAAACTTTGCCAAACTCGAAGCACCCCACATTGGTTTATCGCGGACACCAGTATGCTACTTCCTCCTGCAGCATTAGCACCTCAGGAACCTATGTAGCTTCTGGCGACTCGCGTGGCAAACTGCGAGTCTGGGCCTTGGATCACGAGGAGCATCTCTGTAAGTTGGATACTCAAGGATTGTCTTCTGCCATTCGCGAGATTGCCTGGGATGGAGAATCGAAGCGTATTGCCTATGCTGGAGAGCGTCTGGACAATAGCTCCATTTGCACCAGCGCCATCCAATGGGATACTGGCGTCACTCAAGGACAGCTCTACCAGCATCTCAAGGGTAAATCGTGTGCTGTCGCTTTCAAGCCAAATCGCCCTTTCCGTATCGTGACGGGAGGACGAGAAGATGGCAAGCTGTATTTTCACAAGGGTCCTCCCTTCCAAAAGATTCCCATTGAAGGTGACAAGCCATGTGAGACGGCCCACAGCAAGCCTGGAGTGACCTGTGTCAAATACACATCGGATGGAGAACTAGTGGCGTCGGTCGGAAGTGATAAGGGTCTTTACATTTACGATGGAAAGGATCTCGGCCTCGTGTCCAAGAAAGAAAATATCCACGCTGGAACTATCTATGCTTGTGCATGGGCCAGCGATAACAAGAGCCTCATGACTGCATCAGCCGATGGAACCTGCAAGCTCTTTGAAGTATCTTCGGGGGGTTCGTCCATCACGGAAAAGCACACCTGGAAGGTGGCCGATCACATGCTTGGCAAGGTTTGTGACAAACCACCCAAGGGTGGGATGCAACTTGGTTGCACCTTTGCAGGCGGAACCATTCCCGTCTCGGTCAGTACCAACAACCAGCTGGCCATTTTGCCCATGCCGGGCGACAGTAAGGGCATTGAAATCTTGACGGGGCACAACGCACCGATTGGTGCCATTGCCTTTGACCATGCTGGTGGCGTATTCTATACGGGTGATAGTGATGGCATCCTTTGCAAATGGGATTTGAAGAAGATCAAGGCACTGGAGCGCATTTGCCCCGCTGACAACAAGGACTTGGAGTACCGAATTCATGGAGGCGCGATATCCGGCATGACTGTCTTGAATGACTCACAATTGCTCAGTGTCGGATGGGATGACACTGGATATTACACCAAGGGTGGCAAGTTGCAATCCGGGAAGCTTGATATTGGTGCCCAGCCATCATGCATCTCGACAGGCAAGAATATCACTGCCATTGCGACCGTCAAGGGTCTCTTGATCCTCAAGGATGGCAAGGCTACGGGTGGTATCATCCCGTTGAAGTACGATGCCAACTGTGTTGTCGTCTCGAAGGATGATTCAAACATTTTTGTAGGCGGAAATGACAACAAAATCTACGTTTACACAAGCAGTGGATCAGAATACAAGGTCGTTGAAGACGGCCACCTCAAGCCGGTCACCGCCTTGGCGGTGTCTGACGATGGCACCATGTTGGCGGCGGGAGATACGCGTGATGTCTGCGTCTACAGTTTGCCGGACATGAAACCAATTATTGGCAAGTCTCGTTGGTGTTTCCACCTTCAAAAGATTACTGCGTTGGCTTTCTCGCCTGACAGCAAGGTGATAGCTAGTGGAGGAAGTGATGACTCGATCTACCTCTGGTCTTTGGAAAAGAACTCCAAGCGCATTCATTATCAATTTGCGCACCGTGGTGGCGTGGTGGGTTTGGCCTTCAAGAAGGACGCAAGTTACACTTTGGTGTCTGCCGGGGCCGACTCGTGTATCGTGCAGTGGGATATGGCTGCCGACATCAAGAGCAAGTTTGTCTAGAGTACGCTTCATACTTTGTTCAAAATATATTAATTTAAAAAAGGAAATAGAACATGATTAGCTTTCTTCTTGACTCTTGATCGCCAGAACGCCTTCGTCGTAGAGTGATTGCGCAATGGCCACCTTGTCTTCGATGGTGTCATGGTACAAATCATTTACGAATATCCAGTGTGGCTCCACGGTCGTCAAGAGCTGCTCGAGTGCTGGTCCATCGTCCATTTCAAACTCCATAGGGCTTAAAGGATTCCCGTGGTATTCCCTTGAGTTATCACCACAGTGGTAAACTACTGCCTTGTCATCTTCGATGACAAGTCGAGCGACACCGGGTCGCACCAAACGACACAAAGTATTTGGTAAGACATCCCGCCCCTCGTTCTTGTCTTCGCCTTTGCACGTCTGCTCTTTTTCTTCCCTTGTGAGTGCAAACGGCTGACGATCCGACATGAAGCGCTTAGCGAGCTGATCACAGGCCACGTCAATCATTTCGTACGCCTATCATCAGAAGCCATTTGGTTGGTGAGACAAGTTTTAACAGACGAAGCCGGAGCATTCGCAATCAACCAAACTTACCGTTTTGACGACCTTCATAATCTTCTTCTTGGCGTCAGCGCGAAACTTTTCCTGCAAAAGTCTCCGCAGTTTCAGCTCTTCATTGTTTTTGGCTTCTTCCTCACGCACCTTGCGCATCGACTCGGGAAGCTTTTCGTCTGACGGCTCCTCATACATGGCTCCCATGTATTCCAAAAAGCCCCGAGGTAGTCCTTGACGCAGACTTGTTGATGATTCGCTCATGGTGGCATTCTCTAGCGCTTCAGGCATTATCATTTCGAGGAGGTCCGCCCACGACCACTGTTGCATGGCACTGATTGTCAAATGAAGAGAGTGTTCATTATCGTCTTTGAGTGTGCACGCCTGATGAATCCATCCCCGGGGCATGTACAATAGGTCTCCTTCTTCGAGTGTAATATCCATGATGGGGGTCTTTCCTTCTAAATCTTGAGGCGTGAAATCCTCTGAACTCACCCGCGGCAGTTCCAAGGTGGGCTCGTAGACTTTCCATCTTTTACTTCCTTCAAGCTGTAAGCAAAAAGCTTCAATATCGTCGTAGTGCGGTGCGAATCCCTGTGACGACCGAGGGGGCGTCAAGTACGCATTGGCTCCAACCATGCATTGAAGCTCCAATTCCAGCGTACTCAAAAGAGCATGAATGTTGTCGGCATGTTTGTGAGGACACAGGAGCCGAACTGTACACCCTCTGTCGTAGTTCGACCACAATTCTTTTGGATCGACCCTAACGCCCTCTTCGTCATCGCCCTTGGCCGTTTCGCCCGGTAGTTTGTCCAGCGTCATTCGTCGTTTGACTCCGTCCTTGTCTTTTTGGTACTTTGTCACATTAAGATCGCGTGCATAGTATAAAGGATGATCTTTTGTCATTTGTCGGATGCTTTGAAGCGAAAGGAGGTTACCATAACGCTTTCGATTTCCCTTATTGGCTCGCACCAACAAGGGCTTCTTTTCCCAATATTCGTTGTAGAATTGATCGAGAGAAATGGGATCGAGAATGGCCTGGAAGAGGCAAGTGGCGCGTTGACTCGCCGACAAGCTGGTAATCAATTTACGTCTAGCTTCATCTTGAACCTCATCCAGCATCAATACTTCTGTGAGCGAAGCATTGGGAAGCGAAGGAACATACGAATCGGAAGAATCCAATACGGCAGGTTCCTTGCCGTCGACACTCTCATCGTCATCATTGTCGTGGTCAAAACCATTGGCCAGTCTATCCTCTATTCGACTAACTTTCTTCGCCGACTCAAAGTCAACACCTGGTCCTTTTACATCAGCTTCCAGCTTGGGTCGTTTCGCCTCTGGTTGTTGTACGGGAGCTTCGGCGGACGCGACGATATTCTTCTTCTGGTTCTTCTTGGCACGCTTCTTGGCGGCACGAGACATGCCACCTTCGGCTTTGAGTTGGTTCGATTCTGGCTTCATGGTATCTCTGAGGAGAGTCGACACGTGATGGTTTGATGGTATGGGGTCAGTGGTGGACAGAACGTAAATGCCATTCTCATATGGAAGAAGGTTTGTCGTTAGTGGTGGCAGAAAGATTTTTCGATGGTTCCCAAAGTGCCTTGTCCAGCCTCGCCCGGAAGATTGACAGACGGACGGATCCATTAGGATAGGATTCGACTCACTCGATCTTGTAACTCGAACCTTGCGCGCTCCAACGGTGTGACAACCGCACCCAACGGCCGGCAAATATACTTCTCATGTCGCCCCTCCGGGTCCCTTTCATTTGAAATTCAAACTTCGTATACGCGTATGAATAAAAAATCATACCAAACAACAACGGTTTGTCTGTCACAGAGAACGTCGGTCACCCCGACAATCCTTTGAGAAATTCCATCGGTGCACATTTTGTTGCCACTATCCCACCTCTTTGTTTGTTTCTACAAGAAGACAAGGAGGTGCTCAAAGCAAATTCGAATTTCATCATCTGAACGATTTCTCTTTCACCTCTCCTTTTAGAGTTGTCTGCTGCTATTGATATTGCTTGTTTGGTCTGAAATCGGCTCAAATTAGATTGCAATCATGGCAAAGAATTCGTCCAACACCAACCGCGCTTCCGTTCCACCACCAGGTCTTTATAATCCGGGCAACAAAGATGCTCCCAGATATCCGCCTCCGCCACCGCATCACCTTTATCCCCTGATGCCCATGCCGCATCCCGGTCGATCCTATGACAAGCATCCTCCCCCGCCGCACATGAAGGCGCCTTATCCTAACATGCCACCACCTCCACACATGGCGTATGCTCATCATCCACACGCCTACCACCCTCACATGGCGATGCATCCTTCACACTACGCTGCTCGGCCACCGCCGCCTCAGGCTAATCAACAGAGAAAGAAGCCTGGCAAGCCTGGAATGATCAGCAGCAAGCCGGGTCACAAGCCCATCCAGCCGATGGTGCAAACACCGAACGTCTCTACGATGGGCGGTGCGTCAGCTCCAAATTCGGCTTATTCTTCTTCCAAGAAGGCAGTGATCAAGTGGTCCAAGCAAGAGGACGATACTTTGAAGGAAGCAGTTGAGGAGCATGGCGCCAAGAATTGGAAGCTCATCTCCACGCATCTTCCTGGAAGGACGGAAGTCCAGTGCCTGCATCGGTGGCAGAAGGTACTCAAGCCTTCTCTGGTCAAAGGACCATGGACAGCAGAGGAAGATCGAAAGGTTGTGGAACTTGTTGGCAAATACGGTGCCAAGAAGTGGTCTCTGATTGCTTCCAACCTTCCTGGTCGCATCGGCAAGCAGTGCCGTGAACGCTGGCACAATCACTTGAACCCCGAAATCTCCAAGGAGGCTTGGAAGGAAGAAGAAGATCGAACTATCCTTCAAGCTCACTTAACATTGGGAAATCGCTGGGCTGAGATCGCCAAGTTGCTTCCTGGAAGGTATGTTGAGCCATTCTTGCTTTAGTGTGACCACAGCCAATACTCATATTCCACGCCTTTGTTTCTTTCTCCTAATGATCAACAGAACGGACAATGCCATCAAGAATCACTGGAACTCATCTATGCGTCGTAAGATTGAAAAGTTCCTGTCGAAGAAGCAAGGAGTCGACGAGTCGAGCCTTCGTTACATGGAAGATGGCCGATTCGATTTCATGGGTGACGTCGAAGGAGTCCTTGCAGCAGTCCGTGGGAAGGACAGCAGTGCTGTCAAGAGTGCTAAAAAGAGCGACCGAAAGTCAAGTCGCAAGAGTGTGAAGAAGAACCGTAAGGAGGAACACAAGATGCATCCAATCGGTATGCCCATGTATTTGCCGTACGGAATGGCACCGCCTTACCATCCCGGTATGGCGCCGCACCCAATGTACTCTCATGAAGGCATGATGGCTCCCCCGATGCACCATCCATATGCTGTCAAGCCTATTGGAAGTGGACCAGCTGCGGGTTCGGCAATGGGAACGGACAAGGTGCCACTGGCACCCAAGCCTGTTTCGGCAACGCAGAAGACTCCAATGTCGCGTGCCGCACAGAAATCTTCGGACGATGAAGATGTCAGCACTCCTTTCATTAATATGAGCATCACGCCCGGTGTTTCATCGAGCCATAGATCAGAGTCAACTGGCTTTTCGTCATCGAGAAAATCAATTTTTGACTCGCCGACCAAGTCAGGGTTGGATATGGGGATCTCCAGTCCAGGAATGTTGAACATTCATGGCATGACACCGCTATCGACACTAAGGGATACCTTCGCTACTCCCTACGGCTCCCAAATGTTCTCAAATCTTTCCCCAGAGGATAATATCAGTTTGAACAAGGCACTGTTTGCCGATGATTCCAAGACACCGGCTTCCAAAACCCGAACGCCGACTGAATTCAAGATCTGCATCGGAAATGAGGAGTCCATGTCCAGCTTTATTTCTGCTATGCGTAGCCATCAAGTCTTGATCTCGCCGTTGTCTTGCAAAACACCCAAGGTTACCTCTTCCGTGGAGACACCGAAGGATACTCCAGATGCTAGATCTTCAATGGAGACTTCGTCCATGATGTCAGAGGATTCCAGGTCGTCCGAGAAGATCAAGACGCCACCACGAAGTATCAATCGCTCCATTCACTTTGCGGACGAGCATGACAATAATCCTCTCAGCTCTGTGGCAAAGGTACATTCCTTCATGCCATCACTACCTGTTACTGAAGCTCAGACGCCTCGAAATGTCACTCAAGATTCTATTGACTCTCGAGATATCACCGGTCCAAGTCCTTTTGACGCCTCCTTGACCCCCATCGGCAACTACGACCAAGGTTTCTGGGGCAATCAGTTGGGATTCAGTCCTCAGGATTCAACAACGCTCACTCCGTTCAAGTCTCCTGGTATTAATCTCGTGTCTACTACCAAGAAGGATAGAAAGCCACTCTTGCCAGTCTCCACAAATACTATTCCAAAGTCGGAAACGAAGAAGTCAAACTTGAAAGTCAAGTCAGAAGGCGAGCCAACCCCAAAGAGACAACGAACTGAAATTGTCGAGCAATAAGGCGGCCCCATGCGGGTGCCGGTGTATGGTGGCGCCGACCAAAAGTCACGGGGTCTCGGCTTTTTGGCATCTTCGTTAACCAATTTGTTTCTACTAAGATCACACTTTCTCCTTCATCTCATAAAAGCTGCACTGTAGCCCGCTGACTCGTCATCAAGGTGGATCCTATCTACACTCTTAACTACGGTACATTCACCCGTTTTGTTTGTCGCACGAAAAGACTGACAGCCCCCTAGCATCAAGGCCGTTGGTTGTATTTAATCCGCGCTGGGAAGACAGACGAAGATCTAGCCATCTGTAGATTGAACTGTAAGATGATGTAGTGGATGTCTCGCCGCACGAGTAAAAGCAACCGGATAGAACAATTGACGAAAACGAAACATACCAGTGAGTCGCTTTACTGGGTAGAGAGCAACCGGTAGTGGATTAAAATATCCTAGCAGTCGTGATGAAATCAAATGCATTGAAGACTATAGAAACGTTGAGTATAGTGCGCACAACCCATTCAGCAAGTATTGAAGTAGCGAGCTGGTGTCTGCAAGAGACTACTACTAGCTTTGTTTCAGATCAATACGCTGGTATTACTACGTTGTTCAGGACATGTGGCTGCCACATACTGGAAAAGGGAACGGTACTTTCTCACCACCGCAATAAGGCGAATGAAATGGTTGAAGTCTCTTTCATGTCTATGGCTTGAGTGAAATATTTCTCCTCTGCGATAAATGTCATCGTTGCAATAGAGGAGGCAGCCATTTCAACCAACTCACGCCCAATTCCCAATTCCGCAATTCCTAGTAGATTACTCTAGCTCTAGATGATTCGTCGTTTCTTGAAGAACTGGACAATATGGTTTGCTTGCGTAAACCCTGTCACCAACAAAATCCCCACATGCACAATAGGCCAAAAGGTCGTAGCCTTGTGCATAGCATCGGTTTTGGTGTGATAGATTGAATCACGTTCCCTAGCAAGGTCGGCTTCCCGCAGCACCGCATGCATTTGCGACTCTATCCGATCCAATTGCTGCTCCATAAAACTCAAATGATTGTCCACTGTTTCTGCGGCGGCTGCCGGCGGCAGTTTGCTCTCGGGTGCTTCATCGTCGCCCATTTCTTCCAATCGAAATGCAAAACGCATAGGATTCTTCGTTGCCGCGGCCGGTGCTCGTATGCAAATAGTAACCTCTGAATCCTGTCTGACAGTATGCACATAACTGCCCTCCTTATGCTTCATTTCATGGGCGACGGGTGGCGGAACTCTGCCTGTGGATCCATATGGTGGCTTCTTTCTCTCACCATTTTCCTCGTCAATGGCTTCCAGCGCGGACTGAGTAGGCTTCTCGTTAATCGAAAGATATGTAGCCACTTTTCTATCTACTGCCTCAGGGTCGATATCTAAAGAAAAACAAAATAATTAGAGTGGGACGAACATTCGAGAGCGGACCGAAGGATACGCTAAGTCACCTACCAGGCGCCAGGAAGTGGATTTTGACGATGGTGTCTTTCGCGACTTCCGCCGATCGGCAGTATCCTTTCCCCGACACGAGTACGGAGAAGGGAATGCTCCGTGCTCCTCCCAGCAGGGTCAGCTGGAGGAGAAGCAACAGGGATGTACTCGCAGTCATTGTCCACAACTTGTAAACTATGGGGATAGCGGTGGGTTCAAATGGTCTCCCGCCGTCTCTCGCCATGGTCATGGTCGCTACTTACGTGCGTAGTCGACCACCACGAGTATAATGATGCTATGATACCCACTGAGCGAGCGAGTTTGTCACTCGGGCGGCGGCCGGCGGACGGAGAAGTCGACTACCACGACTTCGGAAACGATTCGGTGAGACTCTCAGTGCCACTCTATCATAACGAGCAAGGTAGTAGCTTCCTAGGTCACGAAAAGTCCTACCGATTGCATCAACGTTTTTGCGCCACTTGTACCCACTGAGCGAGCGAGTTTGTCACTCGGGCGGCGGCCGGCGGACGGAGAAGTCGACTACCACGACTTCGGAAACGATTCGGTGAGACTCTCAGTGCCACTCTATCATAACGAGCAAGGTAGTAGCTTCCTAGCTCACGAAAAGTCCTACCGATTGCATAAAGTTCATTAGCCGTTAGCTCTTATATATCACTTTGCTAGTCCAGAGCGGGCCTTTCGTTGCTGTAGTTCCCATTTTCTTCGTCGTAGCGCCGTGCTACTCATGCCATGTGGCTCCGTCCGTCTCGTGCACAGCAGATTCAAAGGTTCCAGGCCCAAGTGTTCCACGCGGTGCTTATTCAGCTTGCATCCATTTTCTAATGTCTCATGACTCAATACAAGCGCATCAAAGTCTTTGCCATACTCCACCGTACCCGGGGGGCCGTACTCGTCCTCAATCGGAAGAAGCTTGACGCGATTCTTAATGCCCGGAGCCAAACGATAAATGAAATCTCGCACTCCTTCCATACGCTCCTGTAGCGGGGGGATCTGATCTGCGTATGCTTTCTTCCGAAGCATGTCGTCTACAGTGACCCCTACCAGAAGTTTGCCGCTGGAAGGGTTTACCGAGGAAACGGCCAGGGTCAATAGCTTGCGGTGTCCATAGTGCATGCCATCAAAAGTCCCCCCAACCGCCACTTGCTCAAATAAACATCCTGTGGGAACATGAACACCACCAATCAATTCACAGGAGTCGTCCGAAAACTCTCCATTTCCATTGACTGGACTCATGGCTGGAATAGCTTCGGCTGGGGTTTCATCATCCAAAAAGGAGACACGATTCTTCTCCTGCAATGCAGCCGATGCGCCCATAGGCCAGGGATGTACATGAATCGCTTGCACAGGTCTCAAATTGCGCTGCGCCCGATCGGCATTGAGGGCCATAACATGAGCGTCTAGCCCTCCCACACCTTGACCTAGTTTCGATTGATATTCTAATCCTCGGCCCCGGGCAGACTCGGACACCCAGCCGCAGATAGAATCGTGACTACAGACGGAATCCAAATCAGGAGAATGATGAATCCATTGCTCAGGGGCCGCATTCGGCAAATTCTGTGGATACACCACCACATCGCAAAAGGTATCTTCTTCGTATTCTTCGTCCAGGCCCATGGCCACATCCCAAAGTGTCGAGTAGACTTCCCCCACATATTGACGAAGACGGGCCAACGAAGGATTCTTCCCGTCAGCTCGCAAGACTACACTTAACTTTCGAGTTGCTTCCACCGCCTGGTTCAAAATGGCTTCATTTGCAATCTTGTCTGTGGACGTAGATGGCATGGTCAAAATTGCCAGCGTGTGCTTGTATTTCTTGTTGTGGGGACTGGCATAATTGTTACTCGTCGCTAGCATGCAAGTCAAGGAAGCGCCCGAACGATGCAGCCGCAACGGGGACGATGGAATGTTCCGAATAGTGGACCAGCAATCTCCAGCATGAGCACATAGCAATGCGATCAACGCCAGTAATTGAGGTGCGCGAGTGCCCCGTGCTAGCGTGAGTGGATAAGCCGGATACATGATGTCACGAGGCTCGATTCTATTCTCTGGCTTTACTCTCTGTTTCGATCACCGGGAAGCAACCAAACAAATAAAGCAGTGCAGGCGTCGTTCTAGCATCAAAGGTTAGTATGAGCGAGGTTTTCTCTAGGGGCCTTCACCATTGCCGCCAATAATCCGATATCGCATCCTCATCGGCGTCTCGTCGATGGATGCAGGACGGGGGGGTCGGGGGATGGGAAAGTTGAGAAAGGGATCGCATCCAGACGACGTTGAGAAATGATGACGCGGTCGTTCTCATCCCTGCCACAAGATTGCGCGCGCTTTTGATATTTCGCGCGCAAATTTGACTTCTTTGACCGAGGATTAAGATCGATTTAGTCATCTGCGATCCATTTGTTGGGTCGTGCCGGCCCGTTGAACGACTATTTTCATGCCAAGCAAGGATAGAACATATCGCCATCGAACCAAAAAGAAGCGAAAGCAAAGCAATTCCAGTGGCAATGCGTTGAGATCCAACACTGGTCCAGCCCCATTATTTCTTCCTCTTGTCACCTTTCTTCAATCGAACCAAGCAGTAGAGTCCATCTGACAACATCACCACCATGACAAGCTATCGCGTCGAAATCGCCAATTCTTCCGAAATCAAAGATTATGACAAATGGAATCCACAACAACTTGCCAACTTTTTAGCCAAAGCCGGCCTCGGAGGGTACCATGAAATATTTCTCAAACACAAGATCTCGGGACGCCTGGCTCCTCTTTTGACAAACGACCAGCTCAAAGAAATGGGGGTACTGATCGTCGGGGACCGTCTACGTATAATGTCCATTACCCAAGCATTGGGCCAGAAAGCCCGCTACGACAAGCGCAGTAAAACCCACTGGGAAGGGACCGAACAATTATACTTTTCAGCCGTTAGTAAATGTTTCTGGACGCTAGGTGGATGCTGTCCCGACGATCCATCGACATATCGTTTGACCAGCAATCATTTGCGCGTCAAAACGGTGCTTCCTGCTCGCGCTGGTCCCATCCGACTCTGCTGCTGCTACCAGTATAGCATTGATAATGTGGATCTAAGCAAGGTGGAAGATGTGGATATTGTTGGAGAACCTGCACCCTGTTGTCAACGTATCCTCTGCTGTGCACCGGGTAGAGATCACGTGATCATTTCGACACCAACGGCTCCTGGCGGTCAAATGTCATTGGTCATTCCCCAAGGAGAAGGAGAAAAGGTAGCTAATATGCTGCTCCATCAAATCGAAGAAGCCCAAATCATGGAACGAGACTAACTACTACTTCAAAATAGAGAAAGATGGCTTGATGAACTAAAACCTCCTTGACCACCATTATAGTCAGTGTAGCTATCTTGAAGGTCAAGTTTCAATGGCCTGCAAAAGACGCATTTGGGGAGCTACTGGTAATATTTCCCGTTGTTCGCCCACATATTCAAAGTCTGGGGCGTCCGGGAAGTGATGTTTCCGACACTCCAAAAGTTCGGCAAGCAGGTGCTCCCCTAGTTCCTTTTCCACGTGGATACCATCAAGGACAAAGAGACCGACAAAAGGATCTTCAATTTGGCTGATACTTTCAAAGAGAGAAGTCAGTGCGATGCACGTCAAAATTGAAAAGGTAATCCCAACCCCCAACGAATTCAAGTCTGTGGCCATTTGCCCGTAATAGGGCGCATAGAATGGCGGTAATAGAAAGCTGAAAAGGCGAGCAAAGCTTCTCAGGGCCTGTGGCGTCCGGTACTTTTTGATCATTTCCAATTGCTCTGTAGCATACGTTAGCGGCGTACAAATGTGTTGAATTCACACCATTCATGCCTTACCTATTCGTTCACACACGATTCGTTCCCACTGACGGACTCTTGTAGCTTCGTTTGGCGGTAACCCCTCGAGTTTGAGAACTTCACACAAAGTTGTCAGTGCACTCACCCGTCGATAAATGCTACGATGCAGTTTGAGCTGGACGGCCACGATCTTCTTTGCCTCTATCGTACCAGGAGTTGTCACTCGATGCCGGGCTCGACTGGAACTAGGAAGCGTCAACATTCGATTCAAATCTTGGCATAATTGTATAATGGTAGTCAACGTCTGGTCCCCATGATTCAACCAATTGGTAGCACTTGCGGCTCGTCCCGAACCAGGCTTTCCAGGCTTACACCAGTCCCAGCAAGCATGCGACGAGTAAATGTTCCACAATGTTGTTTTGGTGACTCCAAGATGTTGCAATGCCTGATCTCTCCGACTGAAGGCCATGCTGATAGAGGCCGACATTGGAGTAATTACCGCAAACGACAACAAAACCCAATCCATAATGGCTCCATCATATGCCGTGTTTCCTTGCTACGATTACCGAGAGAGAGACTTTATTGAGTCGGGGCAGCACTACTATATCTTCAACTGGAGCCAAAACCTCCCACCACACTTACAGTGCGATTGTACGTATCTGGTAATCGATTCACGAGAAACATCAAGAGATCATGGCGCCATTGAGCGTCGACAGTTGTTGAAAATTTCACCAACTCCTCCAAACTTACAAATAGTCATTCCGACACTGAGCGCAATTGACAAGAGAGATTCCAAACTGATCAAATACTTCACAAGGATATAAAGAGCCGCGTACGTATTCAAGAAAAAGGCGCCAACAAAATTCCCACTAATGGCACTGTTTGCCACTTGCTTCCGCACTTCCAATTCTTCTTCCCAAAGCAAGAGATCCCTACTCCTGTCAGCGTTGATCTCCACGCCGACATCACCACCGTCTCCCGTCGTCTTTTTTTCCGCCCCCGTTGGCGTTGTCGAGCCTTTGTGTTCCACAAATCCTTGGGCGTCAGGAGGCGCGCTGCCACCATCCGCCACTACTTCTTGTCCCGTCATTGAAATCTTGTAACTATCTATCGCTTTCAACACAAACTTGCAAGTCTTCTTCCGATGGAAATCAATGGCCTTCGCATAGACAACACTCAAACAGCATCAAGACAAAAAATGGTGCGAGGCGAGGAGGACACGCGCGCGAAGATCTTTCGGACGAAGGACGGATGCATCTTTTCTCGAAGGCGGACACTCCGTTGGCAGCAAGATCGAGTTCAAGATACAAAGGCTATGTAGTAGCCCGATTTCCTGACGAAATGAGCAGGCAGCTGCTGGCTAATTGCCGTGTTGATATAAGTCTGACTATTTCATTGACGGGATGCACGAAGATAATACAGGAGGCTGCATCATTCGCAGGCAGAAATCTACCTAGCTACCATACTAGTAATGGCTCCACCGCAGCGTAGAGTACGCACTTTCCAGTTAGCAACTTGACGACCGAAGAGGATTGATAGCTTCGCTCGCTGGAGCTATCTTCGCCACCTACTAGCTGCTAACCGTAGGAGGTCAGAAATCGTCCGACTCATTTGACTCATTCACTGGAATAGATCTTTGTAGTTGTACGTCGATGATGCTTTACTATCTAGATAAATGCTGTAGCTCCCAGAAATAACGTCACAGATCGTTCATATCAACCGTTAGGACTAAAAGTAGATACACAGTAGTATCGAAATTTAGAACCAAGATCGCCTTGCGGAAGAGAAGAAGCAAACTGTGTTTCGAATCTTCCAACACCCCCCAACGAACCTTTGTCGTACCGATACGAAGACAGACGCAGGGATGCATGGACAGACGGACGTAGATTTCTACGTCGAAGCCTGTTGATGTTTTTCGCGTCTCCCTCCCGCGTTACTTCCACCGCCGCCGTTCGATTTCCTTCATCGCGAAAACCGGATCGGACCATTTTCCATTTCCGGACTAGCTAGGAACAGCAGCCATCAGAGAGGTCACAATTATATTTTGACTTCTACCATGGCCGGTTTGGACCACGAACACGCTCATCATGATCATGATTCCGATCACGATCATGACAGCGATCATGGCGTCGAGACGGATGAAGCAGTCCGCCGCAGGGGCGTCCTGAGGCGCCTCTATCAGGCGGCATTTTTGTGCACGTGCTTCATTATTGTCGAAGTGATCGGTGGCTTGATGGCGCATTCCTTGGCCATTTTAAGTGATGCCGCGCACTTGTTTGCCGATCTGGCGTCCTTTGCCGTCGCCATTGCCGCTAGTTACTTGGCCAGCATGCCGACAACGCATCAGCACACCTTCGGCCTTAAGCGGACGGAATCTTTGGCTGCTTTGTTCAGCATGGTCTCTCTGGCTTTTGTCAGTATCGGATTAGGATATGAGGCAGTTCATCGATTGATGGACCCCCCGGAACAGTTAGTCAGAGGAGAAGTGATGAGTGGGATCGCATCGATTGGAGTCTTGGTTAACATTGCCTTAGCGTACGTCCTGGGAGAAGATCATGTGCATTTACCAGGGGCTCACAGCCACGACCATGAGGATCATGATGATGGTCATGATCACAGTCACGGTCATCACGGGCATGGATTCTCAAAGGAAAACAGTCAAGGTTATGAAATGCTTGCTTCATATCAAAAGGAGAACGGGAACCATCACGGGCACGATCACGATCATCATGATGAAGAAGAGGCGGGTCATTCCCACGGACATCACGACCATTCGACTACTGCCAAAAAAGACGATGGCCATTACCATGACCACGATCACGGGCACAGTGATGAAACTGAACAGTTCCATCATGAACATTGCGAGATGCATTCGAGTGAGGTTCCGTCGTCGGAGCTTCCAACTGCTGCCGATAGGCGAAACATCAACTTGAGAGCTGCGTACTTGCACGTTATGGCAGATCTTGCGCAAAGTGTGGCAGTCCTCATTGCTGGCTTGGTGATCTGGGTCAGACCGGATTGGCATGTGATTGATCCCATTCTGACCCTGCTCTTTGCGATGCTAGTCTTGTATTCGACCCTCGGAGTGCTGCGAAGTTCCATCGCCGTCTTGTTGGAGGCGACCCCACCCAATATTTCGTGGAACAAGGTTCATAATGCGATCAGCAAAGTTCCCAACGTGAAGGATGTTCACGATTTGCATATTTGGTGCATTAGTCACGGACAACCGACCTTGAGTGTGCACTGTCAGTCAAAGGATCCGGAGGCTCTCCGGAAGATCCGAGACCAGTGCTTGGCCTTTGGAATCAGCCACGCCACCATTCAAGTGCAACACTCGGAAGGGCCTTGTCTAACATGTGGGGATGCATCATATTGTACAAGACATTTAGCCTAAGGAATAACTGAGTTTAGTGAGCTACAACGAAGTCCGTACCCCCGCATCCCAGCCTCCCATTATGGGTAGAGCCTTGCATTCGACGCGTTTGTGGTTTGAACTGTTCTAGTCCCAGAATACAGACATGTCGTGGAAGCCACCAGGCTCCATTACAAAAAGTACAAGCAATTTGTTATGTAGTTTGAAATGTTACAGACTGCGATTTGTGTCTTACAAGCCCCACCCACAGATCAGGGAACCTGATGGTTTCAGAACAGCCTCTACTTGGTCCTCTTGGGGGAATTCCGTGTGGCCACAGGCGTCGCCGGAACCACAGTTGATAAAGTCCATTCCATCGTCTTCGCCAGAAAATGGGTCCGCCTTATCCCCGAGAGTGTTATATTTCCTTGCCAGAAGCGCCTGCTGGTACGGGCTCAACGATTTCATCGATTCCAAAGCGGCGATAGGCTGGTCGTCAGGGGTTTTGACCGTTTCCAGCTCGGGGAACTCAGCCTCGACAGCGGCAGGTTCTTCCTTCGCAGCTGGCTCGACCGTAGCAGGCTCCTCCGTCGTTACCGGAGTTTCATCATCAACCGTCTGTGCTTCCTTGGGCGCTTCAGCCACAACCTCAGGCGACTCCTTGGGCGCTTCAACCTCAGGCGATTCCTCAACCTCTCTCGTGCTAGGGGGATCAACTGCCGTGGGTCGAGCGGTTTCTGGCTCTTCAGTTGCTGGCTTGGCGGCAGACTCAGCTGGTGGAGAGACGGGTGCTGGGGTTACAGGCTTAGGCTGCACTCCCTTACCAACAGCAATCTCGGATTGGTCCATGCTGTCAGCAACCTCCAAGAACTCGGACTCGAAAGGATCGGGCGTAACCATGGCAAACTTTCTGGCGAGAATGGCGCGCTTGGTAGGACTTAGAGGTCGTGGCTTCTCTGCCGCGGGCTGAGATTGCACAGGCTGAGATTCCTCCGAGGCCGACGCAAGACTCTTGTCAAGCATCGCCGCCAAAGCCTCCTTTGAGAGACCTTGCTTCTTAGGCCTGATCTCTTCTTCTTGTTCGTCCATCTGCACACCGCAAATCTTGTCCATACCAACAGCGTCATAGAACTTTACAATTGGATCATTCTCAATCTTCTTGGCCTCAGCAGCCTTCTTGATCTGAACAGGATCGACCGTATCTGGAGCATATCGAACTCCCTTGGGCTCGCTCCTTTCGCCCTTTTCCGAGGCCTCAGATTTCAAAATCGAAACTGGCGAGGCCATCGACCCTGTAGGACTAACCTGTGTTCGAGGAGTTTCGGAAACATTCTCTACTGGCGTTTCCTTCTGCTGATCGTTTGCCGGTTCTTCTACTTCCACCGTTAATTCTGGCTTTGCCTTATCCTCCTCGACGGCCTTTTCTTCTGGTTTTGGCCTATCCTTGGAGATAAGCAGAAGGCTGGCTCGAACCTCCCGTAATCGCTCGGCTGCCCTTCTGGCTTCTTCCGCCAATCGAAGAGCTTCCGAAGCCAAGGCCTCGGCTTCCGCGACCTTCTCGTCCTCGAAGTCGGGAGTCTTTTTCTCGTCCGAGATCGATGACATGATTTCAAGCATCATCATGGTGCCATGAATGTTGTGAAAGGATGTGGGATCTAGCGATGCGATGGGGGCACTCCCTTTGGCGCAATTTTTTGACGAGACGTGTTTCGCGTGGTCAAATTACTTAGGACTTTCCGAAGAACTCATATCGCCGATCGAGAATTTTAACTCGCCGGGCATGGATTCAACGGATAGATTACCCAATCATTTTCCGTTTTGTCCTGCCGGTCGGCTGAACGCCCTCCGACCTCGGCCTTTGATCCTATTTATTGAATGTTCAATACTATATAAAAAATAGCAGAAGTACATTCAAAACCAGCCGGCGCGCCCTCGTGAATCTTTTTAGCAAGACCTGCGTTGAACGTCAAATCAACTGCCGCGACGTCCTGTGTGACATCAAACTTCCATTACTCGCATCTCGGCGGCATCTTTTCGTTCATCCAGCAACACCGAAATTGCGATGACGTGACACCATGATGGCTGGGTACGATACCGAGTTGCTGAGATTAACCTTTATTGGTAAGCCACGAGGTGACGAAAATGAGCAAAACGACGCACTTTATGTAGATTGATGTATGCTATCATCGGAGCCCTTTGTTTTGGTTTCTTTTCGATTCAACCCCCATTCGTGATTCTTTGGATCTTTTTTCACGCCAGAGAATTCGAAACCCGTCGCTCGGCTGTCAAGAACCAAACGTGGTCGGTGGCAAATCTTGCGTTCCTCTCATTATTCTGGAAAAGCAACACGCACACATGTCCAAAGAAGTAGCTTCCATATCTTGCCGCTGTGGCAACGTGCAGATCCAGTTCTCTGCCAACAAGCCCCGGCTATCTACCGAATGTTGTTGCAACCACTGCTACAACCGCGTTGTCTACCTTGAAAAATTGGGCGGTCCAACCGTTCCAGATCGCCCTCTGCTGAATTCCAAATGGGATAATTGCTTTACTGTAATCCAGGGCCGAGAACATCTCTATTGTTTCAAGCTCAATGAGGAAACCTTGGTGTACAACATTGCCAGTCGGTGTTGCCACACATTTTTGTTGGGCCGTCATGCCGGATACGATGCTCACTGTGTGACAACGGCATCTGATTTTCCTATATGGCACAATGCAGATCTTCCATTCGAAGCAAGTTCTCGCTGGTTCAGTAATCAGTGGGAACCAGCAAGGTTGGCCAAGTATCCTCCCTTGATTGGCATTTGGGTCAATGAGGAGAGCGAAGCGAATAGTCCGATCACTGGTGATCCTGGCTGGGAACCAGTCTTGGAACAACAAATTGCCATTATGAATCAAGAGATTGAAAATGGTATTTGTGGAGAAACATTTGATAGTCTTGTGGATAGCATCGGACGCGACAAGATCATCATTGCCACTCCTGTCGATGCGCCATTGTTGCGATTTTTGGTTTAGCGGCCGCTTGTTTGTTTGTTGACTAACTAATAGCTCGATGCGTGGCGATTGTGATGATAACCTTATGTCATGCAGCAATAGTTGCGTCAATGATAACTTTATAAGTTTAAGTATAGTGTTGTTATTTATCCTCGTTGTTGTTTCTGTAAGTTTTTCTTGGCCATGGTCATTTGCAATCGTTTGGCTTCATCAGGACGAATCTTTTGTCCATTTTTGCGACCTAGAGCCCCCTGTGCTTTTCGACTATAAAAGTCTCCGGCATCCGTGTCTCCGAGCACTTCGTCATGTGCTTCTTGAATGTGATCCAACGCCCGTAAATTTCCCATGCTACGTGAATTTCGTTTCATGTTGGATTTTGGATGAGAAGGCTTGACAACCACAAATGTGGGTTTAAAAGAAGATCGTTTGCTGGTAGTCTTGTTGTTGTTATTATTGGTAGGAGAGCCAGTGGAGGCTTTGGTGGTGGGTTTTTGAAGAATTTCCTTGAAGGAAAGCGTCTTGTTGTTATTACTAGATCCAACGGACCAGACGGACGGTGGTTCCGACACCAAATCGACTCCGGACGATGCCATGGACGTTTCATCTTCAACGAGTACCGCCGATGAGGATTCTTCGTCGTCATCCGAGACGTTGTTGTTGTGCGCCCACGAACGTAAATCCGGAGACGATTGTGCGTGCTTCAACACTTTAGGATTATTCTTTCGAAGCGGTTTCCCTTCTACAATGAGTGCTTGAGGATCAAATGTCACTACTGCTGGAGTAGTAATGGCAGGAGCAATCATTTCCCAGTCACTTTCTTTTGTAGCCATATTCTCGCCGTGGAGTTCCGGCCACTCGGACGCCACCATTTCGGTAGTCGATAGTAAATCTTCCGCCCTTTGGTGGTGGTTCGTCGTTGTGTGAGTAACGTGCTGCGGTGGAATAAAGCTCGTCGATGCCATTATGACAAATAATGCACGGGGTGTTGCTGTTGCTGGTGGTGTAGGATATGTAGTCTAACTAATAGATGGTCGTTGTACCCAACAAGGAAGGAAGAATCTTTGTTTCTTTGTGGGTTTGGTTGTGAGTTGTGTCAACGAGCATCACATGCAAGCGGGTATGTCGGCGAAAGCGCACGTTCCAAAGAATGCGTTGCCTTCCCGCCGCGTGGCTTGCGAACCCTACTAGCTGAAGCTGGGTGTTCGCTGTTCTGAATGGACCGTGTGGCGGGAAAAATGAGAACCCCCGCACGACGATCAGACCAACAAGATTGAATGTGTCTGAGCTGTCTCATGAGACAAATTGGCGTGTAAGTAACCTTTTTGAAAGTTCTTTACTATGGGCCATTGGCATGTGGCATGAGGTTTTGAAATGAAAGCACCGCGCTCGGATGGATGGGCGGAAACGCACCACCCCGCAAGGGCGACTGCAGTTCAAATAGCCTCCAATAGAGAGTAACAACAACAAACTTGTTTGGTTCCGTTCTCCTTGCTTGCTGGCTTGCTTGTGTTAACTCATCAGTAGTAGCAAAGTACAAGACGAGAGAAAGGTATTATTTGCTGCCTTTTTGCAACGCTCGGAACCATGATGCTTCGGGCACTATCCGTATTGTTATGGTCTTCCTTTCTCTTGGGGATTTTTACAAATGTCGACGCATCATCATCATCATCATCCCACGTTCGATCACGACAAGGGCGAGGTCATCTTCGAGGATCCGAATTATCGTCATTATCAAGACTTCACCAGCAGCAGCGACGAGTACTAGGCAAAGGAAAAGAGGACGTACCACTCGTCCCGCCCTTGTCTTTGACGCCACCTCCTAGTTCTGTCCCTACCGATACTGGCACAATGATGGAAGGATCAGTTGATACAGCAACAACACTACCGTCCACGTTTTTTGGCTTGACGGCCCCACCATCGACACCGACTCTAGGGTTGACGGCACCACCGTCGGTACCGACACTTGCCATGACGGCGGCTCCCGTCATGACAACAACTCCTACGGAAGAAGATTCCTTTGGAGCATCCTGGGATGGCATGTCGTCGCCATCGACAACTATTGCCACGTTACAAACAGCATCGGCTGCCCCGTCTCCCTATGCGACTCCTACGGAAACTGCGGACGCTGCTGCGGGTCTAGTAGATCCTTTGGAGGATGTTAGTACGGCCGGCCCGGGCGATTTCAACGCCGCTGTCACAACACCACCTGTAGATCCTTTGGAGGATGTTAGTACAGCTGGCCCGGGTGATTTCAATGCTGCTACTACCATACCACCCACTGACGGCTTTACGGACGTTGCCATGCACGAATCTTGTGTCGCGGCACAAAATGGCGACGTTTATGAAACCGAGTCATCAATGACTGTGGAAATGTCATATGAATTGTTAACGCCCGCAGGACAACCCATGTCTGTAGTGTTGGGCACGATGGATGATCTCGTTCAAGACTACGTGGCACGAAACGTGGTGGATTGTTCCTTGGGGGAATTTTCGAGCATTCAAGGCATTGATACGGCGATGCCGAGCAGTTTTACCGGGGAAACCTGCCAAAAGATTGCAGGCTACAATGCGAAAAGCTATTATTGCTTTGTCTTGACGAGTTCCTTGCAAGTGTATCTGTCAGACAGTCCCACCATGTCATCCGAGGAAATTCGCAATCAAATTTACCAGACACTCCGACTCGCCATGAATGGACCTGATTCAAGGCGACGACGTATCTTGGTGGAAGGCTTTCAGTCCGTCTTTGTCAATGAAAGTATGGGAATTGCCGACTTGTACTTTTTAAATGACGAACGTAGCGCTATCAATCAAAGTCAGGGAACGTCCAGTTCTCAAAGTAACCAAGATGGAGGAGGAATGAAAGGTGGATCGGCCGCCGCCATGGGTATTTTCTTTTTGTTGTTTGGTGTAGCAGGTATAGTCTGGTCACGACGGCAACAATTACAACGAGCCAAAAATGAGGAGGATGCCATGCAAAAGGCTACCGTATTTTCAGGCCACTCGGAAGATGGGAATGATCCTCATCATCATGTCATGAGAACAACGCCACGAATGAGTCGACTCGGAGAATACTTTGATGAAGGCATTGATCCGATTACGCCATCGACGCCCAGTCAATTGTCGTGTCCTCCGACTATGAGTGGATCCAGAATATCCGATGGTGGTATACCGTCAGCTTCCATGTTGGAAGCGTACGAAGCGGCTCCCTCTGACGAAGGACAGGGAGATGGGATTTCCTTCAGCTATTCCATGTGTGGCCTGCCGGCTCTAGAGTCCTTGAATCCCTTTGGGACGGAAGCACTGTCGCCAATCCTTCCAAAGCAAAAGGCACAACAACAACAACAACCGCACAAACCAACGCATCAACGAATTGGATCCGATGAATTATTGGAGGAACCACCGCCGTTTATGAAAAACATTCCAAGGTCGGCACGTAGTGCACCCTCTCGCATGACACCCAAAAAGAATAGTAGTAGTGCGGGACAATCTGCCCGCAAGGGAAAAGGTGTGTTTGTTACCAAGCAAGAAATTCTTCGTACTGTGTCGCCATCATCATCATCATCACCGCAAGAGGTCCGTTCCTCGCCCCACAAGATCAACGAGTACTTTCCTTCTCCACGACAAGATTCGGCGCCTCGTCCTTCTGTATCAAGGACGTTGGCACCCTATCTCAATACTCCAGCACGAGAAATATCTTGGGATGAAGATGAGATTCCGCGTCCCGACGATGGATCTTCCAGCAACAAGAGTTCTCCCAGCAAGTCGGTGAATGAATCTTCCTTTAGTATCACTGCCTTTCTCAACGGCCATTGTGCTGCCATGAATGATCTAGTGGCGGGCGGTGTCAAGCCACATCCACCACCACCACAATCATGGAGTAAGGAACAACCGAGAACCTTTAAAAAGTCCCCCACGTCGGTCATGATGAACCCCAAAACTCCACCAACCGAAAAGACAAATGTCTCGTACTTGTCGTCGGTGAATCTTTGGACATCGCAATGCGATGCTGCTGCTGCTGACCAAGAAGACGACAATGATGAGGAACCATGGACGACGACTGCCTTGCAATATATCAACAGTTTCTCGCCCTATGGCAACAACAAGGACCCATCCTTGTCCCAAATATTGTCAACGACGCCCTGCGGTGCCATGTTCCCAGACGACGAAGATGTTTCCCCCGATCGAGGTCGGTCTCCTACCCCCATTGACGATGCTACCAATGCCCGACGAAGGCTGTCTCCTACACCGTCTAGGACTCCCCGTAATCCACCAGGACACAAGCTTCGCACGTATGAACCCGATCCGGATGACTTTCGATTGTCGTCGTGGGGTCAAGCCAGGTTGCGTTCGATTTTTGGTGCTACTACTACTTCGAACATTCCCGTTGTTACGCCTACCTCCAAAACAGCCAAGCAAGGCGGACGGCCTCACCACCACTTTCCCGTTTATGCCTCTGATACAGTCCAATTCTAAAGCATTGCTGTTGTGGTTATGCAGCAACATGTGGGGCACCAAAGAGCTGACTGACTGTTTCCACTACTATATCTTTCCAACACGTTCATCGTAATGGGTACGCTGAATACTACTTGGTTAGAAACTACTACTAGATGAGATCATACTGTTACGATGATAGTCTCTATTCAACACTGTAGGATTCTTGGAATGCATCGATTTCACTTTGCCGCTATATGTAGCTAGTGAGAGCGATCGACTGGGACGCATTTGTTGGCCAAACATACTGTGCGTAAACTAAGAACTACCTACCGGATGGCTAGAGACTATCTATTCTAGTAGTAACACAGTTAATGATCCCTACTCTGTTAACATTGCCTCTACTTCTAGCTACTCTAGAGCAGCACCTCTCAGCTACTGTGCCACTCTTGCGATTGTTGATGAAGCTCGGACTTCCGGCGATTGAAGTGGTACATGAAATCACGTAATAAAGGTTGACAACAGTTCGACAAACCATTGGACTGTACATTCGATTTTAGCGATGAAAAGTGCCAGATAGGTATTCTTTTGCAGGGATTGGAACTATGGGACATGACTACGACAATTTACTTAATGCCAAAACATCAAAGTGGCGATACGCCGCTTCATTATTCTGCTGTTCTTCTGTTTCCCAACGCCGTATTTTAGGCTGAAAGGTTGACAACCCCCCACAAGGACATCAACAACTCAACTCAACGGCGCACCACCATGAAACCCACTTGCAACTTTGATGAGAAGCACCATCCATCAGCCCCCTTGACAACAAAGAATTTTGTGGCAATCACCACGACTCACACATTAAATTATGGCTCCTCCCTTTGACTACAATTTCATCGATGATACCTACACCCACGCCATGGTGGCTCATTCATTCATACCCCGTCCCTTTCAAGCTTGTTTCTGCGTGCAGGTAAGTTGTTTTTCTTCGTCACGATTTCGCGGGTCTCGGGACGCACTCGTCGACGAGTGCTTTGCTTTGTGTTTGTCTTTGAATCATTTGGGTCGGATAGAGATTCGTCCATCCTCCGTCCGCCTTTGAGATTCGGTCCGTTGTGTTGGGCCTACGGTATTTGCGAATTCTTTAGCCCGAAAGTGTCAAGGACGTTACGGTTGGGCCGCCTCACGCGCGTGACCAACGTGTAGCATCAGTAGAAAGGAGCCGTTCGAATCATCGAATACGTTGGCCGGCGCTCCCTCGAATTTCAATTTGTCGCCCGGCTTTGTCGCATCGTTGCAAGGCCAAGAACAGAAGCAACAAATCACGTGCGAGAACGGCCCTACGAATCATCATCAGCACCTGCACGTACCGTAGTGCACTCCGTAGTACGTGTTGTTGTTGAATTTCCAACGAGCGACACCGTTGCGTCGTTCATCCATCCCTTCATTTCATTGGGGTGTTGCTGTTGTAGTTGTTGTGCTTTTGTTATTGGATCGTTATCAGCAGTCTTTCTCTGTACGGCCACAATGTCGAACCCCAGTGCCCCCACAGAGGAAACTAGCGTCGCAACTCCTCCTGTCGATCAATCCACGACTTCTGACAAGGACCCTTCTGTTGTTTTGCCGGCGGAACAGGAAGCATTGAAACAGGAAATGACGCTTTCGTCTTCGTCGGACAATACCGATGCTTCATCGATTCCAGAAGTAGTCTCGCCCACGGATGTCCCGTCAGTGTCCTCCGATGGCAAGCCCAACAAGGCCCTGAAAGTTTTGTTTCTGTCGTCTGACACGGGCGGTGGACACCGCGCCAGTGCTCAGTCACTGGCTGGTCAATTTGAGTTGCTCTTTCCTGGATCGACGTATGATCTACTGGATCTGGCGACGGAGGCGTATTTGCCGCCTTACAACTCGATTGTGACGTATTACAAGCACTTGAGTGCTCATCCCTCACAATGGAAGTTGCTGTATGGAGTCACAAACTCGCGATTTATGGAGCGATCAGTCGACTTGAATATCAAGGTTATGACTGTCATGTGCGAGCGCGGCATTCGAAAGAAGATCAAGTCGTACGAGCCAGATGTAGTGGTTAGTGTGCATCCGCTGCAGACGAGCGTCCCGATCCTCAGTTGTGCCAAGATTAGTCACGAAACAGGCAAGCATTTGCCCATGTTCACCGTAGTGACAGATCTGGGGTCGGCGCACTCAACATGGTTCGCGAATGGAGTTGAAAAGATGTTTGTAGGATCAACTCAAATTTACCAACTTGCCAAGGAGCGAGGCAAGGTGCCTGACGACAAGCTGGTACTGGTAGGATTACCTATTCGACACGACTTTGCAGTGGAAGCGGAACGCCTGGGAGAACGACACAGCGAGGAAGGCAAGGCCTATCAACGGTCTGTCCGAGCCAAGCTGGGGCTGCCAGCGACGGACCGAAAAACTCTTCTCGTCATGGGAGGAGGCGAAGGTGTCGGCTCTCTAGCCAACATTGTTGATGCCATGTACTGTGAACTGGTCAAGCAGGGCATCAATGCTGTCATTCTAGTCGTCTGTGGACGCAATGAAACTCTCCAGTCCTCGCTAGAAAACCGAGACTGGGCTAAGATCTTTCAACAGCAAAGCTCACGGAAGAAGTCGTCCTCGTCAAGACGGACCTTCTTCCCAACAATGCCGAGCATGTTTGCTGATCTGAGTGGGTGTGGGGACGATGACATCTCCCCTGTTGGTTGCATTGAAGCGGGAGGCGTCACCAAGTCCCTGCGGAAGATCTTGAGTTCCGGAACGCTCTTGAACTCGGATAGCAACCCCGTCTTTATTCCGTCGCCTACCCATGCGATTGAAGACGAAAAGAAGGAAGACAAGATGTCTTCTCCTTCCTCGTATCCGTTAGCAGAGGTTGACCGGGACTCTGAAAATCATAGGGAAGGGTCTACAGAATTTTTATCGACTCCTGAGAAGCACCTTCGAGCAAATTATAATCGAGCTGCTTCGATTGGTCCAATTCAAATGCACGATGGTGCCAATGCCAAGCGACAAGCAAAGGTTTCGATTGCACCCACTGCCACTGTTAGGTCAGAATCAGGGGAACATACCGTGGAAACCGTTGCCAGTGCAGAATCAATTACCAAAGTTCTTGGGAAGGTCGAAGTTGTGGGTCTAGGTTTTATCACCAACATGGCCGAATATATGGTTGCTGCCGATATCCTTGTGTCCAAGGCTGGCCCTGGAACCATTTCAGAAGCTGCAGCCTTGTCGTTGCCTGTCATGTTGACATCCTACTTGCCAGGTCAAGAAGAGGGCAATGTCGACTATGTCGTCGATGGTGGTTTTGGCGCTTATTGCCAAGATTCGGATCCTCAAGCTGTAGCAGAAGAAGTCGCACAATGGCTAAATGACGAACCGAAACTCAAAGCCATGTCGAAGGCTGCCAAAGCCAAGGGTGCCCCTTATGCTGCCCGGGATATTGTTCAAATGATTGGGGACTCTACACTCAAGTGGAGAGAACACAATGAGCAAGTAGCCGCGACCAAGTTGGCCGATGCCAGACCGGAAGTTACCTCGGCCACCCCATCGCTGGCCGATGACTCGACTGCTAGCTCCACTCGTGTGCCCTTGCCGTCGATATGAGCTCCTTTGTTTATTTTGATAATTACGATGACGACTCTTGAAAACCGTATGCTAATATAAGCTTACCCATTATTTATCAAGTAATACTAGTACATCCCGTGTGATTGCTTTGAGTTCCTGCCAATGTCTGGTTTCTGAGAATATGACACACCATAAGAGTTGCTACTTACTATCGACGATGATGCGGATTACTTCTTCCCTCATTCTGAGTGTCTCGTCCCTGCGAATATGCGCAATTGTGTTTCATCTTTGATTATTCTCTAGGAAAAGATAGGCCAAGACAAGACTATGACATCCAAAACGTTCAGTCCACCGATACCAGTACATTGCTACACAAGTACGCAAGGTCAATTGTTAACAATGCTTGCTCAAATAATACTAAACTTTGAGAGCTTGAAGGGCTGTTGTTGCCTCTTGAAACTTGCAATCGGCAGGATCAGCAGCAACGACTCCATTGTTTCCCTCCTTGAGCTCCTTTCTTTGCATAATATACTCGACCATTTTCACTTTCTTGTTCGCTTCTGCCACAGTACCCGTCGCTACTAGAGCTCTCGCCTTTATCGTTCTGGAGACGCCGCCGTCTTCTACCGCAAGTTCCATGCTCGTGGATGACGCCACAAGTCCATGGAATTGACACAAGCCATGCAATAGCAGCCGATGAAAACCTCCATTGGGTGCATCTCCATGAAACAAGAAACGAGTGATATAAACATTGTCTCGTTTGCGATGCGTCGTCGTGGGGGGTTCCAGCAACAAGTCGTTCCACCAATCTGTATCGGGCACCTCCTTGCCACGATGAGTTCGTACCAAAAATGCCTCGACATGATCCACAACGCTCGATGCGGGTGCCGAATTCTCACATGCTTTGAGTACTACTCGACGCAATCGAGGTTCAATGCGTAACAACATTTCTTCGGGGCTAGCTGGATCCATGGTAGATACCTTGATGGAAGATGGCGCCTGGGCTGGTTTCGCACTCAATTCGCCTTCAAAGAATTGTTCTCGGACAAGTTGTAGACGTTCATCTTCTCGAAAACGCGTCATTGTCTTGGATTGGTGATCCTCTGGGTTGCAAATGGCCCGATATCGAGCCGCATCGGCTTGTCCCAACAACAAGGCTTGTGCCGCACGTCCACCCTTGTTGCCGCTCTGAATTTCTGCGGCCAAGTTGACAAAGTTATCATTATTCCAGCGGCGTACTTTTCGATGAGACGGTCCTTGTTTTCGACTTTTGGTAGCAATAACGGGGCGTCGATCTTCGTCTGTACCTCCAGCATTCTGTTGTTACATGATGTGTGTATTTAGTGCACAAAAATCGTTCCTTCCGGAAAATGAGCCAACAACCACTTACTTGTCGAAACGCCGTTCGGCCTGCCAGTGTAACACCCACTGCCCTTCCCGCCGTGGGTCGAATGGTAATTCCTCCTCCTGCTGCTACTGCTACGGCCGGTCGATCTTCGGGAATGCGTCGAAAGGCGTCGGCTTGCAAGGGACTCGTATAACGCATCGGCGTCCGATTGCGAGGATTGGATCGAGGACGATTGAGCCGCAAGGGAGACGGACTGCCATTGCGTTGTTCAGCCACCACCGTGGGAGATACAATACCTTCTCGGGTATAAGGAGATGAGTGTCTCATTAACAACTCCATCTGATTATCATCATCGTCTTGGTGTGGTGGACGAGAGGAGGTCTCGTTGTTGCCGGTATGACTCATCCTGGATTTTGAGACCTGAGTGTCTTCTCCCGTTCCACCTTTTCTTACTCGCTACTGACTTTGAACAAGTGACGAGACCCGTCCCTACACCGGTTTGGCATTGCCACGACAAGTGTCAGGGTTTGCAATAGCTATAGTACTATCATCTGCATCGATCTCGATGTTCGGACACGTTTGGCACACCGAGCGCATGCCACACATCCGTCATCGTGTCATCAAAGGAAGGAATGAATCAATCATCAATCGAATAATCGAATCCAAAGTTCTGAGAACGTTCGACTGATCGGACTCAGCGAATCGTCTGTCAGTGTACCGACATTGATGACTGTGCCACCTCTCTGTGACGTCATCGTACTCTTTCTCGCTCTCGCCGTGCGTCGTCAAGTCGAGTGCGGCACAAAAGATCTTTGAAACTGCTCTTCCGATGATGCTCTCATCTATTTGGTAGTGTACCAAAGTCAAAAGTACGATATTAGTGCTGATCCTCTCCAGAGCGCAGTACAGGAGAGGGTGGCTCACTATCTATGGTCCTTTTGTCTTGTCGTCAGTGCAAGGTGGTGGCGACATCTTTCAAGTTTCGTGCTGCAGCGTCATTGGTCGGCTTGTGTTGCTGGTTGGTCCTACCACCGCCTTGTGGTGCCTTCCCGCGTCTTCCTTGGTCACGTCGTTTTCCTTTTACTACACGAAACCTTCCAACAATAATGAGTCAACTGGTCGACAAGCGCAAAGAGTGGATCATTTCGACTTTGCCGGGTGAAGACGACGAAGAATCCTTGCCAGAAGAAACTCTCAAAAAGATTCCGACGCATCTCGTGTTGCATTTTGACATTAATGAAACCATTTTGTTGGGTGATGATGCGGGGGGCGATTCTCGCCACGATTCTGTTCAAAAAATGCTGGCCAAGTCGGCCTTTTGTCAGTTGCCTCCCGCCTCATCTACCGAGTGGGACGATACGCAACTAGCAGAACCGACCCACTGGTGGGATGGACAGCCCATTGGAAAAGAAACATCCCTACCACCTTTATATACGGGATGGAAGTGGCCGCCCAATTGTTGTCCTTATTATCGTACTGCCTACAAGAAACGCAGCAAACGTTTTGTCGATAAATACGATGGTCGCATTTACAAACCCGTCTTGGAGGCGTGCGAAGAAGCGTTAGCCAAGAATCGAGCAGACAACCATATTCTTCCAGCCTTTTACCATACGCTAGAACAGCTTATACTCCGAAAAGAAGAATCATCCTTTCAGATTGTCTTTCGAACGTTTGGAAGCGATATCGAGGATATTGCCAAGATTGTGACGGACTTTGCGCAAGGCAAACACCCCGATTATCCCCATGTCAAGTGTCCAGCATTGGAATTAACGCCCGATCGACTCTATCAAGGGCGGTGGAAGTGTGTACGATCCAAAGAAGACGACAAGGGCTCCAAGGCAGATCCAACTGGATATATTTATGAATTGTGGACGGCGGACGAAACTCGAGTGGTGGCTACTGGCGACGAGGCGATTCTAGAATTCTTGTCCACGCATTCAATCTGTGGCATTCGAGATGATTACGACTTTTGGAAACGCAACGAGTGGGATCCCACGGCAGGCAAGCCGGTATGGGTCCCGCGCTACGACGTTGCTTCAACTTATCAACATCACTTATTTTTTGATGACAATATTCATAATCTGGCTCACGATGGTATTGCCTGTGTTCGGCGTCAAGAAGAAGATAGTGGTGATGCTGGATTATCATCGTTTCGAACTCTGAATGGATCTACCATGCACAATGAGTCTCAAGGCGTTCACTTGGTGCGAGTTCCAACCATTGAGCCAGTGTTGAACCCTAAATGGTACATTGAACAGATCGACAAGGCCCGCCATCGACTCCAAAGGCGTCTACGCAAATCCAAATGAGACGTGTTATTAATGCGTTTGCTCCACAGGCGCTCATGGCAGGCTGTTACTACCTCTCGCGCCACAAATCGGCGACATCCTCATGACTTATTTGGGGCAGCAGCCACCCAATATCGACCGCCCTTCCCTACTCGGTAGCAGTTTAGAGGTCATTCGAGAAGCTATTCACTCTCCCACCAAGATAGGGGAAACATTTCCGATGGAACATGGTGAATGGAATCCAGTAGATCCCAGCAACGCCTTTTGCCCTAACGTTGCCCACGCAGCACTTGTAACATAGATGGCTACGACGTAGACTAGGAAACCACGATCTTAACAGTAAATGGCAAAACGGAGCAGCATCTAGCCAAATATCTAGAGAGAGCCAAAGCAGTAGGTAGACCGAAACGATAAGCCGACTGCCAGTTGCTGTTGTCTACCGGTAGCTAGACGTTGACACTCCAGCATGGACTGGGGTTACCGACGGAGAGGATGCTGCTCGCCTGTTGTTCATTGAGATGTACTCCGTAGTAGGACTAGTAATGAGATACCCAAGCCGACGGAGTACTTACGGCTATAACTAAGTAGGTAACGAAGAGCTAGGTATCTACTATTCGTTAACTTCTCTCTTCCGTTCACAGAACAAAGAGAGACCATCACGACATAGCCACTATCATTTTTCGGGACCCCATCCCAATCACGTCCTCGGGGAAAGTGCGCTCGCTTCCGAAACAAGACCAAGACCGCGACCGAGCAAGGGCTCGCGTTCTTTTGGCAATGTCCGGCGCGACAGATTTTTCCCATGTATGTGGTTCTCTTCTTATTATAGCCCTTTCCGCGGATTCCGCATTGGTTCTGCCAGGATTGGCGAATCACATTAACCGACGAGCTCGATGGAGTTGCCAGCGTTCTATTGTTTGAGTCGAAATGACGAAGGCCACGAGCGGACACCGCCAAAAATACATGGTGTGTATGAGATCGGATGGCCACTCCGTTTACCTAAAAACCTGAGTCAACCTACCAGCGTAAAAATTGCGGCTCTATCTCGACAAATAGGGCACGGTTGTGGCGACCGTTTGGTGTCCAGAGCAAGACATCTCAACATTGCGACAGCAAAAGTGTCTTGTCTCGACGAAGGACTCTTGAGCTTGGCCTTTGTTGGAAACTCCAAAACATTCACAAAACTCATGAGGTTGCACGTTTATCAGCCGACATCTTCGGATAGCAACAAGAATGCAATGAACACAAGGATCGTTGTTACGGACAGAAAGCAACAAGGGAGCAGCAACAATGGGGGATTATCGTCTGGGTGTTCGAAGCTGCGGATGAAACTGGAGATCTTTCCTATTTCGAATTCGAACTACTTTCATATTGTGGTGCAAATGTTATTTTATCCTCGAGATCACGAAAGTGAAATCAACGATGACTTTGGAGACAATGGCGAGCCAACCATGGACACGGTGGAATTACTCTTTCTTGCCGAGTCTCGAGGTAGCCCGAACCATGACAACCAAAGCTCCCAGCGACGCCGCTCCAATGGCAGCTCCGCCGAGTCGCCTCCGCCACTTGGAGAAGGGGCTTTCGTGGAGCTCACGGTAGGTGGCGAGCTCTTCGTAGTCAACGTACTTGCCGAGGACAAACCCGGCCACAAAGAAGAAGGAGTGCGACAGAATCAAAGACTGGGCGTTCGCCATCGTGTTATTGTCAAGGTTAGCAAGAAGGATCCAAGCCAGGCAAAGGCTAAGGGAGGCCAGGAAGTCAAAGACAAAGACAAGAACGCTTCAGGATGGCTGCGACACTTCCCCCCACTACGAAGGGTGGTTACCGACGATAGCGGCGACGGCCGCAGTCCGCCCGCGCGAAAACGCAAGACGGAGCGCGCGGAG
The DNA here is from genome assembly GCA_951394045.1 of Nitzschia sp. DOCU1. NCBI lineage: Eukaryota > Bacillariophyta > Bacillariophyceae > Bacillariales > Bacillariaceae > Nitzschia > Nitzschia sp. DOCU1. The sequence goes on along the minus strand of OX595988.1, from coordinate 739,039 downwards.
GAGGAGCCGCCGTCGAGTGAGGCTGACGACTCCTTGGACTCAGTGAGCATCCAATCTCTGCCGACTATTTCGACACTTGGCAGGGGGCCCCCGCCGCCACCTCCTCTCCCCCCTCAAGAGTATACGGTATGCCTGCAGTCATGGCGCGTCAAATCCATCAGTTCACAAGGAACGAGGACTTCGACGTCAAGCCAAGAAAGGGTCAGCAATGTGCGAGGTTCCGAAGCGACCCTTGTAGTGCACGGAATGGAAGATACAAGGGTCTCGAGAGGCGTCTTACTGAATTTTTAGTGTAAATGGCTACTGTGTAAAAAGACTGTTGTATATATTCTACATAGGGACAATGCAAAAGGTGGATAGATATTCAAATTACTACCGTTGAATCACGGCATACTACGGGTGGCGGATTAACTTTGGCCATCCTGCTAGGACCATATTTCTGCTGGACCAAGCTCTCGAGTACTCTTCCAGCAACACCTGATACGAGTCACGGGCCATCAAATCCCAATAGCGCTTGGAATTGATAACATGCATACCACGACGGCTCAGATCTGGCCGTTCACTTATTTCCGCTAACCGCGATGCTGCGTCTTGATGCGCCATTTTGCTGTAGCAGCAGGGGCAGATCAAAAACGAAGCACCTTGACGAACGGCGTAGTCCATCGCCATATCCGACAGGTTGCCACAGGCATGCAACGCCACCACCATATCCACTTTGCGGTCTGCAGGACTGGACGGGTCGTCGTTATTGCTACGTTCATTCTTAGATGCATAGCTTTCAAAATCTTCGCAGATCCAGTCAATGCGATCACCCACCCCACAATGGTCCGCAAAACGGTGGCCAGCTTCTAGAGACGATTCGTTCCTATCGACGACTGTCACTCGAGTATTTGACCCCAAGCCAATAGCCAAAGCAATTGCCAAGTCCCCACGGCCCCCTCCTACATCCACAACATGGCGTAGAGGCTGTCCTGGAAAGAATCGCAAACGTTGCAAGAACCATTCAACCTGGGGATGCTTCTTTGATTCTAGGTATTCTTGTCTTGTGAGTTTGTGGTGCCCAGACACCAAGACACGATTGTCTTCTGTTTGGGGAAGATTCCAACCTACTGATTCCATTGTCTCCATTTGCTCTGACGACGAGCTAGAACGACATCCCAACTCTGAAAAATGTACATCGACCAGATCGACCTGGCGTTCCAATTCTTCAAGTTCCTGTTTGAGCTTAAAGTTAATATGCGGAGGCCGCACTCGAGGAGTTGACCATTCTTTACGCTCCAGCCGAAGGATGATTCGTCTGGTCATGGCGTGATTCGCAGACGCATAATCCTCCAAAAGAGCCGAGTGGTCGTCATACTCGGTCTCCTCCAATTCGTGGTCGTTGTAGGGTTCTAATGTTTTCCATAGCTCAGGCACCTGCAATATGGCCTTGACGGCGAGCGGATCAGGTGGACACTCTAGTAGTTCGAGTCTATGAACTTGCCATGTTCGGTCATCATCGCTGTTCTCGTCCGGTGTAACTGTGGCTTTGACCAGAGCCTGCAACTGTAGGCATGTGGGATGCTGAACAAAGACAGATGATTCGTCTTTGGGGACACACAAAGTTTGTGAACACTCTACGTTGTCAACTTTCAGGGATAGCTCGACGCGTTGCTTTCGTCTAACTTTGCGAATCACCCGTCCCAACCAAACGAAGGGGGAGAGACCTTTACTCATCTGAAGTTGTGAAGATTCTGACATGTTTCGTTTCACGGGTACCGCGGATACAGAGAAAGATTGACATTTGCAGGCGCTCCAGCTCTAGCTATGCTCCACCAACAAGTGAACGGCTTGTGCCGTTGCTGTGCCCTCTGCCGTGTACTATGAAACCGCAACAATGGAAGTGGAATAGCATGGTCGTTGGATGCGACTGCGGCGGGTGAATGAATGGTGCTCGTCGGTGGCATGTCTGCTCTGACGATGAGCGCGCGCGACCAGGTGTTTGACTCCTTCGACTTTGTAGAAGGGTCGTCCTTCAACTATGATACAGTCCGAGCTACCGACAGTAGTTTTTTACGTGCCGGGATGATACTAGAAACCTTAGACTACAGGTAGTACCGAAGGCGCGGGTGCCTGATATCTTCGATAAGCTCTTTGCGCTAGATCTTTGAAAAGATTAGATTTCGTGCATAAGCATCTTCGTCCCCGAAAGCAACGCAAACAATCTCCAGCATGACTGGAATCTGTGTGCTACGTGCTGGTGAAACGCCACCGTCAAAGCCTGCGAGTTTGCCACCAGCCAGTAATGGGCCTCAGCTACTATCTTTTCTCGGGCGCAAAAAAATTGCATCTAGAGAAATTCTACTTTATTCTGCGATTTGATCGACTGAATCCAGAAGAATTGTGTTGGTACTACGACAGAATCATAACCGTCGATTTTTACCCTGACTTCAATAACAGATGATCAACAAATAGAAGGAGCCAATCACTCAAAGGATTCCCCTTTAACCCTCTTTTGGATATCGTTTCCAAAGAAAGTCCTGGCAGCTCCTTCCTAGAACTACATTGGGCCTGCCAGGCCAAGGATCATACCCGCAGGGAAAGCCGAATCTTTCCAAGTCAGGCAAGCATCCTTCAACTTCATGACGCTTGCTACACCCAAAGATGTCACTCCACTCGAGAGGAAACCCAGCCTCTTCCAACAACGCGAACTGGAGCCCAAAGTAGTACAATTCCTCGTTGGTATTCAACCATGTACGCGTTACATGAGTCTCAATGGAAATCTGATCCACGTGAAAAAGAAAGTCAGGATCCTCTCTAAGAATGTCTCTTGCCAAAGCAAACTCACAACCTTCACAGTCAAGCTTTACAATGTCAATATGTTCGACGCCGAGCCAAAATCGCAGCTTTGGCATAGATGTGGTCCACCAATCCTCCTCGCCGCCTTTGTTGATCTTGCGCTCTTCATTGTCACTTAACATACTGGCCCCAATGCTGTGAAATGTCACACGTGGATGGAGCTTGGATGGATGTTTTACTGTAGGATCGCCAGCAAAACCTCGGCATTGCCATTCCTCTGCTAGTTGAATGTCGAATGACGGGTCGTCATTGATTCCGAACGAAAAGAATGTACAATTGTTTGCTGTTGTTGGACGCGGCCCACATAGAGCGTGCCCATTCTTAAATTCTTCAAACTTGCATTCCCCGTGCTTGATTTTACCCCGTTTGTTGGCCGGGAAAATCATTTTTCCATACTTTGTAAGATACGTGCCGATCTCGTCCAAAGCATCGCTTTGCTGGTCTTCATTCATTTCCTTCCAGAGCTTCCATTTTCGATGCAACGAATATTCTAAGGGCTTGATGCTAAGCATGTGGTTTGGGGGGCCACGGAGACTTGAAGCTGCTTCCCCGGGCAACGCCGATTCCTTCTCCGCATCTAGAGCGGCCTCCCAGGAACCAAACGCGGCGGTCGTCGCTTGAGTGCAGCACAGCGAATATATCAAACTTAAAGTGGAAAGAGAGAGAAACGCCACAGCACGACAACAATTCAAGGATGGCGCCGTGGTTTCTTTTGTCTTTATCCGCATCGACTGCATGATGTCAGCACATGTTCTATGGGAAGAAATGAATTGCAATCCAACGGCGCATTAGGGAATCTTCATGTAAACACCCAAATCACGGCACGATGAAGTGAATACGGAGAGGCAGCAAACGCCCAAGGATGGGTTTTGCGCATAGTCGTACCCGATATCTTTTTTTCAATATTGCGAAGCTCTCTCGTACGTCGGGTTGACGATCGACTCAATCGAATACTGCAACAGGCACACTACACCATCCACCAACCCACAACTACCGATAGTACCGAAAGCCCACAAATAGGCAACATGCAACAGAGTAGAGGCGCAAGTACTCATTGATGTCATCCAACTTACTTCTTGATCGACATCAAAATGCAAGTCAAGTAGATCCCTACTAGTAAAACTGATTCCGAGGTAGTAGAAACCGCTGCGGCTCATCCGTTGTTCTTGTTGCGGCTACTACTTGGATTCAGTCAATAGTAGCAATCTGCACTGTTGCGTTGTTGGATATCTGAGAACTGTCTTCTCAGACAATGCCGGGCAGAGCCTACCCTGTAGTAGTCTATTGCCCATTCAGGCGAATGACGCTTACTTCGTTGATGCCAGTGACCCCCTGCGACACCGCGAGGGAACTTTTTGCCTCATTTCAATACTTCGAATCCTAAACAAAAGTTAAGCGTCTATGCTCTTCATGCAATGCTATTTGCTTTCTTATACTTCGACCCCCATCATTTTGGCGACTTGGGGCATGTCCTTGTCTCCACGTCCACTCATGTTAATGACAATATCCTTTCCAGGGCCAAGTTCCTTGGCAAGCTGGAAGGCATAGTAAATAGCGTGGCTCGTCTCCAGGGCGGGAATGATTCCTTCGTACTCGCACATCATCCTGAAACCTTCCAAGGCCTGATCGTCCGTAACTCCCACATAAGTAGCGCGGCCCGTGTCCTTGAGCCAGGCGTGCTCAGGACCAACGCCAGGGTAGTCCAACCCAGCGGAGATAGAATGAGTATTGAGTGTTTGTCCTGACTTCTTTTGAATGACGTAAGTCTTGGCCCCTTGAAGGACACCAGGAGTTCCGACGGTCAGCGTGGCGCAGTGGTTCTCGTCCTGGTCGATTCCCTTGCCCGCAGCTTCAGCACCGTAGAGAGCGACTTCTTTGTCCTCGATAAATGGATGGAAGGCACCAATAGCATTGGATCCTCCACCGACACAAGCGACAACTGCGTCTGGAAGCCTTCCGTTCTTTTCTAGGAATTGCGACTTGATCTCCTTTCCGATAACACTTTGGAAATCACGGACGATCGTCGGGAAAGGATGAGGACCAACGGCAGATCCAATCAAATAGTGCGTATCTCGGACATTGGTGACCCAGTCTCGCATGGCTTCATTGATGGCATCCTTGAGTGTTCGTTGTCCAGCCTGGACAGGAACGACCTTAGCTCCAAGCGTATTCATACGGAAAACATTCAACTTTTGTCGTTCGCAGTCGACGGCTCCCATGTAAACGACACACTCCAATCCAAGCATGGCACAGACGGTAGCAGTAGCCACACCGTGTTGTCCGGCTCCTGTTTCTGCAATGATACGTGGCTTTCCGATACGTTTCGCAAGGAGGGCTTGACCAATGGCATTGTTGATCTTGTGGGCACCTGTGTGTGCCAAGTCTTCTCTCTTCAACCAAATGGTAGCCCCCCCAGCCAGTTCCGTAAGACGGGAAGCCTTGTGGAGAGGAGTAGGCCCACCAACAAAGTCTCGTCGGTATCTGTCCAACTCTGCTTTGAACTCAGGTTCGTCCTTGATCTTTGCATAGGCTTCCTCAATTTCTTCAAAGGCCACCGACAACGTTTCAGGAATGTATTGACCACCCCAATCTCCAAATCGGGTTACCTTGTTATCGGAAGCCCATTCCTTGGGAATCTGACCAAGTTTGGAAGCTTGGTTGTGTACGTCTCCCGACTGCTTGAGTCCAGTGCAAAGGTGGGCGGTGATGTCTCGAATGGCCTTGGCCCGTTGTTCCGTAGTAGCATCATCGCCCAACTTATCCATTGCGTTCAAGATAGCACTTCCAACCACGACACCATCGGCCATGTTGGCAACACCGTTCACCATTTCAGGGGAAGAGATACCGAAACCGACCGCCAATGGCAAATCCGTCTTGGCACGAACTCGCTTGATGAAATCATCAAGATCCGGAGGAAGAGAGTCACGGGCGCCGGTAACTCCAGTGACGGAAACGCAGTACAAGAAAGTGGACGCCATCTCAGTCAAGGAAGCAATGCGCTTGTCGCTGCTGGTGGGGGCGACAAGGGGAACGTTCGAAAGGCCGTATTTGATGCAGGCCTTGTTCAAAACAACACCTTCCTCTGGGGGGAGATCCACCACAATAAAACCATCGGCTCCAGCTTTCTTGGTCTCCTCACAAAGTCTCTCCTCACCATATTGAAGGAAGGGGTTGTAGTACCCCATGAGGACCACAGGGACCGTCAAACCCATCTCACGCGCCTTCTTGACCATGCCGAGGCAAGAGTCGATTTCGGAAGTTCCCCCGGCAATCGCTACTTGATTTGTATGCTGAATTGTAGCTCCATCGGCTTGTGGATCTGTGTACGGGATTCCGAGCTCAATAATCGAAGCGCCACCCTCCTGCATTGCCATCAACAAAGCAGGGGTATCTAGAAAATAGGAAGGGAGAGAGCGTCGGTAAGTCCAGTCCTAAGGGAAGATCATAACATTCTTCCATAATCCCCATCGTCGTACCTTGAGCATTGGGATACCCAGCAGTGATAAAAGTGACAAAGGCAGCTTCGCCCTTTGTCTTGGCAGCCTCAAAGGCTGCCTCGATTCTTCCACCGACTCCTCGTTCCATATTAGCGACTGCGACTGGATCGGCGGATGCAACACCGAGCGCTGTGGTTGTGTGTGTGTTTCCCTGAGAGGCTGATACTGCTCGTCCGGGGATTGTGGGCTTGGACAAGGAAGAGAATGCAAGGGTCGACGATGCTAGACAACCCAACCAGAGTGAGAAAGAAGCCAGACGCATTATCGTTTTCAAAGAAATCTGATCGAACTAGACGACAAGGAAAGCAATACGTGTGAGTTGACGGCCCAAAATAAAGGAAGTGGATCTATCACCGTATCTTCTTTGGGCCCAAATTACGTTCGATTCTCACCTTTCGCTCGAATTTGTGGAACAAAGAATATGCGATGCTGTGTTGGCGAAACGTGCAGTTGCAAGAAAGATCCGACCGACGACAGCCGATGGATGTGTGTGGAGGGTTGGCGATTGACGCGAGGATAAACGAAGCGACGGGCGAACCAATGGAGGGTTCGAGGTGCAACAAAAAGGTACATAGCAACTTCGTGCGTCAACGTGGAAGCGATGGAAACATCGACTCCACTTCATCTTTTTCGGACGGTCGAAAACAGAAGTTTATGGGCGCAAAAACTTTGGATCTGAGATTCCTGATTCCGACCCAGGACTAGGGCGGACTCATTCGACCTTTCGTCGCCAAAGAATGAACTACTACTGGGGGAGACCATGATACCGGGGATCCGTGCTCATGTGTCCCAAGCCTATGAAGATGGTATAGTACATGCACGATCTACTCCTCACCAAGTATTGACATATAGCTCCTCAGTACCACAGTCATTGAGCGTCGATTCCGACTGAGCAATATTAATAAAATTGCATACTACCGTCTGCGATCGTGCCGAAGAATCGAGCATCCTCAATCATTGAACCTCCACCCAGAATATCTCACACGACAAGCTACAAATATTCACATAAAAATTCAGTGGAATGAATCAAGAACACTAGTGGTACCATTATGTATTGCGTTGTTGCCAGTCTGTTTCCCAGTGTTACAAATGAAGTAACTTCAAGTAGGGTGCCTTCTTTCGGTGCTGCGGCCTTGCACTCCTCAGATTGCAGCGGGTGGCGTCCACCGTACCGAAGCTGCATTTTGTTGTACGTTGACATGCCTTCCATTCAACAACAGAAGATTTCTCCATATTATATTCCAAAGGGATTGTTGTTGTCGTCGTCACCGCCTCGGCCACCACGTCGATTGGGCTTCTTGTTCAGCATCAAGTCCCAAACATTTGGCATGTCAACCTTCTCTTTCTGATTTTGCTTGATGGGCGTTGGGTCCAACTCTCCTGTGACAACACCAAAAGCGACTCGTACTCCCAGCAAAAAGATTCCGAGTCCGGTGACACCAAAGAAACCACTCGCCAGGGAAATGAGACCCATGGCGATATTGCGGACAACCTGGGAGGCGCGAATCACAAAGTATACTTCCGAATCGACGGGATGCAAGGCGAAGAAAATTCCCAGCTCTTGGGTTGCATACCAAAGTCCACCAGCAACGCCAAGCGCAAAAAAGGAGCCCAACAGTGCAACGACCGGATTCACTCCGTTCAAATCTCTCGCGGCTTCAATGGCGGCTCTGACTTCTTCGTCTGTTTTCCGAGGCCTGCCAAAACCATCCACGAGCGCAAGTTTCTTGCCAGCAGAAGATCGAGGCCCGAACTTTTCCTTGTTTTCCGCGGCCTTGAGTTCAGCCATTAGCCGTTCGTTGACAGTTTTGGTCGCAGCACTTCCGTCCGTAGGCCTTGGAGCTGCATCTTGTTCGTCGAGATTAATGGTTGATTCGGCCACTTCTCGAGAGAATCGGATTTCGGCTTCATTGTTTTCGGACGAAATGCGCAATAAAGTTCTTCCAAAAGTGAGATGCTGCCGATGTGGCGCCGTTGGGACCATAAACGCGTTCGATTGGTGGAACAACAGAGCACTACTACACGCCATTCCGACGAGAAGCACGTTCCGGAAAGAAAATATCATCGTGAAAGTTGAGATTGTCCAAATTCTATAATCAATACATGTAGTTGCCGTTGGGTCGGGGTCAGGAAAGTGGGTATTAGGAAAGAAAATGGTGTCGTTCTGCATTATGGGCGTCACAAATTTTTGGGTTGCCGCCAAAAAACGTCAGTGGCTGAGAACGAAGGGACCCAAACGGTCGAAGAGGTCGTATGGTTTCAACCAAGATCGACTACTTGGACTAAATCCTGCTCGAAGGCCGTATTGGCTCTCACTATTGCTCTATAGTACTAGTATTAGCGAGTGAGAAGAAATCTAACGTTTAGACGTTCTAAAATAAAACCATATCCTGAGTACATGGTGCGCCCACAACGAGCAGCATTCGCTACTAGAGGTCGTCGAAGCTGCTTCCCATGTCGCCAAGTCCCATGTCACCTCCCTTGCCTAGTTCACCTCGTTGTTGCTTCATCATGGTCTCGCCAATAATCTTTCGCGTTTTCTCGTCCCCACTATCGTACATTTCCTTCATCAGCTCGGTAATAGACGCTGCTGGATTCGCCTTGGATTTTTCCTTGTCTTTGCGCTTGGGGTCTGTCAACTTGCTCCAATAATCATAGGATCCATACTCGCCTTTGACTTTCGCGAGCTTGACAATCACTTTGTCTGACTTGATTATAATTTTGGACTTATCAGGCACAATGTCATGCTCGAGATTATCCTTTTTCAGACGATACGATTTTCCTTTCAGATCCTTTACAATCAAATCAAATGTCGCTTTCTCAAAGTTACACGTCACTTGATCCTTGGGAATTTCGCCCACCCCTGGAAGGGAAATATATAATGTGACAAATTTGTCATCGTAGCCGCCAGCGTCAAAGGCAAATCGATCAATGGGCGCGTACAACACGCTCGCTACCGACGAATGGGACGGTGCGACTGCTACCGGTTGGGGTGGGGATGGTGGAACCACTTGGGGCATTGGAGTTGCCACAGCTGGTGCCGATGTTGTAGGTGTTTCTGAAGTACCTTGACTTTCTACAACTTTAAGAGCCGCCGCTTCCTTGCGGAGTTTCTTGGCAAGGGTTTCCAGTTGCATTCGTGCCGTCGGTCGTTTCAGGGTCTTGGCAATTTCCTCGATCTCTTCGGCGTCCAGGAGACGTTCCTGACTAGGAGACGGAGAGTCCGAAACTTCGTCAATGTCCACCATTTTGATAAGGCGATAGTTATGATACTAATTTGTGTGTTTGAATCACAAACAATTAAAACGGACGTGCTGGTCTTTATGAGCGTGGAAGAACCAATGCGATGATTGATTCGCGACGATGGCTCCTCCATCGAAATCGACAGGCATGAACTTTGGGGTTCCCGCCAAAATCTGGTCAATTTGGGGCATATTTATTTGGGGGAGCTCACGACTTCGATCGATTTCTCTCCCGACGATGATTTCGGCAACGCATGATGATGCACAATGATCGTTCTGGCTCTTTCGGTTAGTGTCTCCGCCGCCATAAACTCTTCCATCATGTCATTGAGAACGAGACGAAAAATCACTCGGGTAGGGCTTGTACTAGTAGTTGTTTTGCTTGCGATTGCAAGTCTGGCGGTCCAAGGTCAAACGGTGAGTGCCTTTTCTGTTTGTCATTTCACAGCTATCGCCGTCCGAACCATTTCTCTGGGGATGGAATTTCCATTGATATTATCTAACGATATTTGTTATTACCAAAGACTCGAGAATCGATTATTGAGTCAAGGGAAAAGCGCCGAATACAGTTGGAAAGGGTTCTTGAAAACATCGAGAAAAAACTGTCGGCGCATCGGTCTGGGAAGAATGTACTTGGCGACAAGCAACTCGAGCACTTAGAACACAGGATCCAGGCCTATCAACATCAAATTGAAGAGCTGGATAGAGAGCTGGATGAGGATGTAAGTCAACGGATGGGTTCTTCCCTTTGTCGTGGATCATCATCTTGTTCTTACAGTTTATGGAAACTTGCAGGAGATTGAACATAGAATCAAACTGGCTGAAGCAAGGCAGAAATCTAGCGCAAGCGAGGAATTGTGATCAATCATGTGGTTCGATAGTAAGAGCATAACGATATTGGGGTTTGCCGCCTCAAGAAGCTGCAAGCTCTACCCCGTCTACTCCGTCGCTCCAGTACGGTGCTCTCTTGAAAGCACGCGTGTCCATTCGCTGTAAACTTTCCGAAGCATGTTTGACGCTTGTAATGTATCTCGATTAGCCAATGACGTGTAGCCTTTCCGTATCTAGCTAAGTATTCTTAGACGAGGACACAAGATAGTCCCTGGTTGATCTGTCCGACTACATTCGTTTCTCTCATTCAAGCGAGTCGAGTCATCTTGAACTTTGGAGAACTTCATGCCGACGCGATATGGAATGCCGAGACGACCAACGCCGCCTCACGCCCGTCGGTTCGCCGCAGTTGTATCCAAAAGTGCATAGACCTGTCTCCCTTTGAAACATCCTCCCGTCCACATCTTCTTTGGTTAAGAGCCAGCAGTATTTATCTACCATGAAAGTATCGGCTGCCGTGAGCTTCCTTGCACTCTTTGTTGTCACGGCGTCGGCAAGTTTGACGGTATGTTCCAATCAACAGTGAATAAGTGATTCAGACCGTCTTTATGCTCACACTTTTGTTTTCTGAACAATTGTTCTCAGAAAGAAATGATTCTTAGCGAACGGGATGCAAAGGTTGTGGTGCTGGGGCAACAGGTCGAGATTCTTAAGGAACGACTGAAGAGGCACGTATCCGGGGAGCACCCCATGGACGAAAATACGCTGGCATCTCTGCACAGGACAATCAGGGTCAAGGAAGAGCGAATCAAGGAATTCTCGCGAGAATTAAGTGATGTGGTGCGTTTGGGACTTCCAAATCTTGCAAAGCGATGGGACGGATCTCATTTGTTGTGCTTCTGATTTGCGTCGACGGTAAAGGAAATTGAAGCTATGATCGCGGCCGACAAATCAGAGCTGTAACTGGCACGTTTCGCTTGGATTTCCATGCGATGTGCTGCGTATTATTTATCGAAAAAGTGGTGGGATTCGAATTGTATGCACCTGTTGTGAGGGAACACTGGATGACAGTTCGAGCTAGAAACCGAGATTGGTCATGAATTGGAAATCGCAGGTTGTTGTTCTGGAAAGTGGAATTCTGGTTTAATGCAAATAACCACAGCTCCATGCGATGAAATTTACCAATTTCAGTACGAATCGCAGTGGGCAAATTGGTGCAGAAGAAGTTTACTAGTAGCGTCGTGCTGTTGTGATCGGGTTGTTCCCTACAGAGAAGTGGACAAAGGTATTCACAATCTATTTTCCGTGAACACATCAGTTGCCGTGCTGTAACTGTGTTTCTCCCCACTGGATAGCAAATGAGAAACGTTAAGCTATGGACGATAGGATAGTAGTCGACGGGACGACGTTGTTAAAAGCATCTGAAAGGTACTCGACTATGATACAAAGACTTCTGAACTGGCATCTCCCTTTGACGGCCCATCGCGCGCGGTGCGCGGGGCGGGTCATTTTCATCGATTTTCGATCTGGGTTCGCATCGTCCACTTCTCGTCGCCTCCAACGCACAAGATCTCATGCCATCCTCCCCCACCACACCTGTTCTCAGAACCCTTCACCCCACACGGCGACGATCAGAAATACCTCCATTCATCTCGTAGACAAACAGAAACCGGACATCCTTTCGACTTTTCAATATGAAATTCCTGTCATTTGCAATCTTCGGTGCCCTTTTCCTTGGCAGTGCAGCAGGGGCGCTAACGGTATGTACATCGCGTCCCGTCGCGAAATTATCAGACCCATGTGTGACAATGGCGCTCTGACCTCTGTCGTTCTGTATTCGTCCAGGAAAATGATATTCTTGCGGCACGTGCCCAACGGGTTAGGTCAATGGAGCAGCAGCTGGCTTCGTTGGAGGAACGACTAGAGAGGCACCTCAGTGGCCAAGAGAAAATCCCCAGCGACAGATTGTCTTCCCTCAACAAACGCATCCACCAATACGAGGATCAACTCGCGGAACTTTCAAAGGTCTTGACCGCCGAGGTATGTAAACATCACTGGATTGGAAGCGTGTTGAGGCGTTTCTTTTGCTAATTGGTTTTATAATCTGTTATGACCGACAGGAACTTGCGGCCCTTGTTGCTCAAAGTCAAAACGAAGAATTGTAGCTGCTATTGGCGGGAAAGTGGTTGATTGTTAAAAAATGGATTCACTGCTCTTTTAGTACGGAGTCTCTTCAGTGGAGATGAAACCCAGTCGTTGCACGGTAGAAATGAGACGCAAACCTAATCCACGAACTAGCTTGGTGGCAGAAATGGACGAAGGCGATTTCCCAGGTGTTTTGGAGTTGCTAGCATATATTAGTTAGGCAAAGCGAAGAAAAAGACATATAGCCCTTTCTTGTGTGCTACTTCTAGTGTAGGTCGCACTCAAAGCGCTAGTTGGAGAAATACAGTCTAGTCGGTACTTGGATTTATTCCTTGACTGTCTCCTGTGCGACATCGCATGGTATCTCAATGCGGCCTGAGGGTTATCACATTTGCCATTGAGAAGATGGGGGAACTCTGCCTTTTCGAACTAAAGGAAATCTTCGGCATGATTCCTCCATCCGAGAAGCGAGATCTCGATGTGGTCATAGTAAACAGTAAAAGGCGTCTGATAGTTTTCGAGGTGCCGCGGTCCTGAAAGATCGCACGAAAACTGGGAGTCGTCCTAGTCAGTTTTCGATTGGCGTTCCCACAGGCAGGCGTGCTCGAAAAAGCATACTGTACCTGGTAAGAGCTCCAAAATAACGGAGGAAGCGCAAGACTGTCTGTCGCTGCCAACAAAAAAATTCGCGCCAGCCGCAGTGAACAAGAGTCGCGGCGCGACGCCGACGAAACCAACTCGGACTTGGCCCCAGCATCGAACTAAGGCAACACGAAAGTCTGCAACTGAACCCTCTGTATCTCGACCCCAACAAGTTAGCACCATGGTATCCAGATTTTTCATCATCATAGCCTTGACTGCCCTCCTCGTTCTTTTCGCGGAAGTCAACGCGGTTAAAGAGAAGCCCGAGCGCAGAAAGTTGAAGGAGGACATCGGATTTTCGGTACGATAACGTTCCTGGTCTTGGGTTGATGCTGCTGTTGCTTCCTTCCGTTCCTAACACATTTGGATTTCATTTTCTTCTCCCTTGATTTATCAGCGTGATGCCATTATTGAGAATCACAAGCGCCGCCGAGCCCAGCTTGAAAAACTCATTTCCGATTCTAAGAATCAGTTGGACGACCACGAATCCGGCCGCAAGTTGTTGGAGAGCGTCGAATACGAAAGAGTCGCCAAGCGCATCGGTCTTTACGAGGAAAAACTTTTGAGAATGCCCGAGGAGCCCGATGATAAGGTACGTGGATTATTTGCATGATCTCTTTTATGCTTCAAAACGAACTTTTCTAATAGTCGTTCAATTTGCCTACGTTTTGCTACTTTAGGAGATCAAGATGATGATGGATCGAGAAAAGATGCGAAACGAGCGACGTAGTCGCCGAGAGTTGTAAATCTCTGTCTAAGTCGTACGTAGCTATTGAAGGTGCCAGTGTGTGGCGTGACCTTGGATTTCTTAGGTTCAAATCAGTCTGTCGCAATTTGGTCGTGTGGACGCAGTTTGTGGAGCCTAGAAGAATAACGATAGACCGCCCACCGTGGCTCTATTTAATTATTTGTGTCTGCGACTTAAAGTCAAACATAGTGAAGCAGGCGAGTTTGCTTCTGTCCAGAGATACGTGTGCTCACGCCAAACACTTCCTACACCCAGGAATTCACTAGTTCACCCCCTTTAGAATTTTCTCACGATACATCGAACCAAATGGACTAAACATTTAAGGCTTTTTCGCTGATCGTTTTCCTATCGACGAAGGTCGATTTGATACTCGTTGCTTTTCTGGGCAACTAGAAGACGAAGCACTAGTAGGCCGTTTGATTATTAATATATTGGCTCGTTTGGCTCGTTTTCGTTCTCTAGAAATAAGGTATGGGCGCTTCTTCTTCTACTAGCTGGGTATAGTAGAGGAGCACGCCTAGGTTTGGTGCATTGTTGTACTAAACCTACTGTACAGGATGATACACAATCCTTCTCCATTGCTTTTTTGCTATGTAGTCGGTGCAGTCGCACTCGGTCACGAACCAGTCGCGTTATCACCTAACAGTAGACGTTAAAGTCAGTCCGAAGCTTTTTGACCGTTACTCGAAAGAAATCATTTTTCATGTCGCACGATGGCGTGTGCCGTTGATGGTGTGTTAATTTGCCGCGGTGTGGTGTGGTGATCACAAATCTCAGCAGCATTTTGCATTTTACATTTTACTCCATCATTGCACGATGAAGGTACAATCATATTTTATTGTCATTGCAAGCCTATTTGCGCTAGTATTAGCTGTCGCGGATGCTGCCGTTGGTGAAAGACGGGATCGCAATGCTCGGGAATTCACTGGTGGCACTGGTTGGGGCAACTCCCGGGAAGAAATCCTTGAAAATCGTAAGCGCCGAAAGCGACAGCTTCGAAACATTATCAATTCTATGAGGAAGAAACTAGCAGATCACTCAGCTGGTGAAATCACCCTAACCCCGAAAGAAAAGGCAGATACGGAGCGTCGCTTAGATCTCTATGCTAGAAAGCTCAACATGATGAAAGACGACCTTGAGGAAAAGGTGAGTGATAGAAATTGACCAGCTACCTGTGAATCGGACACTGTATCTTAACAGACCTTGCTTCTTTGCGCCGTCAGGATATTGAACGAATAATTGCACGCACCGAGTCGCAAAATAAGCGACGGGAGGCATCAGCAGATGGCATTCCTTCGGGGCCTACCATTTTATTTGAAGACGAACTTTAAATTCAGCATGCGGGCGGGTAATGATGGCCTGTCATTACTATCGTCCCCTGGACTATTCAGGAAATCACTTTGAATTTGGCAACGTTGATGCGGCGTACTTTATCGGCGGAAGAATGAGGACTTTGGACAGGAATGCATACTTGTGCCGCTGTCAAGCGGCCTAAAATTGATTCATCAGTTCACTAGATCAGCCGTTTGAATAAGAATAGTGTTCGTTTGCTCAATCTCTGTCTCTCTCTCTTTAACCAACTAGAGTGGTGCTGTACATGAAGGCCGTGGCGATTTCCGTTTTGGGAAATCGCGTTGCTAGAGGAGCCTCTCTAGGTAGCAACCAAACAGACTCGATTTCAGATTTGCCTACAACTACAAGGTCAAGCGCTGCTTCTCTGTAGTTACGTTGATGTTCTATTTGCCATGCTTTCGTACTACTACAGGCAGTAACAAGTTCAAGTCGCATTTGGGGATGTCTCCCCCATATTATTTCACATCCCCGCCCCGCCCCGAGGTTGTTTCACGATCAGATTTCCCAACAGGTTGTTATCTTTAGAGCCATTTCCCTCCGAAAGCGAGCACACTCACACGAAAACGCAGGCCGGGCCGGACAAATAGTACTAAACTAGGCGCGCACTCTCTCTCTCTCTCTCTCGAAAACGTATGTAGAATATGTACTGAGTCCTACTTGGAACCGAATGATGACCCGTCTGCCTGCATGTCAACCAAGACTCCCGCCATAACAACAATGGAACCGAAAGGAAATCGATGAACCTGCCATAAAAACACCGACCCAGTCCATTTCATCTCTTTTTCGCTACTGTGTACTAGCCTCGACCTCTGCAACACTTGCACCAGTGATCAACAAAAAAGCTTGAGGCAATGACTCGAAACGTTTCTTTGACGGTATTTTTCTTCGTCCTTTTATCCGCCCTGGCTTCTTCCGTCCATGGCAGCGTTCGACATTTGGAACGCGATGAGCTTACTGGGCATGTGGGGTCGACGAGGGAGGAGATCCTTGCCCGACGTGAGCGACGAAAGAAGGAGTTTACTCAAAAGCTGGAAGAACTCCGAGAGCAATTGAAGGCGGGCTTTGATTCGGAACGCTTGAGAAAGAAAATCAAGGCCTACGAGCACAAGCTGGAATATTTGAACAAGGAGGTCGATGATAGAGTAAGTATTCTGAAACGGATATGCGTGTTGAATTTGAATGGCAAGGATCCTGACTTTTTGCGAAAACTTCTGCAGCACATTCAACGTTTGTTAGACAGGGAAGAAATTTTGAATGATGTGCACCGGGAGCGTATTCTAAAGCGTAGTATGAGCGACGAGCTGTAGTTCATTGGCATCATGGCATTGACTAGTTGAAACTTGGAAAAAATTGAATTGAAAGTTGAAATGATTTGAATCGAGAAACTAGACAACAAACTGTGGTCAGGGCGGCGTCGAACGTCGATAATCGAAAGCAGCAGGAGCATGCCAGATTCCGTCCAGTTTCACATCAAAACCCAGAGTACACATATTCGCAAACGTATTCGCAAACGCAATAATTCATATTCTAAGTCTTTCATAAGAAGTCGTAGGCTATTATTACTCTTCATCCGCCACTATTTCGTCTTCCGTGGCGCGTCGAACGGTGGTGGACCGCCGGGGAAGCCGCGCTTTCCGTTCGGGCTCCGTCTCGAGGAACATCTGAACGATATCGAAAGCTGTAAAACTGATTGAGAAAGCAATGGGTCCCTTGAACCAATTCATACTGACTCCTTTGAAAAAGCCTCGAACCCCTTGCTCCGCATATAACTCCAAAACTATGTCCTTCAACGACGGTGGACGTTCAGGGTGCAGTGCTCGTAATGCCGCTTCTTGCGCTGCTGCCTTGTGATGTCCAGTGCCAACGACATCTACAGCCGCTGCTTCACCCGATGTTGCCACGACACCAATAGTCTGCATCCTTCGCCGCGTAATCTCCAAGGGATAAGTCAACGTTTGAGCAAACAAGCCTGACACCGCCCCACACTGCATTCTTTCTATCGTCGTCAGGTCACGTCCTGTTAAGAGTTGGATCTAAGATGCACATATCCAGTTTGTGAGTCATCGTCAAAAGCAAATCGAATCCACACGGGAAAGTGATATTGGGCCTACCTTCCGTTTGCCCTGTTCGTTGAACGCGAATGCAATACCAGAGTATGGCAAGATTCCTAGAATAGTTGGCGTGATACCCCGAAATAGACCCCAAAAGCCCTTTATAAGAGAAAAAGACGCAGGTTCAGATATTGCTCGTATAAAAAGAATCTTGCACCTCAAAGTCGAGACGTACTCGGTTCCGGTAATTGTCTGTAATGACTCTGTAAAACGACATGTTCGCCTTTCGATCTTTCTGCTTTCTTAACACTGCCAATTGCGCTCTCGTCAGATCCAAGGGATACGTGCAGAGAACAGAAATAGCGCCCGCAATCATTCCCGAAAACAAACTTTCTTTTGGCGTCAATCCCCATTTTGGCTTTGGAGTTTTTGGATCCACTGCCTTTTGCCTAGCGTACATGATTTCCTGTTCTCGCAAAAGAAAAGTCTTGCATCGATCGTACACCATGAACTGAATGCCAGAATAAGGAAAGACTCGAATCATCGTAGCCGAATTTCCCTTCCAAAGAGCCGTGGGTCCTTCTTGTTTGATGATCCGCATTGCCACCGATGGGACATCCGTGATCTGAAACCTCGCCGAAGAAATCTGGTATAAAATCTTAATACGGTCAAAGGGCGCAACAAAGGTTTTGGCAACCATACCAGCAAGCCCACCAGCGAAGATATTCCGAATCTCCTTTGGAAGCTTCATCATATCCTCTTGCAGCTGGCTCGTCGGTCGTGCGAGAATGGTGGGGTGTTCCACCGATGCAGGCAAATTCGCCTTGAATTTTTCTTCCCTCACCATCTTCCCCTGCCTATTCTTACTCTTCGGCAACCACCGTCAATACTTGCTTGACACCTCAATCCTTAAAACGCTTCGCGTTTCTCTTTATCGTCCCCTTTCATTGACTTCGGCACGGAAAGTTCTGCCTTCTCCCTTGCCGTCTGAGTGATGAGAATGAGATGTGTCGTCGTCGGGGGATGTGATGCGGGCTCGCCATCTCGTCGACGCGGCTTTTGTGTGTGTGTTTGTCGGGAGGCGTTTGTCCCCTTCCACAAAGTGCGAAAACAATTGGTGCCCGGCTGGCGCGCGACGGCATGCCTTCGCCCTCATTGCTCCCTCGGGCATTTCAACAGGAATCCGGAATTTCAAAATCGTCAACCACTCGCGTCAGCAGCAACACGTACATACGTGTCGGAAGCAACAAACAAAGTGACACCTGGAAGGTTTGGATCGATGATGTCGGCAACATCAACAATGGCGCCGATGCAGGCAGAGTGGAGATCCTTCGCTACATCATTCGTTGCATTCTTCGATTGCACTCTGAAGCCAGCATATAACTATCTCCATCAACAAGTTTACCATGAAGCTTTCTCTTATTGCCGGCTGTGCCCTTCTGGCTTCCCAACAAGCCGTCGCCTTCCATGTTGCTCCTATCCTCAGAACTCCCTCAACAACATTGAACATGTTCAGTGGAGCCGGTGCCGGTGCTCCCAAGGAAGACAACCCAGAGGAGGCAAAGCGAATCGAAGAGACCGCAAGGGCGATGAACATGTCGGTAGAAGAATACACTTTGGCGATGAATGCCCGTGTCAAACTCCAAGAGCTCATGGACAACACCATTGTGAAAGGAGGCAAGGCCGATACCGTAATGGTAGAACGGGATCTGAACAATCCTTCCAAGCAGTTTGAAATCAAGATTACGGATGCTGGAAAGGCCTTAGGCAAGGAAGGGCTTTCCAAGCAACTTTGTGCGGCACTGAAAAAGGCGTCGGATGAAGCTCGTATCGGAAGAGGAAACGCGCAAAAGAAAATGATGGAATACATCTCAGAGCAAATGAAGAAATAGATACATCGCAATTCACTAGTACGTTAAAATATTGCCTATGGCCTGATCGTGGTGACGCCAGTAGTGGATATGGGATACTGCATCGGGGATTTGCGTCTATAGTACGGAGGGGGAAGGAAGAGCTAGAGTTATGATTTCATAGTACTTAAGTTTTTGTTGCACTATCTAGCACAAACCACACATCAATCTTTAGCTGAAGAGGTATGATATGACGATGTATCCAAGGATCATACCGTAGAAACCCAAGTTAGATGACTGTTGTTCCGTTTTCAGCGATTGGACAGCTTGAGCAACGTTCGCGTTGGAGTGCTGCAGCCGACTTTGTAATTCCCGAATTTTACCCGTCGGCGTCGCCTTGATCCCACCAGCCGATCCCTCAGATGCGACTTGTATGTCCGCGGTCGATGTCAAGCGGGGACCACCTCCGCCAACACCATGGGCCTGAATCGTTTGTACACCAATCTGTACATCGCGAAGAACCATCAAAACGTCCTTGTTTTGCTCTTGAAGCGCCAACAACAACTGGCGCAGCTGGGCATCCAAATCAACGTATAGGTATGATCCCATCGAACGACAACCATTCATGAACGCTGGAAAGAGGGAGTGCAATATTCTAACCAAGTCGTTCTCTGTCAACGTGGGGAATAGCCAAGATGGCACAGGATTGGACTGGGATGTCATGACAACCACTTCTACCACTAACATCACAATCAAGCCTGTGAACACCCATTCTCGTGCGTTGCCGGACTTCTTCCCCATGGTCAACATAAACGCCATCACTGCCCACGACACATAGAAAACGGCAACCTCCATCAAGAATTGATTCTCATTGAATCGCTTGTTCGCGGCAATACCTTCCTTTCCAAATTTGTTGTATACTTCTCGCAGTTCCAGATCCATCAAGACATCGTAGGCTTGCTTCACTTGGTCGAATTTATCGGACGCGTCAGGACTGGGATTTTTGTCAGGGTGGAGCTGAAGACTAAGCTTCTTGTAGGCACGTTTGATATCGAGAGGGCTGGAATCGCGGGTGACTCCAAGCAAGGAATAGTGGTTTGGGCCTCGATCCTTAATCTCCAAGCCTGAAATCACAAAGGACGAAACAAAAGGATAAATATGGTGGTGAGATGACGATGGGATTAAAAAATGAGGCAGCCGTCACCGGATCACGGACGGACGGAACTCGTAGACCTTCTACAGCACACTTCGCCACGTGGAGAGCCCATCCACGGCGACCTTCCAAGAAAAGATGATTGAAAGAATCTCTTTCGTCTACGATAGCTTTTCTTTGGGACAGTCATCCGTAATCTTGTGCGTCGAGGCTCCGAAAAGTCGAATGAAGCGCTTCTTCGGAATTTCCTGGATCGGAAAAGTGCAGAATGTTGACGACCATTATTACTCACCCGTTTTGATGGCCGCAAGTGCAGCAAGGAATCCAATTGCATACATGATGCTCTTCTTGCGTTCAAACCGTCCAGGGCGTAGGATCCATGCCGTACAAGGATGAACAATAAAGACATAGAAGAAAAATCCTCCGAGTCCGGAAAAATCATCGTCAGATGAAGCTTGCTCGCTCATTGTCTTGCGATTATCGTCGTGTCGTAGTTGAGCTGCGTTTGTGGGTTGAACAGTAGAGATTCGACTTCAAAGAAGACAGGTATTCAATAGTGGAGTTTCTGCCTCAACTATCTCCTCCTTCTTGTCGGTGCCGTCTCGGTTTTCTTTTGTTCCCGTCGTGATGGGGATGTTGCTGCCGTGAGATAATTCGCGACAGTTTCGTCGATGATGATGTGGATGCAGATTTTCTGAATGGATGACGGATGCGCCTCCATGTGGCACCGAACACACTGTCAGACTGTCTGTGGGCTCTGCTCTCGAGAAAGCGCGGCCGCGCGAGCGGGCGAGCGATGGAACGTTGATTGACTCAATTGACCACAGAACTGACGCACGTCGGGGGTGCGCGTTTGCTCTTTGTTCGATTGTGTGGCGAAAAAGCGAGGATACGCGAGATCCATCCAATGGTTCTCGCGCACGACGACGTCGAGATGGTGATGTGATTGCTTTTTTCCGCCGAAAGAACAAACGCGAAAACTATCCTGTCGGTTGTGCAAGCATAAGATAGATCTCTTACGCACAAGAATTTAACAGGAGAGGTCATCTCTTCTCTTGAACGAAATCATTTCTGTTGGGGTACATACTGGCTGCAACTATCCATCTACTTTCTGAATTCGGAATGGTTAGATTAAATATGACTGCCTTTTGCATGGCTGGGTTGCTGGCCAAGCATTCCGTTCGGGCGTTTCACAATTTCGCAGCCGTGTCAAGGCCCCATGTCTCCGTAAATTCTTTGTCAGTTTTGACCCCTGCAGGTTTCAAGCCTCGTGTTTCAGTTGAACGAGTACACCAGTCTCGTCTGTGGATGAGTACTTCTACCGACATTGACGAATTGAATTCTAAAATCCAAGCCAAGGGGGATGAAATCAGACAATTGAAAGCCGATGGCGTCGACAAAGCTTCCCTGGCTACTCATATAGAGGAACTTCTTGCCCTCAAGGCCCAACTTCCTCCTGATCCAGCAACCGAAGCACCCAAGCCAAAGAAAGCTGAAAAGCCGAAACAGAAGGCGCCAGCGGCTCCACAGAAGAATGTGGAAGAGATGTCGGAATCCGAGTTGCGATTGAATCGGCTGGCTAAAGTGCAAGCGATGCGAGATGCCAATGTGGAGCCATTTGAGTACACCTTTGAATGCACTCGAACTGCTGCGCAACTCGCTGCCGAATACGAAGGACGATTGGACGACGGCGCGGAAGACGAAGAATCAGACGTTTCTGTTGCTGGACGCATCATGACCCGGCGTGTTTTTGGAAAGTTGGCCTTTTTCACTTTGCAAGACGAAACAGGCATTATTCAGTTACAATTTGACAAGAATCGATTGGGGGATACCTTCCAGGTAAGAGTTTGACCGGGTGCTATTGGTTGCCAGAACTAGCGTCGACGGCTTTCTCTAATGCGCTGCATTATCTTTAGGGTATCAAAGATTGGACAGACGGTGGGGATATCGTGGGAGTACGGGGAACGGTCCGACGTACTGACAAGGGTGAATTGACGGTGTATGCCAACGAATGGAAAATGTTGACCAAATCGATTTTACCACTTCCCGATAAGTACCACGGCTTACAGGACATCACCAAGAGATATCGTTCCCGCCATGTCGACTTGATTGTCAACCCAAACGTACGAGATACATTCCGAAAGAGAGCTCGGATTACTTCCATGATGCGTCGTTTATTGGACGAGTCTGGCTTCTTGGAAATCGAAACCCCTGTACTTCATACGCAGAGTGGTGGTGCCGAAGCCAAGCCGTTTGAAACATATCACAACTCTATGGACATGGATTTGACGTTGCGAATTGCAACAGAATTACACTTGAAACGTTTGATCATTGGGGGCTTTGAGAAAGTATACGAGATGGGTCGTATCTTCCGTAACGAAGGCATCTCGACCCGGCATAACCCCGAATTCACG
The DNA here is from genome assembly GCA_951394045.1 of Nitzschia sp. DOCU1. Lineage (NCBI taxonomy): Eukaryota > Bacillariophyta > Bacillariophyceae > Bacillariales > Bacillariaceae > Nitzschia > Nitzschia sp. DOCU1. Next base: position 716,275 of record OX595988.1, on the reverse strand, counting down.
TCCATCGAGCTATACCAAGCCTACGCCGATTATGAAGATATGATGGATCTGACCGAGCATTTGGTCTGCTGTAAGTTTGAAAGGAGATTTACTGCACAAAATTCACTGACGTTTGATACTCACGCTTGTGTTGCACCGCGGCAACAGCGATTGCCCAAGAAGTTTGCGGTGGGCTGGTGGTTCCGTACGGGGACAACATGATAAGCTTTGAACGTCCATGGCGACGTGTGACTATGCACGATGTAGTCAAGGAAGAGATCCCCGACTTTGATTTTGCCGCTCTGGATCTTAACGATCCAGAATCACTAGCCAAGGCCAAGGCTGCCGCAACCGCTGCAGGTGTTCCAGGTGTAGCTGCAGTGAAATCTGTTGGGGAAGTGTTAAACATATGCTTCGAGGAGCTTTGCGAACCAAAATTGATTCAACCGACGTTTGTAATTGACTACCCCACGGAAGTTAGTCCATTGGCGAAACCTCATCGTTCCAAGCCAGGACTTGTAGAACGATTTGAATTGTTTGCAGTCGGGCGAGAACATGCGAACTCGTTCAGTGAGTTGACGGACCCTGTCGATCAACGTCGGAGATTTGAAGCCCAGGCAGAGAAGAAGGCTGCCGGGGATGAAGAAGCCTGTGACGTCGACGAAGAATTCTTACAAGCTCTGGAACAAGGAATGCCTCCTACGGGGGGACTTGGAATCGGTATCGACCGATTGGTGATGTTGCTCACAAATTCTCCTTCGATCCGCGATGTCATAGCCTTTCCGCTACTTCGGCCAGATACGGACGGAAAGTAGGATATTACTAACTCGTAGTGCATTGCTCGTTACGATAACATTATAATTCGTTGTATGCCCTGCCTACGAGTGTATTGTGCTAAGACGGCACTGAGAGGTGTGGTTACAAAATGGGGGTGTATTAGCTTACTTCTCTACAGCGCGCAGAGAAAATCTTGGTAGTTTACAACTCCTCCCTACTATGAGCCAAACTCAACGAGTTGTGAAGTGTGAACTGCGTGCCCGGCTGCTACCGGTAGAAGGCCGAACACCACCGCAGCTTCGTCGACGAAGACGGAGTGTTCGTAGCTTGGTTCACAGCGATGCACAGTTGGGGGATCCTCCGATAGGCGTCAGTGTAATACGCTTCCAGAGGGGGCTAAGCCCCTTTAGACCTAGTACGCTGTAAAGCTTTCCCCGTCTTCCTTCCTCTTTCGCGGGTTCCATTGGAAGCCCAGCTCGTTGAGCCTGTAAAATCTGTCTTTCGTCATGGAGGATCGCTGCCCTGAACTGTATAGCCGCAGATGTCTTCGCTGGTATTTTACCCACACGCTTAGCTGTGGGTGATCCTTGCAGTTCTTGGGTACATTTGCGTGTCCATGGACGTCCTTGTACGCCTGGAGTTCTTGGAATCGCTCTTCCCAAGTGTCTTCTTGGACACTCCAAACAAAGCCAAGTGACTCAAGAGCAATGATCTTGTCATCCGTAAGTGAGGAGTTCTTGCCCTCTTTCTTTAGTTTGTATTGGTGCCTTTGCCTTTTGACCCATTGGGAAAGTTTTACGTTCTCATTGTAGTTGTTAGGAACTTGACAGTGACCGAATCGCCTCTTGTATTGTACTAGTTCATCGTACTTTTCGGGCCAGAGGCATTTCTTACTAGAAGTATCCACGGACTTGGAGCTGCCCGAGTAGTCATCGTAAAGAAACACGGTGTGGCGGTCCATCATGAGCTGCTTCTTTGATCGAACCATGTCAGGCGTGCGATCGACCATGCCGCTGTCGGCGGAACCGAGTGGTAGCCGAGAAATCTTTTCGATGTTATCGTGGGTCGCTAATAGGTCCCACGCCAAAAGCGGATCTTCTTCCTTTGGTAAACTTCTCGTGAAGGTTTCCTTGATGAAGCTCGTGGTAGTTTGATCCATCGCCGTAAGAAGGGAACTGGCTGAAACAGAAGGTACCACCTCCAGTTTTGCCTGTGGACCAATTGGTGTTGGCAACCAGTGGTTATTGTAGCCAAGAACGCTTGCATCTCGCTGGAGATTGTCCATGATGTCGAACAGCGTTGAATCCAGGTTCATGATGAGGGTGTAGTCTTGCTGATTAGAATTTGTGAGCACCTGGCAGTGTGGGCTTGAGGAGGAGAGGATGAACCGTGGTATTCGCAAACGGAGTTACTGCGAACTGCACGGTACTATGACCTGTTCATGTAGACTTCTCTTGTGGAAAAAGCCCATGAGAGCTTCCAGCAACACAATACAATGGTCCGTTGCCCCGATTCGGCAAAGCCATTGGCTTTTGTCGGACGAAGGGGCTTAATGACAAATTTGTAGTTGATCAATCCATTTAAGAGGCTTGCGCCGAGATTGAAATTATTCTCCGGAAGGAACTCCCGTCCAAGCCGCCCAAAGTTCATCGAACAGAACTCAAAGGAATTAGGCCCTCACCGAATTAATTGCCCTTCAAAGTTATGAATCTTGCGGATCTCCCCGGACCGGAATGTCCTTTGCTGAAGTGAGGTAGCTTTAATATCACATCGGGCAAGAAAAAGAACACCGGACAAATCGGATGGTGTATGCAGGAATCTACGAAAGTCACAAGAAGCTCCCCGATCGGTGGTCTTTTCGTCGAAGGGCCTAAGAGAATCGGCCCGGATGAAACTGAGAAATACCAGGTTGTCCATCCTTTGCGACGCGTGAGAAATCTCTCTGCCTGAAGTTGGTTGTGCGCCCGCTTGGACTTCTCGTTGAAAGAAGAAGAACTATTGACATTTTTGTTTTTCTCCTATTCAACATTGGGCTTTAATGACAAATTGGTCTTACTGCCCAAGATTACCCAGTGAAGAAACGATCAAAGGAACGCGGTCAAATTTTGATCCGAAGAAGGTCCGATGAAGCGCCTTTTCACCACCCACAAAACCATATTGATTTTTGGTGAGTCAGACTAGTCAACTTTAAAGGCGTGAATGACGGATGGACTGTGAATGTGGGAGCGGGGGACAGACTGCGTGGAAGGTCATCGACATCCATCCATCATCGACTTCGAAAGTCGAAGAAGTCAATGCAGATCTCTCGGCGGCAACAAAACCCACCTCAGTGGCAATGACGCGTACTATTTGCATACATCTTCTCGATCAGTCCAGTCATTGCTACCTTTTCTTCTTTAAAATCCGCTGAAATGTCAAGTTCTTCATCGTCGCCCTTTGAAGATGACGAGCGTTTCGACGGTCTTTACATGAACGTTGCTCAAACAGCCCAAGGGATTGACCCTTTGCTGGACAGCGTTTTTGGCTTTTTGCGACGCAAGACAGACTTCTTTGCCGGTCCTCCTGGTAGTGAAGATGGCAAGGGGACCGAACTTGCCATCGCCAAGGTTCAGCAAGTAATGGAGAAACACGTCAAACGATATCAGGCGGAACGCGCAAAATCTGCAAAGAAAAAGGCTACAACGACAAATCCGACTTCCACTTCCAAAAAGCCAAAGTCTTCGAGTCCCGCTGCTCAAACAAAAAAGGAGGAAGACGATGTTATCGAAATGGGAACAGACGGGAACTTTGACGTTTCTGCGGCTTCCCCTTCGTCTCCAGAAAAGGTCGCCACCCCTCCAGCGCCGGCGGCTACAGCGCCGACGAAGGAAAAAGAAACGACAAGAGCCCCAGCGGCCGCAGAATCGTCTAACGATGAGGAAGGCGACGAGTCTGAGAAAAAGACGAAACCCCCCGTGGGAAACGGAGGAACAGTCCCTGGAAAATATGTCTGGACACAAACGCTGTCTGAAGTCACGGTAAATATTCCTGTTCCTCAGAACACACGCGGTCGCGATTTAAATGTTGTGATTGGGAAGAAAACGCTTAAAGTGGGACTTCGGGGAGGCAATCTGATAATCGAGGAAGCACCGTTGTGCAAACCGATCATTGTTGATGATTCCTTTTGGACAGTCGAAGACGGTAACCGACTGGTAATTAATCTGCAGAAATCCAATCAAATGGAGTGGTGGGATTGCGTCGTCCAAGGGGATCCGAAAATTGACGTCAAGACTATTCAGCCGGAAAATTCATCGCTGGGAGATTTGGACGGCGAGACACGAAAGACGGTAGAAAAGATGATGTTTGACCAGCGACAAAAAGCGTTGGGCCTGCCAACTAGTGAGGAGCAACAAAAGTTAGACGTGTTACAACGATTCCAGAAGGAGCATCCTGAACTGGACTTTTCCAATGTCAAAATAACCTAGAAGTTTTCTAATCAAGTCTTTACTAGCCTAAGTTTGGAGGGGGTCATTTTCTGCCATTGCTGCTGCCGCGGTGACATCGTTTCCGCTAGCCATCAACGGCGAAAAAGTGCAAGCACATCCGCAACCCGTCGGGCACTCCATGTGTTTGGCGAACCAGGCTGTCATATGGTCGACATGCCCACCATGTCGACAATAATCGCATACTGTAAACAGCCCTTGCACTGCGTTGTCACAAATGCTGCAGCGAAAGGCAAAGTCTCGGCAATTTCGGCATATGTTGGTATTGAATTCGGTGTCGTCACCACATTTGGGACACTGAAACACAACGGCAATGCCGGGGACTCGGGCTCCCAAATCGTAGTTTTCTTCTATAGTTCCCATCTGTTTGCCAGAGATTATTGGTGGGATTGCAGGATCGTTGTTCATACTTGTTCCTGGAACCCGAATCAGATGCTTGTTCAATTCGGCCCGCAAACTCAACAGGCCCCATGAGTAGAGTAAGTCGGCGTACCGACGAATGTACATGTCGTACTTCTCGTCTTGATCCAACGGAAGCAGGTAGGGGCGGTCTTCGTTGCCGATGATCTGAGATTGCTGGCGAAGGGCTGATCGACGCCCGCCGCTTAAGACACACGTCATCGTCGCAAGCATCTGGCAGTCGCCGCGTGCCTCGAAGTATTTCAATAGATTCCCCACCAGCTGCACGCCGAGTGCTCCACCACCATTGCCACCCCAGCCATTGAAAGATTGAGATCCTGCCTCATCTAGTTGGCGATCGACAGTTTGGGCCAGCAAATTCCATACCCCCTCCTTTTCCTGGTCTCCCAAGTCCGCGCAAACCATGGCATTGTGCAAACATATCCTTTTGATTTCATCGAGACTGCGCTTGGTGCTATCATCAGGGCGCATCTTGGGTATTCGGAGAGTGTACACGCCCAGCTTACTGGTATTTCCATGAGCAGTTGAGATCACTCCGGTGGGAGGCAGTCGGCTCATCTCTCCCGTTGAGTGATGTCGATGTTCAGGGGGAAGATGGCTCGTAAACACTGCAAAAATCAAGTTAGAAACGACACAGAAACATCACACAAAGGCTCTCTAAGAGATATACACTCACAATGGCGAGGCCTGTCTGGCGGAGATAGTCCTGTCGAAAACCCGGATGGGCCTCCCTCCTGTGGCTGTGTAAAAAGCTTCTTCAGGAACTTCATTGATTCTTCCATATTTGGTCGGACATTGCCTTCGCCCCCTTGAAATCCAGCGTCACGTATCATGCGGCGGAAAGAGTCGTTGGTCCTTGCAGTAATCGTTGCATTCGCATCATAGTTCCGTTTGAATTTTTTCTCCAAGTTACCATCCGACTTTGTTCGAACCAGTGGAGGAAATTGTTCACCAAGCCCAGGAATACGTGTTGGCAAGTTCAGCAAGTAGCGATAGTGCGGGAGAGCTTCCAAAGAATTCACGGATCAATTGTAAGGTATGAAAACACGACCGATTTAATCCGGAGGAAGCATTCGCCCTTCGACTCACCTTGTTGAGAAGCAGCGGCGTCAATCGGTCCGGTTTGTTCTGTTTTGCTCTCTTCCATTTCGACTGTCAATTCAAGTTCTTCCACCAGCTCGTTCGGACCTGAATCCCATGGACCAAGCTCCCAACCTTCTGCAAGCTCAATGCTCTGATAGCCAAGCATTTCACGGTCAAAGCGACGGGTCAGACTCACCACGGGTGACAGCATATCCGATGATGGTCCCAAGAAGGGTTGAATCTTCTTGACTCGCGCACTGGGCGACGAGGGAGCTGATACGGGCGTTTTCGAAGGAGAGGGGGAAGGTGGAGCCCCGGTTGAATCTACCACGTTGCCTTTCCACGGCTGTCCTCCAAAATAACGCTTGTACATATCTTCCGCCGGTGGAGGAGTCTCGAGACCATCATCATCGTCGTCGTCGGAACTATTCGAGCCTAGACTCTCATCTTCAAAGAAATTGTCACCGGCGCTGAGTATGTCATCCGAGGTAGATCCATCGGAAGCGATCTCTTCTCCCCATTGTGCCTGAGGGAAAAATTCAGATGAGAACCAGAGGTTTCTATCGTTGCTATCTTGGCACAAAAGGGCGACTTACCTCCTTGGCTGCCGCCACCATGCTCACAAGCTCCTTGAGATTCCTTGGTCCGTTTTTCGAAGCGGATTGCGAAGGCTCTTCTTGAGTTGATAATGGATGGGTCGATCCAGAGCCTGTTGCATTATGCACTCTACGCAGACTTTCCGGTTCCATGCTGTTAGAGTCGCCCTTCCCCGCAGGATTCCGCATGCTGTCGGTCCGCTGATACCAATTCCACATTTTCTTAACTTCGCCATTGTGAAAGATTATCAAACCTCCGTTCCCTTTTCCGAATACGGCCCCGCACAATCGAGGGCAAGGTACCCGTTCCGTCTCTATAGATTCCATGATTGATGTCTTTTGCAAGGGGTCGGCTGTAACCGTCTCGCCTTCTTCGACGACTCCCCCCATGCTGTTTGTAGACACAACTGCACCAGTTGAAATATCAGTGATGCCAATTTGAAGATTCGAGGTATTCCCCGCGGTAACAGATCCGTACGCAACCGGAACATCCATGTCAAATAGCATCATGCCCGCTTCGGGAGCGCCACGACGAAGGGTGGGGATCATTGGATCATCAACGTCGGCGTTTTGCGGCGAGGACGAACGTGCTTCGAGCGCCTGTCGTCGTTCTTCGACTCGATGGAGAACTGCTGCGGGATCAGTGCCTGTCCTGGCCACGCCCCAGAAATTCGCCGCATCCGACAGAGAGGTACCTTCCCGATCCTCTGGATATACTCGAGCTTGATTGGAGGACGGGAACGCTGTTCGAAGCAGATTGTTGCGCAAAGTCATGCTTCGTTTTGGTGCCTCCAAGGCACTCGTTTCCAGCGAGCGGAAGGGCACTGTCTTGGGAATTGCCTCCGGCACAACCTTAGGAGAAAATGCACAACTGTTAGCGGTACAGAAGTAATGTGAAGATTTGAATCCATTTTGTGATTTGTAGCTACTTACATGAGTCGAGACCACTCCTGTGTCGCTCAGACAGCAGAGCAAAAGCTCGACATCCATGGTGCTCTCATCCACTCCTGGATCGCGTACAGAATTTGTCAACGACAGCTCAGCAGCTTGTAGACTTCCCAACTTGGTTCTGCTACCCAAGACGGATACTAGTGCTCTCTTGTCACCGGCGTTAGTGGCTTCTCCGCCTTGGAATCCCGCCACCTTTTCCAACCCAAAGGTCCGAATGCTCAGGGACTCTACTTCACTGGCTGTCTCATCGGCATCCTCACTCAAGGAGTACAATTCCGCCCACCAGCCGTTGCCATTTTCCGGTGTAGAGGAACCCGACGAGACTTCGGGCTGATTACTTATATGTCCAATCGCCATGAATTTGTTTTGAACTGGTGCCAGACACACCCGAGCACACGCCAAATTTGGCCGCACACATTGCGCTGTCAATGTATAGTCGTCTTGCTGAGTGGAACCCATATTGGGACGTGGAGGACGAGCATTTGGATCCCAGGAAGACTCGTCAGTACCTATGAGAGCATTTGAAGTTGGCGCCACGACGGTTGAAGACTTTTGGTTCTTGGTCCATATCTTTACCACCGCCGATGACAAGGGTGCATCAAGCCCCCAAGTTAACCATCGAGATTGAGAAGAATTGCTGTCATTATCAGGTGACGTAGATTTCGTTCCAAAGTACGATATTCCTACTCCGGCTGTTTCATGGGCGGAAAATGTGGAGAGTGGATTCCCACCCTGACCTCGAGCTCGATCATTCATTCGGACGTCATAAATTTGGACAATTCCAGCCGTATCAATGGTAGCACATTCTTCTGAATCGTGCGAGCAGGCTACTTGAACCAAGGGGGACAGTGCGGCAGTTCCTGTCGTTTTTCTTGTTGTGACAAATCTGGTGTTGGGCTTGAAATTTGAGGAAGGTGTCCGCAAATCCCACAGGCAAATAGCAGAGGCAGTAGTAGTCGCCAACAGGGGAGATGTCGAAGCAGAAAAAGACATCCAGCACATGCTAGTGAGACGCGAGTCTTCCAGTTCCGTAGCGAAAGAAATGCCATTAGTCGCAGTAGGCAGAGCCTGATCCATTCCAACTCGTCCAACGAGAGGATTAGGGCTATGCCCACTAGCATCCCAAACTAGTACCCCAGACCCTCTAGTCGCCGCCAAATAGAGAGAATTCGTGACAGTCTTGGAAATCGAAGGATCTTTGGGCTCGAACGACAAGGACGAAATGGAATTTGGCGATGCAGCATTTGTGGCGTGACTTAGAATCAACAGTGGTACGTGAGGGCGCGACAACCGAAACAGCGCTACACCCTGCGGACCCGCCACAGCTCCCAGACAAGAAGGTCCCGTATCGTTATTTTTCAATGTAGAAGAAGACGTGGATGACGTTGTAGATACTCCTCGTTCGTCATAGGATGACAGCGTGCTCGAGCACGCTAATGCTTTCGGAAAGAAGGCCTCGTATTTCGCCACCGATCGCAATCGGCGAATGACAGGAGGGACAGGGGGGCCACCACGAGTTGTTCCATCCAGGGAAAATTCTGGCATGAGTGGTGCCCCTGGCGTGTTGCTGTTTGACTTGACATCGGGCGAGGGCGGCAGCTGCGTCATGGAGGCGCTCGCTTGCAGCGGAGCCAACATGGGACTTCCACTCATGATTGCCGGATCTTCTGCAAATCAAAGACGTGCACTTTCTCAGACAGAAGCGAATCGCTGGTTCATGACCACCACTGTGAACTATAGAGTGATGCTTGCAACAAACTTCAGTCTTTGAATCTGGAGTTTTGGCGCTGCCGATGAGCAGATCGTGTCATCGTCAAAGCATCAAGAGGGCATCATGGTGCATGACATAAAGATCCATGGTGCAATCGGGAGAGTCGACTGCGTTTCACAGGCGCGCGTTGGTGCGCGCGGCTGCCTGTTCCTCCTCGGTCGAACTAGAATATACGTACCGCCGGTGTCGTCCTAGCTATGGTTTCTCCGCCAGAAAGATCCAACTAAGACGGCTACATTAAAGAAGCGTAGAAATTGACCCTCTCACTAGCAACTATACCGAGAACAGACAGAAGTCTATTTTGTTTTATCAAAGCCACTATCTAGATAGTGGGAACCTCGTCCCAATCAGGGCACCACGACCAATGGATAACTTTAGGGAACGAATCTCATCAGTCTGCCCATCTACTAGTGAATGCAAAGTTTCCGGCATCTTACCAACCTTGTCAGCTGGAAATATTCATCGCCCAAAGCAAATACTTCTTCATCTTTCCTTGAACAGATGCCGCCCTATCTTCGTTCGTGGTGTTCTTTGTCATCCTTATCACCACTGTGGTATTTAGTTTCTGTATTCTTGGTAGCCTGTCTTCAGTAGCTACCACCGCCTTTACCTCGTACCCACGACAGAATCTACCCTGCTTGGAGTCCAAGGCATTGCAAATGCCAAAACTGGGCACAATGCTACGCTCACGGCAGAGTTCCTCGTCCACTCGGGCGTCTCGGCAGGTCCTATCAGCTGGAACCGTAGCAGAGAATAGATCGTACGTCCAATCAGGCAGCGGCGGCAACGGTTTGGATGGATCGTTGACTTCCATGAGTGAGCGCAGTGTATGATAAAGATCGTAGCCACTCGTGAGACGATTCTGATTCTCGAAAAGAGCTTTCTTGGAGAGACCAGGGAGGGACTCGGGAACCAAAACCTCAGTCCAAGGCCGCGTATGCTCAATTTGAAGATTATAGTTCATGGCTGTTGGGCCTCGCTGCAAACCATGATCTGATCGAATGACGATCACTGTATTTGAGAAATCTTCTCGCGATACCATGTTCTCCAGAAACGCTGAAAGGTGTTCGTCGTATCGTTCAGCGGCCAGAAAGACCTTGGACCAGTCCGCATTGTACACATGAGCCGCCAGAACATTCAAAAAGGCAAACTTTGGTCGATCGGCATAGACATTCCACATTTGCTCCATTAACTCGAGGGAGATGCGGGCCTTTTCAAAGGCACAATCTGAAGCGTTGCTGTCGATGCAGGCCTGATCCTGTTTTTCGAATCCCCAGCGGTGCTCGTCGGGCACCGTTTTGTTTTCAATCCGGATACGCTGTTCCGCCAGACGGCAAAAGACGGTATGGGGCGAAATATCTGAAAAGAAGGCGGGAAAGACGTTTCCTTGCGTCACGTAGGGCGATCCTTCATAACAAAATTCTTCGCCAAAGTAGTTGACGTAGCCCAAAGAATCGGTAATCCCAAACATCCACGGAGTCATTCGTTGCGTATTGTTGGGCTGCGGTGGGCACCAGTAAATCTGTCTCGCTCCCAGACGCACTCGATGAATCTGAAGGCCGTAGTGTGCTTCGTTGGTGTCGTTGCAGTACATGTTGGCGTCTGGTTCCTCGAGACCACAAGTGTGGTCAAAGTCGGACGAAAGGCAGCCGCTCAACGCCGCCACTTGATTGGGTATAGAGTTTGCCCCAGCCAGCGAAATTCGTTGCGTGAAATCTGCAGAGCAAACCCCGTCAAGACAATCATAACCAGCACTACCAGACTTTCGATGAATACGATAGCGCTTTAGGAATTCCCTGGTCTTGGGGAAGTGGCGATCCGCATACGACCCAGACACCGAGTCCAACTCGAGAAAGATGACGTTTGGCAACTTCTTGGATGGCTCCGCAGGTTTTCTTCCGTTCATTCGATTTATGAGCACAGGATTTTTTACTACTCCTAGCTCAAGATGCGTCGGTTGATCGGGGCATTCGACCAGCATGAAGAATTCCTTGAATCTTGTCAACGAGTGGGTATCCCAGGGATGAACGTCGCAGGGAAACCAGCGATCCGCGTTGGTAGCACAGTAGCAACCGGCGGTTACATTGGCTCGTTTGGGAAGAACCCGCTTGGTTTCAACATGAACATGATTTCGGTTTGGTTTCGGGATGTCGGCGAAGAAGGAAAGAATCGAAGGTGGTGGAGGCGCTTCGATGGAAATCGCCTTTTGTGCCTGCTTGGACTTCTGGGATGATTCGTCCACGAGATCACAAAAGGACTCTGGAATTGATTTGGTGTCGCGGCAAGTCTTTCGATTGTCGGGAAGTGGTTTCAACAAGGATTCGCCCATCTCATTGGAACCACTACTGGTAGAGTTGCCATTTTTGCCGTCTTTACCACCCAAAAGTACTGTCGTTACTAGCGTGTCATGCAAGTCATACGCTGTTGCATATCGCAACTTGTTGAATTTGACGGCGGAAGTGCCACGCGTATTGGGAGCTTTGAGATATAGCAATGGTTGGATCAATTCTTGTTGCCCTGTAAATGAAAGCGCAAACGAACCGCGTGTCACACCGGTATCCGAAGTTACCACGACCAGTGTACTGTCCCATTGATCTTGGGTCATGTTGCCTTGAACTTGCTTGAAAAAGGTCATCAGTGCCTTGTCAAGCGATCCAGCGAGAATGGCAGTTTCATCCCGCCCCTCCACCAACGATAGGAACGCTGCCCAGGCCTTGTTTTGGCTGACATAATGTTGAATAAACTCGTTCGAATAGTCCAACAAGTGCTGCGCCGCAGAGGTGGATCCAATACAGTTGGGCCGCGATGGCAGTCGGCGGCACATCATGTCATTGAATTGTGATCCATGCCATTGAAAGTTGTCAGGTATTGTTTCAAACAAGCTGGCATTGCAGCCATTTCCAGCACTGAGAGTCGCATAACCAGAATCCACCAGTAACGACGACAACGGCCTTGTTCCATTCTTGTCGTCACCATGGACCAAAACTTGCAACTGCTCCTGAGGACTCGTCGAACTTGCCATGTAGTGTTCCATGAGCCACAATCCGCCATCGCTTAATGCTGCCCTGGTCATGGGCAAAAGCTTCATAAAGCGATCCCGACTCACTTGCTCCAGCAAGACAAATAAAATATTGGGCTTTTGCTTTTGTCGTTGAGGACTGCTGCTGACGTTGGTGGAGTAATTGATATTCGTCGCCTTTTCCACTTTCTCGTCCGACTTTGCCGTTGCAGTAGATTCTACAAACCGAGTCACACAAGCCACACTCTCTTGTTTATCAGTATCCAAAAGCAAGAGCGTTGGGTTGGGACAGTCCACACAGGCTATTTCTGAGGTTTCAGGCGTTGATCCACTGTACCATATTGATTTCGGATGCTTTCCATTAGCGCAATGCGCCATTACCACTTGTTCTTGCTGTTGTTGTTTGTCTTGAACAAGATGACGCTTTGCGGATGATCTCAACGACGACCATGGAATAGTACTACTACTATTTGTCAAATTTCCGGTTGTTGCAGCATTCGTTGTATGGTTGTTCCAATACCAGTTCCACCACCATTCAATACTTGCCACACTTGATTTGCGACGACATGTTTGATAGGGAATCCCATCTCCGTCGACATTGAGTAAGACATCAGCCTTTTCCATACCAGTCAAATTTATATATTCCTGTGCCGATGGAATGGCCATGTCTCCTGATTTAGTAGCCATGACGTAGGCCATGAACCATGGATCCTTCTGGTTGGTAGTAGTTGCAATTTTGGTGATCATGTTCTTGGCATGATTCCAGAATTGCAGCCATTCGACTTGTGTCGACAAGATTCGATTGGGACGATATCGCCAGGGTGCGGTGACTGGTAATGCATGAGATACCGACAAGAGTTGGAGTTGATACCCTAAATCCAATAAAGCGGTAGATGCTTCTTGACCATGAATGACATGGGGTGTCACGACCATTTTGTAAATAATATAATCCACTGTTTGATGTTGTTGCAAGTGTGATAAGATAATTTCATCTTGTCGTGTCACATTTTCAGGATCAAACAAGACCATCAGCAAATTATCATGGTTGCTGCTAGTAGTAGTTGTCGTTGACCCGTCTTTTTCTGGAATGGCTTGTACGGGATATCCACGTGCCCGTGCCGTCAAGTAGACGGACGCTGGTACATTGTAACCATATGCCTGCTGTAATTGTGGCAATTGCTCTTCCCATACATGCTGTTGTTGTTGTTGTTGTTGTTGTTGTTGCAATGTATCATTGTGGTTGCGACTTGCCTGAAAGGCTACATTGGACACGATCCAACTCTGTTTTGGGGACATTCTTTGTTGTTTGCCTAATAAGCTGGATCGTCGTTTGGGATACAATCGATTCACCAAATCTCTCCAAACAAATCCAAAATACGTCGTATGAGGGCAGCCTTCCACGTAGGTGGGAATTCGTGAAGCATCACGAGAAAGTATCGAGACCGTCTCTTCATTACAAACACTATTATTATTGTGACAAGAGCAAGCCAATAACGCTGGATGGGTGACATTATTGCTGCTGTTGTTGGCAATGGACATTCGTCGTCGTTGTCGAGCAGGATCCTTTTGTTGCTGTTGTTGCGTCTTGACAATACTGACTACTCGCGTCCTAGTAGTAGCAGTTGTCGGTGGCACGGAATATTCTTCTAGTAATTGTTGGACGGTGGTAGAAGTCGTTGTGGCAGGCGAAAAGATTCGCAACGACAGACTCAGGGAATAAGCGACGACGCCAATTTTGAACACCACCGACAAGGAAGGAGCCTTCCAGACACTGCCGCCACGTCGAGTGTACATGAGGTTGTTGCTGTTGTTGATGTGGCCCATGATTGTTAACGATATCAATGGTGCATCACAACAACAACAACAATGGGACGATGAGCGATAGATATATGGTATGTACGGAAAGTACGACATTTTGGAATCTCATTGGCACGAGAATTCGCGCAACCAACCACATCCCCAAGCCACGCATTCTCGTTTGCGATACTTTTATGCCATGTATGTGTCATATCAACCACTGAAGATATGATATTGCACGTGTCTGCCTGCCATCGTATACAAAAATGAGGCGGCCGAGCTTTTGTGCGACAAAATTCGCCAGCGTGACCGACCGACGAACGGCTCGCACATGCACCAAAAGAAAATCTGCACGCCGCCGACCATGAGATTGCCAATGCACCCGACCCATCATATGCCGTCGGATTACAAAAACGTTGCCCCTGTATATCATTATCCTATTGTTGTTTGAATAATGATTAGTCGAAGACGAGGCCCTGTGGTCAGTAGTAACGGCAATGGACATGGTCCAGCTACAGCAGGAGCACCGCCGTTACGAAATGGAGCTTCCCACACCACAACCCTTCGCAGCCAAAAAACCTATGCCGTGGTCGTGTTGCTGGGCGTGGCCTTGTTGGCAGCATCCTCCTATATTGGTCGTTCGGATGAATCCTTGTCCCTTGGCGATGTCGTTGCCATGTCGAATAACAACAATCGCTTACTGGAAATCATGTCCAACAAAGGGGCTGCAAACAACGACAACGGCAGCAGCATTGCTCGTTTGGACATTTCCTCCTTACAAGCTCTACAACAACAACAAAGACTAGGATCCAAAGAACCCGTCTTATTAGAAGGATGGACTACCATGCCCGTAACGAAGGATTGGACAAAGACCGCATTGATGCAACGTGTGGGTCACTTTCCACAATATCTCAAAGACTCGACGGTGCAACTCTTGAAAAAGCATTCACAAAAGGACCCTTGTGTCGTGCCCGGCCATGTACTGGCGAGTTTACTGGACCAGCAGGAGAATTTGTTATTTTTTACCAACAATCAAGAAAATGAACCCTTTCTCAAGGCATTGGAAACCGACTATGAGGTGCCCCCAGCCCTACAGCATATTACAGGCTTCAAAGTCTTTTCGGCCATGACGCAACACCAATCACATTCCTTTCATCGACATGGAGAATCGTGGTTAGGACAAGTGGTAGGACGACGTCAATGGTGGTTTTTACCACCTTCTACTTCTACTGAACAACCTCCACCTAGAGTCAATGCTTGCCAATACTTGACGGGAGAAGCGACGTTGCCACCAGGTGCTACCACCATACTACAAGAACCAGGTCAAATCATTTGGTTCCCCAAGGATTGGTATCATGCAACTTGTGCCTTGGATGAATGGACGGTTGGTATTGGAGCTCAACAAGGACGAACGATTCGACAATCCTTTGCCAAATTAAAAACACTGGAATTTACGACGGAACAAATTCAAAGTACCATTCAACACTGTTTGGGACCACAAGTTGCCAAGGAATGGACGACGACAAAGACATCGTCATCGACTACCACCAAGGCAACAACAAAAACTGAAGTTTCGAAACAGCCAGAGAAGCAGCAGGGTGCTGCTGCTGCTGATCAAAATGCCAAGGATGGACAATGGAAGTGGTTTGATGGGGACTTGAATGCTTACTATAATTCTTTGGAAAAGGATCATAAACGGGATCCGACCAAATTGGCAGATTATGCCGTCCATCGATGGCTCGGAAAAAATAAAAGTACCGAAGAACAATATCGATTGTTGGATGCGGCAGCGACTCAATTTGTCGTCCCAACAGTCAATGACAAGATTCAAGTGTTGGATGGTGGATGTGGACTAGGAAGTGCACTCATGTGGATGGAACAACATCACGCCACGTGGAATTTGACAGGATATACAGTATCCGAAGAACAATACAAATTCATTCACGAACAATTGCCGGCACACAACTTTCAGGTACATTTGAAATCCTATGACGAATTGGACAGCACTAGTCAATACGATTTTATTTACAGTATTGAAGCTTTGATTCATTCTCCCAATGCGACGCGGACACTGGAAATTTGGGCACGTCATGTCAAACCGGGGGGTATCATTGCCATTTTGGATGATTTTGTCGTGGGCGGTGAACCAGAAAAAGCCACCGAGGGAATGCAAGCATTTGCCAAATCGTGGCTCGCGAATAGTCTCTTTTCTGTGGAAGATATGAAACAAATTGCCGTCAGAAACGGTATGCAAGTCGTTCAAGATCAGGATTTGGTACAGGAATACGATATTATTGGATTGAATTATCGCAATACAATTCCTAATATTGCTCCGTTTGGTGGACGCGTTCATCAAGGATGGATGGGTTCCAAGTGGCGTCAACGATTGACGGTCGAAGGAAAACTCACCTATCATTTGGTGGTCCTGCAAAAGCCCAAAACGGGAGCCATGGAACAGCAAAGTCGTCGACAAATGACGACAACGACACCGATTTCCGTGACGGATGACTCGGAGACTTCTACGAGCAGTACTTGCGCCCCCATTCCCTTGAAACAGCCCAATCAAGTGGCTGCTACCTTTACGGAGATTACGCCACAACTGATGTCCGGCCGTGGCAAAAATGGTGGCGACAAGATAGCTTGTATTTCGGGTTGGTATTGTTGTAACAAGGGAACCGAATGGTGGGACAAGCTGGACAAGGAACGTACTGACAATACCGCCTTTTTGAAACTGGACCGCAGTCTCTTTGGACATTACATTGATTCCTTTGCCAAGCACTTGAATCAGCACTATGCCAAGTATCCTTCTTCTGCTAGTAGTGGTCGCTTTTTGGATATTGGTGGTACAGGCTCGACCGCGTCCGGCATGACCCAAGTGACGAGTAAATTTCAACACTTTGCCGGTCCCCTCGAATATTGGAAATTGGATTCGGATCCAGCCGCCAAGGATTTGGAACGCACCTTGTATTGTAATATTGAAGATTGTCCCATGGCAGATACGTGTGGATTTGATGTTACCTTTTCTCATACCGTCTTGGAACATGCGTCACATCCCTGGTTGGCCTTTGATACGATTGCGAGAATTACCAAACAAGGTGGCTTGACGATGCATTTGGTTCCGTTTTCGTATCAATATCATGCCACGCCCGATGACAATTATCGGTTCAGTCACAAGGCATTGATTAGTTTGTTGGAAGATCGTGGATTTGAAGTGTTGGAAGTTGGTTATGACATTTGTACCAAACCAGACAACATGCGACGACGTGTCGATGAACACTACGATACGATTTGGTTGACCTACGTCATTGCACGAAAATTATAGCAATAGTAGTTTAAAGATAGCAACCACCATGCCAACAAAGTCATTACAGTTCTTGTTACCACTAGCTAGGGAGGAGCTGCAATTTGAAATTGCGGGCAATACTGCTCCAATGCCAGTTTGGAGACAACCTCGTACAGATCCGTCGAACAGGATGATGCTTCTTCCTGGTCGTTTCTACTACTATTCTTCGACCGACACTTTCCCGTAGTCATGGCCATGCAAAATTGATGTGCATGTGTCGATCCTTGTCCCGCAAAGACAAAATTTCGATCCAGTTGCAAGGCTTCTTCTTGCCAACAGACGGGTTGCGTGATGCAACCCCGTTGACGCAACTGTCGCCATTGTGCGTTCGGTCCAAAATATACGGCTGGATCCTTCAACGAACCCATGGCGGTCGATGTGAGCAATGCTCCACAAGGAGCATGTTCTACCAAATCAATATTGTCCGTGGGACACAAGGAAGATCCATGTAAAATGTCACACTGAATTGCATGTTTGTGCACCAGAGAAGTAGAGAATCCTGGTCCCTTCCATTCATGTTGACCGGACAATATACCGGGTACTGTTTTGCAAGAATTCCCAGCAATATAATCTAAATTTTGAAAAGTTTGATTGAGTTGCTTCCAAATCTTTAGTTGATAGGGTCGATCAAACTTGTCAAAACTCAAAATGTGCAGTTTGGCTGCTGCTGAAGCATGAGCAAACAATGCCAAGGAATGTCCCGATCCAAAGCCCGTCTCACATAATGTCACTGGACGATGGAGGCTGAATGTCATGGATTGGATGAGGCTTGTCAACAAGGAGGCTTGTCGGGGATACAAAAAGATGCCACCCGAAACGGGCGCTTTTGGAAAACGTGCGACTTTGTCGTCAATGGACTTCCATGTCGCCTTCACGCCATTATTGAGAATCAAGTCTGCATTACAGGCAAAGCGTGGGTCGATTGTAGAAGACTTGCGTCTTTGATTGTGTTGATCCATGGCTTCTTCTTTTAGCAAAGGATCTACCATCCACAGGGTCCAATACCCCGAGTAGAGGACCAGCAATGACAGCGAAAAAAGCAGTGGCATGGAACTCCAACGTCGTCTCTTCCAACAGTACAGTAGGACACCACCATGGCTACTACTACTACTACTACCAGGGCGATTAATCAAAGCCATGGAAGGAGGGAGCGTCGAATTAGCAGTACTGTATCATAGCATTACGGAACGGCGGCGGAAACGATCATGGTCGAGAAAGAGGTTGTTTCGATTCATTCTTGTTGTGGAGCAAAATGGAGGATGGCGCGCCAGCCATCCGATGGAAGCGACTTGACTTGTCCGACCACGGTTGGACTTTCTTTGCAAAATCGACAAAAAACCTGGAGATCTATTTGCAGACGTCATCCGATCGACGTCAGCAGAGGAGCGTGGCGAGCACGCCGACCAAACCAGCTTGCCAGCCAAAAAACACGTCGTATCTTTTTCTCGCCTCTCTATGCTTGGACCATGACACACACACAACTTTTGGCACATTGCGTCTTTTGGTTGTTGGAGCAAAGCATTGAACGAAACGAGTCGTAGTATATTGCAGAATTCGTTTCCCGTCAGACAAATGAAGTTTGTCCTTTTTTGCTTGAGCAGCACGCCGTGGCTCCTTCTCGTCACTGATGCCTTTTCCTCGTGGAGTAATCGGCAAATCACACGGCCCATTTCGGGTACGCCGCAGAGCCGCCATGGGATCTTTGTCTCGTCGTCGTCGTCCACAAGGCATCTCTGGCGTTCCTCGTCTGCGGGGCGTCATCGTCCTACTACTACATCAACATTATCCATGGTCTTTGATCGCATGTCCAATGACTGTGTTCAAGCTATCAAGGAAGCTCATGATTTAGGCAATGAATTAGGACTTCAAGTTCTTCGGACCGAGATTTTGTTTGCGGGTATAGTCGCCAAACCAGAACGTGCCGCACAAACTCTGGCAAAATATGGAATTGACTTTGAGGGAGTCAAAGACGCTGCCATTCGAACATTGACCTACAAACCCGACGTGACCATGAATGGCCCGAATCCTACCAAAGAACCATTGTCGTTTAGTGAAGACTCGCGGGTATTACTCAACAAGGCCATGCAAATTGCCGAACGTATGGAAAGTAAAACGCTTCGATCGGAACATGTACTCTTGGCATTAATGGGATACAATAATAATGGGAAACCCATTGATACTGTTCCTGTATTGGAAGTTTTGGGAGATATTGCGGCACTCAAGCAACGAAGCAAAAACAACTTTAGTGTATCGCAGTTTTGTGATGACTTGATCAATGCCTTGCCCATGACTGCAGTTACAAGCAGTGATGATGATTTGGTCATCCGGGATCAAGTCGTTATTGGCGGAAGAGCCGGCAATACCAATACGCTCAGTGAAGTGGGAGTCGACTTGACGCAAATGGCATTGGAAGGAAAGTTGGATTTTGTGTTTGGACGAGACCAAGAAATTCGGACGGCACTTCGAACTTTGGGACGAAGACGCAAGAACAATCCATGCTTGATTGGAGATCCAGGTACGAAACTGGGAGTATTAGTTTGATATTAGTGCAGCCGGTGTGTCTGCCATTCGTGATTCTCACACAGCAGGCTGCTCATGATTCTTCTTCTATAGGCGTCGGAAAGACGGCCGTGGCAGAAGGCATCGCTCAAGTCTTGGCCAATGGATTGAGAGAACTCGACGAAATGGTCGAACAGGAAAAACCTGCTACCAAAATCCGACAGCGCATTGGAAACATTTTGAACCGTGGAAACAAGAAGGACCAAGCCAATGGTGGCATGGAGGCAGGTGGTGGTATGGAAATGGTAGACTATGAGCTTCCGCCTTGTCCCAAGTCGCTCTTGGGAGCCAGATTGATCAGCATCGAGTTGGCGGGGTTGGTGGCTGGAACCGGCAATCGCGGAGACTTTGAAAAGAAAATCAAGAGTTTGATTGAAGAAGCATCCAAGAACAATGTCATTTTGTTTATTGATGAAATCCACAACTTGATCGGCACAGGAGGCGGTGGTGATGGTGCCTTGAATGCCGCCAACATTTTGAAACCGGCGCTGGCGAGAGGTGAACTGAGACTCTTGGGTGCCACTACCACTCCCGAGTACCGAAGATACATTGAGCGCGATGGTGCACTGGAACGACGATTCCAACCCTTGGAAGTGAAGGAACCCACAGTCTTTGAGACGTTGGACATTTTGGCCGCCATCTCACCAAAATACGAAGAGTTCCACGGGGTCGAGTACACCTACAACGCTTTGCTGGCGGCAACAAAATTGTCGAATCGTTACATTACCGATAGGTATCTTCCAGATAAGGCGATAGACCTGATCGACGAAGCCGGATCCATGGTGAAAATGGCCGAAGAAGGGGAGTCGTTTTATGTTACGGAAGATGCCATTGCCGAGGTCATTTCTGAGATTACGGGCATTCCTCTTGGGAAGCTGGACACAGGAGAGAAGGCTCGCCTAAAAAATCTGGAGCAAGAATTGGAAAAACGCATCAAGGGGCAGTCTCCTGCTGTCCGTTCCGTAGCCAAGGCGGTTCGACGTGCTCGAAGTGGAATGCGCGATGGCAAACGGCCGGTCGCTAGCCTACTTTTTTGCGGACCAACGGGTGTTGGTGAGTGGATAGAACAAGGTTGATGGTCCACGCAGGTGATAACGCGTTGACATAAGCTGACGATTTCATTCATTTTTTCCACAGGAAAAACCGAGTTGTGCAAAGGTCTCTCAGATATCTACTACGGATCAGAGAAGGACATTATTCGAATCGACGGTAGCGAGTACATGGACCGGTTCTCGACAAGTCGGCTCATTGGGGCACCTCCTGGTTACGTGGGTTACGAAGAAGGTGGTCAGTTGACGGAGCAAGTGCGTAGAAGACCCCACTCAGTCATCCTCTTTGACGAGGTCGAAAAGGCTCACGAGGATGTCCTCAATATCTTGCTCCAAATTATGGACGAGGGGACTCTGACGGATGGAAAGGGGCGTAGGGTTAGCTTCAAGAACAATATCTTTGTCATGACCTCGAACATTGGAAGTAGAGAGATCATGCAAGCAGCATCGACTGCTGACGCCGGTATTGATGAGGCAGCACTGACAACGGATGTGGTCAAGGGCGCCCTTGAAGCAGCCATGCGGCCAGAGTTATTGAACCGTATCGACGAAATAATTGTTTTTGCTCCATTGGCCTATGAAAATCTCAAGGAGATCTCCAAGAACCTGATTGCGGCAACGGTGGAGCGGACAAAGGACGATCAGAACATCAAGGTGACGGTCTCTGACAACATAGCGGAGGTCGTGACTAGAGAAGCCCTGGGAGTTTCAAGTGTTTATGGTGCTCGACCCATCCGACGGGCTGTTCAGCGCTATTTGGAAGACACGCTAGCCGAAGCCATCATGAGTGAATTTATCGACCAAGGCGATGCAGTTTCTATCAACCTGAAAGATCCAAACTCGGGTAAGCGCGTTGTTGAGATTAAACGAATGCTTGACGGGAAATCTGTAACAATCGACGTGGACGAGGATTCCGGAATTAGCAAAGAAAGTCTGGATTATCAGGCGACGTACGGAGATTTACCGAAACTTGATGACCCTCCGAAGAAAGAGCCGGATGCATTCCAGTAGCTTCATGAACGGCGGATGCATTGCGGTTTCGTTCTTCGCCATGATATAAAACAGGTGCAGTGCACCAGCGACGTTCAGCAACTTTAAAATAGCTTGTAAACATTAATCGATACAAGAACTGCTGGGTGCCGTTCTTGGCTAATACTGCTCCAAACAGTTCGTTGGCACTCTAATTGTACATTCTTAGCACAATCGGCATTCGAATACAGCTCTAGGTCTTCTATTATGATACAAAGTTCGGTGCTAGTGCACCAGTTGGATTAAGCTCGTCACAGGACAGCAGCACGGTCCTGCAATGCAACGCGGTGAGCATAGAGTTGGCAATATGATGCCCCTGCTTGTCGGTAGCTATGTGCGATCGCCTCGTCAAATCCAAGGCGTCCTCCCCCCTGCTGCTCATTCTGCTTTTGAAGTACCGCAAGGCGAGTCTCAACACGAACGAGCTCGCGCTCCGACGCTTCCTCTGGAGTATAACGCTCAAGACCTCTCACACAAACTCTCTTTGACGTCCCTTGTTCGATCTTGGAAATGATGTAAAGACATCTTTGCCGGATCCTGGAGTAGTCTTTCTCGCTGTACCAACACGAGCCGATCTCGTCTGTGGTGTAGCTTTCGAGAGAAAGCCCGATTCGAACTTGGCAGGTAGCCGAGAATGAAACCTGTCTAGGTGATGCCGGTCTGCTCTCTTCTTGATGATCCAGGGATCTTTGCTTGCGGCCAACGACACAGAGACTTTTGTGGGTGCTGCTCACTTCTTGCAACTCTTCAGAAGTGTCGACGATTGCTTCGCAAGCATGTCTTACGATCAAAGAGCTGATTCTGGTGTTAGGATACATTGTATGCTTTTTGAGTTTGGTTGATTTGGAAATTGTGAGCTCATTTGGATGGAAACCCGTAAGCTACAATCCTTTCGATCGTGCAGCAAGGAGTCTACCGGTACTGTACCTATTGGCACTTGTTATGTGAACATTGAAACACGGAATATTAGATTCAATGTAAGGCGAAGCTTCGGAAAAACTCATCCTTTAATAAAACGACGAAGAATTCACGCTATTTCAGGTAAGAGAACATGGATGACGCAATCAGTATCGCAACCAAGGTGAGCCCCGAAGGAAAAAGTGTCCCTTCTCCTACTGTATAATACCTGGTACGGTAGACTCAGTCTGATTCTGACTAAACGCCACCGCAAACGGCGTACTCATAACCTATTGACGGACAGATGACGGACAGACCCCCCTCCCCCCAAATTGATTCCTCGACCACCGTCATAGCTACAGAAGACCCTCGCTTACGCGCCTGTCTTTTTCCCAACTTTTCAAATTCAAAAGCGACGCTCGCCTGTCCATCATTCTCTAGAGCACGTCTTATCATTGCATTACTCATCATCCTCATCATCATTCAGACGATGATGGCCCTTGATGCACCCCTACAACAAGTACCGGTAGAACCATGGTGTAAGTGCCTACCATGGTACCAATTTCCCGCCTCTTCCCCAAAAATTTCATCCACTAATTGTGCCTATGTAAGTTTCCTTCAATTAGATCAATGACAACGTCTCAGACGTCTCAGAGGACGATTGAATCATGTATGGCTCCTTTTTACTCTTATTTCATCAAATTTCGGTGACAGCCCGCCTAAATTTCGAGTGTGCTTCCGTCTGTTGAGTGCACATGACCATCCAACCGTCTTACAGTGTCTGTTGAGTATCTCGAACGGCCATGTTGCATTCCATTGCGGTCTTGCGGCCCCAATCCTTACCAAAATTTGCCAAATGCATCTCCAAATTTCACTCCAAACCAACACAACAATTCACCATTTCTCAGTCCATCTTCCATTTGATTGTTGATTTGTCCTCATGGAGTCCACCACTTTCGAATCAATCGCCATTCATGTGGCAACGTCTCTTGTTTCTCGCTTCCTCGAGTATCTCTTTGGGCGACCGTTTATTGTTTTTGCAGCCAAACGACAACTTGACGATCCTTTTGATGACGATGACCGTGACCCTGACAAGCCAAGGAGAAAGAAGGCTCGAACGACTCCGCCTACCTCAAATGGTGTCCAACACATTGGGCCCGTGAGCGATGGTTGTCGTCTTGCCACTGCTTCTATTCCTGCTTCGAATAACAACGCCTACGCGATTCTTGCTTCCAATAACAACACCGCCGCTTCTATTCCATCCAACGCCGTTCCTGCTTCGAATAACAACGCCAACGCCGCAATTCCTGCTTCCAATAACAACGCCGCCGCGATTCCTGCTTCCAATAACAGCGCCGCGATTCCTGCTTCCAATAACAACGCCGCCACCTCTATTCCGTCCAAAGCCGTTCCTGCTTTCAATAACAATGCCTCCGCGATTCCTGCTTCCAATAACAGTGCCACCGCGATTCCTGCTTCCAATAACAACCCCGCCGCCTCTATTCCGTCCAACGCCTTTCCTGCTTCAAATAACAATGCCAGCGCGATTCCTGCTTCGAATTACGCCGCGATTCCTGCTTCCAACAACAACGCCGCCGCCGCCTCTATTCCGTCCAACGCCGTTCCTGCTTCGAATAACAACGCCGCCGCGATTCCTGCTTCCAATAACAGCGCCGCGATTCCTGCTTCCAACAACAACACCGCCGCCTCTATTCCTTCCTACGCCGTTCCTGCTTCGAATAACAATGCTGCCACGATTCCTGCTTCCAATAACAGCGCCGCCGCCGCCTCTGTTCCGTCCAACGCCTTTCCTGCTTCGAATAACAATGCCAGCGCGATTCCTACTTCGAATTACGCCGCGATTCCTGCTTCCAATAACAACGCCGCCGCCTCTATTCCGTCCAACGCCTTTCCTGCTTCGAATAACAACGCCGCCGCGATTCCTGCTTCCAATAACAGCGCCGCGATTCCTGCTTCCAACAACAACACCGCCGCCTCTATTCCTTCCTACGCCGTTCCTGCTTCGAATAACAATGCCGCCGCGATTCCTGCTTCCAATAACAGACCTGATACTCTTCCACATCTTCACAGTAGTTAGGTGTCATCCAGCTATAACACCACTGGCGGATCTGTTTGTACAAATGGGATACACGGGCCTGCTTCCATGCTGGAAAACCTTTGTCTGATATGCCAGTTTTGTTGTCCCAGCTGTTTCCAACAATATGCCATCCACATCCGGCAGTTATTGCATTTGGAATGTAATCCTGGATGGCCGAGATTATTTCAGCTCGCTGTTGGGGGTCCCCATCTGTCATGATGAGACGGGTTCGCTTGAAAACCGAAACCGGTATCAATGTAGGGATGCAGTGACGGAACACCCACCGGAATGTGGCCCTTCGTTGGTTTGGGAGCCAGAGGCGCATGAAGACAACTTGTTGGCCAAGGGCTGTTTTGCAGGATAGCGTCATGAGGTGGTACTTGTGCTGGTTTGTATGTGATGTTACATCAGCATGCATGACTTCTGGGAATAGTTTGAAATATCGCAGTTCTTGTTTGATGACCCAGGCAATTGCAACAAGGACATTTGTGTCATTTGGAATCTTCTGTTTGATGCGTGCTGCATGAGCCTCCATGACCAGCTCGGACATTGATGGGTCCTCGTTGTGCAATCATGTTTGCCGCAGTTTCTCTTTTGATCTCACACGGTGGACAGAGGACGAGATGTAGATCATCAGTTTCCTTGCCACAGGGGGCATGAACATTTTTACCACAGTCAGGACATTGGTGGGTGCTTGAGGCAATACCACCGAGAATACAGTTGGGGTTAGCGCAGGGCCCGGTTGAAGTCGTCATTTTCAGAAAGAAAGATATTGAGTGTATCATGTCATGGTCCCTTCTGGGCGTGTTGGTGTTGATGATTCTTCATTGGATCGAGTTTTGAAATTGAATTAGTGAGCCGGCCGGTCATGGGGGGGTAACGGGAAAAGATTCAAAAAGTGGGGGGAAATCCGAAAAAAAGGGAGAAAAATTGAGGGGGTAGCGTCAGGTTATGGGTACGCCGTTTGCGGTGGCGTTTAGTCAGAATCGTTTAGTTCGTCGTGTGTATGTACGATACCAGTTCAACTGGCAATTTGAGCCGCAAGCGCTAGCAACATTCTCTCCCCAACTTTTGGTAGTGCCGGTATCAATTCGAGACACAGGCCCTACTGTCGCTAGCAACATTTTCTCCTGGAAAGTGAGGAAACGGGCGCTACCAAGTTCTCTTTACGATACGGTACGCTCTATCGCTACCCACAGATGACTCTCTCCGCGAAGTGCCCAGTTCGACGTCAATGTATTGGATAAGTGGCTCTAGACTCGCCAATTGCTTGTCGTCAAGGGATTTTCCATTCGCGAAAACGAGGTTCTACAACCCACCCGCCAAAGCACAGGTCATGTCAATGAAGCTTGACGAACGCACTGGAAGATTTCTCCAGCGACGGAGAACTTGAGAACCGCTTGCTGATGCCGCGGGGCAAAGTAACAGCCCACTGCCGGGCGATCCTCGAGGTATAGGGCGGGTAGGTCTCTCAACCGATCATCGCTCGTTGAAACAACAAGATCGAGGCTCTCGTGCTGCTCCTAAGTTGAACCATACTTCTCCGGGGAAGGAGCAACAATTAGCATGGAACCCCACATACCCAGGTTATCGAATTTTCATTTCAAAAACAACAGCGCTCCATTAACGATCGACGCCGAAGCTTGAAGTCGAAAACTATAGTTTGTCCGATGCAACCGAAAAGAACTTCCTCCCGAAAGGGTGCTGCACTCATGTCATGAGACAACAGTCTGCAATGCACGACCCAAGGTACATACTTCTTCAGGTACTAAACCATGAGCAGCTGTTCGTCAAGCCGAAAGAAAACGGCATCATCCCGGCCATTGCACCAGAAAGTTCAGAATGTGGAATATGATAAGTTTTCTGCCAAGACGTCAAGCGGCGTTTCAAGCTGTGATCAGAAGTGGTCATCATTCCAGATGTCGTCGTCGGTGCTAACTTGGCTCCAGCTGGCGGCCCAAGCAATGGGAAAGATAATCGCCGGGAGAAAGCAGCAACAACAAATCACCAAGCACACCAGAGCGGACAAGCCGCATATCATGCAAGCCCCTGTCCGTTCGTCGCGATAGATATACCGAGAAGATGGATAAGAAACTTGAGGAGGGGCCGGCGGTCTGGGCGGGCCGGTAATCACTGCAACTCGTGGTGGTTGTGGTGGGCCGGTAATTACAGCCACCGGTCCCCCCGAGGAACCCGCAACATATGGAGCCGGTACTGTCGGCGACGATTCTGGCACACTGGTGGCGTGTGCAAAAGGAATATCGAGTTCTTCTTCCGATGGAGCTGATGCTTCCGGACTATTCATCGGAATCTCTTGGATCAATTGCGTTCCATCTTCGAGGATAGTTTCGACACGGCGCACTGTCACGCCATGCTCGTTTGTGATGTACGTCTCATTTTCAAGGATGATGAGCCTGCCGTCATGGTATCGCTTTTCCGTCATCTTCAATTTGATTTTAGGTTAACAAGCATTTGAGGTGCAGCACAGATACGGTTTAATAAAGCTAATCGCAATTGAAACAGGTGTGTATTCGCTTTCGACGCGGGTCTTGTTCTTGGATGGAGGCGCGCTGCATGCAGTCTCACCAGCATGGTTCTTGGATCTTCTCTTCCTCCTGTTCATTTTCCCTCCACGTGGAAGGAACTTCCCATCGCCGTTGGAAGGCCAGACCAAAAAGAAACTACCTGTAAATTACACCGTGAAAGCGAAAAGATTTACCGAAAAGTCATGGAGTTCCCTCCAACAACGGACAACATCAAAACCACAGCAACCATGTCGTCGCCCTTCCGCTCTGATGACAGAAAATCCAAGGGCGGGGCCTCAACTCAACTCATCGCACCTAAAATCCAAACGACTAAAGTTCAAAATGCCTCCTCTACACAGTCTGCGAAATTCTCGGTTACATTTGACTTTCTTGGGATTTTGTTTTCTGGTAGCGTCGATCTTCTTGTTACAAGCATCGAAAGTGATTACATCGACGCAGTCGAATGAACCGTCAAAATCGGCTTCTGACATGTCCCGCGGGGTGCTCTCTGCCACTGATTCTCGAGCTCGTGCAGTCTTCTACAATATCTATGTCCCCAGTGCCGACAAGAAATACCGAGCCATGAGCATTATCAAAGAGCAGCTTGACGAACGACGGCATTCGCCATTTTTGAACTCGGCGGACCTCTTCTACAATGTCATCGGCTACAATGCAACCGACGAAATTCAACAAGAGTGCGGGAACAACTGTCATCCGATCCAGTATACCGAACAGGGTGATGAAAGCTTGACTCTACAAGCAATGTACGAATATTGTCTGGACCACCCCGATACTCTTGTTACGTATATTCATGATAAAGGATCCCTTCATCCAACACCCAACAATCGACATTTTCGAAGTTTGCTAACGAAAGGAGCCTTTTCAGACCAGTGCCAAACCATCGATAGCAATGATGAACACACTTGTAACGTTTGTGGGGCACGTTTCTCTCCCTTCCCTCACATGCACGTGGCTGGTAACATGTTCTCGGCGAAGTGCTCCTACATCCAAAAGCTGATTCCGCCGAATCAGTTTCGCGACAAGATGGAAGGTTTGATGGAAGCAGTAATGCAGCACGCCAAAGATCCATCCATTCCAAAGCCGACTTTTCAACAATATCAAGACGAGTACTTTGTCGGACGCAATCGCTTTGCAATGGAGCATTGGATAGGGTCCCATCCGCAGGTGACACCGTGTGACGTGTATCCCGGCGAGTACTTGTGCGGCTACATTGATTTACCCAAATCAACGGACATGTGGACTCCTAGTCTAGAAGTGGCACCACGCTTCCCTGTGTCACTGTTTGAGAAGCGGGCTGCCAAAGGGTCGTGGTTCTGTGGCCAGGCACGACTGTTGGAATTCCAATACTTATATGGCGAACGGCCACCAGAAGATAGCTTCCTCTGGAATTTCTACTCCGAGGCATTCAAAACGTGCCCGACTCCACTGGATCGATCCGAACACGAACTACTCTATTCGGATCTTGAATCAGTAATTGTACAATAAAAAATAATAGTACTCAATATTGAAATACCAGATGACTTAACAGTTTAGTCATCTCATCCTTTCTACAGTCAGTTGATCTTGCAAAGCTGCCAGACGAGCCATTAGTTGGCACTTGAGAGCTGCTTGCTGATATTTCAATGCAATTGCTTCTGGGTCGTTGATTTCCAGGAGCCTTTGCTTGTCTTGTTCGAGCAGTACAGCATTGTTGGCTTTAGTTATAAGCGTTTTGCGCTCTTCGGCTGCTTCCGGCACCAAATGCTCGAGACCCCGTATACAATATCGATGGTTGTCGCCGCTGATCGCCTTGATCAAGATTTGAGAGCATTTCCCTCTCATTGTGGCGTATTCGTGGCCACGATACCAGTAGGATTTGACCTCATCGTCCGTGTACTCTTCGCGTGAAAGTCCAATTCTACCACGGCTGGTTTCATTGAACGAGACTCTTTTTCTTGTTGGCGAGGAAGCTTGTTCGCCAATGTCGCTGTGAAGAGAGCTCTGCTTTGGCCCGATATTTCGAGCTGGTATGGTGCTGTGGCCACTCCCCCCGTCCAAAGAAACAGCCGAGACGATGCGATCCACTACCAACAGCTTTCGGTAGCTATTGGGACGAGTCGGTGTTTGCCGCATGGCCAAAGCGTTGCTTTCGGCATTGTGATAGGTGATGTAGTACATGTCTTTGCTTCACGATTCTTTTACCGCAGGTAGCGCCCAGATTTTCGAAAATGTGAGCAAAGTTTCAAAGAACAGCATCAGGACGAATTTCGGGCTATGACAATCTCGGCAATAAGCCTGTCGTTCGCTTTGATTTTCCGCGGGCGCTACACCGAATTCCCGCAAAAACCCCGACGCGAAACGCTATGGCATAATTCATTATGTCACATCTCTGCACTACATATTGAGGTTCGCCGAGAATCAGATGCATGGCTGGCGAGGAAACAATGGGAACCATGCAAACCAACCCAACCCCACAATAAATGCAATATTCTCTCTACTAGAGTAGAGAGAATCGTTAAGAGACATGTTCAACCCCGACGGACTAAGGAGTGTCTAATACTTGTATCCAAGGACCGACTCTAGCAGTTCTTGAGCTACCACCACAGCAATAAAGGTTCTCAGATACGATATTTCAACCTTGTTCAGGAACAGACGTTGCTTCGCTCGGGCCCAACCGATGGAAAAATCATCACTTTGCGAGAAGCGTTCATTTAAAAAATGGTTGCTCTTTGTGAAATAAAGTTCGGAAAGAAGGTGCCGAAAGATTCTCCGTTGTCAAGTGCAAGGCCTCCATCCCAAAATAAAACTGGGCGTAAGGGATGTCTAGTACTAATATTGTATCCGAGTGTCGACTGGTAGTGGCAGTTTTCGAGCTATTATGCGAAGTTCCCAGCTACGATATATATTTCAGCCTTGTTCCAGGCTTTCTTTCGCTCGGGCCCAGCCGATGAAAAGATCATCATGGCATACTTTGAGCAACGCGTTCCGCCGAAAAAGCATGGCTTTTCTTTTGCGAAAGAAAGTTCGGGGACCGCCGAGTCTCTACTAGTAGCTGTTTCCAGGCTACCACAGGAAAGTTCTCCGCTGCGATATGTATTTCAAGAGCTTGTTCAAGACTTTCCTTCGCTCGGGCCCAACCGATGGAAAGATCATCACAACATACTTTGAGCAAAGCGTTCCTTCGCGGTTCTTTGTGAAATAAAGTTCGAAAAGAAGGTTCCGAAACATTCTTCGTTGTCAAGTGCAAGGCCTGCATCCCAAAATAAAACTTTGCGTAAGGGATGCTGTTGCAAGTATCCGATGCACATGCAAGCTGGGTCGACGACACTTCGCTACTACGACCAATCAGCGTTGAATGTGAGGATTCTAGTCCGAATCAGAAGCATTATACACAGTACTGCCTTTTCTGTTTCTGTTCTCAACGCATCCTGAAAAGCAAGGGTTCCCGTATCTTCGTCCATGATGGCAAATAATTTCGAAATGTATTGCTGTCTGGCCTTCGCCGCCGTGTCAACATTTCCTCTAAAGGCGTGTATAATCCTGGGGTGTTTCAGCTCGGGACCAAACGTCAAGATTGAGACAGTAGTCGCATTGGTCTTGCCATCAAATAGCTGTACCAAGAACGGGAAGTTTTCTCGCGTTAATTGAATACGAAATCTAGTATACCCTTTTGCATCTCCAAAATCGATGCTGCTGGCCATCCAGGCATTCTCCTTGGCGTGTTCCTTCACAGCAACGCCGATTTTGGATGGCATTGGAGAATAGCTAACTCGCACAATGCTTCCATCTTGAAACTTAATATCCAGTGTAGGAGGTCCTGCATGCGTCAGTCTGGGCGCCTTGGTCGTCAAAAGAGCCTTGGCCGTGATTCCCCGCGGATTGCCGTGAACTGCCAACGCAAAATCAACAAGTCGACAGGTGTCGTCGTCTCTTGTTCCACTTCTTTTCTTCTTGAGCGACGGAAGGTAATCATTAGGAAACGTGACTCCTTGTATGCCTCTGATAGTTGTACCCGAAGAGCCGAGAATTCCTCTATTGAACGCTTGCGTGCGAGAGACGGAGAACAATGTCATGTCCAAATCCTCCGCTGGATTCTTGACCTCGTAGGTCATGGACGGTGGCTGAGAGATACATTGACCCATGTTGATTGAACCCCTATGCTATATTTCAATGAGTGGTAGTTGTTTCTTAGAGACAGTAATTTGTTCTTTTGTTGCTTGCCTGCTTCGTTGTGGGTACGACTACTATAGTGGGCATTTTTGATTCCGCCCGTTGGAACGGAAATTTTGTGAGGGACTCTTTTGGTTCTCTTGGAGGGAGCGCCGGGCGCAAGCTCGGCGAGCTCTCTCGGAAGCATGCGACACAGAAACTTGGTACTACCGTAAAGTGAGTCGGAAAATTATACACATGGTGCAAACTGTGTATAACAAGACTCAATACTCATGACTGAAGGATGTGACCAATACGACCGTTCATCCAGCATCGGGAGACGACAATGGCGCAACACAAAAAAGCCATTCAATTTGAAACTTTCATTTGCGAGTAATCCTCGAGTACTGCTGCTGCACTCCTACCACTGTATGTGTATAAAGTCCTTGATTAACACTATACAGTGGTTGCAGCAGCATTTATTTTCGATTACTAGTTATTATTCAATTACTACTTCAATATTACCAAGGTAAATGCATTCGATCGTGGAGCAAAATATTCATGCATTTTACTAACATCCTCATTTAAACTTGACAACCTGCTCACCAGCCAGCATCGCTATGAATCGCATGATGTGGCCTTCGCTACCGAGATACTCCTACAATTCAACTCATGCGTCGTTTTGTTTCCTTTCAACGAACGCGACAATCAACTTGAAATTGGTGTGACTTCTTTTATAAAGCCGCCACCGCTGCCGAATAGCAACAACACTACACTACACTTCATTATTGGTTGCTACATCTACGAAGCCGCCGCCGCCTCACCACTGTTTTGTTTGTTCTTTTGAGAGGATGTGAAGAATGTGACAATCAACTTTGAATCACTGTCACTTCTTTTGTAAAGCCGCCCTCTGTGCTGAACAACAACTACACTACACTACACTTCATTGCTGGTTGCTACCTCTACAAAGCAGTCGCCGCCCCACCACTATTTCGTTGAACTCATCGGTAAGGTAGTATTATGATCCATAGCAGACAAATGTTAGTTTAAATTCAATGCAGGTAGCCCTACTTTAGCATGCGTGGGCACCAACAATTATATTGTCTAGGACTCCTACTATGAGACGCCTACTGTCCTATTTGCTCTTCTTCAGGTACCTTGGCGGCAACCTGATGCAAATTGACAATGGGTGCAAGCACAGAGCTCGGTTCCATTGTCGCCGTCCAAGTGCAGACTTACAATAGAGTTGAGTGATCCCTAAACGACTGCTTTGGTCAAACAAGTCGACAGGTATGATCGCTTGCTACTCGGTACGATCAATTGCTACTCGTGTGGGGGCAGAGAATTATACAGCTGGGACAAATTGATGTATAAATTTCCGAAAGTACCCACGGTAGTGGCATCCCACCGTGCAAATAACGTGGGATGCTACTGACGGGTAGTGCGGAAAAATATACACTTTCTGTATAATGGACTTGTATGACTAATGAAGTCATGTATAAAATTCAGACAGGCCGGTAGCGAGCACAACAAAAAGAATTTAATTATTTTACGAGTGGGAAGGCTAGGAAGGTCGCGAGGTTCGGGACCTTTGGTTCTCTGTGTGTGTGGCAGTTGGAGGTGGAAGGGATGGAGCCGGAGAAATGGATGTGGGAGTGTCTGTGGGATGAGAGGTTCATTCGTGCCGAGAGGTGGAGTGTTTGGGCGTCCGAACAGGTGCAGGCGCTATTTGTGGCGTGCTGTTGGGAGGGTGCCCTAGAGGCCGGCCTCGTAGAGGCCGAGACCAGCGCCATCGGTCCATTGGAATCGCTTGCTGATCTTGTGGGGGGCAATGCGTGAGCCGCGTATGCTCAGGTGCGTTGCACGCACTATCGCAATGCTGATGCGTGAATTCATCAAGCCTCGTACTACGGAGTATGGCTGTTGCCATTTCGCCGCAAGTTTGAGGGCAAGTTGCTTGATGAGGTTCTTCGCTTCTTGGCCCAGCAGTCCATCGGTGGAGGACACGAAAGGAGTGAACGACCGCCGCTGCTCAAGGCAGCCCTCAAGATATTTCTGTTTCTTGAGCCGTTCATGGTGGGCCAGGACTTTGGCTGGGTCCCGGGTTTGCTGGTTGGATTTTGCATCGGTGTCTGTGATTCTTACATCCACGATGCAGTCGCTACCAGTGCTCCAGAGTCCTCGGATGAGAAGATTACCCCGTTCTCCGTCATTGGAATCTGAGTGGCGCGAGGGTAGGCATTTTGCAGTCTCGGTGTTAGGCGTTTGCGCAGAGTCCACTGGCGCCGCATTGGAGTTGGGATAGATTAATGGTTCGACTCGAACACAGCTAGGTCTCGTTGCTCGGCTTGCCCAATCCTGTAGTTCGCTTACCACCTCATTGTGTCGTTGAATAATGAGGCCGCCAACTTTACACTCTAGCCCGTGCCGAATGGAGTACTGGGAGCCACAGCCATCACACCGAGTTGGTAGATCGGGCGGTGTGCGGGAGTAGCATAGGTACAGCGCATCACGGAACTCCTGGGCCGAGAGCTCCGTGCCATTTATTGTAGATGGCATCACGCTCAGCCAGGCTCCAGTGTCTTGTCCTCTTGCGATCGTCCGACGGGTCGGTTTGTCCAGGGTGGCAAGAATGGATTCCAGCTGTTGAGTGTGGAGTTCCACTAGTCATTGTTTTTGCTCCTTGACGAGGACTGTGGTCCGGGTGGACCGGTGGTCGCAGGAGCTAAACTGGACTAGTCCTTTCAGCGCTTGGATGAGATGTGAGCAGACAAGGGTGCTGGTCTCATACTGGAGCTGAGCAGAGGTGACGGGGTTCGGGAGTGCCATGCCAGCTTTTTTGACGGGTAGCTCTGAAAGTTGGCGACGGTAGTCGTCAATTCGAGCCTCCCCAAAGACAGCCGGCAGGAATTTGTTGGCGATTGATTTCTCAACGCCCGCGAAACGATCGCCAATTCCGTCCATGACACGTTGGACAAACTGCCACTCCTGCTGGAGGGATTTCTGTAGACCGGCATAGGCGGTCTGAGGAAATCTGGTGGCCACGGATGATATGTCGTCCACCGCAGTTGCCCAAGCTCCAATCTTCTCGTCTAGCCATTCCTCTTGTTTTTCCGCCAGACCGACATATCCGCCCAGGTAGCGGCTGCCGGTACAGACCTTGAATTTCAAATCAGCAAAGAAGTTCTTTGCTGTTTCTACCGCCGAAGGTTTGACGACCAAAACACTCTTGTCTGGTTCCGGGTAGTAGCCAAATAAGCGAGCACAACATATGATATGACATGAGAATGCGCGTTTCGCATAACATTTTGTCTAAATCTACAGTACAGTCAGTAGGCACGTGCTGTTCCATAATCGACACCATCGGAGTCGCGGGCCGTGCGGCCGCGCGAAGGTTCTTTTCGGGTAAAAAATGCCGTACCTGGTAGGTGGTTTGTAGAAGGAGACTGGCTGACGCCAGCGGCCAAACATGTGGATCGGCTGTGGGAATGCATTGATGCAAGTCGGGAAGCAATGGAACGAGACGGGAAGCCGCAGAGCCTCGCCTATGGGCCGCTGATGGACAAGCGGATTACTTGCGTTTAAAACAGTGCAGTGGTGAGTGCCAGCACTGAGTGGCCCGTTTCCGCACTCGATCACATCCCATCCCAGTTGGCATCGGAAGCAGAGGAGGATCATCTTCCTTCATCACAATACATCGCATCCTGAATAAAACACAATCGCACAATCTCAAGAAGAAGGATTATGGCGGCGGACCACTTGACACTGAATGTTGGAGGCCGGTTGTTCTACACGACGAGGGGAACTCTAGAATTCTCCAAGGCAGGATTCTTCGAAGCTCTCGTAAAGCGATGGGCTCCATCGCCTCGAAAGAGTGTTGACTCCAACTTCACGGATGATCAGGACAGTATTGCCACTGATCGCCCTGCCAAGCGTCCTCGTAGACAGCCAAGCGTCAGTGAAATGTCGCCCTGCGTCCTCGTGGACTCAAGTAAAACATCTGAAGAACCCACAGTCACCATGTGCAGCTCGGATAACGGTGCTTCTGAAGATTCCCTGTCGAGCGTTCCGGTCTTTATTGACCGAGATCCGGATGCCTTTGAAGACGTGCTTTACTTTCTGAGGTGCCAGAGAATCAAGCCGGCCACAAGTATCGACGCATGTCGACTCCAGCTTCTTGAGATCGAAGGCGAGTTCTTTGGATACGAGGCGCTGGTGAGGGCGTGTCAAGCCCAGCTCTCAAAGCTGGCTCAACTACAGCGACCGACGCCACCGGCAATCGCCTATTCAGATACCGCACTCCTCGGAAACCGAGCTAACGTTAACAAGCCGAGACGAGAAATTAAGATCCCGGACGGGCAATTACTTTACATTGAGTTCGCATCCATCTGGGGAGTCGACACTCTCAGCGACACTCAACGAGTTAATCTTGGCTTTTACCGCAGGTCCAGTGAACGCATGCCGGAAGGGAGAAGGCAGCTTCGGGCGATTACTATCATCTGCAGTGGGAGACGCAACATGGACAATCCCTTTGCCCAACGGATCGGCATTTGTATCTCCCCCAAGGGGAAGAATGATAAGGTCGGCCTCATTTGTGCTCCTGTTGTGCCTGGCATCTTATGGCAAGTCCACTACTGGCTTGGACCTGCTAGTCAGATCCCACAGCTCAGCGGCGGTGGCAAGATTCGGGCGGCTCCTGAGCGACCTGACCCGATATCGTTGTTGCTGAATGACGAGAGCAATGAGGTACAACCAGAGGCCGCCGCTGTGACGTTTCAAGAGACGGGGGGAGACATAGACGACTTGGCTGTTCAAAGAACTGAAACGGAGAACGCCCAAATACACGATGCCTAGCATGCAATGGAGCTATGTACTTTTGTTTTTTATACATTGAGCAACGGATGCCAGCTAACATGTTTCATAGTAGTTGTTGAATATTAGTTATTTCTATTACATAATACATAGCTAGCATATTGGGGACTCTATCCATTACTC
Source organism: Nitzschia sp. DOCU1 (assembly GCA_951394045.1). Taxonomy (NCBI): domain Eukaryota; phylum Bacillariophyta; class Bacillariophyceae; order Bacillariales; family Bacillariaceae; genus Nitzschia; species Nitzschia sp. DOCU1. The sequence continues at coordinate 679,756 of OX595988.1, read as the reverse complement.
CGTACGGAGATTGGCAAATAGCACTTTAGCCGATTTGAGCGCTCTCGCACTTGGCGAGATGACAGGGGCGAATGGGTGGAAATTAGGCAAGGACGCATCCAACACATCAACCGATCGCTTGTTGGGAGGATCACAACTAAGTCTCGTTGACAGCTCGGATACTACATCCCAGTCGACTTGAACGAGTGGGAGGGGAGGGAGGATTGCTCCAGGGAATGGCAAGCTTTGGCTTCGCGACGACGGTCTTTTGTTGAGTATTGTTTTTGATTGTGGTGCTGGCAGCTCGGATACTACATCCCCGTCGACTTTAAAAAGTGGGGCGGGGGGAATAATTTCTTTAGGGAATGGCAAGCTTTGATTTCGGGACGGTCTGTTGTTGGGTGCGGTTCCTGATTGTTGTGCTGGCAGCGAGTTTGCTGACAAAGACTGGCGATTTCGCAAAGAGGACGCAGCTTTTGCAGCATTCGGTTTTCTCGGACCGCCCTTACTACTATCTGCTAATTGATTCAGTGGTACGAGTGACAGAGACCGTCGCTGTGGCATGGGGCGGGCTTTTTGCATGGAGGGCCGCGGCGATCTGACTTGCTGCTTGGTGCCGCCTGATACTGGCATTGAAGATGCCCGCCTGGGCGACCGTATATCTGCCATCTTTTGATGAGCGACAGAGTATGGCTGGACCACGCCAGTTATATACGAGCTAGCACGCTTCGGTACAGGGCGGTTGCTCGCCATGTCGCCAGAGCTAGATCGGCGTCTCAAAGAAGCAAAAGAAGCAGGGAGGATGCCTTGTTGTGCCTGTCGTCTTGCAGCTGGGAGTTTGCGATGTGGCGCGGATTTTGATTTCGAAGTTCCCTTCCGACGACATGTAGTATCTCTATACACGTTCTGAGAATTTTCCCGAGAAATATCACCAAGGCTGGAGCTTCGTTTCAGAGTCCTCGAATCAACCTCACCTTCCCGGAAACTTCCTATTGTTCGATTGCCTTGTGCTGGTGGTACATCAGCGTCACTATTTCGTCGCCTTGCCGATGCTCTAGATGTCGAATGACGCACCACAGGAATGGAAGCACTGTGCCGTCTGCGTGCGCTTCGTTTAGCAGGCGCTTCCTCGTATATTTGCTTAGCGGCAATGGCGTCTCTTCGACCATACTCGATAGCTCGCACCATACAACGTCGCGATACTAGTTGGTAGCGACGTGACCTTTCTTCTTCACTGAGTCCTCGTCCCCATAAAAGGACTGCCATGTAGGCGTTCTCACGTTTGATCTTGTGAATTTGCTTGCCTTTTCGACGCTCGATGATGTAGCTTTCCAATCCGCGAGTACAACGCTGAAAGGACGATTCTCGATTGAGCTTTGCTTGCTCGTACGCGTCAATAATATCCCAGCAGCGATCGTTAGATCGTTGCATCTCATCAGGCTGAATCCAATAGGAGCAGAATTCCATATCCGAAAAGTCGTCACGAGTCAACGTCAGGAAGACGGTTGGCGCTACCTTGGAGAACCTGACTCGTCTCGGAGAAGGCTCGCCAGCACCTCCAGCCGCAAGGTTGACAATGGGAAGCCGATTTCGCAGGGACAACCATCTAGAAAGTTTTCGTTCACCTCTTACTACGTGTAGGTTAGCACCGTTATCAGCAGCTTCGACGTCGGTGGCGATCAATCGCGATGCTGGCAAATCGTTCTTGACCAAGGAATCGCGAGAAATCGTCGAGGTCAAACTGTCCGGACTGTCGGAAAGAACGCCGTCGCTCGTGGGATCCTTCGGCACCATCCTTCGCCGAGATGAGCAACTCCAAAGGAGTGTTGAAATAACAGTACTCTCTAGAGTGGTATCTCTCTGAAACACGGGTAAGCATGGTGGAAAATGAAACCGGATCCTCGGGATGCAACGATGGTGATCGTCGCCGTCGGTGTGGTGGTGATGAACGCCAAGGGAAACGCAGCGGCCAGGCGGTCCCGCGAGCTATGAATGAGACGTGCAGGAGAGACGCAGTACTTTCAGACCCTCTCGTTAAATGAACGAATGTTATTGCCCTGGAGGCACAAGGCATATTAATTAAGTCTCGAATTCGCATTGCACAACTTCCCCTTTCATGCCCAGCGTGAACTCAAAGTCTGCTGGGCAAAAAAGCTTTTTGGCGCTATCGCGATACTACCTACTCGAAACTAGAGTGTGGTTGACAATATGCTTTTGGGGGCTTTTGCGTCGAATGATGATGCAACCACCACAGGGGTCAATTGTGGGGAACGCTAACAATTGACCCCTGAACCACCAACAAGAAGAACCTGGGAGGATCAAAGAACAAACAGGCGAGCGGCGAAAGCAGGTCCTCGTCTGGCCACCTTCGGGATGAAGTTGGGTAGCCGGGAGTGAGGTAACCTTGAATGGTACTGTAGTCTTCTCTGGATTCAACATTCGGCAGTAGTTTGGTACCCCGATAGGTCAATCCTTTCGGGGTATGCCCCCGCATTAAACCAGTCCATTTAGATCCCTTTACCCCTTTAGGTGCCGGACGCCGCCGGACATGATCAAATTTCATGGATCTTTCATATTTCGTCTGCTAGACTCCCCGCAAAGAAAACTTCTCTTTGAGGGATCATCTACGCGAGATCGATTGTCGTAGCGGCAGGCAGATGTTTTATCTAGCAATCGTTTTCCTCCCCCACCTGCGTTGGCGCGTATCGTATCCTTCATGCGTTCTTGTTGTCTTGGGCAATTATTGTGTGGACTACCGATCGCGTCATCATCCTATTTGTTGATGAATTCCTTCGCGACGGATGGTCTCCCACAGCATTGGAGAACTCGTCTACAAGCCATGTGGTTTAGCGCATGTCTCTACCGGTAGTTCAACTGCCGGTAGCGCGTGTATGATAGAGCAACAAAGCAGTACTAAATCTAGAGCAATAGTTCTTCCCCGACTACTTCAACTCTTTGAGCGTGGAGTGAGTCTTCACGCCGAATGAGTTGGTTTTAACAGCGTCGGAGGAACACCGGCATTCGTCTCGTGGGATCTCTTGCTCCCACTAGACGAGTCGCCAGAAGTAGTAGGGGGTGAGCGATTTTTGATTTGCATCGTCACTTCAGACATAGCATCATCCTCTCTTCGGAGGTTGCCAAAAGTGGCAAGGATTGCGGTAGGAACTTGCGTTTCCTTGTCCTTTTTAGTTGCTTGCAATCCTTCTAGGCGCAACGCTGCCTTGTGCCACAACCAGGTTGCACGGTCCCGAGTGAGCTTATTGCTTTGTCCCATTTCATCGTCCGATGACTCTGACTCTGAGGATGAAGAAGAATACGTAAGGTTTGAGGATGACTTGTGCATCATCCTCTGGGGCCTATGCTGTGTTCTTCGTTCGTGATACGAGTGACGGGAAGGCTTCTTCTTGGTGGTGCTACTAGTACCCGCAGGTGCCTGGTTGCTTGGCTGCAGATCTATTGTGATCTGTTTAGGAGAAGGCAGCGGCTTGACTGTTGCTTCCACTTTGATGCTAGGACATGACTTGGTTCTTTTCTCTCTGCGATTCGGCGTCGAGGGCGACTCCTTCAAGTCTCCCATGTTTTGGCTCTTGGGCGTACTAGGTCTCTTCGGTTTAAGGCTAGAAGACCGCCTGGTGGCTGGTCGAGCTGGGGACTTTGATCGGACAATACCCCTGCGACGGGATGGTCTCTCTACGCTGGACGAGCGTCGGGTTCGCCTTGGGGACCGACTTCGAAAAACTTCCCTACGGCGGGCAGGTCTTTCTCGGCGTGTGTTTGCACATGGTTCCTCTGCCTGCCCCTTGGTAGCCACATCTCTGAGACTCGAAAGTTTCTTCGCATTTGCCGAGGAAGTATTAATTTGGCCTGAAGATCGCCGCTTTTTTGGTGCTGCCTTGGAACTCTTCTGCTGGCGAGTGCTCGTGTTGACGCTCATAATATGATCACTATCATCCCCGCTCCTCAGTCCTGCTGCCTTGGGACCATTTTTCGTTCCATTGCGTTGATGACTGCTTGAGTTGATGCCGACATTATCATTGCCACTCCCGCTACGCTTCGGTTGGGTATCCCTTCCACGAGCTGCGCCACCACCGTTCACTCTACCGCTACGTGAGCGTAGTTTGGGCGGAGGACTGCTGTTTTCCTCTGCATAGATCTGCTTGGCAACAATGGCATCCCGCCGAGCGTATTCCAGGGCGAGACTTCTGCAGTGACCTGATACTGTTTGGTAACGCCGTGAGATTTCTTCGTCGCTGAGACCTCGGCCCCAGAGCAGAACAGCTGTATATGCATCTCGCCGTTTCTTGCGATGAAACTCCTTTCCCTCTCGGCGCTCGATGATGTAACTCTCCAGCCCCCGAGTGCAGTATTGATCCGATTCTTGATTTATTTCCTTCTTTTCGCAAGCATCGATGATATCCCAACATTGATCGATGCAGCGATCATTTTCATCAGGCTGAATCCAGTAGGAATAGTATTCATCATCCGATAAATCGTAACGATTCTCAATGAAACGAACCTCTGGCTCTTCTCTGGAGAAGCTCACAATGCTAACTTCGGCAAGATTTCGAATCGACAGCCGATTTCGTAGTGATTTCCAAGCTGAAAATCTCCCTTCGTTGGTGCCGGAGCCGATGGTTTCATCTTTGACCAACGTCGATGCGGACGGATCTTTCTTAAGAAGTGACCGTATGGAAACCGTCGGCGTCAAACTTCCCGGGCTGTCCAAACTGATACTGCTATCTCTCTTGATGAGCTGTTTTAGCACCATCTTCTACTGAATGCGTTAGTAGTAGTGGATGTTTTAACAGCAACTCATTTGTTGCATGCTTGGAAGAGTGAACTCAGAGGAGTGATAAACCTCCACCACCCTATGCCTGATTTGACCGCGAGAACATGTGATTCTTGGAAGCCGGAGAAATGGAGCATTCTTCGTGCCACGCCAATTTCGTACTTCAAAGCGGAAAGTCATTATCAGAGTAAAAATCTCAATAAGTCAACTCCGCCGGGGCTTATGTCACATCAACGTGGACGTTTGGAATTGCACAGATATGGTACCACCACCTCTAGAAAGCGAACATACACAAATGCCCATAGCTTTTTTAATCGTGAAAAATGGCATTCTTACCATTCCAACAACACCATCGTGGTTAAGTGTAGTGGTATCGAAGTCTCCATAGAGGGCTCTTGTTTACCGGAATTCGATTACGGGTAGGATTATGTTTCGCTCTTTCGTTATTTCGAATAAAAGTCAACAAGAGAGAGGCAATAATTCATGTGTTCTTTTGTGTTCGATGTTCAGGCATGTCAAAGGAAAAGTTTTGGGAATGGATTGTAAGGCCCCCCTGAGCAAAGCAGACGGCATGGCAAACTTTTGACCATGGCTGTACCTGTGAGCTCACTACCCGAACTTGTTCGAAGAGAGTTACAGAAATTTGGAACTGAAATGGCAGAGAAACAGGAGTTTGATGCTGCCGATCATTTTCACATTTTCATCGAGCCGGCCTTGCCTACGGCGCGCCGTAGGATTCTACTCGATGCTCAAATCGACAGACCGTCAACAAAGCAACCTCAAGGACCCACTTTCAACCAGATCCGGGGATTGACCGACATAACCAGTAACCCCTGGTAGAGCCGGGAGGTGTATCACACCCTTTTTTTGCCCCTTTTGTGGAAGGATCTGGACCTGAAACGGACAACCAGAAACCGCCGAGTTGATCCAAAACACCCGTGGCCATCGTCGTCGACCGTCGACGGTGACCCGTACAAGCCCGGGACCCCCGATAGCCCACCGCGCAAAAGGCTGTGCAGGCTGGCGTACCCCACGAGCCGGGCTATCGATGACGCCCAGAGAATATCTGCAGAAAAGACACTTGAAGTGCATGCAGACGCAGGCTATTAACGCCAATCAGAAGCCATGCCGCTATAGCGGCACGAAATAAATTTCGCGCCGCTATAGCGTCACGAAATTTTATCTTCGTCCAATCGTTGGCCTAACTCTCTCCAACGTCGAAACAGATCCGACCGCACGAAAGAGCGTGCAATTTTACCTAGGGTCGGTCATGCCGGTGAGTTCCATGCTTTCGGTTCCCGCCCTCCTATCGGACACGAAAAGTGAGCCTGTCGGGACGAAGTTTGCCAAAAAATTAAAACCCCACCATGTCGGCACCCCCAACGGCCCCCACGGGCCACCAGGATTCCTTCCAACCAATCCGGGCGGTTCCTAGACGTGTCAGGGAGCCTGATGACTGGTCTCGGGTTAGCGACGACCATATTGATGAACTTGTCCATGCCGAATCCATTTTTGTCTCAAATTCGGACAATTCACGTGATATGGGCCCACCATCGCCGAATGAGACAAACGACGCTGCGACCGACGGCATTGGAGTCAACGAGGCTACTGCAAACGAGAAAGATGATGCTGCCAGTGATGGTTCTGCAGTGGAGGAGGCTATTGCAGGTGTGTTGGCACTTGACCCTGGTGCCGCCGGCAAAGAGCGTTCGAAAAAATTTTCATACAGAAAGAAGAAACTTCTCGGTGATGCCCAGCTCTACTCGACAACTGGCTTCCCAATTCCAGGCATTTCTGGGCGGATTGTTGGTGTAATTGTCGAGTGTCCCAACAAGAAGCGGAACAATGGCCAGTTCAGGGTCGATTGGATCACCCATTCCCCGGGCATGCCTGCTACCGTCGACCGTTCATTTCTTCGAGAATGGTTCCCGGCCAACGATTACATTCGGTCCCATTTCCAACAAGCAGCTCATGACTACGAGCATGCAGGTCCTGCTGGAATTCGGCAACACCTCCACATGTCATTTGGTACTCAGGCACCAGGTCCAACAGCCTCTCCTATTCAAGCCACGCCACCTCCACAGGCCACCATTGTACTCACGACTCCGGTGAGGTATGCAGCACGGGCGGCGATGATGACGGCGGCAGACTCTGTCTCAACGATGACAAACAGCAATTTCACGGGGCTATCAGCGCTATCAACTGCTAGGTCGACTAGAAGCAATGCTAGTGGAGGGAGCTATGTTGACTCGGATTCCCAGGACGGGGACGACTTGGACGAAGATGACAACGCCTGGCTCAACATTCCCGACGAGATCGAAGTAGAGCTAGAGGAGCCATCTGATGATGAAGATGGTCAGAACGACAACGGCATCCCCGGTGGACAGTTTGTTTTTAATTTGGTAGACGAAACTACCGACATGAATGCGTGTCCACCACTTTACCATGGCCCAACTGGACTCAAGACGGGTGTTGCCCAATCGTTCAAGAACCCGACGGACTGCCTGCGACAGTGTGGTGGTCTCACTGTGCGTTTTGTTTCGAATCTTGCAAGGCAAACGAACCTGTATTTCAACAATAAGATTAGGCCCAACTTGAACCGGAACATGAGTTACTGTGGCAAAGAGTGGAAGAATGTTACAACGAAGGAGATGCATGTGTTCTTGGGAATTCTACTGCGGATTTCGATGCAGGAAAGAGACGGTGGAGGCTACGTTGCTTACTTCGCGGGAGAAGACAAGAAGCTAAGCACAGGGCTGGACTCCGACTCAGAGGACAAGACGCTGGAGGGTACGAAAGGGTGGGCGCAGAAATACATGTCGCTTACAAGGTTCAAGCAGATTCGTGGGGCCTTCCACCCCATGGACAAGGTTGCCGGATACGGGGGCGACAAATGTTACCAGCTACGGGAGGCGTTGAACAACATCAACGCGGCTTCCAAGAGGACATTTCATCCCGGTCCCAACTTGGCATTTGATGAAGGTGGAGTCTCTTGTCGCAGCCGTTTGTGTCCTGTCAGGCAATACAACAAATCGAAGCCACAGCCCTACCGTGTTGATTTCTTCATCCTCGCAGACTCAGTCACTTACGCAATCCTACATATGGATGTGTACCAAGGAAAGAACGAGTGTAACTCGTTCATCGAAAAAGAGGCACAGTCGCTGCCGACAACACAAAAGGCTGTGGTAAACGCAGCACTACAGAGGGGACTCCACGATGAAGGTTTGGAACATGGCTACCGGACTCTGAGTATGGATAATCGCTACCAGTGCCCAGAACTGGCAGTCAGGCTACGAGATCGCTGCCACTTGCTCTCAACTGGGACGTGCAAGCAGTCAAGGAAGGGTTGGCCAAAGGATCTGATGACGATGCCGGACAGAGGCGAACGAGGTGAATCCCTAATTGCCTACGATAAAGTGAACGACCTTGTCTGCATGCAATGGCGGGACAATAAAGTTGTGAACGTTTGCGCAAGTATAACGGATGTCGCAGAAGAAGACGTCGGTCGACGAGAAGGAAACACCATGCGGATGCTCAGGGTTCCAAGGGCGTTGCGTCACTATCACCGTTACATGGGTGGCGTAGACAGAGGAGATCAAATGAGGATGCACCATTGCACTACGCTGAAAGTACGATGAAAAAGTTGTAGTGGAAATAATTGTGAGATCTAAGTTATCGCTGATTCTATCGCTCCTAGACCACCAGGGTCTTTCCTCAACGCATCCTACATGCGTTGGATACAACTCCCACCGATCTAGCTTCTCGAATCTCTTCAAGGTCCATAGCTAGATACCGTTGGAAGTTCTATTCCAGTAGTAGACGTCGACGGCTCGCCGCGCTCGCCGTTGTCGTCGTCATTGCTCGTCAGCCGCGCCGGCCTTGCCCGTCCGTCCGTGCGTCCACAGACGTTCGACCAAGTCGACGTCGGCCAGGTATGTATCTGAGGTATGTTGGTACTACACGTAGGCCATTGTGTGTACTCATCGTTCGAACATTCTAACATTCCAATGTTACAACATTCTAACGTTCTAACTACTTGTTAGATCTAGAGGGGTATTCTAGTGTACTGCATGCGCCCCCATGACAAGGGCTTCTAAGAGCTCACTCGTCAGCAGCATCGCGTTCCTCGTACGGATGCAGATTCCGGATATTGTATGTTTGTTGCACCGCTCCTTTTCTGATGCGAATAGAGCCATTGTCATTAATGTGCACGATCTCATACGGACCGCTATAAGGATTCGTCCCATACTTACGGGATTGTTCATTACGGACCATTACCTTCTGTCCTACGCGATACCGGTAAACTCTTCGCGTCTTGTTTTCAGCTGTGTTATTTTGGATAATACGAGATTCCTTTCGTTCCTTAATTAATTTCCAGTTGGCTTCGAACCGGGTATTTAGGATAGCGTCGCGGCCAAACACTAGCTGTGTTGGCGTCGCTTGCATCGTTGTGTGATACGTTGCGCGTACTGCGAACATAGTGGCTGCAAGGACTCCGTCCAGTGACTCCGTGTCTTCGGAGTTTTGCAACTCGAAAGTGCGAATCATGTTCCCTATGGTTTGGTGAACTCGCTCGATAATTGAATTAGCCTGCGGGTTTCGCGCTGTGATTGGCTTGGTCATTACGCCGTAGTCTTCGCGCACCATTCTTCGGAATTCTCCCATGAATTCAGTTCCGCGGTCATAAATAATCTTTTGTGGCCACGGATATCTCGTAAACCACGCCATTTCGGCCGCACTGGCTATCGAAAAGGCTTCTTTATTTGTTATACGTACCATCTCGAACCATCCGGTTGCGGGATCTATCATCGTGAGACACCATAGTTGTAGTGTCTTCTTACTACCTAGTTGTTTTATCTTATATGGACCTATCAGGTCGACACATAGCGTATCCCAAGGGTCTATTTCTGCCGCCTTGGGTGGAAGATGCCCGTACTTGACTGTCTTTCGCTTTGTCAGCTGACAGGTCGGACAGGACTTGCAGATCCGCTCGACATCGCCGCGGATGTTTTTCCAGTAGAAGTGTTGTCGAATCGTTTGTTCGGTACGCGTTTCTCCTGGGTGACAGAGCATCTCGTGATACCACTTGACGCACCGCTTCTGGAGACTCGTTGGGAGAACAATCTTGTCCTCGCGTACTATTAGTTCTCGCTTCTTTCCGCCCCCACGATAGACTTTGACTGAATATAGCGGGTTTGTGCGTACTTTAGCTAATAAGGCGCGATCGGCATTCTGCATGCGCGCTATGTTTTTGTAAGTGAGTGGAAATGCGTCGCGCGGTAATTCGTCGCCCGCCAAAAACTCATTTAAGTGAGATTCGGGGAAAGCTCTATCGTCGAGATCGAGTCGACTAAGTGCGTCCGCAACGACGTTGTGTTCGCCCTTGATGTAGACAAGTTCGGGGCCAAACTCCTCGATTAAGAGGCGCCAACGCATGACGCGCTCCGTGTTAAATTCTTTATACGTGAGATTTTTATGGTCTGTGAAGACTCTGATTCGCTGTCCTAACAGGATATTGCGAAATTCTTTAAGTGTTTCGACGATAGCTAAAAGCTCTCGTTCTGTCGTAGTGTAGCGCGTTTGCGCCGGGTTCAGCTTTCGACTATAGAACGCAATCGGTTTTCCGCGTTGCGATAACACTGCACCTAGCTGAGTATGACTAGCATCGGTGTGTATTTCGAATGGTATGTTGAAATCGGGGTATGTTAGTAGTGTCTGCTTACTTATAATTCGTTTCATCGTGTCGAAGGCATTCTGCTCGACCGGACCCCATTGCCATTTGGCTTCTTTAGAAGTTAGCGCACTCAGAGGGGCTAAAACTTCAGAGCGACGAATCCACATGTCGCGGTAGTAGTTAACTACGCCTATGAACTTACGTAGCTCTCGTTTATTGGTAGGTGCTTTCATAGCGTGAATAGCCTCTACCTTCTTTGCGACTGGTTGGATTCCGTCTCGCGTTATCCAGTACCCAAGGTATTCTAGTTCGCCACGGGCGAAGAACGACTTTCGGGCGTTCACCTTAAGACCGGTGTCTTTTAGACGTTTGAAAATGACTTCTAGCTTCTCTAGGTGGTCATCAAAATCGCCTGTAGTTAGTTCTAGTAGATCGTCGATGTACACTCGTACGTACTCTAGATCCTCAAAGAGGGTGCCCATTTTCTCTTGGAAAATGTCGGGACTATTCGAGAGCCCCATCGGCAAGCGTTGCATTTCGTACTTACCCCAAGGGAGTACGATAGTACATAGTTTCTTACTGTCTGGGCTTAACTCTATGTGGTAGTAACCCATGTTGAGGTCGAGACTCGTCGCGTACTGAAAGCCTTCTAGCTTCATCAGTAAGTCCTGAATCTTCGGGATTGGATACGGCTTGCGTTTAATCCGTTTGTTCAACTCTCTGAAGTCGTTGATGAATCGAACTGTTCCATCCTTTTTGGGGATGATAAAGGTGGGCGCACCCCATTCGGAGCGGTTCACCTTTTTGAGTACTCCGACTTGACAGAGTCGTTCGACTTCATCGCGCAGGGTACGCTCGTACGCTTTCGGTACAGGGTACGCTCTAGCATGGTACGGCTTGGCACCTTCTACTAGTTCAATGTCATAGGGGGCCCCACGCCATCGGCCGAGGGTACCGTCGAATAGTGTCTGGTATTTTGCTAGTAGCTGTTCTAGCTTACTCTGCTCATCCTTACTAAGGTGAGCTTGCTCTTTAGCAATGCTACGTGCATCGGCTTTCTCGTACTTGGCGTCGAGAATTTCTTTGACGCGGTCCGACATCTCGTCAACGTGTCCGCGTTCATGTACATGATACGACGTCGCCGTCGTCGCATCTATTTCTTTCATTGGCATACGTGCATCGTCCCATTCTACTTCCATAGCCTTGAAGTCGATCACTAGACCTAGCTCTTGCATGAGGTCTCTGCCTATAATCATGTCGTAGTTACCTAGATCATCTGCTAGGTGAAAGTCCCACTCGATCAATCGATCGTCGTGTAGTTCCGGTAGACTGAGTTGCGTGGTCACGCGTTCAGTACACTTATAACTACCGCTCATAGTTGTGAATACAGTAGTCGCTTTTTGGGTCTTTATTTTTAGTTTGCTGGCACTGCTCTTCTTCCAGAGACAGCCACTACCGCCAGAGTCAAGAAGTGCTTTGACGGTTACTACTTGTTGCCGACGTCCGCCGCGTTGGTTAACACGTGCAAACGTGATCGGTACTAGATGACTGGATTTTTGTCGTTTGTTTGAGCCTACAGTTCGACTACCTCGAATCGTGTTCAATAAGTAAAGCTCGCGCTCGCGCTGTGCTTCCGCCAGACATGCGTCGAGAGAGCTGAAACTTCGAGATTTCGTTAGTTTAACGAAATTTCGACTTGCGTGTGATTTTTGCGAATTTTGTGTTGCGCTTGTAACGCTATCGCTATTGTAAAATGATTCCATCTGTTGGACATCGTCCCTTTGGATAGAACTAGTGTAATCGTTCAATTCACCACTATTATTACTGTTGTATTCATATTCACACGTAGTCACCGGCTCACACCGTCAATCCATTTCGGTGTCGCTGTCGCTGCCGTCGCTGACACTGAGTTTGTCGAAGTCGATACCGTCGAGATCATCCATATCGTAATTGAAATTATCCATCGAGGGAGGATCTTCGGCCTTGCGTTTCTTTGCGGATTGTTTGACCGCGTTCTCGACCATCGACTTGATGTAGGCATGAAGCTCGCCTGTTTTCTTTTTCTTTTCGCCATCGCCATCGCTGTCGCTGCGGCGCCAAGTTTTGTTTTCGAAGCGGGCCTTTTTGAAACGACCTGCGACGTTCGAATGGGCAGCCGCCATCTTCTTTGCTTGATCCTTCAAAATAAGGCAATCATGGGTAGCATGGGTGTTGTTAGCGCCATGATAAAGACAATCATACTTGGCCTTACCGTCGGTTCCCGCTCTCGGGCCTCCGCGCTTCCTCTTCGAGGGTTTTTCGTCATTCGACTTGCCGTTGTTGTCTGCCTTCTTGCTGAGGGCTTCATTGATCTCCTCAGTAGCTTCCAGCCGTTCGCAGAAGTCTACAAAGTCTTGAACCGTATGGTCCACGGGCTCGAATCCCTGTAGGATCATCTCTTTGCGCCACTTGGCGGGGATTCCAAACTCGCAATTCTCCATGAGCTCGTCGTCGGGAATTTTGTTTTTCTCGCCTTTCTCGTCGAATAGCGCGAGGTAATCGTTTAGCTCGCGGAGCCGAGCCACATACGCCTTCATTGTCATCGTCGGGGGCTTTCGGCAGATCCGACGCATATAGCGCTTTTGAAGTTGCACTGCGCGTTTTGGGAGGACATACGCCGTAACCGCGTGCAAACTTTTCTCAAAACTCTCAGGAGTTTCGGCTTCGAGTTCCGAGGCCTTCGCGTTGAACGCGGCCAATACCTGGCCTTTCAGCAAATTGCGTGTTAACGCAAATTTCTGAGGTCCCGTAGTCAAGTCCTGACCCGCGATCACATCCTTAAGTCCGATAAGGAAAAGGAACCACTCTTCGGGCGTTCCGTCCGTGAAATGCGGTTGTTTGACGCGTCGCGTCAACGACTTTTTATCCTTTGGGTCAATGCGCAAGTCGTATTGACTGTACGCCCCGTCTTTGAGCTCCTTTGGCTCGGGTCTTTCGATACTGACCGGTGCTGATTTGAAGCCCTGCTTCTCGGCAGCGGTCTTCTTCGGGATGCTGTTTGCAATCTTCATCTTTAGCTCACGCGTGTAACGTGGAGTGTTAACACTGTGCACTACGCTGAAAGTACGATGAAAAAGTTGTAGTGGAAATAATTGTGAGATCTAAGTTATCGCTGATTCTATCGCTCCTAGACCACCAGGGTCTTTCCTCAACGCATCCTACATGCGTTGGATACAACTCCCACCGATCTAGCTTCTCGAATCTCTTCAAGGTCCATAGCTAGATACCGTTGGAAGTTCTATTCCAGTAGTAGACGTCGACGGCTCGCCGCGCTCGCCGTTGTCGTCGTCATTGCTCGTCAGCCGCGCCGGCCTTGCCCGTCCGTCCGTGCGTCCACAGACGTTCGACCAAGTCGACGTCGGCCAGGTATGTATCTGAGGTATGTTGGTACTACACGTAGGCCATTGTGTGTACTCATCGTTCGAACATTCTAACATTCCAATGTTACAACATTCTAACGTTCTAACTACTTGTTAGATCTAGAGGGGTATTCTAGTGTACTGCACCATGGTGGCTGGGCCCGAAAAGGGCACTTCAAAAAATGGTATAAAAAAGCGTTCTTTGCAGTGCTTGACTGCATGCTCCTCAACGCCCTCATCGCATGGAATTTGTCTGTCGACGAGCCGGGAATGAATCGTCGTTGACACTTTAGCAGGTATGATTTCTATTCATGGATCGCGGACGATTTCTTGAACTACGAAGATGAGAACGATGGTCGGCCTTTGGACGACCGTACTGCTGCGGTTACTGCACAGGTTGGACAAATGGGAATGCAGGCACGAGCGACTACCAATGGCGATGTTGCAGGAAAATGTCACATCGAAGGCCCTACCTCGGAAAAAGAAAGGAGATGTCTAGTATGTCAGTTGGATGCACGATTGACCGGGTTGAACAAAAACACCAGAGCAAGCGTTTGTTTGTGCCGGAATTGTGGCCCCTGTCACATGCATATCCCGACAGACGTAGAGGAACGGCAGCTCCACAAGTTGTTCCCGAAGGGGATGTCATGCCACACCATCCTCACTAGCGAACTGGGGCGACAAATTTGGAGAAATGTGAACGGGAAGATCACAGTCCAATACGGTCACCCGGCACTGACACAGCTGAAAGTACGACTGGGCAAAGCCCCACAACAGAGAAAAAGAAAGGATCCGCCTTTGTCGGTAACTGTATAATAATTGACTAGTTAGAAAAGAGTAACTGTATAATAATTGATTAGTTAGAAAAGAGGTCACTAGATAATTAGACTATCTCTATTTGCTCCCGGCATTCTTGAAGCCAGTGTAGGTGCTGCCTTGTGGGGCGGGGAACGAATCCTGGATCTCTCCCACTACGCAAGCTGGAAGTGGCTTACGGTTGCCCTTTCCTAGGTAACCACTGATGAAGGTTGTTGCGTCACGGTAAAGGGCATAACGAATCTCCTTCGTGGGGATGCCCTGCTCCAACATTGCATCACCCTTGTCAATGAATAGGTGCTCATACATGGTACGCCCACCGGTGCCCTCAACCACCTGATTCAAAAAGCACGGCGACTCCCCACACCATTCGCACTTAGGTTCGATGGGAGGCCAAGTAGCACCAGCAGAAAATTTGCCCGAATTGCGCAAGTACTGCTGGAAAGCTTCGACGTCCTCAGCTGAAATCTCGTCCGGGAAGTCGAAAGTCATGAAGCGAGGGTCCGGACCCGGTTCGCTGAACATACGAATGTTGTTCCCAATGTTCGTCACTTCAATCACATCGATCGTCTCGTTCCTACCAGTGCGGCGGTTCTGCTCTTCGTTAGAGAGCCGAATCGCCGTTGCAACTGTGGAGTCCATCGGATCTGGCTCGGTATCCGAGCCGTACCTAACCCCCCCGAAGTCCATGCCGTAGGGGTTATGAGAGAGGTCTCTGGCGTTCGAACCCATCGTATTAGATACTCTAAACGAGTGAAATGAATCAATACTGTCATGGTTTGGTGTTGGATGCAGAAGGATGATTGTCGGAGGGAGTTCGATAGCATGTATTTACTACGACAAGGATAAGGTAAGGATAAGGTCAGGATAAGGCAAGGATAAGGCCAATGCTGAAAAAATCGGCACGAAATACGTATTTCGTGCCGCTGAAATCGGCACGAAATTGGGCGGCCCGGCGCACCGCACGCCGCCATAGCGGCGTGAAATTCACCTCATCCGATTGGCGTTAAACCGTAGCTTTTAAAACTACTAGCGGGAACCCTCCCCCCTTTCGCGCCTGACCGCAAGCGGTACAGACAATTACATACCCATATACCTATCTATCTTCCCAGGAGCGTGCACTTCCTATATTTTGAATAAATAAGTGGGAATCGAGTCAGTCCTACAAGTAGGCGACTCTAATACTTTAGTCCAATTCCTTAGTATCATAGTAGAGGACGCGCCACCGAAGGCCAAGAATGGGAAGGTAGTATTTCCATAGGTGGTAGATAGAAAATTGCTCTTCGATGACTTTTTCTTCATGGTGGTGGTAACTATTAGCCGGTGGGCAAAGTGCTGGGGCAACAAGAACAAGTATAGTAGTAGTAGCTACTACTACTATTACAGCAGCTAGTACTATTATATACTACCATTATAGTAGTAGCTAGCTAGTAGTACGACGTATCTTTATTGCAATAAGAATTCTTTTTGTTGGTCATGATAGTGCTAATACGACTATCCCGCAAACTCCCGTCTGGGAAGTGACAGAATTAAGCAAACCACTGAGGAGACGAATGACGAGAAAAATCCGATGCCAGCAGCTCCATGAAAGAAGAATAGCAACAGAGGCGTAACAAAAAGTCCCCGTATACCAAACCATACAGAATCATATCGCAACTACAGCTAGTAACACCAGTGGATACTATCGCTACATTTTTTGACGACGAAGAAAAAGAATAGTCGTTCGCATGCATCAGGAGATTGTCGTAATTGCAACAGCATTACTTATTACGTGCAATTTTGGATAGAGAAACATATAGTAACAAGAAAACGGAAGAAGATAATAAAGATGCCGTGCCACTTGTAGGGTACTGTGTGTGTGTCATCTTGCCGACTACACCTGTCCCAGTGTTGCTGATTCGACGTTGCGACGTGTGGGTCTGGAGAATGTCAAAATTCGGGTAGACGATTGTTCATTTTGTTGCAAGAGATGTGCCACATCATGCGGAGTTTTGCCAGTGCAATCAATGCCATCGACAGATAACAAGCGATCTCCATTCTTGATACGACCTTCCAACGGACTACCATTTTTTACGCCATTCACTACCGGCATGCCAAATTCTGCGTCGTCCTCGAGGATCACCCCTACTCTCCCGGCTGGTAGTCTGACATCGAAGCATTCACCCGGATCTTCGAGGGCCGGACCACCGCGTTGATACGTTGTTTTCGCGTCCAACACTCTGTTGAAAGCTTCGGTAGTCAGGGACATGTTGTCATCTTCGAACATATTCTTGTGATTGCCCTCAAGACCGGCTGGATCGCCGAGAGTGCTGATGTCGCAATTATAGCTGGTTGGAATATAAAGTTCACTGCGAAAGGAAACGACGAATTGCGTGAGACGTTGTGTGATACGACGACGTCACGACCAATCATGAAATCAGAAATGTAAAGCACTTACGGTGATTTTCCAGAGTCACTTGTGTTGGCTGTTTTCCTTCCGAAACTTTTGCTACCCGAGTTGGATGATGGTTGCCTTCCGGTACTGCTGGCGTCTTTCTTTGAAACTGCTTTGCAGCCCTTGAAAAAGAAAAATACCATGATACAAATCATAATGGTACCTGCACCAGATGCGACTGCGATAATAACAATCCTCATCAAATCGTCGTTCTTGTCACTTCCCCCGCTGTTCCCATTGCTGCTATCTGGTTCGTTCACTTCGGTGGGCCTAGCAGTTGCCACTACAGGTGCTCGGGTGGGAACAGGAGTCGGGCTGACGGTCGGTGCGTATGTTGCGTCGGGAGTGATGGGGGCCCGAGTGGGTGCAGGCGTTGGGACTCGCGTCGGCGAGGGGGTGGTAGGATTGGGGGTCGGTGAGTCTGTAGGGGCACCTGTCGGAGCCTTCGTTGTTGCTCGTGCCGTTGGAGCAGCCGTCGGGTTCGTAGTGGGAGCTGGAGTCTGAATCTCTGTAGCGGGGTCGGTGCTCAATTCCGTCGTCAAGATTGATACATTCGTCGTTGGTGCGAACGTCGGCACTGCTGTGGCGGCTTGGAGCATTCTCCAACCACGGAGCGCTTGTCCTTCAGCAGAAACCCCATATTGGAATGATGCGAGGTAAAGAAACGATACGACGGAAATAGTCTTGGTCATCATCATGAGAGTTAGCTTCAAAGGAAATCGAAAGTGTGGGTCGTGTACAGTGCCAGGAATCAAGCTCCTAGGAAACAAAGTTCGAGAACGTTGCAAAAGCGTCCGAGAAGTGTAGTTACCAGTGTATTGCTTCGATTTTATGGAAGCCGTTTATTCGGAATGACGGTATGGGACGAATTACCTATCCATCGCGACCATCCCCTTTTGATGGTGGAGATCGTTAGCAAGACCAAATTCTCGGCGGCATTGCCCCCCGCGTCACCCCGCGTAAACTTCTCTGACGTCCCGTTAACCCACCGAGCCACGATATGTTAAAAATTGTGGAGGCGGCTTTGCTCTCGTGGCACACATTTTACAAATTGTATGTGGGTCGAATTTACTATATCTGATAGATACCGTGCGACATGGTACTCCGAGTAAAGGCACATTAATCGGTCGATTCGTGAGCGCAAGTCAATCCTGAGCTCCGAGTGATCGCGAAAAACCACGAGAGCACGACGAAAAGACAATCCCGTAGCGAAAGCTACAGTATTCTGTAGATAGAATGGAATTCATAGAGTATGATAGACTTCGTGAGGCTACTAGCTACAGTAGAAGAAGTGCAGCACTACCGATTTATATTGACTTTTGTTCCACCAAGACTAATTTAACCAGGAAAAGAACTCAGAATTCGCTGGCCACCTTTCCATGCAATAAATTCCGTAGCACTACCCATTTATGCCGACTCCCTCTGTTCCACCAAGACTAACCACCCTTCCACGCATTATATTTGATTCCGAAGATAGTGCGATGGTCAACTCAATGAAATGCTAGTTGCCAAAAGGGGGCTATCATCCTTGGTCTACGGTCTAGTCTACTACTAATAGACTCGATTGAGGCGTCTGTCATAGTGCACCACTTCACTACCACTATTGGCGAGTTGTGGTAATCCTTAGAGACAAGAGTTGCTCCGGAGATATCAAATCACGCAGGATATCATTCTCCATTCGTTCCAATTTTTGATAGGGGAGCAGATTGCGAAGTTCGTCATTGTCGGGGAAAGGAAGAGGGAAAGGAACTGTTCGCGCTCGGTCTTTCTTGCGAGATGACTTTGACTCTATGTCGACCTTGGACGTATCAGCGGCGGCTACTTCTTCCCTTTCATCTTGCATTTCTCGTAGCAGAGCTTCTCGCTCGGCAGCTTGTCGAAGTCGACGCTCTTCTAGCGTCTCAAAATCGCGGGTTTTGGACGCCCATGACGGTGCAGACTCTGCCTCGTTTTGTTGCTGCGCCTCCTCGTCGTCCTCGTTATCTTCTTGCTCTTTGCGCTGCCCGACAAATTTGGCTCGCATTTCCTTGCTAGAAGCATAGGCATCGACGCAAGGTCGGCAGCTAGAAGCATCTGCAAAGGTGACGAGCGCTTGATTGCCCTTTTTGCCCAGAAATTCGACAGTCTCCACCGTGCCAAACTCCGACATTAAAGAGGCTATCGAGTGTTCTGATGGACTAATTTTGATTTTCTTTCGGTCCCATTTCAACCGCACTTGACGATCCTCCAACGTGACCTTTCGTTGCTCGCGTTCTTTCCGTAATTCCCGCTCGATTTCTCGCTCTGCGTCTCGTTGCGCCTGCTCTTCTCTTCGCTGTTGACCTTCTTTTCGAAGTTGATCCACTAGATCTTTATCTGCTTTATCTTTTCGTTGTTGCTTTTTAGATTGCTGCCTTGCTTCTGCTTCTTTTTCTTTCAATTCATCTCGCATGCGCTTTCGTCGCACACTCATGTGCTGCTCTCGCACCACATCCGCCTCTCGTCGTACCCTAACCGACTCGCGCTTGGCGTCGTATTGTCGTTTATCTTCGGCATGCTCGGCTTCCAATAAAAAAGCTCGAGCCTCTTTGATATCATGAAATCGCTTGGCAATCTCTTCTTGCTCTTTGGGACTCAACCCCGACTTTTGTTTGTCGGGGTGCAATTGGAGGGCCAGCTTCCGATATGCCTTGGTGATTTCGGTATCCGAAGCCCCAAAGGCAATGCCCAACACGTCGTAGGGGTCAATGGAAGGTTGCCCTTTTTTGGAGGACATGGTGGCACTCGTTATCTATTCTATTATACTGTTTGTGCGGTATGACTGTAGCCCATGCATGGTCCAAACGTTTGGCATACTCATCGTCGCGTTTTTTGTGTGGTCAAGACCGCGGAAGGAGGGCGAGATGAAATGTGAAGAGGGGGGATCGGAACCAACTTCTCCCTCCAAATTTTCCTCTTCAAAGAGCACGACTTGCTAAAATTATAATACTATTCTTTGTTTATTTGGGTGTGACAAATAATTTATTTCTCTAAAACACTGTTAAAGTACATCATTTCGTGTGTTGATTAGGACGACCGGTATTTGATTTACCAGGTATGGGGCGAGAGCTGTCCCCGTAGTTTTGGGTTGAAACGCTCTGATACTGATGCCGGTGCTCGGTAGCGACCGATAATGGGAGCTGTCCATCGTTGAATCCGCATACTACAGTATCCAGTTGGCAAGTAGGAGTATGCTGGCTAGCTTCTAGAGACTGCTACTGGCTTGGTCCGTGCTGCTGCATTAGTCATAAAGTAGAGAAAGGACCAGCGAGTACTACAGTACGGTAGCAGTGGTTCGTCCATATCTTATCCTTCCATACCTGGTATTCCATTCTCCTCCCATTCGATTAGGATCATTATTCCGAGTCCCCAAGGATTACCGAATCCGTTCTGTGATATTGTTGCTTGATGACATAATTTCTGTTAAATTCAAACAGGCATGTATCGTTTGTGCGATTCCCACACCGTGATGCTCGAGATCGGTCAATCAGCACTCTGCTGTAGCTGATAACACTGTATCATAGTGTAGCCGTGGTTGCGGAACACGCCCCCCTCCTGCTCTCGAGCAGTAGTAGTCGACTGGTAAGGTTGCTTGGACCGACCATATTCATTCACACCAGGAGAGCCTTGGATTGGCGCCAGCCGGCTTCATAGCCGCCCTCCTCCTTGCTGCTGGCTTCGTCGTCCTCGCCACTACCAAGAGCAAAGACGAGAATCTTATCCTTCTCATAGCACGGAATGTAGAGCTTGGCGTATCCGGCTTCTTGCTCTGCCGAACAAAGATTGTCATAGCCAACTCCAATACTACCCACCGTGGCTCCGCATTTGATTTCGCACATGAGTTTATATCGTGCCGCTGGATCCGGACCACTCAGCTCCGCGGCTGGCACCTTTTCCGGTCGGAAGATGTAGGCTGACTCGGCGCAGTCTCCCGCGATGGCTATGAGTGGTCGCTTTCCAAACTTTCGGTCGTCTGGCTTGGCGTGGAACGTGTATACAAATCCAGGTGCTCCGGGGTTGATGACGTTCCACAGTTGCCCGTTCACTTTGAAGCCACTAGCAACAGTGGTTCGAATCCATGGTTCAGTCTTCCAAGCACCACGGCCCTCCGGAACTTTGTAGGTAAAGAGCGATCCTCCGTCAAGGGAATCAGCCTTGCCATTGTCATGAACCATCGTCGAATGCATTTGGTTATGTGAGTGAAGATTGTGATCGAACCCCAGCATCATCGACGTCCCGACGCCGTTGCTTTCTGCGTAGTCACACTCATGACTCGTCACCAACACGTGAGAAAAGGAATCACCAGCCTTCAAAGAATCCACGGTACTACCAGAATCGATAGTGATTGCTTTTGTTCCATCGTCCTCCTGCCTCGCATGGTTCTCGCGCAAATCTGCCAAGATTCCGCCAAAGGCAGCCCCACATCGATCATCAATAATACGGGCGAACGTCACCCGGGGCTTCGGTCCCCGTTTGATGGAATGTATTGTAACTTTCTTGTCAAAGAATTGACTCGAAATGACTTCAATGGTATCATCCGTCGTATCCATATCAGCAACGTTGAACATGACATCTGGTCCTCGTGCCAGAACATGTTCTTTCCAGGGCAAATGTCTAGAACTAAAGGGGTCAAACTCGGTTCCGTCTTCCTCGAGGGGTGTCCCCGTAGCGGCGTCAAAGTGATGTGGTTTTGGCATTTCCAACCACAGTAATTGTCCATTCTTGGGTCGAAGATCTTCGTCTACGGATGGGGCACCACCGCTGAAGCGACTCGCAAACGGAATGGATGGGGTGGTTTCTCCAGCAACTTTACGCAATTTTGCACGCGCCGTCAAAATGGATTTTCTCCCGTCGCCAGTCAAATCTACCCATACAGCACTAAATACAATAGTAACCATTTCAAAATAGTCGGACATGCTGTGAGCCCCCATGGAAAAATATAGTAACTCCCTTTTTTGGCACTGTCCTGTACCACTCACCGATGATAAAACCATCGCTCGCCTTCTCGGTCCGTCAAACTAACCGTCCATTCCGAATGCGGATTTCCAGGATTCTTAATGACATAAATTCCACCTCGATCCTTACCCGGTACCAAAAAGCCGTCGCTGACTAATAGGGCATCCTCCTCGTTCCTAGTTGTTGCTGTGTCATCATCATGACTTGACGTGATAAAGCTCTTGGGAACGCTCGTGACTTCATTGGGCCACAACGTCATGGCTTCCGAACGTGCATTGACCGATTCAATATGTCCACTTTCGACATCCAAACTTTTGACAAGTCCTTTTCGTCCCGCCAAGGAAAATCCAGTGACCCATAATCGTTCTCGTGTCTTTGTCAAAGATGGACCTTCTGTTTCGCCCAGCATTTGATGATCATCCTTTTGTACTAGTTCGTCCACAAAGACTTCCTTGTACAGTGTACTATTCTGCCACCGATTCCATCGTGTCGTGGATCCATGATGCCGGACTCGTTCGGCAGATGCCCCGGCACCTCTGCGAGACAATATCCGAACATAGCCTGGTTTGGACATGTGGACTTCGGCTAGTAATTCCAAGGATATTGACGCATATCTCTCATGCAATTCTTGTCGTTCGGTATCGTCCAACCACTGAAATCGATCGTAACTGGCCAAACTCTTGTCGATAGTGGTGTCGTTGACTAAAAGTAAGGAGGTAGCGCTGTCTTTATTGAGCCATTTTTGTGTCGGATTCTCTTGTACCGATACGACCACGGGGTACTTGCCCGTGACGAATCGTTGCCGATCGTTGGTGCGACTTAGAATCGCTTGAAAGTATCGCGAGAGACCATTGGACCCCATGGTTTGGACCATTGGCAGAGAAAAAGTATGACGCTGGTGATTGTTATAAGGAGAAAAGCCATGGGTGGGGTCGGCTAGATAACCGCCAGCCAACGAAATGGATAACAGGAGTGGGGCAGATTGGCAAACGGCGATCCACCGCTCCATGCGAGGCCTTTTACGAACTTGCCTGGAAGCTGCGCAGCCATTGGGTTCACTGGCAGCTGTCATACTTCCATTGATCGCTGCCACTCGAGGAAGATCAGAGAAAAGACAAAGGAAGAAATCAAATGGTAGAGGAGAGATGATTCTGAGATGACATTCTTCATCATCGTGTGCACGGGCGTCATCGTACGTGGTGTTTGGAAGCAAACAAAAAAGCACAGCGAGACGAAGAAAAAGTTCAAGTCGACATGCAAGATTCGTTTCAGTCACGAACTATTGAACACGTGGAACGGCGTCGGTGCTCAAAAGTTTGATGAGTCGCGCGCTGTATGATAGCGCATAGAGCATACACTGAAAAGGATTATTCGCTTGACTCCTTGAATTTTGCGCCCGCCCATCCGCAACATCATCCACCACAGTTTCAATTGCTCATGTTATCAAATAGGTTTCTGACTTTCAATGATTCAATCACCGGCACCGCCCGAGTCTTCATTCGAATAATAGAGTAGGAAATTAGGACCTCGTTATTTCCAATGCCGGGTAAATCATAAAAAGTCCACGAAAAAGGAAAGAACGAACGAACACAAAAATGACAGCGATACTAGGCGACGACGACGTGAAGCATCGACGACGGTATAGGATTGCCATGGTATGCGACTTTTTCTATCCTCGTTTGGGGGGTGTTGAAATGCACATTTGGTCCCTCTCGCAACATCTACTCAGATTGGGTCACAAAGTCATTGTCATTACGCACGGATACGGAAATCGAAAGGGCGTGCGCTACATGCCGGGGCCTTTGAAGGTCTATTACGCACCCATTATTCCCATGACGGATCAAGATGCGCTTCCTACGCTGACGGCCACCTTTCCCTTGTGGAGGCATATTCTCATTCGCGAAGGAATCGAAATTGTGCATACTCATCAAGCTACGAGTGTCATGGCCAATGAGAGTGTCGTCTATGCGGCTGCTATGGGTCTGCCAAGCGTATACACGGACCATTCCTTGTTTCAGTTTGATGATATTGCCGGTGTTGTTCTCAATCGGGTGAGTAGTGGAACATGTGGAAGGGGGCGTTTTGGATTATCTTCTACTATAAAGCAGTTGCTCATTTTTGCAAATGTTTGTTCCTTTCAGGTGCTTCAAACTACATTGAGTACCTTGAATGCTGCCATTTGCGTCTCCAACGCGTGCCGAGACAATCTCATCCTACGAGCGCACCTAGATCCGAACCGAGTCTCCGTCATTCCAAATGCCGTGGATCCGTCCAAGTTTACGCCGGATCCCAGTCAACGAAGCTCCGATCGGTACGTATGCACGATACTATTGTAATTGTTAATGTATGGTTGCTGGATGAAAGGCGTCTTCTCACATTCGTGTACGACGCTGCAACAAAGAATCAAAATCGTGGTGGTCTCGCGTTTAGTATACCGCAAGGGAGTCGATCTGCTGGTGGGAATCATTCCACGAGTTTGTCATGCACAGCCTCTAGTGGATTTCATTGTGGGAGGAGATGGAAACATGCTTTTGAATTTACAGGAAATGGTAGAACGTGAACAACTGCAACATCGGGTCGAATTTTTGGGAGCAGTGCCGCATGTGAACGTCGCCTCGGTCTTACGACGGGGTCACGTCTTTTTAAACTGCTCCTTGACCGAATCATTTTGCATTGCTATTTTGGAAGCTGCCAGTTGTGGGTTATTGGTCGTTTCGACAAACGTGGGCGGCGTCCCTGAAGTGTTGCCACCCGACATGAACATTTTGTGCCCTGCCAACGTGGCGGATTTGGTCGACGGCGTCCTTCAAGCGGTGGAACGACAACAGAGTTCTGATCCGGTAGACCCATTGTTAATGCATCGACGCATTGAGACAATGTATTCATGGCATCGAGTGGCCAAGCAGACGGAACGCGTCTACGATCAAATCATTTCGGAACCTGCCAAATCGTTTGGGGAGCGCTTGGCGTGCTATCAGTCCTTGGGAGGATTTTCCGGCTTGGTTGCTTGCCTGCTTGCTTTTGTCATTGAATTGTGGATTCGATTTGTTGAATGGATCCAGCCTGTCGATAGGATTGATGTTGTACCCGACCTCGTTCCGTTTGAAAGATATCTCGAAAAGAAAAAGATCACATGATCAACATGGTTTTACTACAGCACTGTGTGGTGTTACTTGCTGCTATTATTAATACGATAGTAGTTGGCTTTCACTCCACTTTTGGTTGCCATCCTTGGCTTTTTCTTTCAAAAGCGTCTGCTGACTAGCTGCCCTCCCAGGTTACTTTTCGTAGACCCAAGCATCAACTGATTTTGACCAATCGTTGACCCCTTCTGGGAACCACATTTTCAATTCTGCTTCAGCGGCTTCCGGCGAGTCCGAACCGTGGCAAATATTACGACCCAGATCGATCGAAAAATCGCCACGAATGGATCCCGGCTTGGACGCCAAAGGTTGTGTTTCTCCCAGCATTTGACGACCTTGTTTGATGATATCCTTTCCTTCCCAGCACATGCAAACAATGGGACCCGAAGAAAAAAAGGAAGTTAGGCCCTTGAAAAAGGGCTTTTTGCTCAAATCTGCGTAATGGGCTTCGGCCATTTCCTGGGTTGGCCATACCATTTTCAATCCTACCAACTTGTATCCTCGTTTCTCGAAGCGGGCGATGATATCTCCCACCAAACCACGCTGGACTCCATCTACGATGCAAAAATAATAAGAAAAAGGTGTCTGGGAAGTACACACAAACTCAACCTGGGTAAAGACATACCTGGTTTGACTGCCAAAAAGGTACGTTCCTGGTTGGTGCCAGGCTTGCCCCAAACGGGAAGAGCACCGTCACACATGGCTGGGGAAGTGCCTTGGACAGTGGTGGCAGCAGCAACCCCCATCAAAGCGAGGCCACCAGCGACGTACCAAGAAGACGCCGTAGCCGACGCAGTGTACGCAATAGTCTGAATCATAGCGAAGCAGGTATATAAGTTGAATGATCGGTTGAGAATCCAACGCATCGAAACGAATCTTTTTCTTACCGACAATGAACGAAGGGTTTGAGGCTTGGTGGCTCGAGTACGGATAGCCGACGAAGCGAAACGAAGAGAAGCACGAGAGAACATTTTAATGAAAGGGCGGACTTTTCCAGATAGAATGAAATGAAATTGCTTGGAATGGCAAAGCGGCGATGAAAATGCCAATCGAGTTGAGGGTTGTGGTCGTGCCCAGATCCGATGGATACCGACATCGAGAAACCGACGTCGATAGATCGCGGTCTTCCTTCGCGCATCTGCGTCATCCTTGCATGTGCCCGATAAAGATTTTGGGGCTATCTCTGTTCCCACCAACGGATCTTTTTCGACTCGTGCGATCTCTTCGCTAAAAAGATATCTTGGGATTTTGACGACGCCTTTCAACGCCGCATGCATCACAACGCAACCCATTTCACAATTCTCGTCACCCTGAATCATACTGAAACGATCCACTCCAAACTCCAGGGAAGTATCGTTGCTTTCATATGAAACCAGAAAGGATGATTCGCCTCGGTGCATCAATAATTGTTGCTTCCCTCGTTCTTCCAGCAGCAGCAGCTGCTGCTGACGGTGAACAACATCCTTCGAATCTTCGTTCAACGTCGACCACCGCCGCGCTCCCGACACCCAGTTGCAATCTTCAACTGAATATTGACACGCAGACTATTGCTGTGGACGGCGAATTATGGCTGACCTTGGGTCGAAAGTGCGTCCGACGGGGTGACCAAGAATTTTGTATGACCACACCGAAAGCTGCCGACGAAACTACGGGAAGTGACGCCTGGGGAGCGTTCCACGAACACGTCGACTACATGGACGTGGTCATTGGAACTGCCGCCACCCAATGGAAGCTTTCCTATCGTTCCTACGATGACAATCCAACCACATTGATCTTTCGGCAGACTTATATGGACGATTTCCTGCAGACCAGCGTTCCTGCGAACAGTACCCTCATGGCGGCCACCATTGGAGTGGCCAGTTGGTTCCCATCCTTTGCTATTGACAAGTCTCCAGAATCCTTGGGATATTTGGAGTTCAATGGCATGTTTATCGGGGGTGTGGACCATCAAATCGGAAGACTCTCACAGATTCAAACCAATGATGCACTCAAGAGTGGCCCGATTGCGATTTTCAATGACCAGTGCGTTGTAGTCATGTCGCCAGCTAGCAGTTTCATGACTACCAGTTCGCTGTTTCGACAAGAATTCAAGGAATTTGGATATGGTGTCTTGGGGTCCATCACATCGATTCCACAAGACTATGAAACATCCGTCATTGTCTCGTCTCATCCTCGGACGGGTCCTACAGGGATTCGAGATGCATTTACCAGCTGGGGAGCCAAACTCCGGAGACTCCACAATACTCAGCGAATGAAGGATGTCACACTCGATTATCTACAATATTCTACCGATAATGGAGCCTACTACTACTATCATCACGATGAAAACAAGACCTACCAAGAGACCATACTTGGATTGAAAGAGTACATTGACAGAATCGGTCTGCCGGTGCGAAGTTGGCTCATGGATTCGTGGTTCTACTACAAGGGTACCGACGACGGTGTCAAAGAATGGACTGCTCGCCCTGATGTCTTCCCCGATGGTCTTGCCAAATTACGAAAGCAACTCAACTGGCTGACCATGGCACACAACCGGTACTGGAGTAACGAAACTGTGTACGCCAAGCAGAATGGGGGAAACTTTGACTTTGTCATTGAAGAAGGCGCTGCATTGCCCCTACACGAGGCATTTTGGGACTATTTTTTTGATGTTGCCAAGCAATGGGGACTGGATGTCTATGAACAAGATTGGCTCAACGTCCAAACACAACGCATGAAGTGGACTCTGGAAACAGTTGATGGCGCCAAAAATTGGTTGCTTCAAATGGGACGTTCCGCCAAACGGCACAATCTTCCGATTCAATACTGCATGAGCTGGCCTCGTCATATTCTTCAGTCCCTGCAAGTCGATGCTGTCACACAAGCGCGCGCCTCGGACGACGTTCTTCCCGACAATGAACGCTCGATTCAATTGGGATTGACCAGTATGGTATCCTTTGCCCTCGGTGTGGCACCCCACAAAGATTCCTTTTGGAGCCAGAATCAACCACCACCAAACAATCACTACAGTCACTATGAGCATGCAAGTAAGCTCTTGTCGATTATTGCTACATATTCGACGGGCCCGGTGGCACCATCGGATTACAAGGAATTCTTGAATGTGGAGCTTATCATGAAATCGTGCGCGCAAGATGGAACTTTACTGAAACCCGACGAACCAGCAGTTCGCACAGACATTACCATTCTAGCCGAGGCGGGAATGGAAGTCTACAGTGATCAGCGGAACCAAGTTTGGAGTACCCACACAACGCTTTCCGGATATTCCTGGACATATGTGTTAGCTGCCAACAGCACTGCCTTTGAGCTGACAATGAAAGATGTCTACCCTTCCGAGGCGAGCATTGTTGGTCATGTTGCATTTTCGTTGGATCAAGATTCAGTGGATGTTCTGCCTTTCCCGGGTACTCAAGTGCCCGCAAGCGATCGAATAAATTGCCAGGTCTATGCTATTGCACCGATCTTTGCGAACGGCTGGGCCTTTTTGGGTGAAGCGACTACAAAATGGACCGCCGTTAGTGGGAATCGTTTCTCCAACTTGCAAGTGAACCTAGATGGTTTCTACGTTGTTGTGAATGGTGTTCCGGGAGAAGTTGTCGAGTTGTGGTTAAACAGTCCCAGTGAAGGAGCAGTTCTTATCAGTTGTGAGCTAATGTTATCTGGACGTGCGTTTTTTTCATCGGCCCACATGGAATGTACTGATGAAGGTCTAGCTCATGAGGGAGCAACGGTTACAGTTGAGTCCTAAACGTTTCGGTACTTCGAGCACACCAAGTGAAGCCAAATGTTCAACGACTCGAGAGTTTTGTTCCCGTGCTATAGTAGCCCTCGGGCACTACAACTTGCTAGCGCTAGAAAAACGTCCAGAATGCCCTTTATTGATGCTCCTATGTATCCAGAGCTCACAACACTTGCATAGCTGGTTCTGCATAAATGGTAGAATCCATTTGCAACTACCAGTAGTTGTGCGGGTCGGGAAAATGCCATAATAGACTACCCTATCGACAACAATCATGAGGAATGTCGTGATCGAACGAGTCGAGTCAATTGCTTGTCCTTCGCGCGAAAAGTGCGCAGCGCATCGAGCTCGCATTCGCCAAAAAGCATGCAGCATCCAACCCTTTTCCCGCCACGAAAAAGCTACTATCGCGCAAACCCGTGGACTATGATTCCGCATCATCCTGGCAATGGGATTGGATTTGCCATTGATTCAGCAAATGCCATATATCACACCCTTTCGTACATCCACTAGCCTCCGCTATATTCCATAATGGCTAATACGGAAGGAATGCCCGATGAATTTGTCGAGTCTCTCATGACAACGACACCTGCCTCAACGGCGTCCAAACGGCCGACGACCACGCAAAGCCGAGTTGCATCGTCGTCGCTGTCTGCAGCCGAACGGCAACGAAAGCGCCTTCAGGAACGCATGGAAATGCCTGTGCCTCAAGGAGGGCCTGCTGCTCGAATTATTCGACCGAGTCCACAAAGTCGTCAGCGGGAAGAAGAAGAAGCGACGAGGGATGAAAATGACAATGTCGGCATGGCCGATGCAGACGACGACGCACACCAGCCAATGGTGGATGAGGCAACGCCAGCGTCAGCATCCATCCTGGGAAATGTTTTGGAACGAACGCCGACTAGTTCTACATTGCGGAAAGCGCCTCGTGCTGGCAAGAAACAATCTCGTTTTGCTGCAGCCCAGCAAAATAAGTCATTGAATGGATTTCCATCGGTTCACGTTCCCCTGGGGACATTTTGTCAGCCGAATAAATCCAAAGCAAAGAATACAGCAGGCCTATCCAACAATGATGGACCGAGACCCGTCAAGGTCGCTTCCAAAGTTGTCAAGAGAGGTGCACCTTCGTCTGCAATTCCAACTTTGTCATCAAAGGCGGATACGATTACGACGGAATCCATGTTGGAGGCGGCGCGAAGGGATGCCGAGGGAATGATACAGGGAATGACACCCGAAGAAATCAAAGAACAGCAGCAAGAACTGACGGCTGCCTTGTCACCAGATCTAGTAGCGTTTATAAAGAGACGAGGCGCCAAGGGTCAGAAAAGAACCGAAACAGAGGATGCGCCTTCTACAGACGTTGCAACCCAATCGATTCTCCCCAAACACAATGCTCAAGAAGAAAAGCATCGCATTGCCGAAGTAATATCAAAAGTACAGACGCATCAAGATCTGGACCAAGCCTACCATGCTATCATGCAGGAACCCCATCCGTTGGAAAATGACAAGGACGGTGAAAGCCACCCTATCGGCGGCAACGAAAAGAACGACTTTCCCTTGGCTTGCGATTTATTGCGTAGCACCAATCCAAGGCAAACGCTCTGGGCGGCACGAGTAGTGCATCAACAATTATCTATGTATCTTCAACAGCAGCAACAGACTGGGGTTCCGGTCGTCCGAGATTGGCCTTTGGTACTTCCCGTTTCGTTGCGATGTCTTTTGGATCAATCGGTCCAAGCCAATACGGGGTACATTCTTCACACCTACGTCCTGCAGTCGCTGCATTCCTTGCTACTGCTAACAGCACACCCAGACCATATCGTACGGGTCCATCCTTCTGACCCACCCAACGCCGCCGAACTCTTCTCTGGCTTTTACTTGGATGACGCAATTCCAACGCCGCGACTCGATGCTGCCTATTCTGCCACTCCAGTCAAGCCCTTGACAACAACCGAGGACAAGGAAAACAACAAGACAGATTCTCAGGCGGCAGCTGCCTATGACACACAATCTTCCTCCACTTCTGCGCAATCCGATGGTGAAGCCTTTGATCGCGACCCAATGTGGTGCATTTTGTCCAAAATGAAAATAGTTCCACGATTGGCGCAATTACTGGCGATGACTAGTGGAGTGGCACTTGACTGGCCTCAGGAAGCTTGGATCTCTTCAATCGGGATATTTGCCATGATTGCTCAACGATCTCCAGGCGCTGCTTCCGCAATTGTCCATCACGAGGTCATTCTTCCACGCCTCATCGCCCGTGTTCTTCCCTGTTTGCAAGATCAGGATGAAGCAGATTCTACCACTGATTCTGGATTTACAATCGCTTTTGCTCTGTTTCGGCTTTTGGGGACCCTAGCCCGACAATCTCGCGTGGCGGCCCAGTCCATTCCTTTGGTCGACTTACTACCCCCACTTTTGGCTCGTACACCCGGTATTGACTTGGAGTTTCGAGTCCAACAGTCAGGACTTGCGTTGTGGAGGATAGCATTACGCTATGGACTGGGGTTGGAAGCGTTGGAGAGCATGACGACGGCTTCAGCGAGGCATCTGGCGTTGCCCTACACGCATCGGTATTCGCTCTCCGCGGACTTTGTATCCGCTATGACGCAAGTGTTGGAATGCGCCAAGTTTGCCAAGCTGAAAGGAACTGACCTTGGAAAAGTGTTCAACAAGGATAGTAATGGAAAGCTTTCCATCGAGACGGTTTTATCGACCTTGTCCCTGGCCAGTACGTACTTGGCCACTACCCAACGAACCGTCGTGCTGCTACCCACTACAACGATTGATTCGTCTTCTGTGGATAATTCTGAGGAGTGCTTACGTTATCGATGGAATGCAGCGAGGCTTCGATTCTTAACCAACTATTGGAACCTTGCCGAAATTCACGGTGCCGGCAATACAGAAGACGAGACAAAGTCGGAGGAATGGTCCATGGAACAAGTTTTGACCTGTCTGGAGGCGATGGAAGAATGGACCGAAGCTGGTGGATTGGTGGAGCTTGCTTGGAGCCACTTGAGTATTTATGCATCGTGCACTGACATCCAATGCGGTGAAAATGATACAATGGGGCGTGAAGCTGCGGCGAGTGCCTTCTTGGAAGCATTTGTCCAACTATTGCTTTCGCTGGCGACGTCTCCCAACACGACGGGGAATCGAATGGTGCTGGAATTAACTCGCTCCGTCTCAAAACATGTTTTAGAGCGTATCCTACAAGGCCTGCGGGATGCGTCGCATCAAGCGCCCCAGACTTCATCCATGAGCTCAAGACCCGCACCCTTGGCCCAGCGAGGTTGGATAAACCAGTGTCACTTTGCCGCATTCAAAGTTTTTTCACATTGCCTAGCTATTGGCGAGATACAGTCGTCATCGGATCTCCACTTGATTCGTATGATGGTTTTTAACGTACTTGGACGGCTCGAACGTGGAAATGAAGCCATAGCTGCTGTCTTGTTCAGCCAGGATGTGCTGTTTCAAGCAAAAGGAAATCCACTGGATATGGGCGACGAATCTGATAACTTACCAGCTGGAGTTAACTTGGCCTCGTCGCCGATCTCGTCATTGTTTTTGAGTGAACTTTGTGGGTCAGAGTTTGCCAGAAAACAATTGGATCACAGCTTCAAGTTACAACATGGGTTCGGTGTCACCAAGGATGGATTGGGGGCCTTTGCCTTAGATTCTTTGCTCAGTGATGCCGATAATCAACCCAAATCCCCATCTTCGCCATTTTCTGCGGATTTAAGTCTGCCGCTAGGGAAACTGTGGTTGTGGCAAGGCTTATCAGGGCAAATCCGGATCAAGGAGGAAGGGGCTGTTGCACAAGGCTTTGACGAGGCAACCAATGTCGTAGCCGCCATTCTTGGCTTATTGATGGAGTTGGAAGATGGCGATGATTTGATGGATTCCAGTATGGCGGCAGGGTACTCGGCGCGAATTCCACTGGGAGCCAAACTTTACTACCTTATGAACGTTTGCCTACATACCGAATCGGTGCTTCGCGATGATCGTGTCTTGGATATGGCCGAAGCCCTTTTGGAAAGATACTGGCCGCGCTTGAAACCATTCGCGTCCATAGCGGAATTTTCGCAGGCTTGCCTGCAGCACACCGATCCATCCAAAACAAAACAAGATGAAGTGCTGGAAGACAAGGACAAGAAGTTACTGGAACTTTTCAACCCCGAGATTCCGAATGAAGTATCCTTGTCGTCGGAAGAAATGAGATCTCTTGAAGCATTCGTCGACGACATGGCCGAAGCCTACAACGACTACGGCGCCCAGTATGACTTTTTCACAAAGTGTATGCGTCTGTTCCTTCTACCCATCTTTCCTTCGGCAATTCGTTGCCGGACTCTTCGAGCAATACGAGGAATCTTACATCTATTGACCCTTCCTACGGAAGTGGAACGTCCAGAAGAGTTGCGCGTCCTTTTGACCCATTCCGTTGTGCCAGGCGGGACTGCAGAGAGGGATCAACCCGAATTCCTGGATGCCTTAACAGCTATCATGGTCCCCAATAGTGGCCCACGCCCATTGATGGGTTTTGTACTTATGTATTCAGTGGCCATCATGGCCCGCAATGTCAGTCTTGCTCTGGATGCGGGTGAAGGCTTGGATGGCATGAAGCAGCGTTTGATTCAGATGGGACGTGATGCCATTGAGCTTATTTGCAGAACTACGACAGAGCTTGTTGGATCAAGCGGAAGCAGGGACGAATTGGTTAATGCTACAGTCAAGTCGTTGACGTTCACAGACCCTGCGATGCAGGGAGGTTCTGAATTGCTAAAGCCACACGAGCTCGATAAACTATTTGAGCAATTGCGCAGCCAAGTCAGACGCAACGAATAATACTATGAAGTTAAAATAATTGCCGTCAAAACTTTGCCTATAGTTCCGATGCACTCTCTTTTTCCAAAGCAGCCTCTATCAGCGCACGTGTTTCCGGATTATTGGTCATTAGCAAACATGTCTTTTTGTTGGCTGCTTTAAGACCGGGCGGGACCCCCAGATCCAAAAAGGCTTGTACGGTTTCCGTATGCCGAGGTTCTCGGCCCCAGCATGCTCGATGCATGGGAAAATAGCCATCCTTGTGCTGTTCTAGTGGATCAATCACCCCACCATTATGTTCGGCCAGTACCTTAAGAATGGATGCTCGTCCCTGAAAGCCCGCTGCGTGCATGACGGTGTATCCGTCCTCTTCAGGAATGGTGACATCGGCACCCAATTTCAAGAGCGTTTGAACAGCTTGAAGTTTACCCCCAAGCACGGCAGAGACCAGGGGTGTCTGTCCACCTCCACCCTTCGCGTTGATGTCAGCACCCAGCTCCACAATGGACTTTTCGATGGCCACAGGGTCGTCGGCACGGACGGCTGCCACCAATATCTCTTGCGGCTCCTGCGCGGAACATGGAATGACGAGATTAGACAACAACGTTGCTAGTAAGCAAATATAAGCGCATAAAAGCAATCGTGACGATGCCATCTTTTCTGAAATAGATGGCGTGGTGGGGCGGAGAATGTGATCAAATGCAACGGTTCATTTTGCCTTTGCGTGTCATCGTCGTAAAATAAGATCGCTTTCTCCAGATACTTTGATTCCCGGATGCAGTCGAGTCATGGGAACTGCGACACATCCGACTATCGAGCATTGGACCTCGCGGCGTGCGAGGTGGCATAGCGAGCTCGCGATTGAGCGCTGACGTCATTGCTTCCAATCATCGCATTTCAGAAAAGAGATCCATGACAGCTGGTGGAAAGCCAGTTGTGGAGAGAGAAGCATTGGGACGATGATGCATCCTTTCCAACTCATTTCGAAAGATTACTCCGACGTGAATAAGTGGATTTAGCAACGTCTTGTTTCAGGGAGCTCACAAAACCGTGGTCTTTCACCCTAACTACTAGCTATCACCCAGAAGGCAAAATGAGAAGCTTTGTCCGTGTTTTGTTTGTATGGAGCGCAGTTTCTGCCGCCGACGCCTTTCTAAATCAACATACTGGCGGCCGTAGCAGTGCCACAACACTTTTGGCTCTACCGACGGAAAAGAAATCCAACGTCCCACCTACTCGCGTTGATAAAAACGATGATCCTGCCTTTCTCAGTCAAGATGCCGGTGGGTTTACCGTCAAGCAGCGCCTTCGCGAGGAGGTGGAGTCGCCATTCCGAAAAGTCCGACTCCTGTTTTTCGGAGGCAGCGCTGGCAGTGCCCTCACGGCACTCTACTTTAGTCTGCTCAGTACGATTAAAGCTGTTCAAGGCGGTTATGCTGATGCCCCGCCATTGGACGAGGCATTGACTAGCGACGCAATCAATATTGGTGCTGCCGTAATTTGTGGATTTCTTGCCTTTCGTGAATACAAAACCGGTGAAGCCAATCTCGAACGGATTGCCCAGGGTGGAAGATTGGCTTCATTGGGCTTGGAACTTGCCAATGGAGGAGGACGTAAACGTGTCAAGGATTATCGTCGATTCTCGAGGGTGATTATCGCGGCTGGAGGCGAAGATTACATTGCCAGATTGTGTCGGAGTCTGACTGCCGATCAATTGCAAGATACCAATAATCTGCCACAGAAACTGGAAGATACTGATATTTTGGTGGTTCCCGTCCTTTTGACTTCGACTTCTTCTGTGGGAGACACCAAAGAATTTTGGCAGCAAGTCAAACCCCTTGAAGGCGACCGAAATATGGACGTGACACGCGCCAACGATATTTTGGCCTATCCCTTGGGCAATGATGCCTGGCAAACGTATCTGAAATCGGAAATCGAGACTGCACAAGGTCAAGGTTTTGATGTGCTGGACAAGGGAGTTACTATTATTGTCAAGAAGAATGGCCGCATATTGCGACGAGCCACTGGACTTCCTCCTTTTGGTGATATGATTGCAACCATGGAGGTTGCCGACGGCAGTCGATTTGGAATGCCCGGAGACTCAGAACGCTACGGTGGTCGCTAATAGATGACGATAGAAAGTTTAAAAGGTTTATTTCGTTAAAGAGATGATATTTGCACAACATCGTGTTTTGGCATTGCGACTGCAGCTGGATATGTGCTGCAAGATCATGTACCATCGAGCACATCATGATATATGGAAGGTTTGCTCACCCGAAGATTGAGATCTCATTCGCAGATACGATATGGGGATGAAATGTCCCTGACAAAGTCACCATGTGTAGGCTCACCGGTGAAAAGCTGCCCCGTGCGATGCCATTTCTTCTCATGGAGCACTCGTCTTTAGAAAAACCTTCAACCTCTTTTCTCACACCGAATTTCCTAATGCATCCTCTCCATTCCGGGCTTTCTCCTCCCCTTGCTGCTGCTGCTGCTGTTGTTGCTTTGCTACTAACCATGCAGGCAAGTTTGACAAGCCCCTTCCTCGTCCTCTGCCCATTCCTCCCGCTGCTGCTGCTAGTTGTGATATATCGCCTTGTTGTTGTTGTTGCAATAGAGCCTGTCGTTCTTGTTCCAGTTGTTCTCGAATGATTTGTTGTTGTTCCAGAGCCTTGAGTGTCTCTTCTTCCATTTGGCGCTGCTCCTGTACCAAGGCTTGACGGTCCCAATATTGCAATAAATCGTTTGGAACGTAAGGATCATAGTGATCTGTAATTTCGGCCGGTTCATCATCTCCTTCTAGAGCCTCGTTGGTATTGGATAGTGACCGCGAAGCCTGATGATGATGAAGATGCGCAGCAGCATTCCCCGGAATTTTTGGCGGGGGTGGCATCATCGGTGCTGCCACCTCGGCAGTTTCTGCACCCAGTTGTCCTTGGTAATGCTGAGGAGCGTGAATATCAATAGGACCCGATTGTAGTGATGCTTGAACTACACTGGCTGTAGCTGGTACAAAGGACGTTGCTACCACAAATGTGCTTGTTTCTTCAACCGAGCTTGTTAAAGGAGCGGTTGTGGTTGTGGTTGCTGTAGCAGATGCTGTTGGCGGTGCCGGTACTGGTAACTTCCCCGCAGTATCGACAGTAGTAGTAGCAGCTGCAGCAGCAGCAGGATCCACAGTACCCTTGGGGCTTTCTAGTAATTTAGCAAATCGACTGGGTCGTTTCTTGCGCTGCAATGCCGCAGGGACAAAGGCCATGCTCGTCCCCGCTTTTCCAATCGTTTGCGAAAAGCTCGAGGGCGCAGCAGCGGATGGTTTGGCTTTTTTACGGGCGGCCGTCGGGGGCAGCAACATCATGGGAGATTGATTATTTTTAAGAGTCGAAGGAGCAGGCGGTTCTTGGCGGATGGCTGCCTTGTCGGTCTCGGAAGCTTGTGCGGTTGTTGTGAATGCCGTTTGTCCCTTATTGTTCTGGTCATCCTCTTCCGCTTGGGAAGCCTGGCCTTTGGCGGCAGGAAGATCACCAAACAAACCACCGTACATTTTGCGAACAAGACAAGAACAACAAGACGAGATGGAATGTTGTGTAATCCGAAGAACGACGGGAAATGGCGATGTAGAATACAATCGGACAGAAATTTTGATTATACCAGACCTTGACTTGAGACCGTGCTGAGACTGCTAACTGTCTGTCTGTCCGTCTGTCTGTCGCTCGTTCTTCATTCTAAAACGTATCATACTGTACTGACTGTCTGTCTGTCTGTGACTGGCGAAAGCCGGCGTGGCGCGCGCGGAAGGAAGATTTCCATCCGAGAGAAGCGAGCTTCCTTTTCCTACGATGCGCCATCCTCGCTGGATGGCGATCTCCACAAATTAGTGCGTCGTCATATCATATTACGTGACATACACGAATTGTTCTCAAGCAAGATTTGCAGATTCGCCCGCAAAAAGCCTTCGTCCCATGAGTTGGTGTAGTTGAGTTCCAATTGCATACTACAATGCGCCAAGCTTCACATCCTGCAATGCGCCAAGTTCATCCCATGCTAATTGCAGGATGTGGAACAAGATTCATGACAAAAGAATGCTTGCAGTGGATCGACGACAACGGCTCATAAAATCGAAAAGAAATCCGCCCCAGGTTCACTAGCTCTACTCTCATTATTGTACATCGAGATACCATGGGCAACAATCCATCCAGAACGACCGCCTTGGTGGTCGGTATCCTCATTGTTGCAGTCAGTGCGATTGCCACTCTTGCCGTCGTCACTTTGGTGAGACTTTTGCGCAAAATCAGCGCTTCTGTGGGCGTGGCACCGCCGACGGATGCCATCTTGAAACAGGAAAATGCCGCCGAAAAGTGTGCGCTCTTTCGGCATTTTCCTCAACTCGTCAAGACCTTGGCGTGGAGGTCTCTGGGAGCAGAGGATGAAACTCCCATTCACATCTGCCAAATGCCCCGTCAGGACGATGAGACTCAGATGTTCGAGTTCATTATCAAGCGGGAGGATCTTATCTCTGCGGAATATGGCGGAAATAAAGTCCGAACCTTGCAACATCAGTTAGCTGTTTGTGAGGCCAAGCGCGAGGCTGGCAACAAAGCGTACAAACACTTGGTTACATTGGGATCGGGTGGATCCAATCAAGTCCTTGCCACCGTGGTCCATGCTCGAAAACTGGGCTGGGATAATGCACCCGACGGTAATACAATTACACCTTGCTGGGGCGACAGCGACGAGCCCGATCTGGACAATACGCTCAACATGTTGAGTGTCTTGAGCTTTCCCATTCAATCTACGTTCGACTGGGGAACCAAGGCAGGGCTAGTCAAGACGATTTCATGCCTTCGAGCTGCCTGGACTCAAACCGACTTTATTACAATGATGATTGGTGGAAACTGCCCGGTTGGCGTCCTGGGGCAGGCTGGGGGCGTGCTAGAGCTTGCCGAACAAATCGAAGCTGGCAAGTGCCCTGATTTAGAGCGCATTTATTTGCCTGTTGGATCTGCCTGCACCGTTTCCGGATTGATCGTTGGAACGGTCCTGGTCCGTCATTTGGGACTCAAGGCATTGTCCCATCCCGATTTCAAGATTGTCGGCTGCAATGTCGACCATGGACTTGCCATGATGGACCGATTGATGAGTATGCATGTAAACAAGGCATTGAAATTCATGCCGATGACTGTTACCCATTCTGTGACGGTTGCTTCTCGTGCATTGAAGGAATTGGGCGGCCCTGACATCGAAGAAGCGGCGTTGAAGTTCATTCAGACAAGCTTGGACATGCGAGCTGATAAGGATGTCGTTGGCAAGTATGGTACCCATTCCGAGTTGACTCGAAAAACGTCGCAATGGTATGATGAAAAGGGCACAATTATCGACTATGTGTCGGGTGCAACGGCGCAGCCGCTTTGGATGTGCGGTCACTTTGTATCCAAGGCGGTTCAACCATTGATGAATGATTTGGAGGCAGAAGCCAAGAAGGGAACGAATGCTTCACCCAAGTACATGCTTTGGATGACAAAGTCAGCCGTCCAACCGCGAGGTGCAGAAGACGAATGGTCGAAATTCCAAGGCTTCAATGACACGGTCCAAAAATGGGCCAACGACGGTAAAGCCGAATCCATTCTTCGTCCAGGTCGTGTCACCACAAAGGGAGGAAAGCCTGAAGACTACCGTGCCATCATGACGCAAATCTCGTAGAGCAGACACAAGTTCATCAGTTATGGAAGAACAAGCACGTACATATCGAAATCATCGACCAATTCTATAGATACATAAAATTGAGTATTAGACGAAGTTGATTTGTCAAAAATCTTTCCCCACTAAGTTGATTCTTTGATGTCCCCCTTTCGACGCTTCTTGGGGGCTTTGCTTTCTAAAAAGGAATTGTGTATTTCCACGACGGCATCCAATGCGCGCAATACCGTCTTATAGATTTCTTGATCCTGTTCGATTTGTGATAGAATCCATGCCACGCATTCCGCCGTGGACATCCACGACGATGATGACTCGTCTTGGTCAGGTGTTGTCCTTAGGACAAATCGTCGTGGTTGAAAGTTGCTCGGCAAATCGGCATCTTGCAATCCTAAACGTAACATGTTAGGTGGATAGTAGTCCTGATTCTTGGCGTGCATTTCCCGAGCAAAGTGCCATGTAGCATCCAAGACGAGCAAAACGACTTTGGGTGTCGAATCATATTTCTTCTTGTTATTAGAGTCCGCGCCCGTTTCTGTTGCGTGTCCCTGTCGCCATTTGTCAATCTGCTGTCGAATTTCTGCCAAGCTGTTCACTTTGGTACTCGGAGTAGTAGATGATACATCGTTCCTTTGTTGTTTTGCGTGATGTACTTCTTCTTTAGTTTCTGGAAAAACCAAAATGGGCAAATGCGGTGGTTGCAACAATTCTTGAATGGCGGCGGGCATGTCGTCTCCGAATCGACGTGCCGTTACCAGGTGTAACGACGACTGGGACAAGCATAACTCCAGCAAAGGCACACTGCGATTGTTCTTGTGCTTGAGTTCTTGAGGGTGCTGTAAAATCACCACGGACGTATCGTGCAATTTGAGTGGTTGATCGGGTAGGGCATGGCAAAGACAGGCACGAGGTTTGGGGCGCTGGCATCTTGAACAAATTTCACGTTTGGATTTTGTAGCAGACGTGGTAGTAGTACTTGCTAATGGCGGCTCATCATGATGCACCAAGTTTTCAATTTGCTTGTTTGCTCCAGTCATCGGAGGCTGGCATTTGTCATTCAGGGTTGTTGCCTGTTTCGTAACGTCGTTGTCGCTGTGATCGTTCATATCCTTTGACTCTCATTGATTGGATGGTGCGAGGAATACTCGTGGATCGAGGAATGAGAAGCTTTACTACCGATAAATAGCAAAGGAAGCTTCACTCGGGTACTGCATGTCCCAGAATAGTTTAGACGCTGTTTTGCTCCGGAGCATCTCGCACGGTCCCAAAGCCGCATCATCATGGTCGACAGCACCGATTTTTGGTCGTTTTTGCTGGAATGTCCAAAAAGATCCATTTTGTCGATCCCTTCGACTCCATGGATGGCATCACGCGATTGTGAGATTGGGTTCGTGAATCCGGTTCGTGACCCAGCTCGTGTTTGCCACGAGACGAACCGCGCCACATTGTGGCAATTCGTCACGGGCAACTGAAAGTCGCGATCGATACTATTCATCTGGGAGCCGAAACTATAGTAGTATAGTTATCGTAGGCTACACCGAAACGCACGTCAGTAGACGCTAGCAAATAGAATGTAGACCCGGTGCTGTCGGGGGGCTACTTTAGTCGTCGAAGACCACAACTTGAGTTCATCGAAGCATCAAGAGTACAACTATCGGAGGAAGCCTCATGGTCGTTCAGTGGTCATTGTGAAGACATATAGTCTTGGTTGATGGGTTCGATCCAACCGTAGCGCTGTGTGATTCGGCTGAATTCGATACCTACTACGCACCATGCTTCCCCAAATCATCTGATGACGATGGACTTCACTGCGAGGAGATTTGCGTCATGATGGAACGGTAGTCTTCAGGTTTTCCGCCCAATGTGGTGACACGGCCTGGGCGGAGGATGGATTCGGCTTTACCATTGTCGGCCCATTTTAGGACCGTGTCATTAAATCCCTGGAATTTCGACCATTCGTCTTCTGCACCTCGCGGTTGGACGGCTGACTTTGTCATCCAAAGCAGGTACTTGGGTGAAGTACTCGTGCCCTTCTTGGCTTCTGCCTCCAAATCCTTCATCAATGGCTGAACTGCCTTGGAAACAAAGTGACCGCACATCCAAAGCGGCTGGGCCTTTGCACCTGACTTGTAGTCGGTTACGGTGCCCTTTTCATCGTACCACTGGGAAGCTTTTCGACTCAACTCGGAATGGCCCCCATATTTGCCAACGACGTCCTTATCAGATCGCATATCCACGCTTGTCTGAGTGAACTTTAATGCCGCTTGCTCAATGTCAGGACCACCCACTTCCTTCAATGCACGGCAGGCAACCACCACAGAATGGGTAACTGTCATCGGCATGAATTTCAATGCCTTGTTTACATGCATACTCATCAATCGGTCCAGCATGGCAAATCCATCATGGACATTGCAGCCGACAATCTTGAAATCAGGATGGGACAATGCCTTGAGTCCCAAATGACGGACCAGGACTGTTCCAACGATCAATCCGGAAACAGTGCAGCCAGATCCGACAGGCAAGTAAATGCGCTCCAAATCAGGGCACTTGCCAGCTTCGATTTGCTCTGCGAGCTCAAGAACGGCTCCAGCCTGCCCCAAGACTGCCACGGGGCAGTTTCCTCCCAACATCATAGGAATCAGGTCCGTTTGAGTCCAGGCAGCACGAAGAGATGAGATCGTCTTAATTAGCCCTGCGTTCGTTCCCCAGTCGAACGTAGACTGAGTCGGAAAGCTCAACACACTCAAAATGTTGAGTGTATTGTCTAGATCTGGCTCGTCTTTGTCAAACCAGCAGGGAGTAACAGTATTACCATCGGGGGCATTGTCCCAGCCCAGTTTTCGAGCATGGACCACAGTGGCAAGGACTTGATTGGATCCACCCGATCCAATCGACACCAAGTGCTTGTAAGCTTTATTACCAGCCTCACGCTTGGCTTCACAAACGGCTAATTGATGTTGCAAGGTTCGGACTTTATTTCCACCATATTCCGCAGAAATAAGATCTTCCCGTTTGAGAAGGAATTCGATTTTTTGAGATTCGTCGTCCTGACGGGGCATTCGGCAGATGTGAATGGGAGTTTCATCCTCTGCTCCCAGAGACCTCCACGCCAAGGTCTTGACGAGTTGAGGAAAATGCCGAAAGAGCGCACACTTTTTGGCAGCATTTTCCTGTTTCAACATCGCTTCTGTGGGCGGTGCCACACCGACCGAAGCGCTGATTTTGCGCAACAGTCTTACCAAAGTGACAATGCCAAGAGTGGCAGTCACACTGACGGTGGCGACGGTGGTACTACCTACCACCAAGGCGGTCGTTTTGGATGGATTACTTCCCATGGTCCTCTCGACGCGGCAGAATGAGAGGAAAGACGCTGTTGTTGAGCAGGATCTATTTTCAATTTTATGAGAATTCGTCGTGGCAGATCCACTTCAAGGCCTTAATGGTTATGAAATCCTCTTTCTCTCTCTCATAGTAGTGGCGGCTTTTGGAGCTTAGCAGGATTCCAATCCCAGCAAACGACGCGGCCGCAACTTTTAGCACCTGCAGGCTCGCGACTCTCGTCGTCGGATGGAGATCTTACCTCCACGCGCGCGCGCAACGCCGGTTTTCCGAGTGGTGGGTGGGTCGGGAGGAAGAAACT
Source organism: Nitzschia sp. DOCU1 (assembly GCA_951394045.1). Classification (NCBI taxonomy): domain Eukaryota; phylum Bacillariophyta; class Bacillariophyceae; order Bacillariales; family Bacillariaceae; genus Nitzschia; species Nitzschia sp. DOCU1. The sequence goes on along the minus strand of OX595988.1, from coordinate 636,655 downwards.
GCCACGGCAGCAATTTTCGCACAAAGATATCACGCACGTGCACGACAAAAGGAAGGAATCTCGGTTATTTATTCGTGTTGCGACTACTCCGTCCCCAGTATCATACACTACACCGAGCGACAGCAGATGGATGGTGGGTTTCAATTGCCGAGGTCAGAATCGACTTTCACCTTATCAACAAAGAGTATTACTACCTACCGAAATACAAGGATAGAAACAGTTATTTTTATAAAAGAAGAAGACAATGGCTGGTGTCCGTCAAGTGGTTCGCTTCGAGACGATTCCTTTCGATCCCCGAAAAGAATTTGAGTTGACACTTCCCCGGCCGTTTGTGGTGACGGAACCGGATGCGGAACGAATTGAAGAGACGTGGGGCATCTTTGTCGACACCGTCAATAACCTTTGCAAGACTCGACGATCCATCTTGTCCAACAAATACTTGAAACGAGCCGCCTTTCAAATGGGAATGGAAAAGATGTGTACGGATTTTTCGACACGAACCGAAAATATCAAGCTCGAATTCCACTACCGCAAAACGGCCGGGACCAAGACACGATATACTCTCACGATTCTCAAGCTCACTGATATCAGCATGGAAGTGCGAAATGCTCGATGGTTTAGCTGCAGTGCGGAGATTCCACAAATCGAGCCAGAGGAAGCTCAAGCCGAGCTGGTGGTGGGAGATGGTAGCGTGACTCATTGTGACGACGACCCACAAGTTTCCGCTGTTACTGTGGAAGTTCTTGGTGAAGAGTTTCGATACTCCTCAAGACGCGATGACGAGTTCGTCCACATGTTGGAACCGGAGAACTACGTGGACGCTCCTTTGGCTTCCCAGGTGGTGGCAATTGTAGATGAGGACGTGTGTCATGACGACGAAAGCGATAATAATGATGGTGCCATCATTATCGCTGTCGTGGTGTAGGAGAAAGAAACGAACACCACTAGAGCGAATGCAAGAGCTCGAATCGATTCGAAGCTGCTTGACGCGAGAAGAATACACTAGCGAGGTGGCTGGTTCGAATCGAAATGCATTCAAATGATCAAGACTTCCACAAGAATCCCTCCTACTGACGGGGGCTAAAACCCGGAAATTCTGGTGCCAGGTGGCGCAAAGATTGGCTAGAGATGAAAACGGGGATGCGTCTAGAAAGTACAAGCCTCCTGACAAAATGAAAGAGGCCCCACGTGCAGAAACAGCCATACCGGTGGCAACTCAAAAGAACAGAGTACCGCATGGGCACGAGGACAAATAAAAGATTTGGAGTTCCAAAGGACAACCCCCATTATATCGTCGTAAAACAAATAGTGGAATAAAAAAGAAATGAAGTTAAAATCGTCGTCTACCGCTTGACCCGCTGCTCTGTCGACGACGTAAGATTATGTTCATGAAGTGAATACCATACCAATATGTCTCTCATGACAATCCAAAAAACTTGTAAATGCCGCCCCACACGGCAATGTTTTCCACATGATACTTGGCTAGTGCCGAGCCCAAAAGCCCTGCTACGAGCCATGTAATCACGACAGAAAAGGATCGCCGCGTCCCGCGCAAGAACACCGCAACGAGTTCGGCCCAGTACAAATCGGCGGTTGTAAAAAACAAGTCCTCGTAACGAAAGAGAATGGGCGACCCAAGCAAGGCAATCCGCTGGCAGTAGGCCATGGACGCAGCAACTACCGAAGCAAAACCATAGATCGGCTGCTTGGCAACAATCTGACTAGCAACCCAGTTGGCTCCACCCCCAATACCCAGTACCAAGATAATCACGGCAAGAAAAAAATCCATTTGAGCATTGCCTGTCGACCATATGGATCCGGCGCGTAATCGCGGTAAAATCCGATGTAGCTCGACCAGTGCCGGGTAGACGGCGACGTTGGCATGAAATAGATCCAGGAGTAGATGCGGCCGATAAAATACAGAGAGCAAACTGTCCAATATAGAATTGTCCAACAATCTTCCAGGCGGAGCACCCGGAAAGCAAAATGAAACAGCCGCGGAAAGGACCAGGATCCAACAAAGAATTCGATGGGCAGAATAGGGCAAATCCGTCTCGTCCCACAATAATGGCTTGCCGTGGGTCAATATGGGTGCTAACACGTCGCAAAAGTAGCCAATTTCCACATCGTCGAAGCGGCAAGACCACGACTCCCCCAGCAGCAAAAATACCAGAGCAGTGTACGTTTCGTCCACGGCAAAGAACAAATAGTTCGTAATCCCTCGCTCTTGATTCCAAAAGAAGGAACTCCAGGACGTCACGGTCGGTTCCCGAACTTGTTCCATAAATTGACGATTGATAGGATTAGTGGCTATCAAAATGCCGCTTGCCGCTGTCAGGACGACCACTCGTTGCCAGGAGAGATATTGCCAAAAATGCGTCCGAATTCCAAGTCTGCTAGTCGCGCCGCCACTACCCCGTTCGATGCGGCCATCGACAATGTAAGCCGACATTCTGGATTCAAAGTACAATGTCTAGGATTCGTATAGAGGACAATATTGCACTGCAAGGCTGATGGTGGATTTCGAAAGCTAGCAAAGGAATAGAAAAGTGAAACGAAGGGAAACCATCGTCGAGACACGCACATCTTGGGTTTTTGAGCGATCGACAGTTTTGCCGCGTGTAGTAAAACCGCGGCTCCGATTAGTCAATTTTCCGCGCGGAGAGCGCCGACGGCTCGTTTGTCGTCCGCTATGGTACGATCATCCCCGACTATTGGTTGGTACGTACTGTCTGTAGTAGGTATGCTGTCGGCTTGGCTTGCGCAGTATACATACACTCCAAAACTACCGGTACTATAGAGTTCCCTTACCTTGACAAGGAACTAGCTACTTTTTAGACTTTAGATAAATCAGAAGGATATTTGAGAAAGCGATATTTCTTCCGGTGAAAGTAGGAACAACGATAATTTGTTTGATTCTCAAGTAGCAAGCAGCACCAAATCTTTCGAGTGGCATGACATGCCAGGGGCGAGTAACTCGAAAACAGAATGTTCAAGCAACAAACCGGTCTATTCTATTGGACAGTACTTGGCGGAGCTCGAAAGTTTGCTTTAGCACTCTATATTAGTTCGTCTAATCCTCAATGTGACCAATCGCACCAATTCCAAGCTGCTAGCATTTCCATCCACTAGGTAATTCTGCAATAACGTTTTCAATCGTCATCTTGCCAATCAGGAATGTAGGTAGTTCTTGCAATTTGCAAAAACTCTAGAAGTGCCGATGCCTCCAGAATTTCTACTTCAAACTCTTGTGTTTTATCCTTGACGTGATTCCGAAAACACTTGCGCAAAACGTGCGTCGCATGCAACGAAGCGTCTCGCAATCGTTCTTCCACCACTCGCCCCACTGCATCATAACTCCCTTCTGTGACACCCCAAACGGCCAAATCATTGCGATGAGTCAAGCCATGATAGAGCGGTGTCCACGATGCGCATCCTTTGGTACTCAATTGGGTTGTCGAGGCAGTAGGTCGCACCTTATTCGTTCCGGAAGCTTCTGGTTCCATGGCTCGCAAGGTTACTAGCAATGGCGAAAAGTATATCGTCATGGTAAAGGCCTTGCCGAATTCCATGATCAAATGGGATCCCCGACTGCCGTGAGGCGGTCGCACCAATACAGCACGTTTGCGTCGAAGCGCCGGTATCAGATTGGATGGCGTTTTGCGATTGGGCGTGAGTAACACGCGACTCTTGGTGACAGGAGGCTGATGGTGCAATTTGGCTTTTTTGGCAGGAGATTCGGGATCCAATGAAGGAGTATCCACCACCGGCATGGGCAATTCCAAGACTTTGGTCCAAGCGTCTTGAAGCGTAACTTCGTCCGATGCAGCTTGGGGTAGTTTGTCCATGGCCTGTTTGACAAACTCCATGCCCTGTGTAGCGACTGTCAGCATCTTGGTCAGTGTACTACGAGGAGCCGTAGTATGTCGTTCGGGGAGGCAGAGGTAGGCCATGATAGCCGTGGATGCCGCTCTCATCTTGTCCAAATGCATCAAAGCCGCCGGAACATGATTGCTATTGTTGCGCGTGGGTGGTGGAACCGCTGTTTGAGCCTTTTCCAAGGACTCCTGAAGCGTCACCATGGGGTCAAACTTTGCGGTTGCCCCTGCGTCACTAGTAGACGATGGATTGGCGCTGCTGCTGCTCGATGATGCTTGAGCCGCCGCTACTGTTTGTTGTTGGAGTTGTTCAATTCGCTTGCTCAAATTGATCGCCATCATTTGGTTGGCTCGAATGTGCAACTCCTTGTCCTTTTTCTCCAAAGCTTCTTGTAAAAATAGATCGGGATCGGCATGTCGGACAACATAGGTTCGAATGTTATCGACGCGTCGCTCCAAATGTTCCTGGAGTTTGAGTAGCTGGGCTTTGGACACTTTGGCAGCCGCCGCTGCCGATGACAAGGGCGCTTCCTCCGAAATACCGAGTTCCTTGGTCCACTGAATCGCCGAGTCGGTATGCTGTTGCAGTTGCTGTGATTTTTCGGCTCCGGATTTTTCTTCCACATCCTTAATGGCCGCTTCTGCATGCTTGGCAATGTACTTGAGAGCATCGCCGTATTTGCGTCTCAGCTCCAACAACAATACTTCGGTATCATTCGCCCCACTGGTACTACTTGCGTCTTTGGTGGGTGGCACGTAATTCTTTTGTAATTTCTTGAGACGCTTGGTGATCACTTTGCGATAATCGGCCAGGGAAGATGCCGATTTGAAAATCGTATCTTCAAAGCGCATGGCCAGCATGAGTTTGGACGATGTGGTAGCGCCAGGTTCTAGAGCCGCCAGGACTTTGGCGATTTCCCGAACTTCGGCATTCCGATAACTCTGGAGGACGGATTGTCTCCAGTCATCGTCGCCGCCTGGGGTGTTGGCAGCAGAAGACGCGTCGGGGGGAGAGGGTATTGTGGCCATTGTCAACTTTGCTTTTGTGCCGAATACTGCTGTCGATTCTAGGAACAAAATGCGATACCTCAAGAAGAGGGTGTGTCGGGCATTGCAACGTCGTGAGTTGTCGGTATGCAACAACAAGGGGGGCCACGACAGAAACAGAGGCGTCTGTATGGTGGGCAATCGTCGTCTCGCGCTGTCGTCATGGTCAAACCCGCCTCTCTCCGCCGTCCTCTCGTCCGTCCCGTAGATATAACTCTTGACCAGCGCGTAACGCGCAGAAAACCATCCACTCATTCGGATAGGTCGAAGATCCACGTCCGCCGCGCGCGAAGCGCAAATGGATCGAAGGCAGGAAGTCTCTCTACGGTAGTCTCTATTCTTTTGTGATCTTGAATTCCCTCTGTACTGGTATCATACGGTTCTCTCAAATGATTCATTCACATTCAACCTTTGCTTAGACGCGGAGGAGGACACTGCGAACCTTCTGATGAGATGATAATTTAATGAAGCCGCAACCATCCCTCATCACTGTGGCAAGTCGAAATTTTCCCATACCAGATAAATGAGGATTAGGGAACGCCCTTGTCTGTCCGAACCGAAGGCTGTCGTTTCATAATGTTCCTCCTTCCGGTACATCATTTGTCTCCGCGGCACATATGATAATACCGGTAGTTGCGATTGCGTGGAACATAAACCTTTCCACCATGTCGAAAAATGTCCCTTGGTCATTTAATGATTGAGAAAGGCCATCGGGTTTCCTTGCTTACTACGGCTTTAATATTGCTCCTTCTCTTTCTCAACGTGGCATTTGAAGAATTGACGGACTAAGGCTAAGGCTCAGGTGTTGGTTGGGGACCATTGTCTGACATTGAAGTCTCTGCAATATACGTGGGGGTCAATAAGATTTTGTGGCAATACCAGGTAAAGAATGGGTTCTTGCTCTTCTCGTCGTCACCCTAAATCTACCCAGCAGTTGTGACTGTGACTGAGATACCCAGCATCGAGGATTTACTGCCTCCTTGAGTTCTAAATTCGCTCCCCATATCATTCTGCCAGCACATTGGCACGACCTCATCATCACAAAGAAGAGGGCGAGCCAAAAACCCGAAGTTCGGCCGGATAATCATCCACTCACAAAATAAAAACCTGACCAACAAATCAATCTACTACACCGTTCAGACTACTGCCATGGTTGATTCCTTTACCAGCGCGATGAGCCTCCAGCAGATCATGTCCTCGAAGAAACACGGCCGAAAGTCGGTTCTCCCTCACAACTTCTCCCCCAGTCGATACGCTGTGCTCTGTGGGCGAGGATCCATGTGCACGAAAAGTCCAGGCAACAAGCGCCTGAAGCAACTTGTGCAAAGTTATCTGAAGCCTTATTCAGAAGCCAAGAACAAAGTCCAGAAGAGCTCCATCGTCTCTGCGATCATCACCGCTGTTAAGGAGGATTGTCCTGATGGAGCAGCATTCGTCAAGTACGAGGATGGTGCCTGGTGGGAGGTAGAAGAAGCTTTTGCGCGAGAAAAGATCGGATGCTTGTTCCGAGAAGGTCTGCACACTCAATACCGATCGAGCACCAAGGTGAAGCTTGCGCGCAAGAAGGCCATGGGGGACTCTGGATCCGTTGATGACGACGGTGAGAGCTTGCCCCTGCCGCCCCGCCTTGTCATTCTAGGCCGCAACCAGCAGATTTCTTCTCACGATGACTCATTCGACGCTAGCCTGAAGGCATACATAAGTGCTCCAGCTTTGGAAGCCACAACTTCTCGGCGAGATGGGCGAGGAAACAGCGACCTCCGCTTGTCGATTGAAGATGTTTTTGGGAAAGAGTTCGATAGTCACGCATTCAACAAGTCCTTCGTCGGGAACGGCGTTGACACCCATGCTCAAATTACCAAGCCAGCCACCAAAGCCGTTCCTTCCAAGCCTCTTTTCCCATCGAACGCCGACGGAATTCATATTGAAAATTATAGCTCCCTCTTCGAAGGGAACTACACGACTGGTGGTGCTGGCGGCAGAGCCCTTCGGCAAGACTTTATGCGAGTCTGCATGCCTGCTGCTGTCACCAACTTTGTGGATTCCTCGGATACCCAACAACGGCAGCAGAGTATGCAGCCTAATACCCCGCGGCGAGCGAGTCAAAAAAGTTCTTTCCTCCGCGCAGCGTGCGACATTGTCTGGGAGGCCAACGATCCGAGTACCGGAGGATGCAACAACATCGACAACGATGACTTGCCAGACGATCTTTCCGAAATTTTTGAGGACTTTTGAGGACGACAACTTTTTATGAACAATTTTCACAGTGTAAAACAGCCATACCAATAGAGACATTTTTTCCAGCTATATCATCGTGTCACAATCAGTATTGATCCACTCATCTTTTCAAGGATTGCCTGTTGTTGAAATCTGTCCGTCTGACCTAGCTTGGCATATCTGCTAGTAGGAAAGGCAGAAAAGGCGGACACGCAGAACTTTTGGGCTGACGAAAAGTGTGGGTGTGGAGTCTCGCAAAGCGGGTGTCCCCTACGGAACCATGATGAGTTTCGAAATTTAATAGGACGATCTTCTTCTTGGCCACAGTTGGGTTGGCAGATGGTATAGCCAGGCATGAGTGTTGGCCTATGGTGCACTCTTGTTTACGATCGTCTTCTTTCCCACACGGTCAAATCATCATTGTTGAGCCACCAGTTGGGCAAGGATGCCATTTCCCGCAACTCAAACTGCTCGACAAGCAGTCTTTGGAAGCGGCGCGTTGCCGAGAGGCCACAGTCGGGGCCACCCACGATACCCTGTAACTCTTGCGATAATACGACCTCTCGCTCTCCCACAAAAATGACGCGTTCGCCTCCAACTTGAAGAAATGCCTCGAGACATTCTGTGTCCCACACTGCCTGCGATCCAGCACAACCGTCACCGAAACAAAAATGGGCATTGTCAATAGGATCTGGGTCGTTGGGCCAAACCAAAAGCAACGATGGTATCTTGCCATCTGGCGTGAACCAAGTCGTTACTTGTATTGGAGGAAAAGAGATCCACGCACGATGCTTCTTGAATATCATCAACGTAGGCATGATCGAAAAACATGTTGGATCCTAGATGGGGCAGATTCAAGTCATAGGCCCATACTTGGATACCACTATGACGTAGAACGGCCGCCCAGTAACCACTTCCAGCACCTACCTGAAGAATGGATTGTTCTTGTTTCAACAGTTGTAAAGCCCCATCATTTGGAATAGCAAAGCCTGCCGCCAATTGTAGCGGTCGCGTTGCCCACTCGTCCAAGTCCTGCATGATACGGACTACAAAGCCTCGAGATCGATAGGGCACGAACATGTGGTATAACAAGAGTCCCCGTCGTGCCTTCTCCTCTGTTGTCCACGTCGATGTCTCAAGCTGGTCGAAATTCAAACCATGCAAGGCAGCCAAAACCTGAAGGTGTTCATCAGAAACCAATGGCCACGGCATTCCAGTTTCCACCGATTCCACGTCGAGTGGATAAAGGTTCGCTAGAAGAGGAGGGATAATTGCCATGAGTCGGCGGTGGACTTCCAAGGGCCAATTTCCTGCCAAGACGATCGAGTCCTCCCGCAAGAGAGTATCGGGATCAAATCCCAAAGACTTCAATAGATACGTTAAGGATTGTCTCCGTCGTTCTTGCGTGTTCGATCCTTCATTATAGATTTGTCCCAAATCTCGCAGAAACTTTATAAAGGATCGTGATTGCCAGAGCGTATCTTGACAGAATCGACACGACAAGGCACATTCTCGTTCCAAGTAAGTCCGATAGGTCGCATGTTGACACTGCCCTTGCAGCGCATAGAAGGCACACATGTCGGAATGATCACGGCACAATCGATACCGATCATCTGGCTGAATCAGTGGTAGAAAATATATCCGATTTGTGTCTCGGACCGATCGCAAAATTCCAAGGAAACTCCCTTGTCGATTTGACCCCAGGCAATGTTAGGCTCGACCAGGAGGTCTTGCTGGTAGTAGTGATCGTTGACAAGGGGGACACATACACGGCACGTACGACGACAATACAATAACCCTGTCTCGGTGTTACAATCGACGTTCAGACAATCCTTGTCGTTGTTGACGTCCCGACAGGCGTCATTTGGAAAATCAGAATTTTCTGTCGCCGCAGTGGCGCAAACTTGTGGGGGGTCGTTATCAATTTGACCCGATGATGATACCTTGGCAATCACATTCTCATAAAGAACAACCGCAACCAGCAATACTAAAAGGGATCTAGTGAGACGCATACGTCGTCCATAGTAGTAGGTGTAGCGGTACCATTTTTGTCAGAGGCTTGTCATCGGCCATTGTCGCAGTGTGCTTCCCGTCGCTGGCCAACAACAAGTCGATGAGGTCGAAACCGTCAATTTGGGGCTCCCCCAAATTTTTCGGCACCCATTCTATTCGGTGAAAACAAATATATGATATCTAGAGTGCTACTATTAAAGCAGCGAAAAGTGCGCGCTATCCATTTAGCAGCTACCTGGTACCTCTAGAGAGTAGACGATCGGAAAGGAACGATCTCGCCAAATCGCCAAAGCGATAACGGCTACCTGGAAAGTCAGCTGAGTCTCACGACTCATCCGACTATTTCACCCATTAGGGATACTATTAAAGCAGCGAAAAGTGCGCGCTATACCTAGCTAGTGCTAATAGTACAGAGCTGCTGCTGATATCAGGCGATCTTACGATCATTCTACTAATTAAATGTTTCATATCGCACTATTGTATGTGAGTTAGCAACTGGAATCAATTGCCACATCTCATTACCGTACTATATATTGTGACGCTACTATCGTTTAAGTGGGGTAGAGGTACGGCGGACAATTTAGCGCCGAAGTACCCCGGATGTAACGGCGCGTCCTTCCTCCTCGCTTCCGCTAGTACTAGATAGTAAAGCAGCGAAAAGTGGAGCTATCGGTAGTACCATGTTGTCAGGTAGAAGCGCAAATGGAGCGAAATGTTCAATAGAGACACGTTATGACTAGTAGTAGTAGTTCTCCAGAAGTATAGTGCTATCGTTTATGCAGTAACGCCTTCCTTCTTCCAGTATTCACTGTCGGGGTACATGGGGACGACGTCGGGGACTCGGAATGCAGCTCCGTCAAGCCATGGGAACTTTTCAGAACGAACCTTTTCAAAGGCTGAGATCTTGTCCGTCTTTTCTAGAGTCAAGCCAATCTTGTCCAATCCATTCACCAAGCACCGCTTTCGGAATTCGTCAATCTCGAATGAAAACACTTCTCCGTTGGGACGAATGACCTTTTGGTTGATCAAGTCAACGGTAATCTCTGTACCGGGCGTGGAGGCATCCTTCAAAAGAACTTCAATTTGATTACGGGGCAAGGTCAGGGGCAACATGCCGTTGTTGAAACAGTTGTTGTAGAAAATATCGGCAAACGAAGTACTGATGATGCATTTGATTCCCATGTCATTGATGGACCACGGTGCGTGCTCTCGGCTAGAACCACATCCAAAGTTGTCCCCGGCAATCAAAATCTGTGTCTTGCCCTTGTAGCCCTCCTTGTTCAGAACGAAGTCGCTTCGTTCCTTGGCGACTTCTTCGCCGATCGTGGCAACTTGTTCGGGGTTCTCGTATCGAAGTTCTGCAAACGCGGCAAAACCCAATCCCGATCGCTTGATAGTCTTAAGGAATTCCTTGGGGATGATCATGTCGGTATCAATGTTTTCGATATCCAACGGAGCAGCAACACCGGTCAAGGATTCAAACCTGGGGAGACCTGCAGGACCGCTACTAACACTCTTGACGCCGCTCTCGGCAAGGTATGGAGGGACGGGAGAAATGATGGCTCCAGGCGACTTGAAGCTTTCGGTAGTGAAGACACGGCTCGACGACTTGGAGATAATACGAGGATCCTCGGATGGTTTTCCCAAGAATGGATAATTTCGGACGTCGGCTAGTGCTCCCGCAATCGCTGCACTGGCCGCCATGGCAGGAGACATGAGGTGAGTGCGACCACCATTACCTTGTCGACCCTCAAAGTTACGGTTAGAAGTCGAGGCGCAACGCTGCTGGGGCTTGAGCTTGTCAGCGTTCATGGCCAAGCACATGGAGCATCCTGGTTCTCGCCAGTCGAATCCAGCTTCAATCAAAATCTTATCCAAACCTTCTTCTTCGGCTTGCCTCTTGACTAATCCCGACCCAGGAACGACCATGGCATGGACGCCGGCAGCAACCTTACGACCCATGGCAATGGCAGCAACGTTACGGATATCTTCAATACGTCCATTGGTGCAGGATCCGATAAAGACCTTCTCGATCGGAACTCCCTCCAACTTCTGGCCGTGCTCCAAACCTATGTACTCCAAGGCGCGCTTGATACCAGCCTGTAATTCAAAATAAATGAGTGTGAGAAATCGTACTACCACGTGCCCTCCTTCTGCAATCAAGCCGTACTTACCGCACGGGCAGGGGAGACCGATTCGTCAATAACGGGAACAATGCCAGTAATGGGAGCCACATCCTGAGGGCTCGTTCCCCAAGTTACAGTGGGTGCAATATCCTTGGCGTCGATGATAATAGTTTTGTCGAACTCCGCACCCTCATCCGTCTTGAGACTATTCCAGTATTCCATGGCTTTGTCCCACTCTTCTCCCGACGGAGCCATGGGTCGCCCTTTCAAGTATTCGTAGGTGATTTCATCTGGAGCAATGATTCCAGCACGAGCTCCAGCTTCAATGGCCATGTTGGAAATACTCATGCGGGCTTCCATGCTCAAAGTTTCAATGGCAGATCCGCCGAATTCAATAGTGTATCCGGTACCACCAGCCGTTCCGATAATTCCAATAATGTGCAAAATGATATCCTTGGAGGTGACGCAATCATCCAACACTCCATCAATGCGAATCAACATATTCTTAGTCTTTGTTTGAGGCAAAGTCTAGAGTTGAAAGAAGGAGAGAAAACATGAATATAAGGCCATGAGAAGCTTGTCGGCCGGCCGAACGTAAACTGCCGTCCACCAGCATTGAATGATTCGACTTACCTGAGTGGCCAGAACGTGTTCGACTTCACTTGTTCCGATTCCAAACGCTAAAGCTCCAAATGCACCGTGGGTGGCGGTATGAGAATCTCCACACACAGTAACACATCCTGGCAAGGTGAATCCTTGTTCAGGACCAATAATGTGAACAATTCCTTGACGTTCATCGGCCATGCCAAAATATTTCAATCCAAAATCCTTGACATTTTGTTCGAGTTGCATCACTTGAGTACGACTGGCGGTTTCCTCAATAAACGTTTGCACATCGACCAATTGACTACGATCTTCTGTGGGAACATTGTGATCCACCGTAACCAAAGTACAATCAGGACGACGGACGCCACGTCCCCCGATTCGAAGTCCCTCAAAGGCCTGAGGAGAAGTAACTTCGTGCACCAAGTGACGATCGACGTACAAAAGCGTCGAGAGACCGTCATCGTCCACCAAGTGATCGTCCCAGATTTTGTCATGCAAAGTACGGGGCTTGGCATTCAAAGAAGTGCTGCTGGTGGTGGTAGAGACAAAGGAAGTCACATGACGGCGAGCAGAAGGAACGAACGACGAAACTCCTCCGAAAGCCCCCGAGAGAATGGCAAAGGAAACGCTGAACCGCATTCTTGTTGATTTGATTATCGTACGGAACGACAAAAGGATTTCAGAATGCAAACAGTGTCTTTAGGAACTGTTTGATCGAAGAACAATGGACATGCAAGGAATGCCAGTGGTCCACGTTCCAAGTGGCTGCCATCAATCTCGTCGTCGAAGATTTTCGGACAAACAACCTTTTCGCACACATCTTTCTTGGTGGTGAAAGATCCACTGGCCGACGACGGCAAGGCGATGGAAACAGAGCGAAGAACTGTTTCCACCAATCAAAATCCTTCGCCTCCTTTGCAACTGCAACCACCCGTGCACCTCGCGTTTGTTCCCAAACGTGCGCGCGCAGAAAACGTCATTCATGACTGACGAACCCAGGATTGAACTCCCGCCACAAAAACCGTGGGGACGTTTTGCACTAATTCTTTTGCATTGCCGTAGTTGTGAATGAGGACCGACTTTCCTTGTTGGATACTCATCGTTGCTGCTACCCCGTTGACTTCTGCATTTACTCCTCTTGCTCCTTGCTCTACTCCTGCTATTTCTTCTACTGGCCTGTTTTCTACTACCAAACAAACAATGACTGCCGGAGTTTTGAATCGCGTTACACCCGACAAGGTGTCAATGGAAATCAAGGATCCCGTCGATCCCGCCGCGTTGGAACAAGCCAAGGCAATTCTTAGCGAATTAACAGCATCCAATGCCAATGGTTCTGTAGATGCGGACGCTCTCTTGACCGTCGCCAAACGTCTCAAGGATGTGCCAGAAGATGCTACGACATTTGTCGTTTCCAAAGAACAATGCAAGGCGGCTTATGAAGGATTGACCGAGACGGAACGAGGCGCATTGACCAACATTCATGGACGCGTCAAACGATTTGCGGAAATGCAGCGAAAAGCCGTGGTGGATATGGAAATGGATATTCCTGGGGGGAAGGCAGGGCATACTGTGAGTCCCTGTCGAGGTACGTTCATGTCGAGACCGTTCGTCGTTGCAAAGTTGGATGCATATTTGTAATTTCGTCCCTGACGCCAATTTTTTCCATTAATGTTTATAAACTGGTAGCCGCTGGGTGCTATGCTCCCGGGGGTCGATATCCATTGCCATCATCCGTACTCATGACGGCCGTGACGGCTCGTGCAGCAGGTTGCGAAACCGTCGTTCTAGCGTCCCCCCGACCCGCCCCCATTACCATGGCAGCAGCCCATATTTCCAATGTAGATTTGTTCTTGTGTGTCGGTGGAGCGCAAGCCATTGGTGCCATGGCCTTTGGAGTTGAGGGACTGCTACCTCGATGCGATGTGATTTGTGGACCGGGCAACAAGTGGGTGACTGCAGCCAAGTCGCTTGTCAATGGAAAGTGCGGAATTGACATGTTGGCGGGACCATCGGAGGTGTTGGTGATTTGCGATGAAACGGCCAATGCTAAAGTGGTAGCTGCCGATTTGATTGCCCAAGCAGAGCATGATGTGGTCGCAAGAGCGATTCTTTTGAGCACAGATCCCGATATGATTGAAGCGGTGGACAAGGAAGTTGCTCTACAAATCGAAGCTTTGCCAGAACCGAATCGATCAACGGCGCTGGAGGCCTTGAAACAATCTTTTGCGGTGGAATGCAAATCGATTGAAGAATGCATCAAAATATCGGACGACATTGCGCCAGAGCACTTGGAAATCCAAACCAAGGATGCTCAGGCGGTAGCACAGGCTTGCGCCAACTATGGTGGCTTGTTCGTGGGAGAGCATGCAGCCGAAGTGCTAGGAGACTATGGGGCTGGACCCAATCACACGCTACCTACAGGTGGAACAGGGCGATATACGGGAGGATTGAGCGTCTTCAACTTTTTGCGAATTCGAACTTGGATGAGAGTTGACGATGCTGCCGCCTCCCAAGGAATGGTTGAAGACAGCGTAACCATGGCGCGATTGGAAGGCTTGGAAGGACACGCTCGAGCCGCCGAAGCACGCAAACAATAGATGAAACCCCCCTTAGTGAGATACTCTTAAAGATTAGAATCGAGCTATGATAGCCCTCCTACTACGAACGCTTCCCCAGATCCCCACCCCCACCCCGTGCCCGTTATATTACTCTACACCCCTGGCGATTCTTGAATGTTTGGCTTTTCGCTTCCCGTTTCTTGATTGCTGTCCGTTGGTGGTGGTGCGCCCTCCACCGCACTAGTGGTTTCTGTTGTTGCTGCAGCTGGTGGTGGTAGTGCAGTATCAACTTGTGTAGGGAACATGATCAACGGAGCATCGACCTTCACATCCGCTTCTTGGGAAGCAAGAAGCTGACTGATTTCGTTCGCCTCTGACACAATCTGAGCCAGAGACGACGAGGTCTTCTTTGGAGGTGCTGCATCCTGAGGGGCTGACGGTTCAACCTTGTCCTTGGTACTAAAGTGACCACGAAGTACCGCAAGCAAAAATGCTTCTTCTTCCAAATGAAAGACTTCGCGGACGCGCTTTCCACCGATAAGCGCGTCTGCCGCCATTGTTGGCTGTTGTTGTTGCGACATGTTGAGAAGCACATTGTTGTAGAGACTCATGTAGAATTGCTTCACGCGAGAATATGGGGCTTCGTAGCTCATCCCTGCTTTTGCAGCCTCCAAAATATCCCCGCGGATTCGCTTTTTCAGCTTTTCTACTTCGCCGCTATCAGTGGCACCTTTTGATGCCTCATTATGAATAAATGAATCTTTATGATTGTCAACGACGCAAAGTCTTGAGCGAAAGGTAATAAGAATTTGAGCAACTCGAATCTGCACAGATAACTTCTTACCTACTTGTTCCCGGATCGTCTGGGAGTACCACTCCAGAAATTTCATCCTACCGTCGTCAATGACCTTCATCAAGCCAGCTTTATACCACATGTAATCACGCCAGGTTGGGTTGCCGAAAGCAAAGCCATCAAATGGTGGGTTTCGGCTGGAATAGTCGATGATGCTACGGTAGCAAGCATCAACAAAGATCTGGTAGTACGAGCAGCAGGAACGAAGGTAAACAAGAACAAGGAGGAGAATAACAACCGCCGTGAGAGGAGGAGTTCCTTCAGTACATCAAGATGCGGGTTATGACCAACGGTAGTCTTCTTTCTACAGTTATGGAATAAGCAGCAACCAACCAGCAGCACTTACCGGATCGTTGATGCTTGTAAGAGGATGCCGCCGAAACAGTTGTTTCATTGCACCCGTATTAAGAATTTTATACTCAACCCGCTCCACAAAATGAGTCGCTCTTCTATAGGACTCGGCAGTGCGATCATAGTTGGCTTTGGCCAGCTGGTTGCGGGCCTCCACAAACTGATCTCGAAAGAAAGATGCCCAGGACGCCAAAAGCACATTATTCGATTCAGAGTAAAAGTCGATACGTAAGCCCCGTTCGATATCTTGTTGAACCACCTGATCGATTTCCCCACTATCTCCAGTTGAAGTACCCCGTGAATGTTCCCCTCCCCCTGCTGTTGCCATCCCCGCAGCACCAGCAAACCCCATCTGTGATGCTTCGACTGGTCCCCCGGCTGGAGGAGAGCCTGAAAGAGCATGCGGCGGTGGAGGAGGAGGAAATGCCTGCGGATTAAAATACAATGCAGCCTGCTGTTGCTGGAAGCCGTGATGTTCGGCCTGTTGGATCGGGATCCAGCCATGCTGTTGTCCTCCCCCCGCCTGTTGTTCTTGATATGGATTAAAGCCCATACCCCCTGAGGAAGCCGATGGATCCCGAACGTTTGCAGCAGCACCCCCAGCATAACCAGGAGGCAAATAAGGTGGAGTCGGTGAAGAAACCATCATAGGAGACTCTGTTTGCCCCCGATGATAGTGTTGGTGGCCCATTTGTGGTGCTTGTGGGTGTTGGCCACTCCCAGCACCATAGGTGTAATAATGACCCGCACCTCCCCCTCCAGTCCCAAACGATGAATCCATTGCTCCTCCTCCCCTGTCCCCCGGACGTTTACTATGTCTCCCTCTGCGAGACATTACGAGACTTTTGCAAGCTACACAAGCTTCACAATACCACCACAAGTGTAGTGCCTTTGTCGGTATGTAATGCGCGCCTAATGAAATACGCTTCGTAACAAATTTCCAAAAAATAACCTTGCTGCTGACCTTTGCGGATGCAAAGCCCGTGTGCCTGCGACCCCCGCCCCGCTCGTACATGATGTGCGTGCAGTCTTTTCGTAAGGCTTGCCGGCAAACTTTTCCGTAGATATTCGTAGGAAATCTACATCACTCGAGCCGGCAGCCCATCCGAGGTGCTGAGGATATGATTCCTCGTTTCATGTAGCCAAATGTACTGGAGTGTACGTAGATTGACCCTCTTGGCTCTCAACGGACGGAGGGCCTGGCCGCCGCACCGCTATGGATGGTGAACGTTTTAGCCAGAGCGACGGAAGGACCGACCAGAAAAGCGCGCGATATTCACTCGAGGACGTCATCGTGCCGATGGATTGGGATTTCTGTCGGAGTGACGAAAATTTGATGATGCCGTTGTTTTGTTCTCGCCAGCGTTGTTATCGACGATGGCATGTAAACAGCTTGCAAAGTAGCAGAAGACAAGACACGAGAGGCTCTCCAGCACTGCTTGAGTGCCTTATGGGAGCTCTCTATGGTCTCAAGGCTTGAGTAGGATCAGTCGCAACGACGCCCAAATGAAATCAACTCGCCTGTTCGTTTGGCGTATTGTAGTCGTCGCAATGTTCTCTGTATTGTCCAAAGGCTTCACCATCCGCTCTCTAAATGTGAGGTTAACTAGAACTATCACCTTTCCTAAGGTAGTACGGCAGCTTTCCACAGGCAACGCGGAAGGAAACGACGTTGAACCTCTGCCCCCGATGGCCAATCTGTATCGCGAATGGAGTCTCGACCAAGATCGCCTCTTATGGAACAACAAGGAACGAAGCATCCCTGAGCTTGCGTCTTTATTAGGACGAGGACTCCGTGGTGTGGAAGCACGATTGTTCAAGTTGCAAGACGTTTCCAGCCCTGCTTACGAACGACTTTTCGCCGGAAAGGACAATGTTATGCCAGGGGAGACAAAAGAACGACTTGTCCCTGTCGGCGAGGTTCTGCGAAGAATTGAGTGGGACTATATGCTTCAAGCAAGCGATTTTTCTATTTTGCATTACGATCGAGTAGAGGATAAAGTTGTGGAATCTCCCATGGACGCACCCAACACAAGTGTGGCTGGAAAAGAGACAATGTTGGCCAAAGCTCTGCCCGAACATCGAATCGTTGGCGTCAAATACAAAGAAAGGATCGTCTGGGATCGAAATGCCAAATTGGATTTGGTTTTCAGCTCTCCGGGTATATACGAGGTTATGGAAACCTACGACGAATGGAAACGGGAGCGTGATATAGTTCAGACTTGGAACCGCGAGCGTCAAAAAGCTGTCGCCGAACGAATCAAGACTATTCTTGGACTACAACTGTACGGCCAGCTTCAACAGTTATCGTCTGAGTTACTTCAAGCCATAGATGACCATACACAATCAACAAAGGCTGAAGTGGAGAAATACGTTCAGCAAGCCTTGGAATTGTTTCGACTGGTTCGAAAGGATCCTTCCTTGAGTAGCGATCCCTTGCTGGTTCCTACCGGAGACTTTTATGCACTGGATGAATTGTCCGAGCTGGTCGCTGTCTTGCCAAATGTGGAGTTGAGAGAAATGTTACTCAACGAGATTTCCACGTTCATGCGCAAAGCAGAGGGCAAAGGCAAGAATGATGCTCCCATGAAGGTGGAAATAGAACTCAACGAAGAGGAGTTGACCGAGACATTTGTACGAGGATCGGGTCCAGGCGGACAAAAGGTCAACAAAACCAGCAATCGAGTCTTGCTGGTACATGAACCTACTCAGCTACGAGTGGAGTGTCAAGACACTCGATCGTTGCAGCAAAACCGAAAGATTGCTCGTAAGCGCTTGAAAGAAAAGTTGGATGAATACTTGAATGGAAGCCAATCCAAGTTGAGCATGAAACAGCAAATAGCTTCTGCAAAACGACAAAAGTCCAAATCCAAGAATCGCGCGAGGTTACGGAAAAAGCAACTGGAAAAGGATTCACAGCAACAGGACGACGGCGACAGCTTGGTTGACCCAGATGATTTCTATTATTGAGTCACCGTGTGGCGGATGTCATCTCTAGTCTTAGTAGAAAAGGCATCAATTATGCATTTATTCTAGCTTATAGTTGGGGGTTTAGTGAAGTGTGGTATATAGTCTTCTCGAGAGTGTTGAGGGGCCATGGCACCGCCATGCATCGGAGTACGAGTTTTCCCGACGTCCATATGGTAGCCGACATTTTTCCAGATTCTGGATTGTTGCTACGGCTCTCTCGTTGACACACGTTTCCTCTCTTGGCCACCGTTGGCTACAGTTCGTATGCTTGCGTGAAGTGGGAGGTGTCGTGGACGGTAAAGGAAGTGACTTCCCTTTTCTAGTTCGATGCAATAGTACGGCTTCTTTTGCTTGTTGCTTATGCCAATATCAGTGCCAATACGGAAATGACAACAATCGGACTCATTTCAAATGCCCCTTGCCCAAAGTCCATAATCAACGGATGCCCTTCCCACAAATTCTTGAAGTACACTACCCCAATGACCATGGTGGGAATTCTCACTAGCACCATATTGTAGAGCGCGCCTAGCGGATTTCGTTCGGTAATGCTGGTATCTCGCCATGGATACTCTCCTGTACAAATGGGTGGTAGATATTGTCGACATAATTTCCAAACTTGCAAGAAGGCATTGTTGCGTTTGGTGGCGGGATTTTCACTAAACAAAATGGAATCCCTGGCGATATTAATGGGAGGTGGAGTCAAGTCGTCCAAATAGTTGGCTTGGCTGGTACTATTATTCTGGGACGTTGAGGCGACAAAAAAGCGACTTCGTTGATCATAACTAAAGACTTCTTCCTCTTCGTCGTCGCCAAGGCTATTACCAGGAATAGCTCGGATGAGAAGCGGTCGCTGGCGGTGACCGGCATCACTTTTTAACAGACTCGTCTTTGGCGGCAGACGACACACCAAGGCTTCCACGGCCAGGCAAGCGAGCAAAAGAACAAGTCCACTGATGATGTACAAGTGTTGTAGCCTCATTTTCAAATCATCACTAGTTGACGCTATCAGGATGAATGTTAGGTTTTGTGGCCATTGTTCAGTGTCCCTTGTTTTAACAACGAAAGCGGCGGCGGGAAAGTTCTGATCGACGTTGAAATTCTTACTTGAAAGATCGCGAATGCGGCGTGCAGGCTCATATCGTCGTAGTGGTGGACCAATGGGATTAGTCGAAGAAGTCAATCAATGAAATTTGACTCCTTCGATCTGGATTTTCGAATTTCTGCGCCTCGATGGCCTTTTTTTTTCGTTTTGAAATTGAACGATGATGACCATGACGCCGGCGTCCTGAACCATTCATGTCACACCACACATCACCATCCATTATCTATCGTGTTGTGCAACATCTCCTTGCGTACCCCTTCGTTAAAGTGTAACGCGTTTCTGCTGGTGGGGAAAGGAGACTTAAAATGTTTGGTGACGACTCGAAACTTCGTCTCCGTCGCAATCTTCCTGGCGATCCTGGCCATGGCCCGATTCTTCCGACGACGATAGCATCCACCAATCGACCACCCCAGCCCCCCATGTCCTACGGTCAAGTCAAGGGCCGTCGAAAACGCCGAAGACGTCGCGAAATTTTGCAGAAATGGGCCAAAACTTGCTTTTCCGGCTTGGCTGCCGCAATGGTGTCGGCGACACTCTCGGTCTCGTTACTGCCGTTTTCGTGGACACAAGTCGACTATCATCATCAAGTCCAACGAGCTGCTACTCATTTATGGCAACGAGTCGAAGAAAATCGACATAATTATGTCACAGCTATTCGCGGGAAACATGCGAAACGGCGACAAATCCAATGTAGCGACGGAACGGTCGGATTTGAAAATGACGATTATTGCGATTGTTATCCGGATGGAAGTGACGAGCCTTCCACATCGGCGTGTTCGCATTTGCATGTTCAAAAGCCCATGTTTACCTGCAAGAGTGATATAGGCAAAGTCATCTTTGCGTCGCGTGTCCATGACGGAGTTAAAGACTGTGAAGATGGGAGTGATGAAGTATGATTTGGTTCTTGTGCCGATAACCTCGGTCGAGAAAAGTTTCGCATGGGTATATCGACTTCCTTGTTGATGCTTACAAATATTGTAGCCATCGCATCAGAATATGCCGTTGCAGAACGAGTCGGTCAAATGTATACCAAACCTATTGGCTTGACCCTCACGCTGACGCTGCACCAGCTTTCCCTGTTGGTTGGGACGCCGTATCATACAATCATCCACGTTGTGGTCTGATTGAGTCAGTGTTCTACATCACTGATAAATCGTATTCAACAACACCAAGTAGCGCATGGAAAACATCTGATAGGCATCCAACCTTCAAATGGCATCGGGTCAATCTCATTTGCAAAATGCACTGGTGCCGTTCTGAAGACGTGGAACTGTCGATTGTAATTTAATAATCGCTAACCAATACGCACCATTTGTTGAGTATTGGAATTTACAATTTATATTACATCACGGAAAGCAAGAAACTAGTTGTAATCGTCGCGTCGGCTCCCCGGCCTGTTCCGCTCTCAGATCATTCGTCAAGTCCTCCATGGTGATCTCCGCCGTCG
Source organism: Nitzschia sp. DOCU1 (assembly GCA_951394045.1). Lineage (NCBI taxonomy): Eukaryota > Bacillariophyta > Bacillariophyceae > Bacillariales > Bacillariaceae > Nitzschia > Nitzschia sp. DOCU1. The sequence goes on along the minus strand of OX595988.1, from coordinate 615,487 downwards.
CTATTCCATATCCACTCGTTGAGGGGCATCCGGGATTGTCAATCTTGGGATTCTTGAAACTGACATAAAACAATGACCGTGTCTTGTTCGGATCCGGACAAGTATTGCCACCGGCACAATGCAAGACGCGAGGATCAAATATGACACAAGCTCCCTTGGGAATCGTCCCAAGAACCGCCGTGCTGGATTTTAAAATAGCATCCTTGGGAGAGTACGAGTCGGTGCGAGTAGAGGCCTCATCTTTTCCTGTTTCAAAGAATTGATTGTGTGCTTCCAAAGTATGAGTGCCTGGCATCCAGACGGTTGGACCCATGGTAGCATCAATATCTTCCAAAGCAACAAAGCACGTCAAGACGATCGGTTCCATTTCATTTTTGAGACCCACAATCGGTTCTAAACAAACGTTGTCGGCATGGACTAATTGGCGACGAGCACCCGAATTGCTCATAAAGCAATTGAGCTCCCACAATTCCGCATCTTTGCCAATTCCATCGTAAGATTCAAATACGTATTCCATAACATGTCGTACGATGGAGGCTTCGGTTGCCAATAAATGGTGCAAGGCATTGTTGACGGGGGCTGGACCCAGAGGAATTTTCAAGTCGCATCGGTTTTGATTCAAGAGAACATCTGCAAAGCGTTCCTGACTATCCTTGATTTTCCCACTTTCGATATCGGCCCTGGCACGAACCCGCAAATCACAAAGATAGTCTTGTAGCGCATCTGCCAATTCTGGCGACAAAACATTATCGATTCGTACCAAACCATCCCTCTCGAGTGTTTTGGCATGGGATTGTACTGCTAGTAACATTTCCTCGCGATTATTATCGCTGGTAGTGTCGGCCGTTTTGTCTGTTTTTTTCTTTTTGCCAGTCTTCTTTGCATCACCACTACTAGCCCCACCAGCCCCAAATCCACCAGCACCACCCCGCACTTTGTTGGGTTTCAGTGGCACAGGTTTCTTCATGAGACTCGCTTCATAGTCTCCATTTTCTTTTAGCAACCGATCTTGTTCTTCCGTCATGTACATGAATCGTCGGGCCTGACCACTTTCTTCGTCGATTTCTGCCACTACACCAGCGAAGAGCAGAGTCGTCCGCGAGGATCGTCTTCGACAAGTATGGTCCAGAAATAAAAGTCTGGATGCCGCCGACGATCCATTATTGGCAGGTGATGTTGATCGACCACGACGAATGGTCGCCGATGATGTTGGCGACGGAAGAAACAATCGAAAGGCATCCGAGGAAGATCTTGACAGCAACAAGAACAAGAGGTGATACAACGATGCAAGAGCTCGTGATCGATTCATTGTCGATTGACTTCCTTTAGATACTCCAAAAGAAGAAGATGTAATAACCCGCACGAGTATGGATTCGGATTGATGTCATGGTCGGGTGTGTCGGAGGCAAGTCGAGCAAGAAAACAATCAATGGAAGATCCTCTTGCAGTCTGACCGCGGCCGGCGGGGGCTTATCTAAGTGCGTCAATTTCATTTCACTGGATTTAATATGATCGATGGAATCAAAGATGACGTAGCTTGCGCGGGAATGAGGAATTTTGCGTTAACGTCTCGCCATGCCGACCGGATCTCTCTTCGCGATAGTGGGCCAAGGACGGCAACAGCCAACGCCAATTTTCCGACCAATTTTATTCGTTGAATAAATTTTTTTGCCATCCAAAGGACTGCCGATCCATAAATGGGAAACAGCCAATACAATATTCGACTCTGAAATTGTTCATACGCGCCAGTCGACCTTCTCATGCCGTCGACACATGCTCTCTGGCTAAATAGCGAGAGGTTCGGCGACGTTGTAAATCGGTCCTCCTTTGTTTTGCTGTTTTCGGCAAGGCACCTCGTTGCGATGATGCTCCCATCGAAAGCGATCACCTGCAGCATTAGCAGCCTCTCTTGCCATCAACGCCACTACCTTGTTAAGTCTTTCGCTCCTTGTTTCAACACGAGGTCCCGCTGGATTTGATCAGTCGTTTTAGCATAAGCAGATCACCTTCGGCACGTCGTTCAAAGGCAAAATAGAGGTGCATTCGCAACACCATGGGTTTCTTTGGTAAAAAAGCAGGGTCCAGTCACGGCCCCAGATCCACAGGGAACTATGTAGCTCCCGCGGAAACACCTGCTCCGGGTCCTGTTTCGTTTGCTCCGACTACTGCCACTCCGGAAGCCCTTCTAGATGATCTCGAACAGTCCATGCAAGCAAGCGTCGCCCAGAGCAACAAGACCCCTAAAATAACAAAGGCGTCGGTTGCTCCCTCAAAGGCTTCGGTTGCTCCCTCAGTGCCGACTCGTGGACACGATCCCGATGATCTTACGGGAATTTTTGGGGATGATCCCACAACTGCAGAAACCTTTGATGATACGCGAACGTTCAGGACAGAATACACGACACCAACGTTGAAAACGGCGCGGAGCGAGGATTCTAAGGATTCTGCGTTCACTATTACGCGAAATGGAGAATACTTGACAATGAATGGATTTGCTAATGGCCATCTCATGCGATGGAAGTTTGCTGCAGAAGAAGGACCTGCCTTTCTTCGATATCCTGTGATTCTCTTGGCGCTTTTTGTGGTGGGTACCACGCTGTACCCCATTGTTACCAACCACTTTTACTGGACTGTCTCTAGTGTGATCTGTGCAGCACACACTTGCATCATGGCTTCGTTCATTTTCATTTTGGAAGGACGTGTCGTCTCGGGCATTCGGGCGCCCACCAGCTTCCGAGCGCGAATTCGTGCGGTGATTACTCGGTACTTTAACGTGTTCCGTCTGCTCTGGGGACGTGGCTTGCTGTACATTTTTGTAGGAAGCATGAACTTGACCATTGATCACCCGTATGCGCTCTACACGGGGTGTGCGCTCATGGGCTTTGGTATAATTGCCATTGCATCAGGAGCTCATGCATCTTATAACCTTGACAAGATGAAGGCGAGTTTAACCGATGAAGCATATTTGTGGTCCAAGTTTGATGCTTTGGATCACGATCATGACAACTGCATCGACTTGAACGGATTCGCTGAGCTGTTGTGGTCTCTGGGATTGGAATTCGATGACGCCTACACTTACAAGGCATTTTCACAAATCAATGTGGATGCCCATGCTTCCATCACCTTTGAGCAGTTCCGAGATTGGTGGATTGTCACGCAGAATCGTGGACGAAGCCTCCGCAACAGTCATGATTAAGGCAATCAATCAATCAATACTGCAAAAGTACTGTGCTGGAATTGATGCCTTGTTGCCACTTCAAAGAATGATCCATGGGGCTCTTCTGGATTGTACTACCAACACACTTCTATATTCTAGTAATATTCCACAACGCTGTTACATAAAGGGACCTGAGTGTATGCTTTACTTGTTTCAATACCTGAGGTTAGAGATGCTTGGACCCATGCAGTATTGCGCCGCCCATGACTCCCAACGGCAATCACAGTCAGTAATCGAAGGGAGGTGTATGCGAATATCTAACTTTACAATTACAGTCGACTAGTAGCCTGCCACAATCGTGTCGCGTTTGAAATCAAACGCGCAAATGACTCGTTCGTCTACCCATGCCACTACAGTGCTGCTACTAAGCCCCTGTCTTTTTGAGTTTGTTGCGAAAGTTCATGAATTCTGGCGTCGGTGACGCCGGAGGCGCTGCTTCCTTGGGTGGTGGTACCTTGGCCTTTTTCAAAGACGCCTTGCCCAAAAAGCCTGGCGACACTGGAGACATGGGAGCCTTGGGCGGCGCTGGCTTGTCGGAAATGGTGGCCTTTTTGAGTCCAGCCTTCATGTTGTTGTAATGTTCGTTGGTGGGATCGTCGTTTCTCACCGAAGCTTCTCTCGCCTTTTGTTGCGCCTTCATGGCATCCAAAAAGGCGTTTCCTTGCGCTTGTTTCTTCAATGCTTGGTTAGCAATTTCACCAATCATGGCCGTTCCGACCCCCATGCCCGTCAGATTCATCGGCTCTTCACTTTCGTCCATGCCAGTAATAATGGCCGCTGTAACCGAGTCTCGGCTCGTCTTGTAAACGGACTCCATAATCTCCAGTGACTTTGGGATATCCACTCGCTCCAGTTTTGATCGAAATTCAATCTCTACATCTTCCATGATTTTTCCCAGATTCTCTAAATGACTACCTGACGCATTGGATGTTCGGACTTTGAGGGTTTTGACGGTTTCCTTGTTGAGACACGAACTAATCTTGGAACCTTTGTAAGGCTGTATCGACATGAGTACCACTGATTCGACTCGATAGTTGCATGTCCCATCTTTGGGTTCGTCCGCTTGTACTAGGTGGACGCAATCCCAGGTGCCGCAATCGTCCGCCACTTTTTTCAATCCAAACACGCCCTCCAACACTCCTTTGCCTCGAGGCTTTGTGAGGAAGGCGCTTCCCACGCCCTCAAATCCGTAATACATTTGCACGTATGCCCACCATACTTCATTCGCCGCCTTTTCCATGTTTCGGATATCCTTTTCGTCCTCGGGAACAGGCTTGGCACTCGCTACTTGCCCCTTGTCCATGCCTCCCTTTTTGTTGGGCGTGACGGAAAACACTCGACTCGTGTACGGAGAACGAAAGGCGCCATTTCCTACTTGATTGTAGCTGCACAAAAGAAAGGGTTTCTCTTCGTCGTCATCTGTTCCCACATCTTCGAGAGCCTGAAATGGGAGATATTGCATGGGTGTTGACTTTAGGGCATTTTTACCTGCCAGAGTCTCAATGGCTCGTTTCGTCTAGTGCAAGTACATGCGGTCATGAGGGTCAGATTCAGGAACAGAATGACATGATGATAGTGCAAGGATCGTTGACGTACCTGGTCCATATCGGCCGGGACTGTCTTTTTGAGTACTAATGTTGAGGGATCCATGGTCGAAGCACGTAGTCGCTCTTTTGTTGGTCACTAAAGTATCCAAGGGTTTGTTAGACAGACGAGATATCTTGACGCAAAGCAAGTCGTGTCAGTAGTATGTCAGATGCTTTCCGTTGATGTAATGATACAGAGCGACCAGAGATGGACGTTGACTATCCAAAAGCAAAGCAGTGCATTGAAGAGGGTCATCATTGCAGCGCGACGACGGATGATGATCCAAGAAGTTTTGGATCTTGGTGGGTCATTCAAGAAGGGGAGCGCGAGAAAAAGAGGGGCAATTTTAGATTTTCCATGCCAGCGTGCAGATTGTTTAGTCAAATGAGTCACTAGCCAATCAGATCATTCGGAGCGCGCATGGCAATGCGGACGCTGGCCGGCGCAATGCTGCCGTCATCGTCGGCGATCCGCAAAACGCAGAGGCGAAAGGCCGCCATGGCGTCGTTGTTCGAGCCATGGCTTGCTGACAACGATCAGAGCGACGAGCTTTCGCTCTCCGCCGCACGATGGATGCGCAGATGTGGGTGCAGCAGGACCATTGCGCATTCCAACGCGCTATCGACTCATTTTCATTTCACACCGCGCGCTGTTGGTGTGTGCTCCATTTGCATTTTGATTTTGGGTCTGCTCCCAACAATCCAAGAAAAAGGTGAGTATCTTTCGGATGCGACAATGACGAGGAATAGTGAGTAGGAACTAAGGGACAATGCGATGGGAGGCATTGACGCACATGATTCGGGTACTGTTCAATCGATGGGACGTCACCATGACATGGGAGAAGGGGATCGGGTCGTAGAAATCTACGTAATCCGTTATGGGTAGTTTGAAGAAGAAAGGCACTTTGTGACACCCGAATCGCCTTCTCGTATGTCGATGGGCCTTCTTTTCCATCTTTCTTTCACTAACAGTGTTATTTTATTCTCACTTTTGGTTTGCCTTTTATAATTTCAGATGAGTGAAGTTCAAGTCGTTGTGCCTTTGGAGGAATTCGCCGAAGATTTGGAGCTTCGGCTCGGCCGTGCCAATGGCAATGTCTATCATCGCCGAGAAGGAGTAGAAGGTGTTCACGATGGACAGGTGATGGTTCGTCTCAAGAAAAAACGCTTCATTATTGTTGATTACTCGATTGTCCCCAACGAAGCTGACTTTCAGGCTGCGGAAGAAGACCCCCACATTAACGTTCCCAAAGGAGCAGGAAAACAGAAATGCGTCACTCCCGAGTGCCCCAAAGTGGGTGTGCCCGTTCTTTTGTACGATAGTGAGCCTAATGAGCCTACATCGTTGTATATGCGATCCGGCTTGTGCTTTACTTGTCAGCGCAATCTCAATGAGAAACGGCGTACTCAGCGCAAGCGCTCAAGCGATGGCGGGGCTTCTTCGGTTTTGTACGCGGTAGGTCCTGGCCAAAAGAAGGTCAAGATGAACGGTAGTACAATGGAGTTGAATTCCGAAGCCATTATTTTGAATGGACCTCCAATGGAAGGAACCAAGTCAGTTCGTGATGGCTACAACTTTGATGAGATTGGCCCTGATCTTAGTGCCGCTGTTCAAGAAGCTAGCGAAGACACGAATCGGCTCATTCAAGCCATTTCAAGCAACACGACCACGGCAGGTACGGATATGGCCGTGTCCGTGGAAGAAGCTGCGAATGCCGCTGTCGAGGCCTCGACGAACATGTTAAATGGCGGTGATCCCACTCACCACCATGGCTCGTCCAGCGAAGATATCAATGCCTTGTATGACAAGGCTTTTGCGTCATTGACAAAATCCGTTTTCTTGTTGACGCAATGGAAACAGAGCTGGGATTCGGCCATTGCAGCGGCGGTCGCCCAAGAGACAGTGGGAGATCCCGCCTTGGCCGAAGCTGTGGCATCAGCCGCGGCCGTTGCTGCTGCTGCCGACGGCCAAGATGCTAGCTCGCCGAATATGGTATCCCTGTTGTTGGCTGCGGATCAAAGCAAAGTCGGGGGCAAAGGGGGAGACGTTGAAACCTTTGAAGTGTAAGTACTTGAAAGGCAAGAAAAAATCGACGCGCATCAAAATGTAGCGTCTCGTGCAGCAACAAACGGCTGCAAGATAAATATATTATAATAGTTGGATTTTTGGTGAATCTTCCAGCTTTGTTCATGGTGACGACGAATGCCATGCATATTTTAATAATGAGCGGGTAGCACAACCACATATACTACTTTTAAAATGCCGTAACGTTTCTGTTGGAGTAGAAGATTGGGCTTTCGTGGTGGTTGAATTATTTTGCTAGCAGTAGCACGCCTACTAGCTCTCATGTCTTCTCTCTCACGCATGTCAGGCAACTAGTAGGGATACTCGAGTTATAGTATCGTACGACTTAGCACCGAACGGCTCGATAGCAATGTAGCGTTACTGTGGTCACTTTCGGAATATAGTCCAAGGTATCAATTCGCCTTGCAGTCGTTCGTCGAGGACATTTGTGGCTGTCTGTCATCGACCGCTCTACGTGCACCTCCGTAGCAACGAGTACTACACTCCCGCCGACCTCAGGCCCACATGCAAAGGACGTTGTGATCGGCAATGGCGGGCGAACTTAAGCGTTTGTTCAACAAAGCCAAGCAGTTTGCAACAGTAGCATTTGAGAGATTGGTGCTGAATGTACTAACAGCATTCTTGTTAGTTTGCTAATAGAAATCGTGACGGAACGGGGAAGGAGAGAAACAAGGAGTTTGCTATCATGTCGAACGCCAGAAAGCTTCAAAGTAAGTCCTGCCGTTCGGCAGTTTGGGTTGCCTCCCTAGTACTGTACTGGCAGGTTCTTTCGGTATTGCCACGACGCATGCATTGTTTGTCTCACGCCATTGCTATCTACTGAAATTTTGTAGCCGAAATCGATCGGGTAATGAAAAAGGTCGATGAAGGCGTGGAACTCTTTGATGATATCTGGGAAAAAGTCTACTCGGCGGAGCAGCAAAATCAAAAGGAAAAGTACGAAATGGATTTAAAGAAAGAAATCAAGAAACTCCAGAGACTAAGGGATCAAATCAAGACGTGGATTTCGTCAAGTGATGTCAAGGACAAGGAACCTCTGCTAGAGGCGAGACGTTTGATTGAGACGAAAATGGAGCAATTCAAGATTTGCGAGAAGGAAACGAAAACCAAGACGTACTCCAAAGAAGGATTGGCGAGACAAGAACGGCTGGATCCGGCGGAACAAGCCAAGCAAAACACGACCGAGTGGATTGGAGTCGTTGTGGAACGCCTTCAAACGCTGGCGGATGAAGCAGAAGTGGAGATTGAGCGGCTGTCGGCGGGCAAAGGCAAAAAGACAAACAAGCACCTCATTGATGACTTGATTCATTACATTGCCCAGCACAAGCACCATATATCCAAGCTGGAGGGAATCATGCGTCTAGTCAACAATGACGTTTTGGATGTGGATATTGTGGATCCGATCAAGGAAGATTTGGAGTACTACATGGACAGCTTTAAAGATGAAGACTACCAGCAGGCGTATGATGAAGAGTTTTTCTATGAAGCTCTGGGCTTGGACGAACTAGATGTGGTCAATGTCGATCGGGTCACGCAAGCGGCAGCGCCACCATCGGTCAAGAAAAAGGAAGATTCGGACAATCAATCCAATAGTACCAAGGGCAGTACGGGCGATAAAAAGTCCAAAAAGTCAGTCAGCAGTGTCATTCCTTTGACGATTGGACGAGCGAGGGTAACCTCGGGATCCTCCAAAGGCAAGTCCAAAAAGGAAGGCGATGACGAATCGGAAAAGACACCCAAGAAACGGGAGCCGACGCCAACGACGATTCCAGCGGCCCGTCCTGCGCCGCCGGCTCCTCCGGCAGGTGGAGCCAGTATGGCTGCCATTCTCAAGCGCGAAACGGAACAACAAGAGAAGGAGCGACAAAAGGTAAGAACTGGTGGAAATAGGCTCAGTGTTGGTTGGACACGGTGGCAGTATCTTAATCATCCTTGTTGTGTGTCATTCTCTGCAGGCACGTCAAGCAGCGGAACAACTACGACAACAGCAACAGGCGCAAGCGGCTCAGCAATTACTGCAGCAGCAGCAACAACAGCAACAGCTTCGTCAGCAGCAAGAAGCTCAATTGCGCCAGCAACAACAGGAGACCCTTCGTCAACAGCAGCAGCAACAGCAACAATTGCAAGAGGCGGCGGCCAAGCAAAAGGCGTTGCAGCAACAACAGCAACAGGAGGCCTTAAGGCTGCAACAGCAAGCGCAACAAGAGGCTCTTCAGCGCCAACAAGCGCAAGCTCAGCAACAGCAGGCTCAAGCAGAGGGTGCCAAGGCGCAACTACAGTCTCAAGTCAGCAGTGGTTCGTCAGTATCCAATGGTGTGGCTGGTCTCGAGATTCTGTCGGGTTTGGGCGGATTATCCCTGGACGGATCGGGTGTGTCTGGTGGCGCTGTTGCACCGGCCGATGGATTCAACTACTTGTCAGCTTTGAACGAGTCGTTTGCTACCATGCCTAGTGCCGCGGACAATGAACGTTCTCGTCAATACACGCCACAGAATCCCTACCCCACTCCCTCAAGTTACCCGTCCGCGCCGTCGCCCATCTTTGACAATCCCCAAATCTTTGAAAAGCTCGGTACGGATGCGCTCTTTTTCATTTTCTATTACGCACAAGGAACCTATCAACAGTACTTGGCCGCTCGTGAATTGAAGAAGCAATCGTGGCGATTCCACAAAAAGTACATGACGTGGTTCCAGCGGCATGAGGAACCCAAGGTGACTACCGACGAGTATGAACAAGGTACCTATGTATACTTTGATTATGAGACGGGATGGTGCACTCGTATCAAACAAGATTTTCGCTTTGAGTACTCCTTTTTGGAAGATTCCTTGCAATAAATGGATTGATGGAGAAATAACAACGAGAGAAAAAGAGAGATCTGCTATCTGGGGAAATATTGGCGTACGCTGGGAGTATAGTAGTGGGCTAGGTAATCTATAGCTGCAGTAGTAGGTCTGTGTCAACACCACAACTATTGACTCTTACAACTTGCCGTAGCTTATAGCTACGACTTGCCCTGGAGGGCAACTTGTAGTAACTCGTCGGTTGTCGTAAACTTTTCTCGTGGCTGATCTGGATGTCGTTTTCGGCTAGGGCTCATCTCGGCATCATCAATTTGTTTATAGGCGTCCCAATCAACATAAGCAACTCCTCGATCTTTCAGCGCACTCTCCAAAGAAGTTGTCCTTTCGGCTTTGGGCGACGAAGATTCCGCATCGTGCAATATCGTTGCCGCAGTATCCTTGGCATCTGGAATGTTGGTGCCGATAATTCCCGACGGACCACGTTTGAGCCAGCCCACAGTGTACAATCCTCCCAATCCAGCCTCCAAAGAGGCCCCGTCAACTTGTCCATGCGTGTTTTTCAAGGTACCCCTTGCTTCATCAAACCATTTTTCGCTTCCTTCAATAGCAACTCCTTTGTAGCCGATACTTATCAGAGCCTTGGAGAAAAAATGTCAGCTGTGAGGTGATTAACAGCAAAAGTGAATAGTATGACGAAGTTGACGTACCAGTTGTGCATCCAGGGCTTCTTCCTCGCCTGTCCCCTCGGCTCGTTGAGCTCCTACATCTCCCGCCAACTTTGTGCGTTCGCAAATGACTCGACCGAGCCTTGTTGGATCCTCGTCGGAGGCTTCAAACCGCACTGGATTGAGAAGGAACCTCAAGTGCACTTGCCGACGTTTTCCACTCCCCTCTTGAGCTGCTGCATCCACCAATAAACTGTCCATTCTTGTTCGAGGCCGTGATTCTTTCAATTCTTGTAGAGACGCTTCGGTTGCCTTGCCCATTTCCAACTCGTCGCTTCTCACGAAAAAGTCGGCATCGGGCAACTTGGTAAGTTCCCTCAGCTCTTTGATGGTAAAGGCACCTTGCACATGACCTCGTCTGCCAACTATGGAAATGCGCCGTTCCGATGCTTGGTCTGGTGGATCCAGAATCTCCAAGGCACGACTGGCAATATCGGTAGGATCCAATTCCTCCCTCGACTTGGCCAGAATCCGAGCACAATCCAAGGCTACATTTCCATGCCCCACTACTACGATATTACCACCACCTTTTGCCAAAGCTTCCTTGACGATGGAACCGACCCATTCAAAATCAACATGCCCATTATACCATGCCACAAACTCTCGTGCACTCAAAATTCCCTGGAGATTGGATCCTGGCAACTTTAACGCTCGGTCCGATTCACATCCATAGGCCAAGACGACCATATCGTACATTTGTCGAAGTTCTTCCAGGGAAATGTCTTTTCCAACTTGAACATTGCCAAAGAATCGAATATTGTTCGAGTCATTGTCAATCATGGTATCAAATTCGTGTTGGACATTTTTGACTTCGGGGTGGTCGGGAGCAACTCCATTCCGCACCAAGCCATAGGCCGTACAAAGACGATCCAAAATGTCGATTTCAAATTGCTGCGTCTTGGAAGCATTTAGATACTTTGCCGTATAACATCCTGACGGCCCACTTCCCACAATTGCCAATTTCCATGGGCGACGTGTAGGCGACGACGACGATGTGGAAAAGTAGTTGTTGCAAAGATCGGTGGTGGTAGTGGTCCCTTGTATTGCCGCACTGAATGCAGATCGCAACCGGAAAGGTACCCGTGCATTTCGGATCATCGTATATCTCATTGTCGAATGTGTAGTGAGAATGGAGATGAGTTGTTGGCGGAGTGTGGTCCTCAGCTGCGGATTGTGATGTTGACTTCACTCCATGGTCGAAAAAGAGACACGAGATCTTTTTCTCGTGCTGGGGTGATGACGCATGCATGTTTGGATCTTTGACTACGGCGACTAAATGGCTCAGGCGATAAATATACATATACATACCCGAATAAACGTTTGAAACGCTCAAGTTTTTGTGTACCAGAATTCTTGCATCCACATCAACTCCCACAACGTGCAACCGACAATGGCATTTGAATAGATGTTGTGTTTACCACCATGAGCGCAAGGTACCATCATTCGACCACCCTAGACGACATTGCCTATGGGATCTGTTTTGAAGCATTGGATGACATCTACTCTTCCAGAACGTCGTCCTCGAAAAATGCGCCGAGAAGGTCTTCTCAACGAACGCCATCATCATCTTCACGCTACGCCCATAGCACCCCCGAACTGCCCCAAAGGCTGGGCATCACCAAGCAGGGCAAGTACTGCAAAATCTGTATCAAGAAAGGAGATTTTTGTCATTTACATGTCGACCAGAGACACTCGAATTCGTCTTTGAACCGCAGCATAACTACTACTGCCACCAACACCATTCTCGGCATTACTCAAGCGGGACTCGAGTGCAAGCGTTGTATCGCACAGGAAAAGTTTTGTTACCAGCACGAGCACCAGGACCCAGCGCGGTCTCAGGAATCGTATGAACACTTGAGAGAACCCTTTCATTCGGGACTAAAGGAGAGGACGCCACGACTTAAGTTTGGAGTTACCAAAGACGGATCCGACTGCAAGCGTTGTATTATGCAAAGCAAATTCTGCTACCAGCATGTTTCGCAAGATCCCTCGAGTGGTGGTTCGGGACCAAGACAAACAGTATCCGGATCTCACGAACGAAGCAGCAACCGGCGTGTATCGAACGCGCCCATAACGTACGCTCCAGAGACTGTGCCCAGTTCGTCAACCTCGAGGCCATCTGCTCCTAGAACATCGAACACGTCAAGGGACCAACGAAGAGTTTCATCCGGCTCTCTCGAACGAAGCGGCAACCGACGTGTATCGAACACAGTGTACGTTCCAGAGACTGTGCTCAGCACTTCAACATCAACGCCCTCGAGATCATCTGCTACTAGAGTTTCGAACGCGTCCACGGATCAACGAAGAGTATCATCAGGGTCTCTCGAACGACGCAGCAACCGGCTTGTATCGAACACGGCCTTGGCGTATGCTCCAGAGACTGTACATAGCCTGTCGACACCACAGCCATCGAGGTCATCTGCTACTAGAAAATCGTCGTCGTCCATTGCCACTTTAGAAGGTTGCACGTCTCATTCTCCGGCTACCGCTACGAATGACCGGGAACACAAGACGGATTGCGCCATTTGTATGGAAGACATCCATGATCACGAACGCTACAAGAAAGTCAGCTGCTGCAAGAACAGATTTCATCGGTCGTGTCTCAGTCAATGGCTTCAGACGGGTACTACCTGCCCTATGTGTCGTGCAAGAATGCATTAGGACATTCAATTAATCAATCCTGGCTTTGGACCGCTTCTGCGTGTCCAATGTGCCGTGTAAGATTGGATCAGGACGTATATCAACCTTGATCCTACTACCCAAATATCAGAGTCGAATCGCCATGGGACGCAACATCATGGCTTATGGACATTTTGCAAGATAAGTTAGCCTTCAGGTACTATTGACTGTGTAAAGTTTAGCCAATAAACTACTAAGCGAGAGTTCCTCCAAGAAGAAGTACGGTATGTCTAGTAGAGCGCACCAGCGTTTCAGCGGAGCCACTTACTCTTACATAGTTCACAATTAGGCTTACTTTACTTCTTGGGCTTATTGAGAAAGGCGAAAGCCCATACGGAACCACGAATTGTTTCCCAGACCCCGAACATTCCAGACATGATCGCAACTTTCAGGTTGCACATTGAAGGCAGAATCAATCGCCTTGCAGGCAATCTCGACCGACATGTCCTCTTTGACGAGTGCTGGTACTTCGGCTTCCCAAAAGGTCCACGCCCACGAGCGACCCGGTCGCTGCTCACTTCCTTCTTTGAGCTGTGCGCTGGTCCAAGACTTGGCGTCATCCCCAGTCAAATCCACACGGACAATCTTACGACCACCACCGGCCCACGCCCATCCCCGTACCTTCATCATGACGCGGTCACCAGGTTGGGCATTCTTGGCAAAGCTTCCAGCCTCCATGGTCGTGATGCCAGAATACAAGCTAGCTTCGCTCATCGAAGGCATATCCTCAATATGAACTTGGCTCGCATCGGTTACCCCGGGAGGCAAGATTTTGTAGTTTAAACCTCTTTGCCAGGGACCTTCAGCTTCTTCTCGGTGCAATTCAATCTTGTTGACCCATTTGACGTTTCGAATTCCACCATAACCTGGAACAATGACCTAAAGAAAAAGAGTCCAAGTAAGAACGAGAGACTGTCACGTCACACATAGTATCCCAAGGAAAAAATCCTCACTCACCCGAAGTGGATAACCATGGTCGCGAGGAAGGATTTCACCGTTCATTTCATAGGCGATAATGACGTCACCGTAGGGGCTTACGGCCTTCTCAATGGGAATCGATGCCATGAGGCCGTCCAAGGAGTAGAAACGAACGTGGTCCATGCCGTCCTTTTCTTGCGCGTCAATAGCATTTTCTAATCCAGCTTCTTCCAACAGATACGACAACCGTACACCAGTCCATTTGGCCGTTGAAATGGCGCCTTGGCCCCACCCAGTACCAGAAGTCCGTTGGTACTTGTTGAATCCAGATCGTCGGTTGCCGCTACATTGCATCGTCGTAGTGATTGTAGTTTGGGGCATCTTTTTCAAATCCTCCAGAGATAGAGCAAGTTCCTTCTTTCCCAATCCCGTCAAGTCGATAATCAGCTTGTACGTCTTGATTTGTTCGGCCGTCAGGAAAGGTACGGGGTGATGATGACGAATGTAGAAAAGTGAGTTGGGTGTCAAGTAGTTTTCGGTCAAGAGATGGGCCGGCGTTTCGGCATTCATAGACTGTTCCGAGTGAATACGAAGTGCTTTGTGACGGACGGGTTCATTTGCAAATGGATCTTCCGATGTTTCGTACAACTCTTCCATTTGCTCGTCAATACGTTGCTGGTCCTCCTCTGCCAAGCGTCCAATAACCATGTGCTCCATCAGACGAGTCGGCAAGTCGGAAGCAAAGTGTTGCCTGTATGTATGCCAGTATGGTTCAATACTCTAAAGGTGGGATGCAATTTATGAAAAAGCTGAGAAAACAGTTCCGATGTATCGGTGGTCCGCTGGTCAAAGCCACTAAGAAACGTACCGATCCAGCAGCTTGCAAGATCTAGAATCGAACCAGTATGAGACGAGCAAAGGCAAGTAATAATATGAGTTGACAAGTGTTCAATGGCGTAATGAAATTGCTTGGCGCATCGACAAAGACTTCATTTCATCACTCACCTTTTCTGATCCTCCAGGGTGATTGGAGATAAAATCTGTCACATCATAGACAACCCCACCATAGCTCATCCAAATCGGCTTGCCATCGCTACCGTCATTTTCTGCCACTTGATCGGAAGTATATACGGGCTGCTTGTCCATTTCATCCTCGTGATCCTCTCCCGTCGGAAAGGCTTCCTTGGCGACCTGCGACGGCGTAAAATGTGGATGGGCATCGCAGGCCGTCACCGTATCAGCAGCTGCAGAAGTGACGGCCAAGGCGAATCCACCCATAGCCATGGCGGCAAGAATGGAGCTTGTATAAAACTCCTTGTTTTCTGTTGACGGTGTTAAGGTGCTCAGAGAGGCAGCCATGGGAATCGGAACTGACCGAATGACGCGACGACCATGACGGCTGGCGACCAGAGACATGCGTTGGAGGATCATTATGGCAGACAACACTCTTTCCGTAACCCAAGGACTTTAAGGAAGGACCTGAAATGCCGTGCAAGAAGAGTATGAGTAGAGTTAAATCCCAAACCAAATGAGCTTGTTTGTCAATAACTTCAAGATGAAGGAATCGAGGCCTTACCACAAAATGCCGCGTTTCCTACGCCGAAAGATCGAGAAAGATTTTCTCACCACAGTCAGTGTTCGCGCACGTTCGGAGGGGTGTCAAATGTTGGATCGAATGAGTCATCTTTACTATGTTTGCTCGCGTGGGCAATCGTCATTGCGAACGCAGGCCTTTCCGCCGGTCGGACCAAGATAGGTTTGGGCCTCCTCATTTATTGTCGAAGAGCCTTTTAGTTTGGTCAAACAAGTCAAAGACAGAAGAAGCTGCTGCTCGCCTGCCGCTGGCATGCAACGTAGAATTATGTACCGCGAGTGAGGAAAGGCGATTGGCGAAGGAGCGTTTCTACGTCATGAAAAATGAAAGAAAAAGGGCAGGGGGCAACGTCGAAGACCAATGACCGGCAATGCAAAAATGCCTCTTCAAAATGCTCGCACAATTACAATGGCGGGAATTAAAAAAACAGCAATCAGCATGTTGTTGAGACAGGGATGGCGATGAAAAAGATGGTATCGGCCATAATCGAAACCACCGAGTGGTGGTCCAAGATGATAGTTACTCCGACCGCAAACCTTCAAGAAACCGCAGAAACTGCTCTCTTGGAGGGAGGAAAGAGTCCACAATTTTGTCACTTTTTTCATCAATCGACCTCACTTTTTTGCTAGAGGAACACTCTGTGTTGCTCCTTTCTTCATCATCGTCGTGAACTTCATGACAATGGCCGTAGAGACGACAGTCCTACAGCAGTGCCACTGGCTGCTGTTTGTCTCGCAGAAAGTTGGCTATCATGAGTTGTGGAGATGACGCCCTTGGGTCCTCATGGGTAGAACCCCAAAAGCTCTGATGGATAGCATGCTGGGATGTTGTGAAACAATGTCCTGGGATCTCCCCATGGGTGGGATCCTAAAAGCTTCCGTCAGCAGCATGCCAGGATCTCCTCACTCATGTTCTGTCTTTGTTCTTCTCTCTTTCTTTCAATAGATCTGTGGATTGCTCTGGTGGTGGCAGTCCAGGTTGTGTCGATCCTTCCTGGGGTCTCAGTGGGTGGTATCCTAAAAGCTATCGTATCATCCTTCCATGGTTTCGTTTTGTGGCAAGGGGCGGTAGCACGCTGGGAAGGATCGTTCAATTGTTGACAAAGGGGCTTTGATTCAAGGTGAGTTCTTTGTTGCCACGTTGATGTTCTTTTGTTCTCACAAGATTGTCCTCTTTCTATTTTAGCTGTTGCAAGTTTCACTGACCATGACTCCAAAAGCATTTTCATTCATCTCCCTTGTGTGAAAGGTACATTGCCGCCTGGCTATGAAAAATATATGTTAACTTGTGAAGTGACAGCCAAAAGAAGAGGAGTGGGAAGGGGGGCAACCTGCATGGCTTGGGGCACTGGGGGCAAAGCCAGCAGTGATACACCATTGACCCTGGAACCCCCTGTCCCACGTTGGATGCAGCAAGTTGGTGGATGAGTGGATGCTGTGGCATGTTCCAGTCCCAAACATGGTAACACAGACATCCATGACCCCAATGATTGGACTACATCAGAAAAAATTGGCCTCCAAGGGAATGGAAGAGGATTGCTGAGGAATGTTGTCGGATGAGGTTTTGCTTGTGAGGGCTACAATGGAATGGGGAGAAGATTGGCAAGAACGAAGACGTTGGCGCGGCGGTAGAGGCTTCACCTTGCAATCAAAGCTACTTTGATGGCCAGATCTGTTGTTGGAAAGTTGAGTCCTCTCTTTGTTTTGCAGGTGGGTTGTGGTGTGGGTGGAAGTTTGTGTGCATGACTTTGGTGTCTTCATGGTAAGTGCACATCGTATGTTGCTGTTTGATCATATTTTTATATTGCTCTCCCACAGTGCTACTTTTACCCCTGTTCTTTCCTCCTTTTGCAGGCGTCTGGTGTTGTTCTACAACAAAACCAACTTTTTCCAGAGCAATGATCCTGATCCCTGATCTTGACCCCTATTCCAATTCTCCCCGCACACCACAAACAGCCTGATCAATGCAACTGGTTTGTGGTTCCAGTTTTAAAATATCCTCTACTCACATACGTGTCTTGTTGCGGAGAGTTAAGCGTAACCTGTGCTGGTGCGTGGAGGATTGGAATCCGCTGCACACCATCGAGGAGTGAAGTGGATTGCTGTCTCTACTAGGCGGATCTCCCTCCTGTACTACTATGCGGGTCGAGGGAGCTCTCCTCTGGGCGGAGCAGCTGTGGCCTACCCCATCCATATTGAACAGCTTTGACAAAGTGGTGGGGCTCTGTAATTTGTTGTGTGAACAAATTCAGCCAATCGGTTTGATGAATAGATAGATGATAATTCAAGCGCGTTGTCATGGCGTTTTCCCCCTCTAGTAGCGTATACCCACCAGCTACTAGTTGTAAAAATGCGGTCTCTCTACCTAGAGTCATACAGCTTGCCAGATTGCTCTAGTAGCTACCCTTACCTAGTAATGGGTTATCAAAGTTGGCTGAGGAGATGCCATGGGTGCGAAAGGTCTCCTTTGGACCTCCAATCTGCACACCGCCGCCACGGCAATGAAGAGTTCGGATCACGATTTCAGTCGATAACGCCTCCCTCCGACAAAAATGAACCGATCTCGCATCTCGTCGCACGCACCACGACGAGATGGAGGGCGAGGCAAGGACAGCAGACGGAATAGATGCATCCATTTTGGACCTGCCCCCACCCTTCAGATATCGACAAGCCAATGGCCTTTGTTACGACATGATGTTTATGAAATGATAGAGAGATTTAGGCGTATTGAAGGAGTGGATTTGTTATTGTCGGTATCTTGATCGCGTTTGCACAATGAAGCGATCCTTATCGTCCCTTATGGGTCGGTCCACCTTTCGACTTGTCTGGTTCAGGAATCAGTGTCTCTTCCATGATCGACGAGAGATCGACAGGCAAGTGCTTTTTCTTCCCCATTCGGCCAACTACAAGAGGGCTCTGACAACCACAAAGAATCCACAAGGAACCATCCATCGGCAGGTCCCTTTGTCCTCCCCCGACATCTCATCGACACATCAATCATTGCTGCAGCATACAAAGTTTCTTTTGGATCCAGCCAATAAACTGGACGCAACAGATCCAGAACTGTGGGATCATGCCGAACACGTTTTGAACGGGTGGTTGAATCCCAGTAAAGATTACACTACCGAACAAGTCCATCCACTCTACCGAATCGACTGCAGTATAAGAATATTGGATCGTTTGGCAGCGAGTTTACCCAAGAATGAAATGTTGTTTGCGTCGGTGCTACAAACGCAAATTTTACATCAACTCTTGAAAACATGGAGAAATGGCTTGCGGCTGGAGGATGATAATACTGCTAATGAGAAGGAATCGATACGGCGCCTGCGGCGGGTCCTGACTCCATCCTTGCTAGCCCAAAAAATGGACAAGTATCGTTGGGTTTCCCTCCTGCAACCTGATGTTCAATGCTTCAATATGCTACTGCATGCAGCAACCTTTGTTTCATACCGAGAAGGAGTGGTCTTTGCGGATGCCCTTCTGGAACGTCTGATTCAAGTATCTCAAGACAACGAGACGACCCCACTTATGGACGCCATTTCCGTGGCGACTGTCATGCAAGCCTGGGTACGACATGCAAGACCCGATAAAGCCGAGGGGTGGCTAGTTCGGCTAGAATCATGGCAAGACGAATATCCACATCAGTATTTGGGGACATTGAGACCCAATCAAGTCATGTACACAACTGTCCTTTCGGGGTGGGCAAAGGAAGGGAACGCTCAACGCGCTCTGGTCATTTTGAATCGGCAGCTGGAAGACTTTCAACAAGGGAACGAAGATGCAAAACCCGATACCGTAACTTTCAATTGCGCTTTGGAAGCACTTGCTAAATCAAAGGATCACCAATCTCTTGGCATCGCCGACCGGCTCCTAGAACAGATGCAAGAGTTCTCGTCGACATTTGACTGGAACTGCGCTCCCGACGATCATACATGGATGAATCTATTGGCGTGCTATGCCAGGCACAAACCCAGTCGAGCTGAGCGTCTGTGGAAGGATTGGGAAGCGGAAGGTCGAGAACTAACGTTGGTGGCATACAATACCATGCTCCACGGCTACGCCCAGGCGGGGCGAGTGGATACCGCGTTGGAGCTATTGGAAAAACTAGAATCTGCTACCAACGTGATACCAGACGAAACATCGTACAACACGGTTCTGTCTGCCTACTCCAAATCAAAAGCTGACGACGCCCCAGCCCGGGCTGGTGAAATATTGAACCGCATGCGGCAGAAAGGAATCATACCGACTACAGTTTCATATAGCTCTCTATTGCAGTGCTGGGCCAAGTCCAACGATCCAAATGCAGCAGAGCGGGCAGAATCGTTATTGAGAGAAATGAAACAATACCCCGAAAGTCAGCCGAATGTCATTTGCTACAATATTGTACTAAGTGCTTGGGGCAACCAGGCTCGAGTGCCAAAGAATCACAAGGCCCTGGAGGGAGTTCTCCGACTCTTTACCGAACTCGTCGAACAAAACGGCACTACTTCTTTACGACCCACTGATGTCACATTTCGGACTGTCCTTCATGCCATCGCCGGTAGTGCTGCTACTCGAAAGGACGAACTGCTGCACTCGTTATTGCCGATTATGAAACAATACGGTTATCGACCGAGTGGTCAAGATGAACAGCTTTTGCGAAGATTAATGAAAACACCTCAAAGTCAAACGAATAATAATCTGTAGTAGCTGCTCTGAAAGCGTTTTGTCAGAACTACGTAGTTCACGTCACACGGCAGAAGTCGAATCATGGTCCACTTGACCGCAGCACGGAAAACAAACAAACCCACCACAACCGCAGCAGTTTCTTTTACATTCAATTTTTTTTTATTAGTGAACAATTTTCCGACACGCTACTAGGTAGCTAGTAGTTTCTTGCTGTTTTAGGTTCGGTTGGCGGATCGGCGTCTCTGCATACGTTCAAACTTGATGCGGAGACGAGCTTCCTTGATCTTTCTCTTCTTGCGTTCCTGTGAGTTCTCAAAGTAACGCTTGTGACGAAGTTCCATCAAGTGGCCCGACTGGTTGATCTGGCGCTTGAATCGGCGCAAGGCACTCTCAATGGGCTCGCCATCGCCGACATTCACCTTGATCTTAACCGCCAATTCGGTAGAAGGGCGGATGCCTGAAAATAGTAAAGAAAATAGAAGAGTCAAGGAGACACAATGCAGCGGTGAGAGACAGGAGCGAAATCAAGATCAACAGCAATTCATTTCGTTCCATTCCGATCGAACCCCCACTGGGTTACACAGACCTCAGAACCTATTTCGAAAATCCCATGTTCTCGTGATAAACGACTTACCGAACGCAGGGCTGGGCGCAAAGGCATTTGAGGTCAAAGCCACAAGGGCCGCTACTAGAAGAGACAGCAGATAGCTGAACTTGGCCATGGTCAAATCGATGCGATGGTGTATCCGAAAAGAAACAACAACAACAATCACAACCGAGATGGTGATGGGCGTCGTCTTCCTACGCACCCAACAGCAAACGAAGGCACCGCGACGGAGACGGGAGGCTGCGATTGACGCCGCATCTCGTTACCCCAAAAACCACGTACTTGAATGGAATGCGGAATCTGCCTTTGAGTCAGTTGGGAAGAAAACTTTCGATGTTTCTTTAGAATTCCACGTGGACATTCGTGACCCTACTAGTGAATGGCTGGCGGCAGTCCCTCTCCGTCGGCCTTCTCCATATTTGGAAAGTCGAACGAGTCCATTTTCCCGCCATATCGACATGCATCATGCGGGAGCAAAAGCAAGAGATGTGATGCCATGACGCCTCGGCGCCCACCATGGTGATGCGGGATGCCACTTGTGTCACACCTCTCCGACCTCTTGGTAGCTTACACCCGCAAAAGGCCGTGATAGGCTAGAGAAGAGTATTTTCAATCATAATGAGTTGCATTCATCGATTGAACGACTATGGTTTGGTGGCGGAGTCGGTAAAGAAGCAGCAAGCGGCGGCGCCGGGATCTCCGTGGATCCTGGCGACATCTGCGAGAGCCACGGTGTTGACCCGTGAAACGCTGTTGGCGAGCAAGGAGGTCGATGGGCCGCTTTGTAAATACCGCAAAGGATTCTTGGAGCATTTAAAGCCGCGCAATTTTGTAATGAACGTACGTCTATTTTCGGCAGCCTCGGTGGGAGGAAGAAAGAGTATCTTGCCGTGACCATTATTGACTCACTTTGCTTGTTCTGTCCTTTGCAGACTCTTCGTGTGGTGATTCAACAAGGAACTCTGATTATGGCAACCTTCATGTCGGACCAGCTGGAGGGCGAGATGAAGCGCAATCAGTCGGTCCAAGAAGGAAAAATGTCTCAAGCTGAAGCGGATGAGCAAGCCCAAGAATGGGAAAAGGTGCGAATTCCGTTCGTCTTTAGGTGGTAGCGCTATGATGCCGGTAGTTTCTACCATCGCTGAAACCTGAACTTCCATTCTTGAATGGAAGTGTGTGAGGTCAACTTGTACAACCAGAGCGCCTTATCCGCTTGTAGGAAATGAATTGCCCCTTTATGATGGAACGACCGTTAACTCACTCGTTTCTTTCATTGACAATTTCAGGTTGAATGGGAAAAGCGATGGAAGGTCTTCCCGAGCCGGTTCTTGACGGCTTTTTCAAAGTATCATGTCATTACTATCTTCATGAGGACGTACGAACACTTGGCTTCGCTTAAATATGACAAGGTAGTCATGGACAAGTTAACCATGGATCCCTTTCATGCCGCCAAGAAGATCGCGGCGACCGAACAAAAAGACAGTGCCGTTATTGCCAAAGAAATGTTCTATTCGACATTTTGGGCTAACGTGATTGGGTACATGGCCGACTACTCTGTGCATCAAATTATCATTTGCTACGGTTATTACGTCTATGTTCGTCGAAAGCGACAACAAGCGGCGGCGAACAAGAGTGGTGATGAGAATGCCGTGGTATTGGATGGGGCGTTTTGGACATCGCTATTGCGCAAGTCGACGCAGCTCTTTGTGTCTCGTTCGTTTGGTCTGGTGTGCTCGGCGGTGGGTGGAGCCATGGGAACGCTTTGGTGGCCCGGATGGGGAACCATGTTGCTTGCTAACATGGGAGAAGGAGCGGCAGCGGTTGTCATGGATGATGGTCAATCCTCTTCTAGTAATCGGCCAAGTGAAGTATACTAATTCTACACTGTATTCTCTGTCCGCAATTGAGTGCTACTGTTAAGAATAGACACTATTTCCCATGTTCATTGATCGCGAACCATTCTGAATCAGCATTTCTTGCATAAACCATGCTGGAGCGAGCCATTCACCAGCATCACAGCATATGAAACGCTAGCCCCCCCCCCCCCCCCCCACTATCTCAATCTAGAAGGAGTGGACGGCGCCTGCTTGACATGCTAATCCCCCTCAAGCGCTTTTCTTCCACGGCCGCATTTTTCAGGCCAGGAGGGATCGATGGAACCCCCTCGCCTCGAGCTTTACGGTACATGCAATGCAGTCATGATGGTGTTAGCTGGAAGCATTAAGTTGTTTCAGAAACACTGTGTTTGATTGTCAGGAAACATTCATGAATCTTCTTCATGGGCCCTTCCATTTTTAAGAACACCTTGTAGCGACGCGTTGCGTTGAGATTTGAATAATAATGTCACTTCAGGGGGGAAATGATGGTTGAATTTTCAAGTGATGTGAAACCTGATGTCGGTAACTTGATCTTGAGTCTTCTTCACCCGCCATGTGTGTCACCCCTCGTTCATGCCATTTCTGAAAGCAGCATCAGGGGATTGTCACTTTCAGGAAGACAACCAAGCTCTCTTCAACTTTTGTTACCGCATAAATTGCAGCATGCCATAAACGAATACAGTTGTCATTCTAAAAGCGTATAGTACCTGGCAATGCCAGAATTCTTTTCGGCTTCACCTACCGGTAGGAGTGATGATGGTCTTCTTCGTTCTTGCGTGGGGCCACAAAAATGACAACTCCTAGTTCGCCCAACTCTCATGAGCACGCCTGTCCCTCCTCATTCAGGACGACGCCGGCGCTTTGAGCAGATTTGTGTACCGAATTGCTTGGCTTTTCAAGAGTCACGAGCAATGATATATCCCTTCGCATCCAACGGGCATATTCAAAGGTTTCGGTTGGAGCGCGTGCATAGCCAAAAAGGTATTCATGTGGAAGACGATGTCGCGCGTCAATCTACATACAATCGTGTAGAACGCAGATGCCGAGCACGTCCAGCAAACAACGGATCTCCAACTGACACCCGCCTTTTTGCAGTTAAGATTGGTTGGCATCTCCCTGTAAACGCTCTCACGAACGACGCAAGCGCCCTCTCCATGGCTACGACGAAAACACCGTGTTCGTTACTACTTCTATTCCTTCTTCTATCATCCTTATCTCCTTGTTTGCAAGCTGGCCTCTTAGCTTGTCAAAACAGCAGAATAACAATGGCGATGCTTACCATAAAGGCGACTTGTAGTTGTAGTAGTCGAAGGTCAACAAAATCAGCATGGCGGTTGGTGATTCTGGTGTTGTTACTGTCATTTTCAGGAGGAGTCCTTGCCAGTGACGATTACTACGCGGCCGATGACGACGCAAAGAACTACAACTACAATAAGAATTACAACAATAAGAATTACCAAAGCAACAACAATTACAACAACTACTACAACAATGCGAATGGGGACGATGGAGGAAATGCCAACTACAACAACGGCGACGACCAGTACAGCAGCTCCAGCAGCTACAACAATACCAACAGCTCCAGCAGCAGCAGCAGCAGCAGCTCGTACAATAAGAACTCCAACAAGAATTCCGCGAGTAACTACTACGCAACGTATCAAGATGACTGGGCTGCCAATAATGCGGATGTGATCGATGATGATCTCTTTCATTGGAACTCAAATGTGGGCTTTGATGGCATTAGTATCATGCCCGTCTCTTGTGTCAACTAGTAAGTTAACTGGTCGAAGACAATAGTCCATGAGTCTGGGGCCACACTCACCGTTTTGTTTTCTGTGTGTTTCAGCAACAATGGTCACATGATCAAATTTGAATTCTTTGAAAGCGAAGCGAGTTATCAATGCCACTTTGCTCATGTGGGAACCTTTGTTGTGTCGATTGCTCATTACATGCGAGCGTATTTCAATCATCAAGCTTTGGTGTATGGGCAAGACTTTGAATTGCCAGGCGATGTGGGATATTTGAATGTAAGTATTGTGCAAGAGGTGCTTATCTACTACTCGTCGTGACCCATCCATCTAACCCCCACTCTTTGGTGACACGTATAACAGTGTGTCCAAGTTCAGCAGACCGCCGATTCCAACGAACCCTTGTATGCCAAGATTGGATGCATGGAACGGGAAACGTTCACGTCCACAAAACTTGCATTGCATTTGTATACGGATCAAACCTGTTCGACTCCGTACAATGATGGATATTCCAGTCGCCGACATTCTGCCAAGGGGTATGATCTCAAGGGAAATCTCATTTCATCCCATGTTAGCTTTCGACCTCCCTTTTATGCTTGTGAAACCTGCAAACCCGAAGAAATTTCGGAAACTTTTAATAAGCGAGCAGGAACGTGGTACGATGATGATTATATTGCAGAACATGGGGAAGCACGGGACGATGGCGAAGAGGATCGGGAGGACGATAGGGGTGATAACGATGATGGTGCTGGTGACGATGGCGGAAACAAAAACAAGTACTATGACGACTACTATCAAGACGATGGCTACTTGGCGGCAAATGATGACGTCAACAACTATGGCAATCGAAGGCTGGATGCAGAGGCCATGGTACGAGTGGAACCGCCAGTTCAAAAGTTGATTCCCGTCCAAGAGCAATACGAGGTAGGTTGGTTGCCAGTGAACTGGGGATTGTCAGAGAGACAGATTGGCGGGATGCAACCGATATCTCTAACATTCCGTGCTTATTCCATTCCATCAGGCTTTTGAAAAGGAATTCTGGGCGTCGATCCAACTGCAGAAGAAGAGACAGCGAGGTTTATACGAAAACGACTATGACATTGATGATTGGAATATGTGCCAACGAGTCTACAAGTATGGAATGTGGTGTGACGAAGAATGCCGAAGTTTGGATGCATTCCGAACGGATCGATGGTCCAGCGCCGATATGATTCTATTGAGTATCATGTGCACATTTCTTACAGCCATGATGCTTTTGATTGTCGCCAAACGCCTCAAGGCAGCCCAAAAATCACGCATGTACCACCAGGATGACGTACCCATGCCAGGCTTGCCGCCAGTGGCCATGTTGTCGATCTATGTCGTAATCATTACGGCAATCGTCGTCATGGCCAAACTCAAGTTTGTGAATGAAACGCTGGTCTTTGCTGTGGTGACGTGTCTCTTGCTGTTTATTTACATGTTGAAACTGACTTTGTTTGACAATCGAAGACCAGTGCTATTGGCGGCTGCGCGACATGGGGATCTCTTTGACAACCCCATGGACGAGCGCCTCTTTGATTAATTAGAATACTACCAATACAAGTACCATCAGCAGCACAGAATACTAAACATTCATTTATTCTTTTACATTGGTTTGATGGTGTGTTTGTATGTATTTATTAAATTACACTTCGACGATCCGATCCTCTTGTTGCGAAGACCACGTGGTGCCGACAGACGAGGCAGCGTCCTGCTGGGACGAGGTAGGGACCAGTGGTGCTGCAAACAAGAAACAAGAAGGTCTTCTTGCTTTCTGACTCCTCGTTACTATTTCTTGCTGCGAGGGGTTTCTTGGCGGCGGCCGGTAGGAGCGTGGTGATACTACCGTCCAAGAACAGCAGCAACAAGAAGAAGCACAACTGAAAATGAAGCTCAGGATCGCAACCAAAGTAATAATCTTATGGAGCATTGTTCTTTTCGTGTTCCTCGTCATTATTTATGGATTGGTGCTGGTGTTGGTAGTACTAGTACCACCGCCCTAACTAGTCGTAGTAGTAGTAGTAGTAGTAGTAGTAGTAGTACTACTACTACTACTACTGCTTTAATAGTAGTAGTACTACGACTACTTTACTAGTAATCCGCCATCAAGCACAAAAGAGATGAGAAAAGCTCAGAATCGCAACTAAAAATTGTATTATCTGCACGTCTTTCGCATTAAGTAATCGATTGCAAGGCCTCGCAATAACTAGTAGGCTGTTGATAAGTCCAAAATAGATCCCGTCTACCGGTAGTAGACGGGACTACCGGTAGTAGACGGATCTGATTTCTGTCGCCCCCCCCCCCCCCCCCCCAGTTCATCACCTCTGTCGCGGATGCCGCCGCGCTGATCTTTTGGACGACTCCTTCGACCAAGCCTTACATACGTCATCGTTGTTGATTGATGATGATTCGATTCATCATCATTTTTCTCATTGCCACGACGTTCTCATCCATCTTGCGTTGCTGACACCGTTGCTTCGCTGCACAGACAGTCAAAACCTCATGCATTTCCAACCCGCAGATCTTCCTTGTCCCTCAAACTTGTGGTTTCGACCATGCGATTTACAATGACGTTTCTTGTGGTTCTTCGCACCACAGCATTTCAGACCGAACAAAGAGTTGGTGGTAGGGCGGCAGCATCGAGACCGCTGAAAGGTTCCTTCCTGGACGATCTTCCCAAATTCTTTTCATCTATGTCCGGTGGAGGCGAATCATCGAAATATTTCACAGTGGGAATAACTGGCGCCAGTGGCCTCATCGGTACGGCCCTTCAAGATGAGCTTAGCAAGAGAGCAACCCTTAAGGGAAAGCCGATCCGAGTGGTCAAGCTCTCTCGGGGAGACCAAGCCGAGACAAGAGCTCTTGACGACAAACCAGTCACATCTCTAGTTTGGAACCCCATGGCTTCGTCACCTGAAAAAGTCATTGATCCCGCAGCATTAAAAGAGATCGACGCATTGGTGCACCTGTCAGGCGAGAACATTAGTACCGGCCTTTCGGGTCCATTGGCACCACTCGGCATTCGTCCGTGGACGGACGAAAAGAAGAAAGAAATCATTGAGTCTCGAACGAGAACTACAAGTGCATTGGCAAGTGCAATCGTTAACAGCAAGAAAAAGATGGACTTTCTGGTCGCCAGTGGAGTTGGAGCCTATGGTCCAAAGTTCATTGGGTCGGGAGTAGCTGCCGCCGATGAATCCACCGACATTACTAATTCCGAGGGATTCTTAGCGGAAGTCTCGCGACAGTGGGAAGGGGCCTCGGAAGCCGCAAAGGCTGGAGGCAACCGCGTAGTGAATATGAGAAATGGTGTAGTTTTGTCTACAAAGGGTGGTGCCCTGGCCAAATTGTACCCGATCTTCTTCTTGGGTGGCGGCGGAATTGTTGGTTCCGGACAGCAGTATTTCCCGTTTATTTCTGCACGTGATATGGCTCGAGCTATTGTTCATATTATGGAGACTCCCTCTCTGAGTGGCCCAGTGAATATGTGTGCTCCTTCTGGTTGCACCAATGCGGAGTTCACTGCGGCCATGGGCAAAGTTCTCAAACGACCGACCGTCCTCCCGTTTCCGGGTTTTGCCGTCTCCTTGCTCTTCGGCGAGATGGGAGAAGAAGTTCTCTTGGGAGGAACCCGAGCAGAACCAAAGAAGCTATTGGGTAGCGGTTTCAAGTTCAACCACCCAACGGTGGAGGCAGCCGTTCAGAGCGCCGTTGACGAGGACATCTAAGAAAAGATTGATGATGGCGTCGACGGATTTCTACCGGTAGTCATAGATGCAACTAGAGACAACAACTACAAAGTAAACTGTGAGCATAGTTGTAGCTGAAGATCCCTCTTGGGCAAGCCCCTCTAACCCCGTAAGTAGAAGCAGCAAAAGCAATGAGGCAGTGTGCTTTTATAGTACTATAGTGAATAGGAATAGATGCGAAGCAAGCGCAACCAAAGCGGACTTATCCGACCCGAATCTTGTCTCTCACTCTACTATCATGCCTCGAAGCGACAATGAGAAAGCACCTCCGATCTCCGACAACGACTACTCATAGTTGCAATGCTGCCTCCGTTGTCTACCAAGAAAAAGCTGGTCTTCGATCAAAGATGAACCTTTAAGATTTATGGAGTTTATCTGAACCAGAGGAAAAGGATGAAAAGTCAGTGGCGACTGTTGATTTTTGTCGGAAGCACAGTTTTCGCCATGAGAGTTCTCGGGTTTCAAGTCGCTAACCGGAGGTGTCTTTCGACGCCAGCGAGGAGCTTAGGCCGTCACGATTTGATCTGGTCAAGTAGCAATATCTTCATGTTGAGGAATCGTAAAGCAAAGAGACCGAATATGGCTCTTTTCATGAGCACGGAAACTACGCGTACATTGGCTCCAGGATCGCACGTGTCGGAGATGGAGGTCAAGAAGAGTCGGTTTTTGGGTTACGCCAAGCATGCCGAAAACTGGGATGAGGCGTCGGCGTACATCGAACGGGTCAAAGCAGAACATCCTAAGGCACGGCATTGGTGTTATGGTTTCCAGTGTGGAGTCAACCCCGTTTCAGAACGCTGCTCAGACGATGGTGAACCGGCTGGGACTGCTGGTTTGCCGATCTTGGGTGAGAGACAAATGATTATCAGTCTGGGACCATTTTTCTCCGTTTACCAGCATTCCTCATGCTATTGCTCTTCTTATCTTCGTTCCAGGTGCAATCAAAGGTGAAGGGTTGTCTGATGTTGTTTGTGTAGTAGTCCGATACTTTGGTACGGCCGTGATTTGGATCTTGTTTGTGGAGGTTCTTAGAATACCTCCGTGAAATCTTGGAACTCACTGGGACGCTAAACTTCATCTACTATAGGTGGTATCAAACTAGGAGCTGGTGGTCTGATACGAGCGTACGGGGCTGCTGCGAGACAGGTCCTGCGCGAGGCACCAGTCGATGTTCTTATCCCCAAAGCAACCTTTCGAGTTTCGGTCATGTCGGGGAATGTGGGTTCCGTTTACGATTCGGTGGCAAAGGCAGGTGGCTCAACCAGTGGAGAAGAATATGGTGTTGATGGTAGTTTGACTGTGACCATTACCTGTGACTTGGAGGTAGCCCAGCAGCTAAAGGACGGCCTGACAGATTCTACAAGGGGGGCTGCCCGTTTCCCGGACGACGAAGAGGACGAGTAGCAAATCGCTAAGCTTCTCATTGGATCAATATATAGTCGTCCATGGGGGCTCGTGAGCAATGTGAAATCACCAGCTACGCTGCGTTGATGCAAGCAGTCCGAACTGTCAATTCATACGAAAAAAAGGCAACTTTGGTGGCACAACCTCGTCTATGATAATAAGGTTAAGTGGGGGAGGATAGGGTCATAGGCTCTCGATCAAATATGCTCGGTCGAGTGCCGAGGAAAAGAAGCAGGCTTGCGGCAGTACGTGGTGCATTGCGACAGTTATAAGCAACAGCAAAAGCTTATTTCTTGAAGATCATGTCACCGTAGTTGCCATAGAAAAGATCTTGGACGAAGATTCCCATGAAAGCAACCATGGCCAATCGTCCGTTGTTGATCTCCTTGTTTTGGTAGTCAACCCAACCTTCATCGCTATCATCGACCCAGTAGGCAGCTCCAAGGAGATCTCCGGCCTTGTATCCGGGGCGCTCCTTGATCTTTTCCGCCAACCATTCGATGGCACCACATCCAAGAACGAACTGAAGCCATCCGACCGCTGGAAGTTGTTGAGCGGCTTCCAGGGGATTATTGGAAAGCTCGCTGTTGAACGCGGGGTGCACACCGGCAGCGTCCAAGTACCATCCCAAACAGGCCGCCATGGCAACACGTCCGTGCTTCAATTCAGATTCACGGTAGTGAGCCATGGTTTTATCGTCCTTACCCTTGGAGAAACCGAGGGGGTCGAAGAAGCCCACGGGGGCCGTGAGTCCGACAACGGTCTCGTCCTTCCATGCCGACAGAGAAGTGGTGCGGGCCTGTTGTTGAGCAGGGGCAAAGGCAGCGCTAAAGTACGAAGTGCCAACAGGACAGGAAAGTTGTGAGATACAAAGTCCATGAAACAGCCGAGTGAAAGGGTTGTGTTCTGCAGAAAAGAATGAATTTTACAATGACTTTGCCTATGAAATCCAGTCCACATGCAAGTTCAATCACGAAAACACCAATCAGGGACCCTTTCGGCTTTCATCAAATTTCTCGCTGCAATTCTCCATAACATGAGACTACAGATTTAGACTAACTTACGCAGAGCCGAAGAGAGCGAACACGGTTGCGAGCTTCATGGTCAACGAGTCTTTCGTATGAAAAAGGATGATGGGAAAGAAGAGCGGGCTTCAACAGCTGTTGGTCCGTCTCGCTCGCCTCCTCTCTTTTTCACATGGCCATCGATCGATCGCAAGTTGAAAGTTGTTGACCGCGATCTTTCCGGTTGGCCAACGTCACAGTTGCCATAACGCGAGCTCTTCTTACTTTGCTGGCGAGCTCCCACCCGATCCGTGACTGGGGGATCGGATGACCGTCAAACCCGAATGGACGAACGATGGCAGACCGCGATGAATAAAAGGGGAAGCCCCGAAATCACCCAAGATCCCACAAAATCCGCATCGATTTCAAAACCAAAGATTTTCTGTGGGCGCGAAACTCACCACACAAAATGCGATCTCCGGTCTTCCACAAATTGTAACCTAACACAACGATAACCACCATCGACCATCAACCCCACGCTACTCTCTAGCAGCGAGCTAATAGAGGGGAGTGACCATGGACGAAATCGACTCTCAAGTTTCGGCGGCAGTTGGTGGCGATTCTTCAGTGTCGACGCAGAGCGTTCTTCTGTTCTACAAGTTCCACCCGTTGTCAAAGGAACGGGAGGTTGTGGAGCTTTACCGAGCGGCCCTGAACAAGTTGTGCCAAAGCCTAGGATTGCAAGGGCGGATATTGGTGGGCTGTAATGAACATCAATCTGAGGGAATTAATGGTACTTTGTCGGGAGGCCCGTCTGCCACCGAAAGCTTTGTTCGGGCGTTGACTCGACAGACGAAGGATCAGGCAGAAGAAGCAAAGCATCAAGAAGTTATTTTCAAATTTTGGAAGGACTGTGACAAGTTTTATGCAAAAGCGGCTTGCCAACCATTGGTCATGGATCCATCAGATTTCAAATGGAGTACCTGCTCGGAATCGCAATTGTTCCCAGACCTAAACATCAAAATTGTAAAGGAACTCATTGGGACTGGCGGTGTTCTGGCGCCAATTTCTTTGGACGAGGTCCATAAGGGGTATCTGACACCTTCGGAATGGCATGAACGGATAGCACAACTTCAAAGGGACGGACAATCCAAGGAAGATACCGTGCTCATTGATTGCCGAAATACTAAAGAGTGGCAGATTGGTCATTTTCCCGGTGCCCCGGACCCATCAACCACAACATTCAATCAGTTTCCGCACTGGGTCGAGCAACACTCGCAGGCATTAGCAAACAAGAAGGTTTTGATGTATTGTACTGGTACGTACAAGTGGGTGTTGGTCTATGCTCGGCTATCCTTCTCCTAGTTCCCTAAATCAATCCATATCCCAGGTGGCATTCGATGTGAAAAGGCATCTGCTTTTATTCGAAACAAAATTCCGTCGGTTATAGAAGTGTGCCACTTGAAAGGAGGAATCCACAAGTATCTTGATCAATATGGTTCGTCGGAGGATTGTCTTTGGAAAGGAAAGAACTTTGTCTTTGATGGACGGGGCGCGCAAGCAGCTGGGCACGGCAAAGGAGACTCCACCGACACCAGTGATATTGTGGGACATTGTTTGTACTGCACCAAACCCTATGATGTATTCGAACCTGGATGCGTATGTACGGTTTGTCGTGAGCCCACACTCGTCTGTCCGGAGTGCCGGGAGGGTTTACGCGAGTTCCACTGTCACAATCATTCTCATTTACGCAACTGCTATTTCACGGACCTTTCACCGTACTCGGTGTCCGAGCTACAAGGGCAACTGAAGCGTTTGAACGAATCGCTTGCGGATATAGCTGTTGGGAAGAAGTTCCGACAAAAGCGAAAGACTTTGATGAAACAATGTGAAAAGGTGGTGGAACGCTTGGCGTTGCTGCACGATAGCGACGGAACAGGGAATGCCACTATGACAGAGGAAGCAAAACGCAAGTGTCGAAATTGTGGAGAAACTGGTTGTTCAGGGAATTGCTGGGGATTTTATGGTCTTAATCGCAAGCGAGTTCTGGATGAGATGCAGCGACATTCACGCGGATCTGACCAGCAGCAACGGTTTGGCAAGAATCGCAAGGCGGATGGACCCAACTCTTACAACAATCCTCATCTACAAGAAAAGAAGGCAACAGAACGGCAGAGTACTATCGACGAGTTCATCCAGCTCCAGCTCGCTTCGACGCCGAGCACATGCCGCAACGAGGAAACTGGCATCCGGATACCTACCGCATGTACGCGAATCCTTCAGTCCAATGTCAAAGGCAAGTGGTGCGGCAAGTCGCTCCTTGCAGTTCTTCAAAATGAATTTGCGGATTTGGTCAATACCGAAACACTGACGAGTATTCTGAAGCGCGGACTGTTGCGAGTCAACAACCAAGTTGTTGCTTCGTTGGAAGAGGCCGAGACGATCATTTTGAAGAATATGGATGTGATTGGCCGAATCACTCACTGGCACGAACCACCAATACATATTCCTGACGTGACAATCGATATCCAAAAGATTCGACTGCCTGATGATGTACAACGGGAATTCGGCTTTGAGGACGACGCGACTCTGTACGTGTGCAACAAGCCCTCAACCGTGCCGGTGCATCCGGCTGGACCGTATTTGTCAAACTCTTTGACCATGATGGTCGAAGCGCAAGAGAGCTTGACGCCCAAATCGTTGATTCCATGCCATCGGATTGATCGAGTGACCAGTGGTCTGACTATATGTTGCACGAATACCAAAGTGGCTAGACTTGTGCAATCAAGAATCGAGAGCGGATGCGTCAAGAAGCAGTATTTGGCCAAGGTGCGTGGACGTTTTCCCAGCGCCAAGGAGCATGTTACAGTTGAATCGTCCGATATCAGCAAATGGAACTGGACACCAGATGAGTACGGAGATTCTATCGAAGTGAAGGCGCCAATTGAGACTGTCGATCCAGGAAACGGGATTCGAAGAATTACTCCCGACGGAAAACCAGCTTCGAGCCTCTTTCGGTTCATCTCATATGACGACGCCTCCGACACCTCGATGGTACTCTGCTCCCCGCTGACCGGGCGCAGTCACCAACTTCGACTCCATCTCGAATGGCTTGGACACTCGGTTGTAAACGATGTATTGTACGGTGGCTCTATAGATCCCACCTTGGACCTTTCTGCCGGCCTGTCAGAGGCCAAGCGTCGACGACAAGCTGCATTAGACGGAGGAGGTGAAAGCTTGCTCCGTCCAAGCACCATGGCAGAGGAAGACGTCAAGGCCGCCATGGAAATCTGCGCTTTCTGCAGTGTTGGACCCGAAGCAGCCTTTTCTTCTGCTCAGCTGCTGCAAGGTGGGCACCTGATTTGTCTCCACGCCTTTCGGTATCGAATCCCGTTTCACCCGAAAAAGAAAGGTTCGAGCGAAAGCGAAGAACTCCTGGGCGAGGTTGATCTAAAGGTCGGCTTGCCCGCCTGGGCCTTTGGAACTGACAGACTTTTGGAATTACCATAGGCGTGTTGTACCTCACTGCATTGAAGTTAGAATGCCAAGTACTTCTACTCTAGTTCAACGTTTGTATGTCGAGCATTGCAGACGAGAGTCGAGACCTTTTCGACTGTGTACAACCATCCATGTCCGCCTTGGTTGCAGCGTCCGCAAAACGCATGCTGTAGCTAGACTAGTGATAACCGAAGAAGATCACAGCCCGAGTATATGCCATGACTTGGACTAATGGTTTGAAACGGTCCCGACACCATAGACTACACAAGAAGGCACGCACATGAAGGCACGCACATCTAGACAACCATAGTATTCGATCGAATTTCTTTACTAGTGTTTGCTGCTCTTACAATCGGCCGCCTGATCCAGCAAGTCCCTCCTCCTTCGGGGCCTCCACCGGCTTGCCAACATCACCCACGGGAGTTTCGTCAGCATTGTGCCACTCCATAAGCTCCGTAACATCGAATTTGGGCTTCTTCAAAACCTTGACCTTGCGGATGAAACAGTCCTTGATGGGGAAGATGCTGGAGGCTTGCTTGGCAATGGTGTCACCAATGGGGGACTTGATCAATTCCTTGACCAAGGCCTTCAAGTCTCCTTTGGTACCAAGTTCCGTCATAAATGTCGTCATCTTGGCTCGGATCGCTCGAATTTGTGCAGATTTGGCGTAGCAAGTAGCCTTGATTTGGTTGTCTTGCGGGCGAGTGAAAGCAATGCAGAACAATCGGACAATGTATCCGTCCGTAGTGCGGCAGTCCACATTGGCTTCAATGATAGATTGCTTCTTTCGGATAAGCGAGCAAAGCTTGTCCCGGGTCATGTCCATTCCGTGAAAGTTCAAAAGGCAGTTGTATCCTTGAACGTCCTCGATACAAAGCTTAATCTTGCGGTACGCCAGGGCCTCATTCTTGTTGAGATCGGCTAGCGATACTTCAAACACACGCCCCTTCAAGTATTCCGAGGCAATTTTGGTTCCTTGCGTCTTAGTGATCAAGGTCTTACCACAGTCCTTAACAGCAAAGATCGAAGGAGCGATGAGCTTGTACCATTCCTTCTTCGTGAAGGGGTCGACAGCCTTTTTACGGCTACCCTTTTTGGATTTCGTA
This sequence comes from Nitzschia sp. DOCU1, assembly GCA_951394045.1. Classification (NCBI taxonomy): domain Eukaryota; phylum Bacillariophyta; class Bacillariophyceae; order Bacillariales; family Bacillariaceae; genus Nitzschia; species Nitzschia sp. DOCU1. The sequence continues at coordinate 580,200 of OX595988.1, read as the reverse complement.
AGTCTCTTGTTCTTGCCCTTAAAAACGAAAACAAAGCAACAACATGCGTGAGAAGAGGAGTCACATGAATTAAAGTAGAAGGTCGGGCATCGTGCATTCACAAAATGGGCATGGACCGGCTAGGTAATAGGCAACTTCCACGGACAGCAACGATCGATAGTTCATGCCGTTCCAGTTTGTCACCACAAAACCTAATATCGCCCATCCAGACTGCCCATTTCGTATCTGCACCATCCCTCCTTCTACTACTACAAATATATTGCTGTTTTTAACTCACGATCGCCATCTTGAAAGTTTCTTTTTGGTGATGCTACAAGGGACAGAACCGACACGGGTTGCTTCACACAAGTGGTATCGACGATGGTGATAGCCCGCAAAGCTCGAGAGCGATGGAAGCTGCCGCACACAATTGCATGCATGGCGGGGGCAAAAAGCAAGTAGCGGCGGTAAGTGGGAGCTGCGTGAGCTGCAGTACATTTTCCACGGCACCTTTCAAGTAAGCGGCAACAGGTATTTGGACCGTCCATTTTTCGAGACTAAAGAAGCTCATTTGAGTGTGGTCTAATGGATCGAATGAACCGTCTGGTCTCTCCCGTCAGAGTCGTTCTGCGATCTTTTTCGCTCTCGCCGCCCATCGTCTCTCTCGATGACGATGGTGCTGTCTCTGCATCACATAAATTGCTCTCTACTACGATACTTTTTATTCTTCGCCGTATGGCAACACAGCAGCTACCTTCGCCCACTGTATAGAAACGGCGTCCATCATCACTCAAACAAGCAAATTGTATCATGGCATCGTCTCTGGCGAGAGGTGTCCTGTCGCGGCAACTACAACGACGTTTGCCACTGGCCGTCTCATCTTCGGTTGCCGATAGCCCGCTATTTCTATCCCCCCACACGGTGCATCCTGCTATGGCTACCACCAGTCCTTTCACAGTGGACAGATCATCGCTCTTTCGTCGATATTTTTCATCTAATGTCAAGGATCCAAACTCCCCACAAACCACAAGCGACCTTTCCACAGCATCCTCCCAGTCTCCCGTCCCGGATTACAATGTGGAAGATATCATGAGCACCTTTGCCGATACTTCGTATTTCGATCCTATCGAACGACCCGATTATTCTCACATGACCAATGAAGAACTCAAAGACACTTCCACAATTCCTGGTTGGGAACTCATTCACTGTCCCCCCAAAGACAAGGAAAGTATTCCACGAGGAGCCTTGGTAGGCCGAGTGGTCAGCACCAAAATGAACAAGACTGTCAACGTGGAAGTAGATCGGTACAAGATTCATGGCAAATATCGCAAGCGAATGAGATATACTAAAAAGTTCATGGCGCATGATGAAATGGAAGTGGCTCATATGGGCGATTTGGTCATGATTGCTCCCTGTCAACGAATTAGCAAACATAAGCATTTCATGTTGCGAGAAATCATTCGGCCCAAGGGACAACTATAACAGTTTACAAAACAAATATAATTTGTAAGTTCAAATGGAGATAAAACCATCACAGACAGTCGAGCAACGCCTTGTAGCAAAGTTTGCATCTTGAATCTGCAAAACCCATTTCTACGAGTACTTAGTAGACGACTCTACCGATGAGCATCAGCTCTCCCAGAAACTATTGTAGCCTCCTTAGCTATTAGGTTGCTGGTGTACGACCGGCGTTCTAGCCAGCCTTGCCCTACTGTTTGGTAGTATTCTAGTAGTAGCGCCCATAAGTGGAACAGAAGTGATCGCAACGGAGGACCATTGGCGACAGAGCGTCGATCTGCCATCTCAATCCAAGCGACTGCAATATACACAAGGAACGTAAGCAGTATGTATCTATATCATTCATTACTGTAACAGCCTAGGCAGCAACAGGGGTTCCTGCCATCTTTGCAACTTCGGCGGCAAAGTCGTCCACCTTCTTCTCAATACCCTCTCCCACAGCAATTCGTTTGAACCCAATCATCTTGGCACCATTGGCAGCCAAGTATTGACCAACGGTCTTGTCTCCGTCCTTGACAAAGTTTTGGCTAACAAGACAAATCTCTTCCAAGTACTTGCGGATACGGCCTTCCACCATCTTCTCCACAATCGCCGGCGGCTTACCGGATTCCAAGGCTTGCGCGCTCAAGATCTCCTTTTCCTTCTCCAAAACGTCTTGTGGGACTTGATCGGCAGTAGCGTAGGGAGGATTCATAGCGGCAACGTGCATGGCAACGTCCATGGCGACGCTTTCATCTCCACCTTCCAACTCCACCAATACACCAATGCGGTTCATGTGCACGTAGCATCCAACGGTCTTGCCATCACCACCACCGGACGCCATTCGTCGGACTTGGATATTTTCTCCAATCTTGGCAACCATGGCCTGTCGTGCTTCTTCCAACGTTTCTCCATCCACCTGTTGAGCCATCAACGCCTCAATATTTTCACCGTCAACATTGATGGCGGCTGAGGCAACCTTTTCGCAGTACGCCAAAAAGCTGCTGTCCTTACCAACAAAGTCCGTCTCGCAGTTGACCTCGACCATGACAGCCTTGCCTCCTACCGTGGAGACAGCAATCTTTCCTTCGGCGGCCACACGGCTGGCCTTCTTGTCAGCCTTGGCAAGACCCTTTGTTCGAAGGTACTCGGCGGCGGCCTCTTGGTCTCCATTGCACTCAAGAAGAGCCTTCTTGCAATCCATCATACCAGCGCCAGTGTCGTCACGAAGTTGCTTGATCGTTTTGGGGGTAACTTCGCCAGCACCGCCCGCAGGTGCAGGAGCCGCTGCAGCGGGCGCAGGAGCTTCCGCAGCAGGTTTGGCAGCGGCAGGAGCTGCGGCAGCAGGAGCCGCTGCTGTGGGTTTCTTGGCCTTCTTTGCGGCAACGGCGGCGGCAGCACGGGCTGTTATTGTTCAAGAAAGAACAATGAGTATTTTTTACTGTGAGGGAAAATCTGTCTTCAGCAAATCTCTGTCGAAAACTACAAACTTACCCTTGTTTTCCTCCTTCTTCTTATCTCTGGCAGCCTTTTCAGAAGCAACCTTCGCCGCATAAGCCGCGTTTTGGGCATTCCTTTCGGCTTTGCGTGCTGCTCCCGCAACAATTTCGGCAGCCGCTCGCTCGTCCTGAGTCGGCCTTTAATTTTTCATTACAAGAGAGAAAATGGTTAGGATTACTTCCGTGGCAAGCAAGTATTTTGTCTTTCTGACCCGCAGTCCAAACAAATCAGGACTTACGGTACTCCAAATGTCGCAGGGACCTCCACACCCAACTTGGTGGCTTGGTTACGGACTTTTCGAAGCATGGCCTTTCGAAGCTTCCAGTTGGATTTTTCAATCACGGAAGCAGTCTCAGGGGAAAGAAGCTGAGTTTGGACGGCCTCCTTGGAGCTCAAGCTACCAACATTTTTGAGGACGTCGTTTAGCTTCTGTCGTCGGCCCGTGTCAGCCTTGCCAATACGCATAGTCATACCACCCTGTCGGGAGGCTTGGGACGATACGCCAAAGGCATTTCCATTAACCTGCGAAGCCGGTCCGAAAGCCTCTGCCGAGGCCAAAAAGCATGCAAGAGCCAACGAGCTAACGATCTTCATTGTTGCTAAGGTTTGGGTCGGATATGAGGCGAATTGTGCAGTGACAAAGAATAGAGGCGATGAGTTTCACACCACGAAATTCTTTTGACGATGATCATTCCAACGACCGATCGATCGCACGAAAAAGTGATGTGTCGAGAATGACGCTGGAGTGTGGTTCCACATGGAGCGACGACTGACGTATTCAGATTTCATTCCCAATGTTGTACCTACTTATGTTAGATAACTACGAGGAGAGTGTTGGTTTTGACTTCTTCGAATAAGACCGTCATATCATATTGCCCCGCAACATATCATACATACCACGCGCATTGCCAAGTCGTGCGTTGCTCTTTCCGCGTTTTTGTTGGCGGCAGAGTTCGAAGAAAATCACAACTCGACCATGGCGGAGCTACAGCAGCTACATTGCACATCGGAACGTCCCCCTCCTCCACGCTGGTATTAGCGCCTAGAGAGCATAACCCCACCCTTGCTCTGGAAGAGATTTGGAACATGCCACATTTCTCTCATCCCTGCATTTCCCAGTCGCCCGTGCAGAACGCATTTCCATTCATTGAGTGGAACGCACCCATCGCCTTATCCAGGCCAGAACAAGCGTTGTTGCAATCGGCGGAAGAAAACCCCTTGGAGTACACTTTGGCCGAATTCGGGGACACCTTTGCATATGCGCGACTATTGTTAAAAGTTCTTGATCAAGTGACAGGGCCGTCGAATCCTGGCCGGGTATCAGAGCTTCCACTGGACGTGGCTGCAGGCCAAGGATTGGATGACGAAGAAGCATTGCAGTATCTAGCAGACGACAAGACGGGAGTTGTTACGCACTACTTGATCAGCAAACTATATGAAATGATGGGGCTCTTGACTGAACGACCGTCACACTCTCCTGTTCAGATTTCTACGATTTTCTATCAACATAACAAGCTACTAGAGGATTGGCGGCCGTTGCTTCGGCTACTTTACCGACCCGGAGATCCATACAGTCAAAGAGGAGCAGCACTGTGTCTGATGTACATTTTACAAGCGGGTTGTCGTGATGACAGATACGAAAAGATTCCAATGGTAGAAGAAACTCTACAGAGCTTGGTGTCTTGGTTAACTTCTCGGCTGCAGTCGTCCCACGCAACATCCCTGGGGGTGGTGACTCCGACGCTATTGGTGCTGGGGACGTGTCGGACAGCACGTATAGTCTTTGATAATGCTGGTGGTATCGGATATCTAGCACGACATCTACGACCCAAGACAGGGACGTTGACAGCCAAGCGGTTGTTCGGTCAACCGTCGCCCCAGGCAAAACTTCGTCGGCCGAGCAGTAATATCTCGAATGGCGGTAGCAACCACTCTACGAATGGATTTTCCAACGGGTCCATAACACCCCCTCGAAAATATTCCGGTTCCAGTCTCTATGGCCAAGTTTCCGTACAACAATTGTACGAATTGTGTTTTTGTCTCTGGACCATGACATATGAATGCGGGGACAGCGAGGATGTTAGGCATCATTTTGCTCGAGACGGAGCGATACCCGCATTGGCAGATCTGGTGGCAGCAGCTCCAAGGGAAAAGGTTGTCCGATTGGCTCTGGCAAGCTTGCGTTCCTTGGCACAAGTCGACTCGAAACTGTTTGTTCCTGAAATGATTGCATGTCGTTTGTTGAAATCCGTCAACCTGCTACGAGAGCAAAAACAATGGTCGGATCCTGATATTTTGGAAGGTACGTGTTGAATTTTCTGAGAGAATGGTACTGGGGTCATGCGTCTCAACATGTCTCGTTCTCTACAGATTTGCAAATTCTCCATCGAATCTTGAATGATAAGTACCAAGAATTGACGAAATGGGAAGTCTACCAAGCCGAACTAGAATCTGGCAATTTGAAATGGGGTATTCTGCATACGGAACAGTTTTTCAAATCCAATGCTCGCAAAATGGAAGGCACCAATGGTGATTTTTGTCACGTGAACCGTTTGCTTCAATTAATAGCCAAACGTGAGGACGAGGAGACCGTAGCGATTGCCTGTTACGATTTGGGTGAGTTTATTCGACAGTACCCCAATGGCAAAGCCATTGCGAAACGTTTGGGAACCAAGGAAGTGGTAATGCCGCTCCTCCACGAGCATGAAAGTGAGGAAGTTCAAAGGCAAGCGCTCCAGTGCATTTCCAAGTTGCTAGTCAACAACTGGCAGGCCGTCGTTGGAAGTACAAATACTAGTAGCTAATACTAGTAGCAGGTGCAGTGTGCGCTGCTGCTGAATGCTTGCTGATAGAATGGAACTCTACCCCGTAGCCTATCCTATTATTATTGCCAAGAGATAGATGGATTCCGCGATCGAACGAGTCAGTTTTCCCCGTCTGTCGTCGATCGTCATCTCCTTCGAATCTCACCTTTTCGCCCATCACACACACACAAACACAACTGCTTTTCGAATCCATCGTCATCATCAAGATGACTTGCCAAGACAGATCCTAATCAGCATATCATGACTCCTCCTGCTTCTCATGGTCAAGAACGTGCAAAAAGTAGTGGAAAACGCCCCCGTCATTTTCGTCCCACCTGGAACGATCAACCGGCCTTTGCGGATGCCTCAGCTTCCATTTCGGCATCGTCCTTTGGTGCTCGTCGTTTGATTGAATTGGAGCATCTGCGTGAAGCTGTTGCCTCTACTAAAAGATTACAGGACGAACACGTTGCCTTGTTAAGTGGTGGAGGTCAAACCTCGTCACGACATTTACGACGACGAACCACCTCCCATCAATCGCGACGTCATCGACATCGATTTCCCCATGACGCCGTTGAGAAATCTTCTGGCACTGCTACTCGCAAATCGAAACGATCTTCATTGAGTACCTTACGGCAAGGTCACTATGCATGGCAAGATCAACCCAGCGACACGGCACAACAACAACAACAACAAGAACCACATTGGATGGAGACTCATGTATGGCATGCCAAACGATTTCACATGGAATCGTTGTGGGGCTGGCGGGTTCCCTTGGTGCATACCAATCGTGGCGGCCGTGCTATTTTACGATTGTCGTCACAGCAACGTCGCGATGGTCAAGGTCTTCTTACTCCGGATGCCCATCATGTGACACTCCAAGATCTGACCTACTGTCGGCAACCTTTGCCACTCCGTATAGAATGTCTGAACGGCAATCTCCAAGCCTTGATTCAATCCACGACCCGTATATTGCCCGACTGGAATAACGCAACGAATCATCCTACTATTATGGCAATGCTTGCTACTGCTAGTAGTAGAAAACTGCCACAGTCCAAATGTTGTTGTTTCATGGGCGAAGGGATGCTTCATGCCGTCGATCAGTTCCCACGGGGTGCCATTGGTCCCGTTTGGTGGCAAGTCACCAAGGAGGAGAATTCATCCACACAATGGCGGGTCGACTTGAGAGCTCATCCATCGATTCGTTCTGCGGCAATGAAATGCCTAGAGGAATTGCTGGAATGTACAACCACCATTCAGCGTGCTACAAACAATGGAATCGAGCAAGAGACTGCGGATGCTGCCAACCTGCAATGTTGCTTTCGAATTTGTGGACAGAATGCTACTACGATTCTACAAACGGTTCTCAAACCTCGTTCTGAAGCCGACCGTATGGACAAGGAGTGGAATTGGGAAGATATCGTAGCACTGACAACCATCTCGTCTACTGCTACAAGTAGTAATAAAGTGCCGCCGTCAAGCCCTTTCAGCACAGATTCCTTGTTGCATGGATCCGTCGTGCGCGTGTTGTTGCACACTCAAGGAAAAGACGAAATGGTCAACGGCTCGGAGTCGTCGTCGTCTTTAGTACCTGCCCTGTTGGTCCGACAACTTCCCCGCCCTTTGACATGCGATGCCAATCGGGCCATGTCGGGTTGGGATTTGTATTGTCCTGCCAAACATGCGGTCGCTATTTGGATGGCGCTAGCATGGAACAGTGTCGTGATTGGAATGGTGGAACAAGCACATTTACAACTAGAATGTGAACCGCCGATACCCATTTTTCCTCGGGATTACATGGATACATTGCAGTCTAGAAAGTATTGGGCGGCAAACAACAAAGAGGATGATGACAACGATCATGGATCATGGAATTTGATTCGGAGACTTTACGAGGGTGGTTGGGGACGTTTGCCTATTCGAAAGCAAAACGTATATTTGCGTACTGTTTCTTGGAATTCTTTAGTGGAAAGCTCCGTCGAAGAGAGCAAGGATGAGGAGTCTGCTCAAGTCCGAGGAGCGAATTTTACATGGGACATGGTGGTCGTCAGGGGTGCGTTTGGCCAGCCGTTCGTGGCCGCGTTGGTAGGCTGTGGAAGAATGGTAGAGCAAGAAAACAAAACCAAAGAAAGTGCCTCCAATCGACGAAAACGCCGGCGCTCAACGCACCCATTCTCAGTCAAACGGGCTCAACCACTCAGTCAAGAGGAGTTGGCCATGTGGCAACAGATGGTCAAGAATCTACGAGATAATTTGTCCCTCCCGGCAGTGCTTCAAACCCATATCCGATGTGTAGGTAGTGGTACAATTCATCCCGGAGATGAAATTTTGGTTGGAGATAATTGCGTCGGATTCGCTACCGCCGGGAGCTTTTCACCGGCTAGGGGAGTGTGTCATGGCTTGGCGGTGGTGGGCGCCAGTCGAATCTTGGAAGCGCTAGTCTCGTCGAAAGGTGCTGGGCTTGGGCGTGTTGTACGGCTGATCGATGGTAAATCAGAGATGCAGCTGGCAGGGTCTATCCGAACCGGGCCTGGAAGAGGCAGCTTTGAAATCACAATATCCTTAATACTGCAGGGTTGCTAGTACGCAAAGTTTTAAGTACTTCCATCAGCTTCGATGCAATAACGTCCAACTCTAGTAAAGTTACGACGTGGTACTCGCAGCTAACGAAATCGCGAGTGACGAAAAGGGTTCTGTCGACTTTACGGAGGCGTCGTTTGATTTCAAGGAAGAAGCAATCGACCCTGCCATATCCACACGAGCAAGCAATTCACTTGATGGAGTATCACCCGGTGAGCTCTCTACTGTGCTGCGCTCTGTTTTCTTCTTTTCGAGCCATCTGGAAATGGAACTTCTTGTAGTGGGTGCCACGGCTTGTTCTTGGCCAAAGTTGCTGTCGAGGAATCTCGATTCGTTTGATTCGTCAATTTCTTCGTCCTCGGCAACTGGAGGTAGTGAGGGCTCGCGAACACGAGACGAATCTCTTTCCATTGAATTCTCTCGGCTGTAGGTGGAAGGGAAGAAGGAGCTGTCGACGGCGGGCATCATTTCCAAACGGTCAAGGCCTGCTTCCCGAATGTATCTCGAAGCATCGATCCCTGCCTCGTGAAGAATTTGCTCGAGGTTGCGAACTTTTGCTTTGATATCCGACAGAACGGCAGCACTGTCTGTATTCGAATTGCTGTCAGCGCCGCTGGGCTTGGTGTCCTTTTTCCTAGAAGCAGTTGGGTTCGTGAGCCAATTGATGACTTTCGGAAGAAAGAGTAGTAGTAGGACAGACATGGAGACCACAAAGGCCATACTCGAATTGACAAAAAACCGCGCGGTGGGGTTGTCTTGCACCAGAAAGCTGAGAGGCAGACCGACGAGGACAACTTGAAGCATGGATGCCATGATAAGCCCAATATAACTGCTCTCGCCGTATTCTGTGTCGATTTTGCGGGCCTTCCATGCTTCTATGTTGGCGCCAAGAAGCGCCGCTCCATTCAAAGCCCCCAGGAACGCCAAGATGATTTTCCATGCTACCGTATCCGTGTCTGCCGAACATGTACCGTAAGATTCAGTCGGACTGACCCATACGCGCTCCCAGTAGAGCGGGTCGACAAATGTCCAAACGAGGAGGAGGATTAAGTTGGCAGTGAATAAAATAGCAAAGGGCATCATTACGTCTCTTTCCGAAACTTGAACGGATCGAAAGTTCATGACATTGCGAATCACAAGGTTTACTCTTCGGATTTTGCCATACAAGGCCGCAAAGAGGATGGACCAACCCAAAGCCCCAAGCCATGGAACTGCCATGCATGCCTTGTTGCAAGCTTCTATTGTGTAGTGGCCGTCATCAATCGTCATAGGAATAATACTTGCACCGAACACAAAGACACCCACCGAGATCAAAATGAGGAAGAAAGGCTGCGAAGCTCTTACAACAGGGGAGGTTCGATTGCGATAGGTCCAGATTCCACATGCCACGGCAGACAGAAGCGTGAGGGTGGCGATGGCGTAACCGTACGAAATGATACCTTTTCCCAGCTGATTGTACTCGACATCTGGGGAGTAGACATTTCGAAGCTTTTGGTATTGAAGCAGCACCGTAGACCGCGAACTTTTTTGACTGTCGTAATCGGCAATAATTTCCTTGAAGCCAACTAGTAGACGATCGCAAACGTCCTTTCGCGCCTTTGGACGCATTGCCTCTGGAATTTCGTCTGTCATAGTACCATTCAGGTAATCGTGGAATTCCGAATCCACCAAAGCATAGATCTCGCTGGACGAGGGGAAGCGGATATCGGTGACGCAGTTGTCCGAGCTTAATGCTTGTTTAATCGTCGAAAAGTATGACTCCACTGATGCTCTCCCGTATCCTTGCTCTACCCACGCGTCCACATCCAAATGCGACGTTCGAAATGGATCCGCTCCCGCAATACGAGTTGTTGCATTGTCTACTACCTGAAAGGATGATGCCTCCCGACTGGCGGCATAGGCGCAAAATTCTGTAGCCAAAGCCTTTTTCCCAGGGGTTGAATAGTTGTTTACAGAACACGACCTGGGTGCAATAGACGATACCAGAAACGTAGGAAAGGTAAGATCTCATTTTCAAAGCGTCTTTTCAACACAGTTTGTACATACCAGCCTCCAAACGCCAAATAAGGAGCATGGTTGACCCAGCCAATATCTTCATAGTACGTTCCGAATCTACACCGTTCCTCATCACAAGGTACCAGTTTCATGGTACTTCGATCCAATACAACTGGTGACCCTGGAGTTGGGGCGACGCCCAACTCGTAACCGTCTTCGTTGAAAACCGATCCGGCATTCAGATGGACAGAGAAAGTATTGCCCCAATTATAGGTCATGACGCAGCTTCCATCTATAAGTCGATCATTCAACGCGACGCAATCGCTGAATTCGTCACCCGGGCCATATTTCACTTGACCTTCCATCCATTCCAGTGCTTTCAATAGCGCTTCACCCAGCAGCGGCGTCATGTTGCCAGAATCAAACAGATGCCCCGATGAAGTTCCTGAGGATTGAGTCATGGAACTCAGGACGAGATTGGCCCAGTAAGAACCGGCACACCCAACAACTCTGCCAACGCAGCTCCCCACCAGCGTTTTATTTTTAGACACTCGTCCATGAACTGCCGCAGCTACGGCGTTGTACTCGTCCCATGTTCTCGGCACTTCCAAGCCGAATTCCTCAAGGACATCTTTGCGATAAAATAGACTGAGAACATCCCCGTCAAGCGGAAACATGAGAATGCGATCTTGATATTGAGCGATCCATTTCCGATAACTCAACAAGATATCACTCCAATCTTGAATACGGCTGGTAGATGCTTCAATGTAGGGTTTCAAATCCGCCCAGCCATCGGCCTCCACAATCGATCCCATCACCCCCGGAGGCGTAATAAATCCATCAAATAAACCCGTCTTGGAAGTCGCCTCATTGATAATGTTGGGTGATAGTTCGGACAAACTCACTACCACCATTTCCACATTGACAGAAGGGTTTAATTCGTTGAACCGTTTGATGGACCCTTCGATCCAGGCGCCGAATTCTCCGGTCAAGAACTTCAGAGTCACAATTCCTTCCGTTCTGGCGGATTCAGCGCAGTTGAATTCCGATTGAAAGGCAGTCACATTGGTAGGACACACATTCGTGCACTCGGTCAATCCGCAGGTTTTTGCTAAAATATCTTCCGCCATTTAAAAAAAGAGTAATCGATCCAAAAGGGTAGTGGGAGCTAGAAAAATAGGAGGTCCGCAGCAGAATTTTCTGGTAAAGTATCCAGAAACCTTAACGTATCTACAAGAATGCTGAAGCAAGAGTCCAATGCTAATTGCTCAGGATGGAAACAACAGCTGCAATGGATCAAAAAGTGCAAAGCGCGTCGCCACAAGCGAATATGAAAACCCAGCGCTTTTGGAAGAATAATGCGACCGCGCATTTTCGGAAAACGTGGCCTCGCTTTCAAGCGAAACAGCGTTATGTGTGATACATAGAAGTCAGCTGCGTGCCTAAACAATCTCATCGACAAGCATGGCAAGTATGCTTCCGCTCCGCCTCTCGTTTTAGCGGTACCTGGTACTGTGACCGTACCTCAAAAAAATAAGACCGTACATGAGACCCTGTAGACCTTAGTACAAAGTCTACGTAACCTGCCCAACACACTACGCGTCGACCACATGTCGCGCAACAACGCGTCAGTCCGCGCATCGGAGGCAATCCATCGTGGCGACCCACCACCACCACCACATCAACAACAACAACAACAATAACAGCAACATTCTCTATCAACTGCACCTGGGGCAATGGTGGCTGCGGGGGCAAATCCCACATGCTTGTATTAAATGGAGCAGGCCTTCTTGTATGATGCGACACCAATCGCAGACAGGAATCGGACAACGATGCCGTACCATGAACGATGATACTACAAAAAACTAATTGTTTGTTTCTTCACAGGCGGTAATCGAGACATCAACGCCTACTAGAACTGACCCAACATGTCAGGCCAAGCATCATTTCGACAGTCGATCACAAGGAGGCCTCGTTGCTACTCGAGGCTCTATGAAAAGTTCACTTTTGGAATGTATCGGCGATGACAATTTTACTCCAGCAACCTTTCCTTTGTCCTTTTGTTGACCAGGTGGGCAAGCAACGTTCGTCATGTGCGGCTTATGATTGAAAGACGATGAGAGCCATACGTTTGATAAATCATGTTTGCAACCTATTGGTTCCTCAACTAATAACTGCAAGATGTATCCAAGAAGGCTTATGTAAAGTGGAGGATTCCAGCCATCAGGGATAAAACCAACGGCAAGGCGTGGGATTGTGAATTGACAAGTGTGTTGTCGGCGATGGATAGATGGCTGGACAATGCGTTGGTTGGACTTGTGTGTGACAGCTAGAGCTACTACTTGCCGAGATTGTTCCTTTTCAATCGTCCAGGTAGCTGCTAACTAGCTAGATAGCACACACTTTTTTGCTGCTTTAATAGTAGCTAGAGAAGTAGTACTATCTTGGTTGCAACGTCTAAAATCTAAAGTAGACCCTACTTTATCATTGATTCCAAAGAAGAATCTAATCGCCGATGGATAACAGGAACGACTCTTCTTTTAGCTACTGGGTCTCATTTTTAAGGGTGTAGCGCTTTTTTCTCGTGGTAGGGTCTCATTTCCATCAATATTTATACGACTGCAAATGAGACCCTCGTTGCATTTTCATACTCCCGCTTGCCTTATCCTATGGGTCCGATACTCCAATTTTGGATGGGGTATGATGACGTAGACTGCGTGGCCGGGCTACCAAAAAATACGATCCCGGTCTCATTTTACCAATAATGTATTCATACATACACGGAAGGTCATCAACGACTTTCGCAACTTCCTTATGTAGCCAGAGTAGAATTCCGACCAACAAATGATATGACTATTGCTTTACAAACCGCATCGTAATGAGTGTCGAAAAAAATAATACGTAAGATCAATTGTAAGAACTGGCATAATGTGCAAGGTATTAAATGTCAATGATAAAAAATAATGTCGATTTTAATTATCAGCGCGCCATTAGCCAAGAATGCATACGTCACCGACACCCACCGCGGACTTTCTCCTGCATCCGAAACCAAACTGATCCGAAAATTGCACTCCCACAATGATCTGATGCATGGATGCATGCAGGCGCTGCGGCACCATCTCCGACGATGACGAGAGCGATCGCATATCTCCATCCCTCTCCTCGCCGCAGGTGTGGGATGACTTATGGATATTCAAAACCACAGGAACGGTGAAAGCTGAAAGTTGTGCTACCAACACTTAGATCCATATACCTGTTTGCTGGACTACGTACGTCAGACAACTCTCCATTTTTGCGGCGCCCATCCGACATCATGTCAAGCATGAAATTTTCGGTTTTCACGACGGTGGCTGCTTGCTTCGTCTTCTGCTGGGTCGGCTGTGAGTCCTTCGCGTTCTCGCAAACTCTCGTCGGACCGTCTAGGTCAACTACAACCAGACGGTCGGCCTTCTTGAATAAAAATGAGCACGTGACCAATAGACACTTGGACGATGAAGCTGGAACACCGTCTGTACAGTTGAACCGTCGAGATGTGCTGTCCATGGCAGGCTTGGTGGGAGCCATGTGGCCGACAGCTCCCAGCATGGCGTCGGCTTCACGATATGTATTGGACGAAGAAACAGGAGACTATGTGGAAATCGAAGAGGCCGACTGGCAGACTGCATGGAAACAACGCCTGGACAAGGCTTCCTCCATGTCCACTGATGAAATTTTTCAAGCGGCACGAGGCGCAGGCAATTTGGATCTCCGAACGGGCCCAGAATCGGATGCTAGCAAGAAGCGACGAGCCATGTCTGCTTGCCGGGATGCTTCCGTTAGAAACAAAGTGGGGGCGGGCTCTGAAATTGACTGCACGGCGCGTGTATTCGCTGGCGAATTTGACTTTATTCTAGATGCTCTCTAAGTTCTTCTTTAAACGAGAAGGATGCAAGAGTAGAATCATACTGCACTACAGTTAGCCGGTCGAGGAGAAGGATGCAAGTGTAGAAAAATGCACTAGTTAGCCGTTCATTTCTGCTTGCCCATACCAGCCATTTCAAGGGATCGTTTGCCTGACTTTCCCCATGAATCATCCTCGACATCGCCATCTCCATTCACAAAGTCGTCATCCTCGTCGTCACTATAGGCGTCCGAGAAGGTATTGTCGTAACCCATATTGCCGTATTGGGCTGCAACAGCCCGGTACTCTCCCCGTGTGTCGTTTGATTTGTCGCGACAATACTTTCGAAGACAGCAAAGCAATATCATCGGCACAAATGCCAATATTGCAAAAACAGCCAACGGATACTCCGCGTATCCACAATGCATTTGGCCAACAATGCCACTGCAGTCTAAGATGGTCTCTCCGGGTCCTAAAGGATGAAATGTTGGGGCCGAGACAGGGCTGCTCCATCCTCCTTCTGTCGCCGTTGGTGTCGACACTGGTGCGGGCACAACGTTGTCGTCGTCGTCATTTTTTTCTCCTCCTTCTCCTGTCCAGCCGGGATTGTCATAAACCTTCGTCGCGGTTTGATCTGAGATGCCGGTTTCTTCCTTTGGCTCCCCACTATGCTCCTTTTCCCACTCTGCAAAATATTCCTTGTCGTGTTCCTCTGTGGCTTCTTTCCATGCTTCTATATCTTCCCAGTCTTCCAAATCTTCCTTGATGTCGTCTTCGTCCAACGTATCCGACATATCAATCTTTGGTTCGGATTCATCATCATTGACGATGGGGTCAGTGCCGTCTTCAAAGCCTTCTTCGTCCAACTCTTGGTCCTCTGCTGCATCTATGGCTTCCGCCTCTTGTTCATCTAACTGTAGTTCTTCTTCAATTTGTTCCAACGTTTCGGCTGTCAGACAAAAGCACATCAGTTAGAAGCAAGAGGGTGGGCCCTGGTTTAGACGAGATGTTTCTGCGGAATCAAGTGTATTGTCCACAATATTGCGGAACGTACCTGATTCGTCCTCCATTCCCGTCACTGACGAGGCACCAGAAGAAGATTCAGCGACATCGTGCGTTGCTTCGTACTCGGCAAACCATTCGGCGTCGTGCGCGGCCGTTGCGTTTTCCCAGGCTTCCATTGTTTCCTCGATTTCTTCTTCCGATGCCAAGACATCTTCCAAAGAATTCGACTTGCTATCGTCGTTGCCTTCTTGCTCTTCCTCAGCCTCTTTCCATTCTTCCAACATTTCTTCAACGTCCTCTTCATCTAGACCCCCGTCGTCGTGCTCTTCCTCGGCCTCTTCCCAGTCTTCGACCATTTCTTCAATGTCTTCTTCATCTAGGCCCCCATCGTCATCGTTTGGTGAAGTATCCTCGACAGTAGTTGTGCCTCCTCCAGATCCAAAGAAGAGCCGTCGTCGTCGTGTGATGTGAGGACTCGACGCCTCAGATAGGGGGGTCGATGGGTCATCCATCATGCTACAGAAAAATACGAATGGAAGGAATCAAGTGTAATGTGGAAATATTCCTTCTCAGCCTTGAGGGAGTATCAGGATAAGGATCACAAAATTCACAGTGAATTGACTTATATATCACCGGGCTTTGAAAAGAAAAAGACTCTAGTGAAGCCTGGAATGTGGGGTAGATTCGACGTGTGACTTTGTTGGTGCGAAAAGACCGACGTTCGCAAAAAAATTGTGTTGATCAAAAGCAACAAGCACCGCTGGGATTGAAACGGCGAGTAACTTCTGCAATGAACGCTTCGACAGCCAGCTGTATTACTTAATTGCCGAGGGGAAGCAACGAAAGATTCCGAGGGACGGAAACACTTTGAATCAACACCATTAACTTTAGTGGGCCTGCGTTTTCGATTAGAAAGAAAGCCGAAAAAAGACCTCCAAAACTTGATCCTCTCGATCGATCGTGTGATGGATGCCACACTCGTGGGTGTCGGACTATGACCCGCTGCGCGTATCGTCGCGCGTGGCGCTGACGTCATTCGTGACCTTTGAGTGAGTGAGTCGAGTCGTCATCTCATGCGTTCCCTCATTCCCCATCGAACTGGAAGTACTCAGTATGATATCAATTCTGTATCATATTTGGTAGCTTCCGAGCTGCCACGACGAATCATTCTAGAATGCTCTCACTGCTGATAGTCTAACAGTTGTTGTGGTCTAGCTAATCTGAAAGTAAGCTTAGATCTATCTGGGATTTTCATGCCCTCCTCTCCCACTAGGCTTCAGTCAGTATGAACCGGGAGTGCCGGGTCTTAGAAAAGACATTGGCTTTTAACAGGCAGTCGCATGCCAGTCAAATCATTGCGACTTTACAGCACTATGATTCTCTCTCTACTAGTTCCATTGTGACTATGAGAGGATTTTCTAGCTCTACGGTGCCTCGGACTTTGTCGCCCGGCACAATCGGACCGACCCCAGATGGAGTTCCCGTAAAAATCAAATCTCCTGCCTTTAGATGAAATTGAAGCGAAAGCTGGTGAATAATTTCTGGTACCGACCAAATCATTTGATTCAAAGTAGCATTCTGCTTCAATTCTCCATTCACACTCAATTGTATCTTGTTCTTGGCCATGTCATCATGTAATTGCAAGGACGACCCCACTTTTCGAATAGATCCGATCGGTGCCGACTGATCAAAGGCTTTGGATGAATCCCATGGCAAACGCTTGTCCTTGGCGGCTGCTTGTAAATCACGACGGGTCAAATCCAATCCCACGGCATATCCAAACACGTGTTGTAGAGCTTGATCCATAGGAATTTGGACTCCAGCCGTGCCAATGCAGACCACGAGTTCCACTTCGTAATGAAGATCGGAAGTTGCCATGGGATATGGAATTTTTGATCCAGAAGGCACTATGGCATCGGCGGGTTTGGTGAAGAACGAAGGCGCCGATTTCTGAGGATCGCCTCCCATTTCTCGAACATGTTCTGAGTAATTGCGGCCGACACAATAAATGCGATGAACTGGAAATCTCTCCGTCGAACCATCAATAGCAACACAAGGAGTTTCGGGTGGATCGAAAGCGTACGTGGGTGCTGTCATGGTCAATGTACGTGTGATGGTCGGCGATGCTATGATTCGTTTATACACGTTTGGGATACGGGCGAAGAGATGGTTGGACGAGGAGCCGAATTTGGTCCTCCCAGACCAGAGCATTGCACAATATCAACAGCACAAAAGTGATGAATAGTCTGAGGGGATTTGTAAACGTCGCACTCGACGGTAAAGTACTTCTGAGAAGATGAATTCCAACGGAGCCAAAGCGAAAGTCGAAGGTCGAAGACACGTTAAAAATGAATGGGAAGATCCAAGATCCAAAATGCAGTCGAATGGATCATACGAAGATCCAAAAAAATGGCGGGCAGCAGGCGGACGACGAAGCACCACTCTCCACGTGTAATTATTTTGATGTGGCCGGATCGGCAGAGCCACCCCTTTTCAATCAAATGACTTCGATGACAGACACCTTCCATTTCAAAGTTTCAACCCAATAGATCGATCCATGTTCTATAGCAAGACAGCAAGATGCTCGCGGTGGACTGAGCGATTGTGTGTTGCCGCAAGTCTCCTCCTGATTTGGATAGTTGATACCACCGATGCCTTTGCCGCCAATGTCGACAAGGTCGGCCGAAAGAAGGCTCATTATACCAGGTCGCCACCAACAAATTTCGAAGGTAATTCTGCATCAGAGATACTAGTTCCCGGTGATACATTTCGTGACACACGACCCGGCGAAATAAGCGTGACCTCTTGTAATGTGCTGGCCCCTTTCTACCATAGCCTCGCGTTGGAGGAAGAAGAATTTCGGGAATCGTACGCCGACGCTGACCGCGAGGATCGGTTTCCATTGGCAATCGAACTGGCAAAGCAATCCAATGCTGATATTTTAATACTTCAAGAAGTCGAAGGCGGCGAGAAATACGAACCTCGACTCAAAGAGCTATTGGCGATTCCCAGTTTCACAAGAACGCATATTGCTCGCGGCTATGACTCGTACTTGTGGTCGCCGTTGCATCCAGAAAGGGATATCGATTGTGTCGGTCTTTGCGTTGCCTGGAGGTCTGATAGACATCGCTTGGTCAAATCATCGTCGTATCATCGAGGGATGGTATGTCAATTTACCGAAGTCGTAGACGACGAGTCGTCGGTGGCAGCCGGAACGTTTGCTATTGCCAACATCCATCTGCCAGCCAGACCCGACAACATCATGGGTCGACTTTTTGCCATGTCCAGAACAATTCAGAAGTTAGGAGCCTACGATGTTCGCAGACGATTATCCCCATTGGATGGATTGCTCATGGTCGCTGGAGACTGGAACTGTGACCACACTTCTATGCCGGCGAATCTTTTGAGGGACGGAAGAACCAAGTTCGGTCACATTCGAGAAGGAGAGCACGAGGCTATCATCTACAAGTCCGTCGCAAACCGCATGAAACATGGATATCGCTTTCAAGATGTCTATCGAAGCATTCGAGACGACTATGCTCCTGTCACGGTATCACTTCATGGTAGGGAACCCGCGTGTATGGATCACCTCTTTTGTGCGCAACGCGATGAACCTCCGAGACGCCGGCCGCCTTCTCAATCATCGACAGAGAATTCCGAGACCTCTATTCCAAGCGAGTCTATCAACGGCAGTCATGATCCTAGCAACCCAAAAGTCGCTCTAGTCAATGGCGCGACTGTTGGCTCATCTCATGCGCCTGCAAATGGTGCCACCGCCACCGACGAGAATTCAACTACCGAAAAGGTCAACCCAATTACTACGCCCGTCAAAAGCTCGGTCGAGAATAGGGAACGAATGAGTAGCACCAGACCTTCTCGACGTAATAATACAAGAATACGACGGAGCCACATGCAAGTGGAAGCTGTCATGGCGACCATTGCTGGCCCAGATGACACCGAACGACTGGACAAGATTTACAAAGGACTCCCAAATGTCGAGGCTGGGTTCCCGTCAGATCATATTCCAATCGGTGCTTTGTTTGTACCCCACCCCGAATTCCGACCCTCCAACGTCACTTCTGGTTCCCACGAGGAAGACGACGATGACGACGATGACCGCGAAAACGACGACACAACTGATGACACTGACCATCGTGCTTCCCTCGACTGAGAACATTGGAGTCGTATCAAAATATTGAGTGGTTGATGCCTTCTATGACGCATGTCATGAGCCGAGTACTGAATATGTATATTCGCGAACCTGCGACTCAGAGAAATGGGTGTAGATTGATTCACTGCTGTACGATTCTTATAGAGGTCGATGAGAGGTCGGGACGAGAGAGAACTGATGCTTCCCCCCTACCAATCTAATGTACAAATGGTCCAGCGAGGACACATCATCGCAACGTCCGTGTGCAGTTTGCAAACTATCATACTCTACCGGTACCGGCAGTAGCTAAGGGGCTACCCAGGCGGACCTATTTTAAATTCATTAAAGAGAGGCTGCCCAACATCGAGTCCAGTAGCATAAGAAGTAGTAGTTAGCCAAATGATTTCATGGGGACAGGATTTAGAGAGCAACAAAGTCTAGGCAGCGGCAGCTACGATGCTAGGATGTAGTGAGAAGTTCTCGGTAGTCGGCTACGGCGGTCTGGGCGAAACGGACGACGGCAAGATCCGGAAGGTGCCGACCATTGATTAGTAGTAGTCGTGGGGGTCAGCCCTATCAAGAAACGTTCGAAAGAGTCGAATTCGCGGTAAAGTCATCGGCATCAAAACTTCGTACCGATGGCATCAAACGGCGAGCAGCCATCGATCCATCACCATCATCGAACACCGGCTTCTCTATCTTTAGTTGTCATCATCCCCGACAGAGATCATCGACCATGGCTGTGCCGTAATCCTTGAAATGTATGATCCTAGGCATGAGTCCAGGCGACTCGATTTCCAGCTGGTCTTATTGATTCTATCCCTGCTTGCTTGCTTCGTTGTGGAAACGGAATCTTTTGCAGTGCATCAACGATCGGCAGATGCGCTTGTCTCTCGACATCCAAGCCAGTCTCGGTTCTGGGCTGCTACTTCATCCGCTTCCGTATCCACAACACAGTCACAAACAGACGTTGTACTTCCTGGCGATGCCTTTCCGGCATCACAATGGGGACAAATCAGCGTAGCTTCTTGCAACCTTTTGGCGCCCACATATAACAGTTTGGCAATTGCTGATTTAAACGAGCGCCAAGCTTATGCCGAAGAAGATCGACAGAGCCGATTTCCACTGGCTCTAGAAATGGCAAAACAATCCAATCCCGACATTTTGTTGCTTCAAGAAGTGGAAGGAGGGCACCTGTACGAGCCTCAATTACAAAAGCTTCTAGGGCAACCCATCACGTTACGGGATGGAACTATCAGAGAAGGCTACGATTCCTATCTATGGGCGCCCCTGCTACCAAATCGGTCGGACCACGTGGTGGGACTTTGTATTGCCTGGCGGTCTAGCAAGCATCGGCTATTAGCGTCCAACTGTTACAAACGAGGCATGGTTTGTCAATTCATCGAAGTCCCGAACGACGACGATCCGTCGCCACCACCTGGAACGTTCGCTGTTGCCAATGTCCACTTGCCTGCCAGACCTAGTAATATTCTTGGTCGACTGATTGCCATGTCAAGAACGATTCAATACTTGTGCGCATATGATGTTCCAGAACGCGCCTCTGCCTTGGATGGTTTGTTGGTCGTAGGCGGGGACTGGAACTGTGATGAAAGATCTCCGACCGCTCGATTGTTACAAGAGGGCAGGGTCAACTATGGTAATATTCGAGATCGTAACTACAAGGCCAATGTGTCAAAAGCTGTCGCTGTTCGCATGAAACATGGCTACCGCTTTCGAGATGTCTATGATGAGTTGCGCCAAGACTACGCCCCAGTCACTGTTTCACTCCACGGCCGAGGACCGGGATGCATGGATCACTTATTCTATACACAACAACGCGAAGGCCCTAAACGTCGACAAGCTTCCGAAGAAGTAACAAAAATTGTCAAATTAATGAACCAAAGGAAGGGCACGGGTGCGACGGGCCGGCGCCAATCGCGAAGAGAAAAGGCAGTCCGCATGCGACGAGCCAGTAGAGGGCAATCCACAGGGAGTGCGTCTATTGATCCACACAATGTGCAAACTCAAGCTATATTGGCGACCATATCTGGTCCTGGCGATATAAAACGACTCGAAACAATCCATCAAGGTCTTCCGAATGTCGAGGCAGGATTCCCTTCGGACCATATTCCGATTGGGGCACTATTCGTTCCAAACCCTGCGTTTCAAGACGACAACGCCTCTTTCGAAGACTCACTTCCAGTCGAAACTAGTGGAGCTACATGCGATACCCACACGTCCAGTCGAGCCGTCGGGGGCGTCTCCCAAACAGTCCGTCGTCGCAGGGAAGCCGGCTTGGCGAGTTTGTCGACTCGTCGACGCCACAATGTTGTCTTACGAAGCATTGCAGAGTGGTTGGAGGATAATGGTGCGCATGAAGTCATGCGAGATCAGACGCTGTACAAAAATCCATGGATTAACGGTGCCAAGGGACTGACAAAAAAATCGCGAGCTCCTGATATCATTTGCCGCATTGGCAAGAGTTTGGTAGTGATTGAGGTCACGGTGGTGGCAGCTGCCAAAGTTGAATCTGCTGCAATCCAAAAGAGGGCGAAATACAGTGACTTGCCTACGATTCTGCCATCGAGCGATGCTATTCAGGACGCTGGGTTGACTGTGGAAGACCCGATGGTGATTGTTTTGGACGAGTCGGGTGGCATTGCCGAATCCACGCGAAACGATATTGCTAGCTTGGCTAAACTGTTGTTTCCAGAGGATTCAGAAATGGCAACGAAGCAGGCGCAAGAATGTTGTAGCGAATTACAAGCTCTATTCTAACGGCGATGCTTGTACCAATGGTTTGTGAGCCTTTCGGCTAGAGCTCATCGAGTGCAATGGCTAGACCATCGTGTGCCATAGTAACATCTCCATAGGTCGTGTTGAGAAACGCTTGCATTTCGTCGTGTGGCAAGTAGTTGTCACAGCTCATTCCCACCAAGTACGTTTGGATCCTCGGTCGCAGCAGATTCCGTAGTTCGACAGCTTGTTCTAGGCTGTAATGTGTGGGATGTTTGCGACGCCACAATAAAGAATCCACCACCAAAATGTCGGTTAGTGGTAGCTTTTCCTGAATGAATTCCATGGTTTCGGGAACCATGCGGGAAATGTCTGACAAGTACACGACATTTATAGATTTTCCCGGCGTCGACGTTGGGACCGAAAACGCAAAGCCATAGGATATCAAATCGTCTCCATGCCAAACGGGCAGTGGAATGATATCCAGACCTTCCACTCGAACGGGTTTGTACGATTCAAAGATATTGACTACAAAACCAGCTACATCGCGAACTACCACTGGTTTGGATGGAGCTGCTGGAGACGTTATTTCCTCGATCGGTGGGTCACCACATGAACAGGCTTTGTCAGCCAATTTTTTGGGAAATAGAAATGGAAACTGTCCTTGCAGTTTATCGTGACAGTGGCGACTGAGATGGATTGGAACAGGAATTCTTCGTGGTGGCGGAACAGCAACTCCGACTGGGTGATTTTTCGGCAGCGCTTCGTAGCGTTGAAATCCTCGAATATCGTCCAATCCAGCTGCCGCATCCATGTGCTCATGTGTGAGAATGATGGAATCCAAACTCTGAATGTCAAATTCCGGAAACCACCGCATGGCGCCTTCTCGAAACGTTTTTCCAACGTCAATAATAATGTTTTTGTAGCTATCCGTGTCCGGATGGTAGTGATGTATCAGGAAGCTAGGGTTGTTGCGATAATTTTTGTTGAATTTCGGTTCGCCCTGTGCCGCCAAGTGGGACACATGACATTGTGGAGTAGCAAGTTTGGCTGTAGAGGAGGATGTCGACGTTGACGGCGATCCCTTTAGTTGTTGCAGGGTTTGGTTTAAAGTCAGGGTACAGACGCCGATGGGACAGCCAGTCGAGCTTCCCGTACCTAAAAACACGAGCTTGGGCCCTTCTTTGAATTTTGCAAGAGCGGGAGCTTCGCACATGGACGTAATGCGAATTTCTTCTTCTGTATGCAGGGTTCCGACAACGGTTGCCGCCACCAATGCTGCAGTCGTCGCGACCACGGCCGACGACATTACCACCCTCTCATTCGACGTCGCTGCCACCAAGGATCGCCGTAAGCCTGAAAGAAACGAGTTCATCGTTCATTGATCGGAAGATAAACGAATATGCAGGTACTTGAGGATGTCTTCAACAGGAACGTTGATGCCATTCCTTTTGTGAAGCCAACGACAGGAGGTGAAGTGATCGACAAAAGTGCCGAGACAGCTCCTCTTCCCAAAGTTTGATGCCGCCGGAATTGGCGTTTTTCTTCGCCATTTCTCGTACGTCATTCCATCCATGACCCAGTCCGTGACTGCCGCCGTAGGTACGCGAAAGCGGATCGGTCATCTCTACTAGAGTCGAACGAATCGTCTTGAGAACGACGGCGGGCGGAGGATCTTTTCACTTTTTCGGGCTGTCACATAGATAGGAAATGACGGAGAGGTAATAAAATGGAGGTGCAGTCATTTCTTCTATCCTACACCGACTGGAAACCAAACGCCCGCGACGTGACAAATAGAAGAAAATCGGGGGCAAAGGCTCACACGATCTCAGACTCTTGCGAAGCGTCCTGAGCTAGTTCCGAATCGTCGATCTTGCAAAACAAGGGAGATTCCGAGAATCATCCCCCCATAATTTGTCGATTTTGACAAGTTCCATCAACAAGAAGATTTGACAATGACATTCAAGCTCTTTTCTGCCGCCATGGCGCTCATGGTCCTACCTCATGCACTTTTCGTCGTTGCCCAAGAAGACGTTAACAATCTTGCTTATCAGGAGTACGAATATCACTTCCAGAATGAAAGCTTTGTGGTCACTTGCCCGCCAGTTGGTGGCCTCCCACCCTTTCGTTTGGACGAGCCGTCCATGACCGCCCGCACCAAAGGCGTTGTCTTGGACTACCCCGTCCAAGTGCCGGACCCGGAGTGGGTCTCGTTTCAAGTATTTGATTTTGATTGTGTAACTCCTATTCCTACTTCCACAACCGACCAGACGGATCCAACTCAGCCCATTGTGGCCGACCTACAAGTCAAAAGCAGCCTCTATCCTGATGGCGAGATTACATTGGGCCTAGAAATCGACCCAAACAATATGTTGGAATATGGAAGCCTGTTTTACACCGAAGAGAGCCGAAGCGGAGAGGCTCCGGCCATTGTAAGTCGTGGGACTGCAAAATTGTGTGTCCGAATGAGCTTGTACAACGGTCCCGTTGCCCAGAAGGATCTCAATTCAACCGAGGTTATCGAAGTGACCTTTTTGGAGACGCAAATCATCTTTCAAGCTCGTTTGGAAGTAGAAAGTGAATCCATGTTGAACTTTAATGACATTCAAAGTGAGAAGCTCGTCGCATCATGCACGGGAAACGGTTGCCGCCGAAACCTCGTCGGCTCAGCCAATGGCATCGTTCTTTCCGCCCATGCTGGAGACGAAGAAGTGTCAAGATCCTCCCATCATCGCCATCTCTGTGAATCCACCTGGGGTGTCGAAGTTTTCACCTGTCCTGACGACATTGACTTGAATTCCCCTGTAACCAATCTTTCGCCTACTACTACCGAAGACGTGGCCATGTCCATCCCACAAGCTGTTCCAATTCGTGTTTGCGTCCAACCAAATAACGTCACCCGCGCGGCCGGGGTCGTCTTGAAACAAATTGAGTCATTGTACTTTATGAATCCAAAGTCCACAGACTTGGCCATGACCCAGCCTGCCGTTGAAGGTGGATTCGACTCTGCGGATGAGCGCTCTGTTCAAGAATGTGGTGCTGCCATGTGTGTCGTCGAAACTACCTTGTATCCAAACTTTTTTGGCGATGGGGCCCCGCCCAATATGATAACAATCATGGCCACGGGAAAGGCCAGGTTCCAACCGTCTGAAGAAACGTCATATGGCCTCATCGAAGTGGATTTTTCGTTGGAACTACCCATTGAGCCCAGCAAAGACAGTAGCGCTGCCAATGCTATCTGGGTCGCCGGAATGTGGATGATGATGAGTTCCATGCTCGTTTTCGTTTGATAGCTCAATCATGATTAGTACCCTTTGCTAGCGTTGTTGTTCTTCATAGTACATTAGTACTACTAGTGAAAGATCTATCCAGCTAGCAGTACAAGCAAATTTTTCCTCCAGTTTGGCATTCCGGTAGTGCTGTGATACTATCCGATCCTACTGAGTCCAGTTTCCTATAGTACCGGTAGTAGAGCCGCGAGGCAAAGCGTATCTCTAAGGATGTATCCCTCTCAAGTTCCCCGCGCGCGGCGAGAATTCGATTCGCCCGACCGCTCAAAACTTGCTGCCGAGAGACGACAGGCACTGACCCACCACGTGGAAATGGCACGTCATCATCGCCACGACAATCGGCGTTGAAGCCAAAAAGAAAAGAAAGAGTCTGTCTCGCTGTTTTCATCCACCAACGCTGTCATTGATGAACGAGATACAATTTGCTTTACTTGATTCGAGGACGTATTGACTCCGCCGTTGCCCCTTTGTATTCTTGAACTCAATTTTGCTAGCTACCGGTAGTAGTAGCGACGACGCGTATCTCTTTGACATCATGATAAAGCCAAGGTTCGTGACGGGAGCCATCTTGGCTACCATGGCCTTCATGGACACAATGCATGCTTTTCAATCCACTCTACCTTCAAAGCATTCGTTATCTGCTACTCTCCAGCGACAGCGACAATGCCCGGATACTCTTGACCACAAGAAGTCGCCTTCCACAATCCCGATTACAACTTGTACGTCTCCGTCTTCCTCATCATCGCAACTGGAAGCATCCTTGAATTCTTTGACCAGCATTGCGAGCTCCCCGATTGGCGCCATTACTGTTCTTGCAGGCATTGTGTGGTTCCACGAACTGGGTCACTACTTGACAGCTCGTTACTACAATATAACTGTGGAAGAGTTCGCCATTGGCTTCGGCCCCAAACTCTTTGGCTTTGAAGCGTTTGGGAATGAATTCAATGTGCGGGCCTTACCACTGGGGGGCTATGTTCGATTTCCCGAAAACTATAACATAACAGAGGCACAGGCGCAAGAAGAAGCAGCGAGAGAAGCCTTTCGAAAGAGACGGGAAGAAGAGAACTGGACGGTTTGGCAAGATGTTGTGAATATTCTAACATTTGGCAACTGGGACGAGCAGCGAAAACGACGACGACAACTGGAGCAAGCGGCCAAGGATGCTGCTAGCCCCAAGTCTACCTTTTGGGAACGTATTATTAATCGGCAAAAAAAGAAGCAACAACCACAGGTGGATCCAGAAAAATTTGAAATCGCCTACTACGACGACCCAAATCTACTCCAGAATCGCAATTGGATTCAACGCGCCGTTGTTCTGAGTGGCGGGGTCTTTATGAACATGGTTTTAGCATATTGTTTATATTTTGGACAAATCAACTGGGGATCCGGCATTCCTGAACCAGTCTTTGATTCCGGTGTCATTGTCAGTCAGGCGCACCAGACCGGGGGAGCGTCCGCTGGAATCTTACGCCAAGGCGACGTAATCATTGCCGTCAATGGCAAGAAAATTACAATGACCAAACCGACGGTCATGGCTGCACAACAACAAGTGAGCGATGTTATTGGGGCTATTCGACAAACTCCCAAGGGCGATCCTTTATCGCTGCAAGTGAATCGAAACAACGAAGCAATAGATATTGTGGTGACACCGCAAACGTCTGGCTCGATACAGACAATTGGGGTTTATTTGGGGCCAAACTTTAAGGAGATTCAAACTCTTCAGAGCAATAATGTGATGGAAGCTGCTCGGCTCGCCTATCGCTATCTTTCTCAAGTCGTCTCGCAAACTTTGGATGGCATTTTGTCCCTACTTGGAACGTTGCTAATGGGGAAGGGGCCTCCACCTGGCCAATCTGTTTCGGGACCCATTGGTCTCATCAAATCAGGAGCGGAAGTTGTCTCTACCAAGGATGTGACTGCAATCGCCTTGTTTGCTGCTGCCTTGTCCGTGAATCTAGGGGTCATCAACGCGTTGCCCTTGCCCGCGCTAGATGGCGGGCAGCTGCTTTTTGTACTTGCCGAAGCTGTCACGGGACGAAAGGTGGATCAACGTTTACAGGAAGGTATTACCGGTATCGCTGTTCTGCTTTTGCTTGTTCTAAGCATATCTACTGCTTTTTCGGATGTTGGAGCTATCCTCAACGGAAAATAAGGTGTTGGTGGCTATGACTTATCAATCAGGGAGCAAATTATAAAATAGCATCCCTCAACGCTCGATCATCCACTGGATAGAACAACTTCCCTTCAAAAGTCGAGAATGTTTCGTCGCGCTTGGGTGCCCGATTAGGACCTGAAAGTGGTTCCGATTGTTCATCTTCACCCTTGAAAGCCCGTTGGTGTGAGATATCCTCGGAGCGTGTGCGTGCTGGTTGCTCGGTTTGTGCTGTCAAGATATGGCTATCCGAAAGCGTTCGCTTCAGACGCTTCGTTGCTCTTTTTGACTTCGGCGATGGCTCGTCACTACTACTTTTCTGTCCCTTAATCTTTTGTATCTTCATGTGCCGACATAGCTCTGGAGTTTCTCGCTGAAAGAGTGGATGCCGATAATACCCCGATTCGTCACCATCCGACTGCCTTACAAAGCCATATAGATTGAGTTGACGTTGAAAGGACTTGAATTTGGATTGGGCCCCAAAATACTTCGGCATGAAGAGCTCGACAAAGAGTTTTGAATCATGCACCCGAAAACTCGCGCCATCCGGGTGCCAAGAAAGAATGTAATCCATTCCCTCAACGGCAGCTTTTTTCAAAGCTCGGTGGAGCTTGAGTGGAAATGGTGCGTACATCATAAGTGCCATATCTGCAGCTAGCTCGTTACTTAGCTCTTGTTCGTCCGCGTCAATAGAATCATGTAGTCCTTTCTGGTGATCGCCTCGTGACTGATAGTCCGTTGAAAGGTCGAACCACGACTGCTTGATTCGGCTTTCGTTTTCGTTTCTCATGGTCTGGCTATTCATTGTCATTATTCTAGTTGAATCGTCGTTCGCACCCTTGATTGATACCACGCTCCCGACTGGGGCCTTTTGGTTTGCTATGGCCGAGGGTTCCAGCTTTTCACTCATGCTATCCATTGCTACACTATTTCCAAACACACTCTGTTGAAAAGCTTTCCGACTGGATTGGTGTGAAGTTTTAATGATTTGCTGTTGTTGCGATGAAGCCATTGCTGCTTTTGCGGGCTCGTTAGCGCCTTTTGCAAATTTGTGAGGCAAAGAACCCCAAAGGAACCGTCGAAATTTCAGCCGTGCACGGTTTGTCATCATTTAATCCCGTTAGTATTGCTATCGCGTCCGGTCAATCCGGGATCAGAATTGGCCGCACAATGGGGGCATATTATTTTGACCAGTATTAAAAACTTGAATTAAGGTAACCGATTCTGCTGCCATCAGGCCATTTCTATAGGGTATGGAAATCGCGCGAGGAAAGTGGAATTTCTTAGGTTTATGGGAGAACCCCCAAAATATGGTTTCTATAGGACCGTGAAAACTGCCCCAAATGGAAATATCAGATTTTCAGACGGGACATTTTGAGTTTCCGTCCACATATTTTGATCAATATTTTCGGACGGATACCCGTGGAAATTTACCTCGGAATAGTTTGGTAGACCAATGAGATCGCTCCGTTTTTTGTGACGCCAGCATTAGCGACGGCCACGTCCATCATCATCAACAACAACAATAACACAATACAATCCTCTTTCAACAACAGACAACACTCTATCCACCGGCATTGCAGCAGACGAGATGAGATTAAAATGATGAATGATGTCGTGATGATGATGGCCCTGCTGCTGCCGAATTGCCAAGTGTTCAACGAATGGCTTTTAAAATGTCGCCTTGTGTGTTGTTGCAAGGATTCCATGGCAGTCAAGAAGAAGCAGTGCTGCTGCTGCATTGCATCGACAGCAATTGACTTAATGCCACAGAGCATACCCAGCAATCAACAGCAGGAGCTACATCATACGATAGTGAGAGTTGTTTCAGACGAAAAGGTATTTTCATTATTCTTCAGATGCCTGCAGCAAATATGAGGCCAGGATGCCTAATGGGAACGGAAGGACACTATGAATTCGTCCCAACAATGCTACGTTTGAAATGAATTGCAGGAATCTGTTGCATCTCTGCATACCTAATAATCAGCCTGCAGCAAATATGAGACCAGGATGCCTAATGGGAAGAACGGAAGGACACTATGAATTCGTCCCAACAATGCTACGTTTGAAATGAATTGCAGGAATCTGTTGCGTCGGCTTCTGGGCTACCGGTAGTTCAATACAGGACCCTGGGATTTGACATGGAAGCAGACAACAGTTCGATGAGTAGCAGTAGAGACTCTATCAATAGCGACTGACTCTAGCTAGTATCGCACCATGACTTGCAGCTCCCGTAAATCCGACCAGTTTGGACCGCTATAGAAACGCGATTTTTGGCACCGCGGAAAGGGAAATATTGGTTCCGGGGACGGCCCCGCGCGCGGTAAATGCAGAATTCCCCCGTCGCGATTTCCATACCCTATAGAAATGGCCTCATTATGACCGCGGTAATTTGAGAAAACCTGCAGGGAAATTTACTTTTAGCGCTCTAGAGATGAATGATGAGATCTGATTCTACTACTACCGGTAGACTCTAGAGTGCAATGCGGCGAACGAGCGTGAACTTGCCAAGACAGTTTGAAAATATGCCCTGCAGGAATTGTGAGAAGTGGGAAGAGATCGTTGCCGTTCACTCGTAACTTTTACAATATGTAGAAAGCAAGAATCGCCATCCAAGTAACGACTCAAAAATATAGCAGTAAAAATCTGGAAGAATTGTTACCCGCTCCCGCCAGGAGCTCCCGCTATTGAGAAAACGAAAAGCCAACCATAGTAATAAGAGAATCACGCGATCGACAACAATAATGTAGCGGTTTATTAGGAGGTTATCGTGTACTATAGTAGCTAGCAGTCCCAGCAGCAATTATACTATGAACGGATTTGGAAACTAAGTACACTTGCGCCCCCCCCCCCCCCGATCCCAAGTACGAAGGGAACTGTGAGCGCAAGTTCTTCTCCAGTTGGTTGCTTCCCCGGATTGGACACGATGATTCAGACGCCATTGTTCTCTGCCCGTATCATCCAGAGCAAACTTGTTATAGATTGACAAAACACCAAAACACCGTATGTTGAATATGTGCACAATCCTTCCCCGCAGAGCAGAGAAGAACCCACCCATGATGCTATTATCTGTTAGGTTTACGAGTCGAATAGTTCTGAGCACCCATTCCAACTCTTCCGTTCCTTCTTTGTTGCGTGTCGCACCCCCAACAGTATGTACCGGTAGGTGGACCAAGTAGCAGCCAATTCGTGTAGCCGAGTCCTCTTCCCACCAGCTCGTCGTCCCATCTATCTATAATCAAAGTCCTCTTCTATACCTCGGTTTTTGTTCTCCGTGGCATTAAATGGCGTGATGCTCCCTGGATACTCTCAATACAGTACCTTGCCAGACCGTATCTTTCCAAAGAGTACTATCCGTTCGACGGAGCGTAGCTCCACGCCGCCGCCTGCATGATAGTTGGATTAAGTCGTCCGGTTCAAAAGCCCTGAAAGACTTGTTCGTAGTCGGGCATACCCATTGATGCCTTCCACGGATCCCCGTCCAAGGTTTCGTAGACTGTCGATAGAGAAATAGGCGATGTCTCGCGTAAACTCGTGGGACGTTGCTTAGCAACTCGAATGTCATCCTTCATCATGGCCTCGGCCCACGGAGCCATCTTTTTCTTGTTTGTTGGAAATGGCCGAGCACTTCCCGGTCCCGGTTCATCTCGAATCTGAATGTGCTTCCAAAAGGCCATCATGAGCGTGACACGTCGTCCACTGTTCACGCCCTTGCCTGGAATGACTCCATGCAACACACTCCCATCAAATACTACTAATCGTCTTGATTTTGGATGTGCTAACCATCCTTTGGTGGCCAACTGTTGAGAGGCTAATCGTTGATTGGTGACCAAGCTCGGGCCACCAGCAGTGGTCTGGTTAGTATCCTCACCATCATTGTCGGAGGTTGAAGTCAAGTAAAGAATTGTCGAGCAGACTGGATTTCGAATGGTTCCACCACGTCCTTCGTCATCGGAATCAAAATGCAATTGATGCCCGGACGCATGCGGCCGATTGTGAGCCCATAATTCGACCAACTGCGCCTGTGCCAGTTGTGGAAATTTGGCTCGCAATTGTGGCAATTGTCGAATCTGACGAGCTAATTGTCCCATAAATCCATACTGTGAAGATCGCAAATCCAACACGTAAGAAAAGTAGGGAGTGGGCGGTTCGACTTGATAGGAATGATTCTTCCAGTAATTGGCGTCTGGATCTTGAAACATGGATTGCAAGTGTACCAGTTCGGAAGCATGAAGAAAATCGTCCAGAATCATGCACGGAGGACTACTTTGGGGCTTGTTGTTGGTGGTGTGCTTTTTGACTTTGTGAGCCTCGTTGTAGTTCTTCTTGCTGTTGGTGGGATAATCGAGGACATTTTTTGCCAATCGACACGTAAATCCTAGATACTCCAGTCCCTTTTTCGCCTTGGCGGTTCGTCCCGACTGACAATACAAGAGCGACAATCGTTCTCCTGCTTTTCGATAGTCCTCGGGAGATAGTTCGGCATAAGATTTCCGTGCCCGTTTGGATGACGACGACAGGGAATTCTTTCCTGACGCGGTGGCATTCAATGCGGCTTTATACAGGCCTTCCACTTCGTCTAATTCTTCTAGTGTCGTGGCCGCCAACCACAATTGACGGGCTTGGGCGCATCGTTCCAAGGCTGTTGTTGGTGGTGAGGCTACTGTTTCTGTCGACCTGGAGGGGCATCGATTGTGTTGCTGGGTCATGATGGCAGGTCGATTGAAGGTTGTAAGTGCCAAATGAAAGATCTCGTGGCCGAGAATGGAAGAAAATGGGGAAGTGAAGAACAAGAGGTTTCCCGCGATCTAATCTTGCTTGGATATTTTACTCCCCTTTTCCCGGTTCACGACCCTCA
This sequence comes from Nitzschia sp. DOCU1, assembly GCA_951394045.1. Taxonomy (NCBI): domain Eukaryota; phylum Bacillariophyta; class Bacillariophyceae; order Bacillariales; family Bacillariaceae; genus Nitzschia; species Nitzschia sp. DOCU1. Next base: position 547,774 of record OX595988.1, on the reverse strand, counting down.
CTCATAACCTATTAGGGTGACTCCATCGACTGTAGTTGACTTAGTGGACACGTCTGTCTGCCACAAGAATCCTGCCATGCCGCACGCTGCGGTCGCCCGTGCTGTGTTTTTTGTTGCGAAGAACGACGCGAGGATATGCCTTCGTTATTATCTCTCCTCCTCTCTCCACATCCTTCCTTCCTTGTTGCATCGATCGAAACGTCTCTCCATTATTACTGCATTAACATTATCATGGACACATCCGCAGCACCCGAACCTTCCTTGACGTATTTGCGTCCCGCCGTAGCTGCCTTGAAAGAGCGTCTGGACGCCTTCATTCGAGACGAAGTGATTCCCGCCGAAGAAGAGTACGAAGCACACATGCACCAGCAAAGGTCTTCGCGATGGACACTGGACGCCATTCCTCCATGCCTTTATAGGCTTCAAGGACGAGCGCATTCATTAGGATTGTGGAACTTGTTCTTGCCCCTACGATTGTTGAAACACGTTCCAGAGGCGGCCAAGGACGTGTGCCCGACACAAGCCTTGTCGTATCGTGAGTATGGAATACTGGCGGAAGTCATGGGACGGAGTGAGCTGGGTGCCATGGCGTGTAATTGCAGTGCGCCCGACACGGGAAATATGGAGGTCTTGCTCGAATTTGGAACGCCCCAGCAACAGCAGGACTATCTAGTGCCATTATTGCAGGGCAAGATTCGGTCCACATTTCTCATGACAGAACCCGGGATAGCATCGAGTGATCCTACAAATTTGGAAACGAAATTGCTCAAGACTGGGCCGAATACATATCGACTCGAAGGGCAAAAGTGGTGGTCCACTGGGGCCATGGATCCAAGGTGTCGGATTGCCATTGTAGTCGCTCGAATGGAAGACGCCGCCACGTTAGACGACGACAACAACAACAAACATGGCAGACATACTATTGTCATGGTGCCGTTGCCACATCCCAAGGTTCGAATGATTAGGCCCTTGACTGTCTTTGGATACGACGATGCTCCCTTTGGACATGCGGAAGTGGCCTTGGAGGGGGTGGAACTCACCACGGAACATTTGATTGGCGGTGAAGGAAGTGGATTCAAGGTTTCCCAAGCGAGACTGGGACCAGGACGTATTCATCATTGTATGCGGGCAATCGGGTTAGGTATGTTACAGATTTTGACAATCGTGCCCATGGATCGTGATGCTTTTAGCCATCTCACTCTTTGTTTACTCTCGGCATTACCAGCGCAACGATGCTACGAACTCATGTTACTACGAACTCTGGAGCGCAAAACCTTTGGCAAGTATCTCTGGCAACACGGGAGTGTTCAACGAGACATTGCCGATTCCTTTGCAGACCTGAATGCTGCGCGGCTCTTGACCTTACAGTGTGCTCACCAAATGGATTTGGTCGGTCCACGGGCCAGTCGACAACTCATTAGTAGCATCAAAGTCGCAGTTCCGCAATGGACAAGTGCGGTCATTGATCGGGCCCTCCAAGTGCACGGGGGAGCAGGGGTCTCGAATGATTTTGTTTTGGCCAAGGCATTGGCGGGGATGCGGACGTTGCGTCTGGCGGATGGGCCAGATGAAGTGCATCGGCAGTCCGTAGCTCTGTTAGAGTTGAAGCGGTTGTATCGAGAACAATTCGGATCTGATCCGCCCAAGAGTAAACTGTAATTCTAGCAACGACTGAAGAGATATCGATTCAACATTGATTGATCAATCTAGTCATCGTCGCCTAACTAACCTACCGGTAGTCACGGATAGTAAATTCGAATTCAGCCGGGTCGACCCAGAAGCGGCTGGATCAACCATGCATCTATATGGGGAACTAAACGACGTGGAAATCATTTCAAATGAAATAGTTATGCATGAAATTCAACACCTACAAATAATACGTGCCGTCGAAACAATACTCTGTGGCCATCAGTCCCCTTGGATTCCTTTTGTGGAACAGAATCGTTAGACGCAGCCACCTCAATTGGCAAAATCCACGCGATACGATTCTTCCAGTATTGCAAAGCCCAATTACTCAGTCGCTCTTGGCTTTGTCACCCTTCATGGGCCCAACAGGTAGCTTTTGTCCAAATATCTTGTCGCCATTGTAAATTCCATAGGTCATTGAGGCCATAATGGCGGCCGCAAATGGTGACAACCAGTACACAAAGTAGTGCTCATTTTCTTCGGGGAATTCAAACTTGCCACCCACACCAAATACGGCCCAGCATGTGGCCAACATGGGGTTCATGGCGGGTCCGGCAGTTGGGAAGAATTCAATCAGAGCTCGAATGGCGACAGCAGTCAAAGTTTGCTTGATGATATAATGGTTCTTTCCAAAGTGCAATTCCCAGTTTAGCTATAGAACGCGAAGACAAACACAATACAAGTGAGCAATGCGACAATGTTGCTTACTGCAAAGCATACTTCAAATCACTTACAATGTAAATAACCCACATGAGCAGGAACGTGGCGACGAATTCCGAAATGGCAGCTTCCGCGTTGTTCTGCATTTTAAACTCTGGTCCACCGAAAGGAGTCCACTTCATGGCTTCCGACAAAGCATGGTAGAGAGGGAAACTGATCAAACCGCCTCCCATTTGACCAGCGACGCGAACAAACGCTTCAGTATAGTCGCATTTTCCAAGGGCCCAAATCGACATGGTGACAGCTGGATTAACTTGCTGGCCTCCTCCAAAGTAGTCGGCTGCCACCACACCCATGGCATGAACAACCCACGCCACTTCCCAAGAGTCCTGACCAATCCATTTTCCCGCCGAAAAAGTAAAGCCGATCATTAGCATGGATCCGATGAATTCCTTGACATAGGTGTCAAAGTATTTGCCGTTCGCCACATACGACGAGGCAAAGCTCAGGAACAAACCTGGTGGAAGAAAGTCCACCAAGTCGTTGAAGAAGCTGTTGATGTTCAAAACGGCACCTTTCACCATGGTAGAAAACGAAATGACAAGGGGGGGGGGGGGGGGGGGAGCTTGTTGAAATGAGATGAGCGAAATGCTGGAACCACCAGTCGACGTCAACTAAAAAAAGCCGGCGGCAAAAAATGAAGGCCACGGATGACATGAAGGTGTCGTGTTGCGGCGCGACGAACTTCGAGAAGGCGCGAAGATCGCGATGGCTATCGTCCGTCAACCGTACAGTACAGTAGTGCTACGACTTGAAGGGGCGAAGATATCGCAATTGGATCCTGAATGTGCACCACGTGGAAATAAGTTTTAGCACAGTGACCTAATGATGATAAAGTCTCAGATGCGAACGATGAGCTACCGTAGTTACTGCTGGAGATCGGAACTACCAGGTACGACCGCAAAGTAAGGTTTACCTAGTCTAGTAATAGTGCACTGTAGTAGCTACATAACCGGACTAAATGCGGATATTGATGATTGATTCCAAAGGTTGTTGCAGATGTCGATGCTTTTTATCAAAAGAGGAGGAAAGACGGTTACAAAGAGGGAAACTATCCAAGGAGTGCAGTCTCCTTCTATGTACAGTCTTGGTCAAGACGAGACACTGGTCTTGTACAGTAGTTGCGGATAGAAAACAAAGCAGCTACTAAGTACACAGTCGTAGTTTTCAGGAAGTTCATACTCCGTTCCCATCACGAGGCCCCCAACACGTCAAGGTTCAGGCAGCGAGACCAAACCTTTTGGCAATGACACGCTGGGTGGCACGGAATGGCAGCGGACGAGGAGAGCCCCACAGCAATCCCATAGACTCTGGGGCCTCCATCGGATAGGGATTCCATTGACAAAGTCCATCGAGTGTAGATAGAGCCGTCACACGAACCAGAAGCACCCACAGTACACCACAAGAGCGGTCTCAGGCACCATAATTGACCGATACCAGTTTGTAGAACCACTTCTCTGCTTCAGTACCAATGACGAGAAAACTTTCTTCATCCACAACACAACTTGTGGGGCATGAAATCTCCAATACAGCCGAATCTGAAAACATATTAGACCCTCCTCGAGGCGCCAGTTGCCCAACCCATGGTCGCACCGTGGTAGTTTCTGCCGCCGGGCCAACGATAAAAGCATAATATTTTTCCCACGATCGCTCGTCGTTTCGAATATTCACCGACACTTTGTCGTTCAGTCGCAATGCCGGTGCATTTGTCGGTGGCGTCATTTCCTTCATTTTCAAGGCCCATTGAGGTATGGGGTTGTTTTCGTAGCTTTCGACCAGGACTTCTCCCGAAGAGTATCCCATTTCAGCAAATTGTTGACCCTCAAAGTTCGCCCCGGCATCGTTAAATTGATACTTGCTTCCATGCAGGCCTTGGACGATATCACCAATGGCCCGGCGCCCTTCCTCGGTGGCAAAGACCCTCGAATCAAATTGCCGGCGGGAACCGACTGGCACATGGCAGAAGGAGTACCCAAAGTCGGCTATGGCCGTCACTAGTAGAGTCAAGAGTACGACAGTGGCGAAATTGGGCATTGTCACAGCATCCAAGAACAAGTATGTGACCAAATTCGACGCATCTGCCGTTGAACGAAGCTTGTTGGGGCGAGAGGTGGAATGAACTTTAGAAAGCCGACTCGTTAAAATAATAGTACGTCATCTCGCCACTCATCGCGCGCGCCATCCAACAAATGTGACTTTTTTATTTATTATGGTTCCAATCTTTCCGGAAACGGAAAAACTTTTTTTTATTTTTCCCCCGACATGACCCGAAGCCAAAATCTTTTCGATCGCCAGATCGCCGGGCGAGCTTCGGATTGGAGGGAAAATCATGGTCCAACGCGTAGATAAGTCCCGTAGACCATAGTAGAAAACTGAACGTCGGCTTTCGTTTTCCGTTTAGCCCCTCACGAAATTGGCGACGATGACCAATAATCACCAATCTACCTGCATCGTACTACAATATGGACATCAACGACCACGGAGGGTACTACCATCGAGGTAGTCGGTACGGGATTGACAAACGAATGGCAGTCATCGAGGCCTTTTTGGATCGCCAAAAGGCCGACCTTGCCATGGACGAAGAAATTGAACAAGATGGACGCAGCTTTGGGGCGCTCCACATACGGGAGGTGGCGGCGGATTGTCGGGTAGGAGTCAGGTTTGCTTACAATGTTGTTCAGGAGTATTTGGCTATGGGCTATGTCAGGGAGCCTACCGAGTACCAAGACGAGTTAAGGGCAATAAGACAACAATACACTAAACTTGGTCCCGAAGAATCTTTGGTCCTCCTGTCACTTCGCTGTGAGAACGACCAGCAATTGTTGACTGACTACCAGCGGGGCCTCCAGCTGGCAACTGGGACAGTTGTTTGTGCGACGACAATCGACAACTTCTTTAAAAAGCGGTTCCAACACAAGGGAAGTCTGAGGAAGTCGTCCATGGTTCCACTGGATAAGTGGAAGCCTTCCAATATTCAGGCATATCACGAGTTCATGCGGACGATCGCTTCGTTGCCCCGACACGACAAGTTTCATTTCATCGACGAGAAACATATCGTGAACAAAGATTGTTACAACAATAGGGTTCGTGCCGACCCTATCACAGGGGCGGTTCGGTGCATTCTGGTGTCGGGAAACTTTCGAAGGGCCTACAATATGATTGCGATCATACGATGCAATCAGGTGGGACCACCAATGCACTACAGCATTGGTGAAGAAAACGGTACTGCCGCTAATTTCACAGCCTACATCGAGTACTTGCTGGAAATCGGCTGGTTCCAGCCCTACGATGTTCTTATTCTAGACAATGCGGCAATTCACTCAGGCGCCGAAGCTGCCATCGTTGCCGACCTTTTGTGGGAGGTTCGGAGGGTTGTGGTAGTTCCCTTGCCCACCAGGGCACCGGAACTAAACCCCATTGAGCTAGTTTTTCACATTCTGGCCCGCCGCTTGCGCCAGAATCGGTACTTTAGCAACGGAATCGTGAACGCGGCGACGATTTCGGTGCCGAACCAGGTGCAAGAGATCGTCTCTACAATCACCGCCAAAACGGTGATCGACTGCGCCATTCACTGCGGGTATTAGTACAATAGCCTGCTGGGTAACAATATATAGTCTACGATACAATGCTTTCATAATGTTATTACATAGTAATCACTATGCTTCACCATTGTCGTAAGCATTGGCAAAAGTTGATTCTACCACATTGTCGATCGTAACTAATAGTCATAGTCATATAATACGCTAGCATCAAGAAACCTGAAAGTGTAGTACTAATATTGTTATTCTGTAGTTATTAATATGCTAGTTTTGAGCCGACTTGCGTGGAAAATCCACCCAAGCCGAAGTTTCTCAAAGCTAACATTGAAGTTTCTCAAAGCTAACATGTCGTAGTGCTCCTCTCCTACCATTCAGTCTTTTCAGAGTCGGATTCCTCACCGCGTTCATCATCTTTGTCCTCGGGGTCTTGGCCTAGCAGAAGTTGCTTGTCGTGCTGCTGCGCTTCAGACTTGCCATACACAATCTCCGGCGATTCTTCTTCACCCGAAGAAATTCCAGAGTCGCTGCAGCAGAGGTCAATCGGATTGCGCCGATTGCTATGATTCAGCTTTCTAATCTTTCTTGGACGCTGCGGGGGCCCTGCTGCCGTCGAAAGCACCGTTTCAGGTGAAACCGAAGCGATTTGCGTGGGCGTTTCAGGTGGATGCATGGACGACTGCGTTTGTTGGGGTGGAGGCTCCTTGTAGCACTCAAGAACACTATGCACCACCTTACCTGTTCCCTCGTGGATGTAGACATCCATACCCGTAATAGTATCCCGGGTACGAACATATCCACCGGGAACTCGAATAGGTGGGGACGCCACGACCTGAGCAGACGATGCTGGTTGTTGCCTGTTGTTCATCTGCGGGACAGGTGCGGTAGGAGGACGAGTACTCGTGGACGATGCGGATGAAGGCATCTGGGTGAGGGTCTGTTGGACCCAGACCGGAGGATAGTTCGCCAAGGAATCGGGACCACCCCCGACACTTGGAAAGGTACCGCCTTGACTAGCAGCGACAGCAGCTGCATTTTGGAACGCCGAAGCTTGATTTATCCGTTCCTTCGAAGTTCCAATGTTGCGACGGTGCTCCTCACCTTTGAGGAAAGCACGATTACGAGCAATCGCCTTCATGCATTTGGCACGATGGGCGTGCACTTGTTTCTTGACCTCGCCCTCTGCCTCTTTGACCTCGATGGCCTTGCGCTTGAGGGACTCAACTCGCTGCAGCTCCACCTCCTTCTGACGTACCTTAAGCTCCTCCTTTCGCACGGATGCTTGAACTTTTATTTCGTTCTGCCTATTTAGCTTCTTCTGTACAGCGTCATGCCGTTGCAGAAGTTGCTTAAGGACTTTGCCCTTGTCGGCCACCTCAGACTTGAGCAGCTGGTGTTGGTCCGACAAGACTGCCAACTTACCCTCGGCAGCATTTTTCTGTGCGACCACTTTACTGTGGGCCAGCTGGCAATTCTTGAGCTGAGAGAGCGCATGTCGGAGCTCCGAGGCTTGGATCTTCGACGAAGACTTGAGGGTCTCGATCTGCTTCGATGAATCGAGCTGGAGCTTGACGTAGCTGGCCTGGGCTTGGCCAACCTCCTTCTGGCGTCGTGCCTCGGCTCTAGCACGTGCAGCGTCCAGTTTGGCCTCGGCTTTGCTCTCCTGGATCTCCAAACATCCTTTCAGCTTTTTAATCTCCGAATCTTTCTTATCACAAGCCGCCTCCCGACGGCTGAGAGCGAACGTAGATGCGGTCCGATGCTGGCGTAGTTGGTCTTGAAGCCTGCGGAGTCTTGCCCTAAGTCCTTCGATGACTCGAATGCAAGGGCTGCCGGCAGGACAGGCAGGTGCATCCACATGTTGTTCCTCGCCATTTTCGTTATGGGCCGGCTCCTCGTCAGGGCCGTTGGGGTCTTGTTCATCTTGGTTATTCATCATCGTCGCCAATTTTGTGAGGGCTAAACGGAAAACTAGAGCCAACGTTCAATTTTCTACTATGGTCTACGGGACTTATCTACGCGTTGGACCGTGATTTTCCCTCCAATCCGAAGCTTACCCGGCGATCTGGCGATCGAAAAGATTTTGGCTTCGGGTCATGTCGGGGGAAAAATAAAAAAAAGTTTTTCCGTTTCCGGAAAGATTGGAACCATAATATCGACGTTTGTCGTTCGGATGAGGTGTGACGCGATGGATGCGATCAAACACAAAATGAGTTGGCGCCATCCCATCTTTTCTGAAAAATGGACATCCGCACCGCCACACCACCGCTCTTTTCTTCTCCATTTCACTTTGCTACGGCAACTTCATCGTCCATTTTCTCGCACGGTAGTTGACTGCCACCACAGACAGAGCACAACTTTACCCTTACATGAACTCTTCCCTCTGCATGACTCTGTCAAAGACTTTCATGTTGCGGACCTCGGCATTCATCACAGCTTTGTCGGCGCTACTGTGGCCGCAATGCGACTGCTTTCTTTTTCCCAAGCCTGCCCTTTTGCATGCAAGAGAAACGCTGGCTTCGGACATTCCGATCGGTACAGCACATCGACATTCCACCACTTCCCTCTTTGTAGCACCGAGACGCAAACTCTCACCATCTCAGGTGTCGCGGCGAAAAGAATTGTTGACTCGAAGTGGTCCATACTTTTACCTGAATCGGTTTCAGGGATCAGTGGAGTTTGGATCGACCGCCAAACTGGTTACGAAATTGGACTCCGAGGCCAACCCTGAGAGCATAGCGAAGTGGCTATCCGATGGTCGGGGACTGGCTCTTTCAATCTGGGATGAAAATATGATGAAGGATTTGGGAGACTCGATTTATCGGCTACAGACCATGAAGCTTCAATTTGTTACAATCCAGTGCTCTCCCAGTGTCGACGTGCAAATGTGGACCCAACCTGACCCCAAGACGGGTGAGCCCGTCTTTTTACTACAATCAATTGATTTTGATCCCAACATTCAGCTTCTTCCAGGCGTGGCCATCAGTGCTTCCAGTCTGGGCATTCAAATCGAAGTCGTTGGACAGCTTCGCCCCAGCAAAGACGGCACGGGAGTGACGGGTCTCATTTCCTTTGCTACTACGGGAATCTTGCCCCCGCCTCTACGGATCTTGCCCGAATCACCACTGAAAATGGCGTCGGATAGCATCAATGATACTGTGGTGACATTTGCGGTCGACAGCTTCCGTAAGGGGGCCGTGCGCAAGTACAAGGAATTCCGAGAAGCCCAGGCTGAAAAGCTGGAAAAGCAAGAAGCGTAGGACTACCGGAATGTTTTACTGTCAAAAGCGTGCTACTTCTTGACATGTATATAGACGGCAAACCTCTACCAGCTTGACGGTATTTGGGAAAATAGCTACAATGTGTTGGCTAAAGTGCATGCAATCATCGAATCGATGATTCAATTTCTCCCTAGAGTACTGTAGCATTAAATCGATGCCAATGATTCTACGGTTACATTTGATATGTCAAAATGAGACGAGTACTATCCGTATTTATTGGTATTGCTAGCGTAGCGAATCTTTCAAGGATATTCTCGATGGCAGTGTGAGCTGGAAATTCGAACGCAAGAGATTGTCTAGTACGCCCCAACTCTAGCAATAGAGCGGAACATGGGATTTGATCCATCGCACAGGTGTAAAGTCTTGTCAATGTAGACAAATCTCCTTGTTCCTTAATAAAAGATTCCTGCACCACCGAGTACTACCAAGACAGCGACTCCCAAAATAATGTAAAGCAAGACATTGGCTTGCTTTTGGTCGGAATCGAGCCCCGTACTCGCTTCCTTCATCAATCTGGCTTTCATAGAATCGGACAGCCCATCTTTCTTGGGAGCAGAGTCCATCTGAGAATAGCACAAAGAAAAGCAAGTATCAGCCGCTGCGACAAGATCTTCCCACATGCGTTCCCGTAGGATCGTACCTCATCATCGTAAAAGGTTCCATCTTTCGAAATCTTTGCTCTTACGGCAGTGGACTCTTCATCCGACGACTCTCCCGACATGTGGAGAACCACAAATGGCGTTCGAGTACTGGTTGGTGCTGCGGCAGACACAAAATTCGCCGGTCGAAAGGTCGCCGCACGGGATGGCGGAGCAAATCCCACCGACGAATGAATCAAGAGAGCGAGGACAAAGATAAGATGGCGAAACATTGTAACAAGGAAAGTACCGGATCAAACCAAGAGGTTATTGAATGAGAACAATAGCTTGCGCTTCAAATGAACGTTGAAAACAGTAATAGTGAAATCTACTACGACGCCGTTTTCCCTGAAGCAGACACCCCGCCGTCTCGCCATCGTGTCGGGCAATGGGGTGGCACGAACTCTCTCTGCCTTCGCTGGACGCGACACGTATGCGCTTTGATTCACGGATTCTTCAAATCACGAGCGCTTCGGCCAACTGACGAATGACAGACCAAGATTTCCGAATGCCATTTTTACCGGAAGTGAAACATTTCAAGTCAGGGGCGAAGAATCTTCGATGTCTATTACGCGTTTTCAATTATTTAACGAAGGAAGGAGTTTTAGGGTCTATGGACAGGATCTTCACAATCAGTCGCGAAGACGCACTTGAACATTTTTAAGACAGACATGTCCCTCGGGCGACGAGATGGACGATGGGCGAAAGCAACATGATACGAGTCAGAAAGTCGCATCATCGTCGGCCCACTTAAACGGATAGCACTACCTTTTGCGTTGTAATCTGGACTCATGAAAGGCTCAAGTCGGTTGTTGGTGGCACTAGCAATCGGAAACAGTTCCGTCTGCCATGCGTTTGCCCGATTGTCGCCCGACTCCTCGCATCTGAATTCGCAGCAACCTCGATGGCGTTCCCGACTCGACGCCACCATCAACGGAAGTACCAAAGACAATATAAAAACTTTGGAGGTCTTGTCACTCGATAGCATTCGAAGCTCGTTAATCCGACAAGAAGAAACGATCATCTTCAGTTTGATTGAGCGAGCACAGTACCGACACAACCCGATTGTTTACGAGAAGGGAGGACTTGGCGATATGGGGGTCCCACCCGGCAGCAAATCCGATGGACAAGGCGACAATCTTAGCTTTTTGGAGTACATGCTCATTGGAACCGAAGCACTTCATTATGCAGTTCGAAGGTACACATCGCCAGAAGAAAATGCCTTTTTCCCAGACCGATTGCCTTCGGAAAAAGTGTTGGAAGAACTGGAATATCCGACTGATCTTTTGAGTAACCAAGGGGGAGCTTCCGATGTCAATTTCAATCCAGTCCTACTGCGCAAGTACATTGATGTTATTGTTCCAGCTGTGTGTTTACCGGGCGACGATGAGCAACACGGAAGTACGGTCCTAGCAGACATTGCCGTCCTCCAAGCCTTGTCCCGAAGAGTACATTATGGCAAGTTTGTCGCGGAAAGTAAATATTTGGCAGATCCAGAAGGCTATCAAAAGCTAGTGGATGCGGGAGACAGTGATGGCGTCATGGCACTATTGACCAACGAAGCCGTAGAAGCCAAAGTCTTACGACGAGCTCGGCTGAAGGCAGCCACATATGGTACCGAACCACTCTTGGCTGAATTACCACCGATCGAAAGTAATTCAGAAGAAACGAGAATTGTAGCCGCAGCCGCAGCCTCCGCGGTAGTGGCTGCCATTGAGGCTCTGGGTGACGATCGTCGAACCGAAAAGAAAGTGTGCCCGCAAACAGTCGAATCTGTGTATCGGGAAATCATTATAGTAAGTCATAACTTCTTGTCCCTCATCTTCCGAACGTATCGACGAGACGAATTTCTAACAGTCTTCCTATTCGCACGTTCCGTCTCAGCCGTTGACCAAGGATATCGAGGTGGCATACTTGTTCAAACGATGTGGACGAGAACCACCGCCAGAGTTTGCCCCGGATCGAATGAGCAATGATGTGCAGCAACTCAGTACCAGCAGTAGTTCCAATTGATCCCAAAGCAGACCAAATGGCTTCAACAAGCCATCGTAGATCATGTTGTAAAGTTTATACGCGCCGCGCTCTTGATGTGGTAACCAAGAAATATCGGGTTCATGTGACTGTTCCAGAGTCCTTTGCCCAGGTCACATCACTTTTGCGAGCTGAAAGAACTAGAGCTTCTCAAACTAGTACGTAGTACACCCCTCCCCCGACCTATATTGAAGGCGAGTGACACCATAAGGACGTTGCTCCATCCCCTCTCGTCGGAGTATTATACCAACTGCTGTAGGAGGAAACGTTTCACAGACGACAATTGCTCGATGAATGAATCCGCCGTTATTTGCTCCATCACTCTGGCGACATCAGCTGTAGTATGGCAAAAGGAACGATTGCCCAACTGCGAGTCCCACGTGCGAGGAGAAGATGAGGTAAGCGAGGTAGACCTGGAAACCGTTACGATGGGTTAGAGCCGGAACATGTGCGCCTGTAATTGGGCAAGGAAAAGGTGCCATCAGAAACGTGACAGCGGCATAACCATCGATTAATGGATGTCGAAGCACTTCCTCTATTGTGTTACTTGCGACAAATTCTGATAAAACACTACACACGTTGTTCAATCATTTCGAGTATGTATATAATGTGTAGTTTCCATTACGCAACAAATATGATTCCATGTTTGTTGTTTCCCTTTCTTGAAAAGAGTGGTGTTGGTTAATCCCTCTTCCGCGAGGCGAATTGCTCGAACAAGCGTCGCACGTTATCATGAGGGTGAGCGAAACCCTTTAGTTTTGCGTAGGCCTTTGCCTCCTCCACTGTTGCCTGCACCTCGAAGAATGTTCCATCTGGACTTGCGAAAATTGCATTCGCCGAGGCAGCGCCAGGACCTCCATACTTTTGAAAAAAATCATATAGCAATCTCATGAACGAGTCCCTTTCAGCTTCTGTCAGCTGGGACTGCTGTGACATGGTATTTTCCGGCGAAAACTCGGGAATGTTCTCTGCAGTGTTCAACTTCCTGCTGCCATTCTTTGGTGCGCCTTTCATTGGTGTGCCACGACCTCTTAGTCTTCGCTTCTTTGTCTTTACGACGGGCGCTGTTGGTTTGGCTGTTGGCTTCTTTGTGGGACTATCCGATGGCATGGCCGAAGGCTGCAGTGTCGGGTCGACAAACTCGGGACACGCAAGACCACACGCGTTCGTTAATCTTTCCTTCTTGATAGACTTGGTATTATCTTTGTAGTCAATAGCGTAACCAATATCCTCCAACATGGCTGCTTCCAAATCCGTGAGTAGCCGTGCGTCATCATCAACGAGCGGACCGAAAACAATGTCCTGAATACACTGCGAGTCAAGGTGCAAACCAGTCTCGGTAGGATCCACGAGGGGAACAGGACCACTGCACCCAACCTTTGACCACTTTTCAGTGGCCTTTTCCCCCTCCCAAACTCTCCCCGATGGCGATAGAATTGTCTTCGGATATGTGGCTTTTTGAACGTCACGGACATGGTTTAGTTCCAATCCCAAGCAGTGCATAAATTCATGCAGAAAAATCCATCTGAGGGAAGCTGGGTCGTTCTTGAACAAGGGGAATAGGTCTTGGACGAGATATACATTACAAGCTTGAACAAACGGCACTGCCGTTTGAAAGGAAGGATACACAGGGGAAGGATACTCAGGGGGACCATACCCTGACAAAAAGCACCAGCCGCCTCCATTATCAGCGTCATCATACGATGACCTCATCTGAATCATCGCAACGGCGATGAGTGTCACTTCGCTGCTGGTGGTGCTGTCGGGCAAAAAGGAAAGCGGAACATTTTCGGTAATAACTACGAGTGTATCATCCAGCTCCCAATTCTCGTCAGTCCCGTTAATGGACGAGAATGGTGGAATCAATGCCTTCTTTGTAACACCCTGGGCATTGTTGGCCCCGGTGGGATTTTGTCTCTGCCACTCAGGCATAAATTTGAATGCCGGGACCGTGTCTTCTTTAATCAGCTTTTCAAAATAGTCTGCAGCTTCAATCGCGTAGTCCATCCACCATGGCACGTACTCAGTGGAAACAACTTCATCTTCATACTTCATTATTTCGCACTCGAAAGTGTCGTAGTTGATAGGCCAGCAATCGAGACCTGCGAAACACCCTACCCCCAAGCATTCAAAACCAGAGTCGTCAGGAGAGAAAAGTTTATAATCCCCTGTCACTTGTTGGTTCTTAGCAGTGGTAAGATCCAAACAAATGTTGAAACTGCTCTTATCATCATCAAAGCAGTTGGGCTGCAAACCACCATTAGTCTTTGAAAGCTTTCGCTCTTTTTGCTTTCCGGTAGAGCCAGGGACCAAGAGCGAAATAGCGAGTGCCAAGACGATCTTTAGAGTCATTGTGGTGAACGATTGCCAGGTTCAATGGCGAAAGGAGGCGTATTTCTCAGTGGTGGAGGCCACACCCACAATCGTACTTCCGAGGATGATTGTGTATCATAGATGAGAGGAGCAGCAGCGATTAGAATGACCGGGTTTTTCCGAGATCTCTGGGTTTGTGAATCCTGCATCACCTCCACGGATCGCTCGCAAATTTGGCATAACACGGCAAGTGCGCGTGCATTGGCATGTGCCGAGATTTTGTCGCTATGACTCTCTGCGAAGGCGCGAGAGGCAGGTGGTCCGACACATGCCCTTCCTTAAGCGTAATCACGCCGTCTATTTATGATATGTCGTAGAATGCCACAAATCGTGTCAAAGACCACTCTACCGGTAGGGAAGATCGCATAGGATGATAAGAAAAGCGTCATTATGCGACAAATTAATTAAATCGCCTCATTATTGCCCAGAGACACCTTGGGAATCACAATGGGAGAGAGGTAAATTATGGTCAATTCTACACGCTGGCGTACATGCATTCCTGCCGGATGTTCGCCAAAAAATGATGGTCCCAATTTCAAGACTTCGTCGAATGTTTCGCCACCAAACGTTTCTTGTACGGCTCTTTCTGTACTTCAAGTTAGAACTGTAGAATCCTACGAGGCTGGTATTTGACTTAAAAAAATGAGCCTGCCCACCCCAAATTTTCGTTTCCCGCCCAAATTATCGGCGGCTTTTGCTAGCTACCGACGATGACACTCTACCTTCAATAGAAGCTGTCGTTCCAAAAGCTTCGTGGACCCTATGTATCATACTCCATCTGAAAGTACCTCTGATGATAGAAACCTTAAGGTCCACAAATTATCGGGGTTCGCAATGGTGAAATCTGCAGCAGCAGAAAGTACGGATAGATTATTACGTGGTAAGCGAGTCTACTGAGTCTAAAAGCTGATTAGACTCACTCGACTATTTTCTAAGTGGCAGATATCGCTCCGGCGAGCGAAGCGACTGGTCCTCTTTGGTCACCAAGGTATGCCTTGATATCATTATGATGTTGTTGCGTTACTAAGGGGATAAACAACATGGCCGACCTGGACTCTAATCGTCCTCAACGTTGCCCTGGTGCCGCCATCGTCGAAAATATCGCGCGGTGCTTACGCAACGAAATTTTTATTGTACTGAGGCTACATAGCCTACGTAAATAACCCCGCAATTCGAAAGAGCTATACGTCGGGGGGGGGGGGGGAACGAAATTTCTCTGATCAGTCACCCAAGAGATGCAAGTGAACTACGCGTGTGAAGCAACCAACTATCCATTATTATGAGGGCTAGGAGTTGGCAAGGAGACCGACAAGCGATCTTGAATGAGGGTTGACATCCTCATACCTCAGTCCAGAGGTGCATCAGAGACACGTGGAGTATCACAGTCTCCCCAACCATGAGAAGCATCGAAGCTGCCAATGACGAAAGGTTAAACAGGTTTGATGCATCGAATGTTAACTCGTTCCATCAAATTAGGAGCCCGTCGAAGAGTCACAGTTCCATTCGCATGAACACGAGTGATCTCATGAGGCCCTGTAAACAGAGGTCTCAACTTATCACCGGGTTTGCGTGGGCATTCCAAATGCCTTACTTGATGCCCAACACGAAAGTCAACAGTTTTCCTTGTGCGATTGGCACGATTTAGATGAACGTCAATCTGAGCTTGATGAGCTTGAGTAAGGGTTTGAATGTCAGCAATCAACGGAATGTTGAGGAGCATGTCTTGTCCAAAGGTTAATGCACCAGGGGAGAAACCACCAAGAGAAAGATGCGCAGAACATCGCATTGCATGCATGGCAGTAGCCAATGGTGCACTTTCAACCATCGTATCCACTTTGTCTTCTTTCTGTGGGGGCTTCAATTCAACATAAGTTCGTAGGACTTGTCCGACGGTCTTGTGAACAGATTCGATCACACCATTAGCTTGAGGATTGTTCGAAGTTGTCTGTTTACATTTGATGCCCGCCCTTTTGAGCAGATTCTGAAATTCTTTGCAAATAAACTTGGGTCTATTGTCATGGACACATTCAAGCAGACGAGGATACTGTGAGAGTTAACCATTTTCAAAAGCCTTTGCAACTGTAAAGCCTTTCTTGTCATTGCAACGGAAGATTTCCAAAAGATTGAACACAGGTTCAATACAAGTCAAGGCCTTGATGTTGATAGCAGTCTTGTTCACCTTGATCTTCCATGGTCCGATCATATCAACATGTATCTGTTGCCATGGGAGAACATGGGAAATCTTGCAAATCGGCAATTCACCGTAATTGAGGCGTGAGTGTTTCATTCATTTACAAAGATCACAGTCAGCAATAAGCTGTTTCGCTTCTGTACTGATGTTCGGATGAGTGAAATGTTGGCACGCCATTTTCTCCAATTTGGTTGCCGCTTTGGCATGGCCTAGCAGGCCGTGATAGTATTTTAATATTGGTGCCACCATTGCTGGGGACAAGGCTATTAGCCCGCTGGCATCACCAGAGTCAGAGTCCCCAACGCAGATGACCTCTGCACCGCCCACTGGACGCTTATTGTACATTCCAGGGTTTTCAACCAGAAGCGCTTGCAGCATCTCATCTTCATTCTGATAATGTTGGATTGTACTAAAATCAAAGGGGTATCCATCCTCATTATCAAAACAAGGATAAAACAACAAACACTTGGTGAGTAACCAATCAGGCTCTGAACATGGTCCAAAATAATACCCATCAATTTGTTTTTCAATGTCTTCTTCAACAAACAACGATTCCTTTGGAGTCATACTCTCCCCAACCGCGGAACGTGGTACATGGCTAAGGGCATCCGCAACAACATTGTGTTCCTCTTTCTTGTAATAGAACTTTGTGCCAAAGTCTTCAAGAAGGAGACGCCAACGAAGTACACGTTGAGTGTTGTACAACGTCATCGAGTAAGTCAAATTCTTGTGATCAGTATGTACGTGCAGTTCAGCACCGTACAACATAGTTCGAAAAGTCTTCAGGGTTTCCACAATACTCAACAGCTCTTTTTCAATTGTTGTGTAATTCATCTGAGCCGGAGTAAGCTTGCGAGAATAATAGGCCACTGGCTGTCCTTCTTGGAGAATTACCACTCCGAGTTGATAATCAGAAGAGTCGGTTTCAATATGAAATGGCTTGTTGTGATCAGGATATTTCAACAATGTATCCATGGTGGCAAGAGCTTTCATTTCTTCAAAAGCTTTATTGCATGCTGAGTTCCATTCAAAAACGGTCTTGCCCATAAGGTTCATCAAAGGAGCCAAAACATGAGAGCAATTGGGCCACATATCTTGATAGAAGTTAACTAATCGTAGGTAAGAACAAAGTTCTTTGATAGCCTTAGGCTTTTGCATCTTGAGAATAGAGTCAACCTTCTTTTTCCATGGTTTTAGTCCTGTTGGCGTAAGCCAATAACCAAGGAAATCAGTTTCTTGAACAGCCCATTCACACTTGTGCGGGTTGATTGTAAAGTTATGCTTTTTCAAAGTCATAAGGAATTCGTCAAGCAAGGTCAGATGATCGTCCCACGAATTGCTGAAACAGGCAATATCGTCAATATAGATCTCAATGTCCTTGATAGCCACCAGGACGCATTCCATTATTTCTTGGGTGGCATTGGGGCTAATTGACAATCCCATTGGAAGGCGATTATACTATCGATACAGTCCAAAAGGCATAGCGATCACGCAAAGATTCTTGGCGTTTTCACTCAGCTCAAAGGTGTAGTATTGCATCGAAATATCCAATTTGGTCAAGAACTTGTAGCCAGTGCGACGAGATAGAATATTGCTGATCCGTGGAATTGGATAAGCTTTGCGCTTGATAGCTTTGTTCAAAGTGCAGAAATCCAAAATCCAACGAACGCTGCCATCCTTTTTGGGTATAATAAATGAACCCGCAATCCATTTGGATTGACCAGTCTTGGAGAGAACGCCTTCTTTTTCTAAGCGATCCAATTCCTTCTTGAATACATTAAGATGTGTTCGAGGCACCGGATACAATTGAGCTTGATAAGGTGGAACGGTTGGATCCAGTTCCAAATCGATCTTCTCATCCAGAAATACTTTCAGAGTGCCATCAAATAATCTTGTGTATTTCTGCAACAAACATTTGAGGTCTCATATTTGAGATGAAGACAGGTGAGAACACGAATTAACAACTTCGGCAACATCAACTTTGCCATATTTACTCTCTGAAATAGTCTTGGAATGATAGCCAGATGCATCGACTTTCCCAATCGTATCGGATCTGTAAAGATTAGGCCGAGAAAGAACAGGTTTCATTGGGCTCGGTTGCATTGGTAGAATCTTATCGTCCCATTCAATTGTCTTGGTATTAAAGTCTAGGATGATTCCCAGACCAAGGAGCACTTCACGACCAATAATGGCATCGTACCAACAAGGTGCATCAAAAACATGAAGATTCATGTTTTCAATCGTTCGATGTGGATCGAGCTCTGGAAGCTTGATGTCTTGCAAGGTTGTCGCAGTGTTGGTTTTTAAAACCCCAGCCAACATAGTTCCTTGAATGGCCGGGACCTTCTTTACAGAAAGCGGAGAAACAAGCCTTGCGAATCCAGGATGTCGTTGATCCAGAATCAAGGAGAACAGTTAACACGTACTTTTTCTTTTCTTTTTCAAATGCAATTTTTGTAGTAGGTATGTAATCAATAAATCCCTTGTTGCCGATCGCTTCCCCCACAAAGCAATTGTTCCCCGAAGTTGACGATAGTCACCATTGACCATCGTCATACGATTCATCATAGTCATCATAACCATCAGCGAAATAAGCTTCGTGGTTTTGAATATTCTCTTGATGATCTTGATTTGGATCATAGTCGTGCGAGCTAGCCAAATAACTGTCAACGCCCAACGGATCCGCTTGGGCTGCTTCACCAGGACCAGGTTCAACATAATAGGCAGCACTATCATCAACATAGTGTGCGCCTTGTTGAACAGCCACTCATGGCTGGAAGTGCCCACGCCCTCCCCCGAATCGTCCAAAAATTTCCCCATGGAGGATTTCATCATTTCGCGCATCACCCTCCCTTGAAATAACCGCCAACGTTAGCATTGCCAACTCTTGAGGGCAATAATGCGGAATTCTACATTTTTATATAATCAATACAATCCGGAATGATATATAGAGGTTCCCGCCACAAAACATGGATTCTCCACGATCAATATCTGATGCAAATGACTGAAAAGTGATCAGTAATTAGGTTCTACTGAGCTCAATTTGGCTTCTCAGGCGTAGTAACTTTTGGGATCCATTCTTTAAGGGAAGAAAAAAAGAGTATCAAAAGGATTTCACGTCGGATGTAAGTGGTAAAGACTAGTGAGCATCAACACCATTGCTCCCTGGTCCCAGTAGGACTTGGTAATAAACATACGTGCATGCTCATGACTGTTAGTCCCAAAGGGAAATTTCTGCAAAAGTCGACTTTTAACCAATG
Source organism: Nitzschia sp. DOCU1 (assembly GCA_951394045.1). Taxonomy (NCBI): domain Eukaryota; phylum Bacillariophyta; class Bacillariophyceae; order Bacillariales; family Bacillariaceae; genus Nitzschia; species Nitzschia sp. DOCU1. The sequence goes on along the minus strand of OX595988.1, from coordinate 528,058 downwards.
CAAGAAAAGTGGTATGCAACTCCACGGGAGCATTCCTTTTACTATGAGAGAGACAGATCTGAAGCCTCCTACCACTTTTCTTGCATTGGTTAAAAGTTAAAGTTAGTCAAATCTACTCACAGAAACAAGTCGGAAATACAGTTATCCAAGTCCTACACAAATTTTAGTAAACATTCAACACAGTGCGCCTGTCGCCTGTCAGACCGGCCCTGAAATTTTTGTAATGACAATGGGGGAGAGGTAAATTGTGGTCAATTCTACATGCTGGCATACATGTATTCCTGCCGGATGTTCACCAAAAAAAGATGGTCCCAATTTCAAGACTTCGTCGAATGTTTCACCACCAAACGTTTCTTGTAGTCGGGGGGGGGGGGGGGGGGGACGAAATTTCTCTGAACAGTAGTCATCAACAGCTCCATTTTTGCTCGTTCGGATTGCCTGTTGTATATTTCATACCAGGTAGAGTTAATTGACCTAAATTTTTTGCATGGTCATGGGCCATGATGATAACATACACGAGCAGCAGCATGAGGGGGGGGGGGGGGCATCATCACATCATGCTAGTACTAGTAGGGACCTGACGACCAGCAATACGGAGGTGATGGAGCAAGATTATTGTTCCTGGTGGCTCCTTGCTTTGACAATAGCCACGGGCAAAGTGGGATGACTGTGGCGCTGTCCTACGATAGTATCGTACCAGGTACTATCAATAGCAGAACGACTAACTAATACCCCGATCCGAGACAACCATGCTTGTTACAGCAGCACCAGCAAGACCACGATGTTCTGCCCGACTATCTCCCGTACCAGGTAGTATCATAAATTTATCGCTCCTAGCTACTACCCATTACTACTAGCAGAGGAGGAGGCGTCTTGCTAGTTTTGATTGTCACTACATATCATCATATCATGCTTGCAGCTGTTGTCCATAGCATACTACCAGTAGATATCGCGCGTACCAGGAAGATGCCCAAACATGATGGACCCATACCTTTTGAGTCAAATTGGTTTGTGACTACCACATTTTTTACAAAGAATTACGTATATAGCCTTCCGCAGCCCCAGTACAATCGCACCAAAGGCAAACCAACAGACCGGTCTACGGTGATCTCCATGGTTATGCAAAACCCGCTGGATCCATCCCAGGGAGATGTATCAACGTCAGATTTCTCCCCTTGATGTTCCCCCCAACAAGAACCACACACTCTGTTCTTGCGTCGCCACTTCGACAAGGTGTTTGTTAATCTGAGTGGCTTGCTAAGTGATCACCTTCAATGTTCTTTAAGTAAATAAATAGCAAAAAATTGTTGATACACGGTGTAGAATGGCTACAGTACAGGACACAAGTACCAGGTCAGGGAAAAATGTCAAGTCTTTGCCTACATTAATACACCGACAGGATACGGATTTTGTGTAGATATGGTTCATACCTATGTACTAGAACCCACAACATTGTGGGTAGGGCTAGCACAAGATGTAGGTGCGCGTGTGTCGAACCCACAAAGTTGTCAGTTCGACACACACATTTTTCATAGATATGGTGTGGCAGGCATGCTAAATAATTGTTGCAGGATGACCACATGGTGGCCTTCTACTAACAAACAACAACTATCAGTTTTGACAATTCCAAATGAAAGTTTTGCTTTTCTTGTCACTGGGAATTCAATCTCATCAACTGGTCAAAGTTTTGAATTGTCATTGGCTAGGAGCAGCCGCAGATAGCAGTAGCACCCCAAATGATGAGCACACATAGGAAATTGAAAATCAACCCAGCATCATGCAATCCAATGATCGAGCATCGACTGGTCCATCTGCAGCATGTCATATGGACAAGTGCAAATTGCTGTCACAGGAGCCCATCATCCCAAATGATACTCCTCCAGCAGTAGCTGCAGGACAATGATCGACCAGTGTCCATGAAAGAAGGGGCACCAAGAAATGAGAGACTTCATGCAAGGCTCCAAAGACAATGTTCTAAAGGAGAGGGGACTCGACCATTGATCAGAGGAAAATGAAGGTGCGGTGCTTTGGTCATTATCGTCGGAGCGAGCGGGAGTCCCATGTTGTCTTTTTATACATGACTTAAGACCATAATAAAAGGCGGGCACGGGTCCTCCTGAAGGACTTAATTTTGCGTAGATATGGTTCATACCTATGTACTAGAACCCACAACAATGTGGGTAGGGCTAGCGCGAGATGTAGGTGCGTGTGTGCCGAACCGACAAAGTTGTCGGTTCGGCACATGTGTTTTTCGTAGATATGGTTTATACCTAGAATGCATATCCTACAACTTTGTCGGACCGGTGCACTCAGTACAAAATCTACTTATGATTTCCGTAGAAATATTCCTCAATTCATAGTGTATCAAAGTTTTGCCTGTGTATCAAAATGGGACTGCACTTATGGGGACGGTATTTTCTCGCGCCACCTCAGCAAACAGCTAGTGCGGTAACCTAAAAAGTCGGAGAACTTAGGGGGCAACGGTTAACAACAGGGGAACTGTTAATTTAGGGGGAATAGCGGTTTTGACACATTTCCCGGATGGTACAGGACAGGTATGATACATACACGACGCGAACGTCAATCCTCCATCCACAAATACTTTTGGACTCATATGATTCTTGTTGGTTATTCTCCTCTAACCTACCCTGTCTAGGTAGTGAGTTCACTATGTATGATGCGGAGCGTCCCCTCATCATCACATCCAATAAAGCAAGGACACTCCTTTCTAATCGGGGCGCGCATGTGCGCGTGCGTACGTGTTGCACCCCTAGGATATCCAACTCTCAAAAGACGGTCATCCAACCTGTAAGCTATTCAACGTATTCTCTAGTCACTAAGACACCGACAAGACACAAACAAAAAAAAGACATTGTCCGTGATTCAAACGCGTGCCGTTACCAACTGGCATGACTCAAATATGACCCAACCACCCATCAATTTTTCAGCATTGATTCGCCTCTCCTGCCTACCCAAATCATCTCCAAACTTGCATTTTTCACACCTTTTTATGCCAAGCCTTTCCCAGCATTACCCATCACAACCTCATTTCCCACTCCATGAAAGGAGCATTTTCTTCCTTCATGCTGCCTACCTCATGGCCATCACCGCAGGTAGTAATTTGTGCAGTCTTATCGCCATCATCGTCGGTTTCCTCTTCCACACCTTCACCTTCATCTCCCATTACTGGCGCACCATCAGGACCTTTGCTTCGACTTGCCACCACCAAGGCATAACCAACTCGGTGAGCATTGTACCAAATGCCCAATTGAGGATGAAAGACAATATCACGACTGTCTTCAGATGGTGGTGAAGGACGGGCAATCATGATTCGCACCTTCTCATCAAGACCACGAATCTTGGAGTTCTTGTCCAAGCCTGGAATAGCCACAGTATCCCAAACCTCAATATTTATGTTGTTGGGCACCTTCAAGCCTTCTTCAAAAGGGGTGGTTGGGTTGTCAAACCACTGCGAGGCTGGACGACCATGCAATTCACACCTGAAGAATCTGCGCTCTTTAACCTCTCGGGTAGAGTGGTGAAGGATAAACTCATGCTCATCCCCAACAATCTTGTAACCAGCTGTAAGAAAACAGGCATATATGAGCAACAAGAAGATTCAACAAACAATAATTCTTGTCAACATCGGTACACATTTTCAATTGCTCTCTTGCTTTCAGCCCAAGCATTAGCTGTCAGGCGATAGAAATCTCCTTCTTTATCTGCATCCTTTTCCATGGTCCCACGTACAAGGAGCTGAGCAATGGTTGCTTCATGCCAATAAGGGTAATATTCCTTCATGGTGCAAGTTTTGCTCATTAGACAACAACGAATGATGAATCACCAAAAACAATGAATCTGTGGAGCCTCCGCCACACATGTCACCTCCTACTCTCTCACGAATCATTGGTTTGGAGGTTTACGTTCAAACTTCATCTGCAACTTTGAATGTTCCCTACTCTCCATCCACGAAGATTTTATTAGACCCTGGGTTGATTGGTTCATTGGCATTAGGACCCCCGAGATACCTGCTCCTATCCATCCATGAAGATCCAATCCCAATTGAATCTATCCAAATTTTGCTGACCCTAGTTATTCAATCTTTCAACGTCCATTCCAACATACAAAATACTATCTCTTGCCACCTCAACGGCTGAATCTGACCAATATTCAAGTAAAGCACTTAGAATAAATGCACGTTCTTGTATACTTGCCAACATTTCAGATTCCCAATCAATACTTGCTGCCATCTGGCCATTCCCGCCACATTTTGGCAAAGAAGCGGCCAAAGATGCTTTGCCATATGTTCATGGAAGACTACCCACCAACCCCTCCCATAGTTCTCAACAATGTCCACTAATCCAAAGAAGAAAGCAAAAGGGTGCAGCGAAAGCCCTCCACCCCGACCGGCTCTCCAGGAGAGACTGAGTCTGTATGAGAACGTCAACTATGCAACGCCCATCAGGGAGTCCATGCAGGCAGTGGCAATCCAAAACTTTGTGGACAACTCCATTTCCCACTATGACAAAACAAACACCGTTCCAACACCCCAAACCCAACTTTTCCATTCCGCAGCCTCTGAGCTGGGGGCAGTGGGTACTAAATCAATTGTGGACCGCCAAGCAGTACTTTTCCAGATAACCCGACAGTACCTTGACATCTCCTCCCAGTCCTCCACCTCCCAGTCGTCAGCACCAAAGACGCTTTTTGCCCCTAGCCAATGCCGCAAAGCCACCTCTCTCCTAGCAGTACCTCACCACCAAATCCCTGGACAAATCTTTGGTGGCGAGAAGCCACAATATGGAAAGAAACAAATGAAAGAATCGGAATATGACCATGTGCCCGTCGCCCAAGCCCTGTGCAATGTTGGTGGACTGGGTCCTAATGCTTTAGTCAATAAGACCAAGCCATCCCACCACAGTAGCAATGGTTTTGCCGCCATCCACTTCCACTGTCGCTTCCAGGGTTGTAAGTGCACTTTCCGCTGTCATCTCTTTTACCCAATAGCTGCGTCAGCTGTTGATGATGACGAGGATGATGACAACGATCTGGCCAATGAAGAGGGAGAGGAACAAGAGGAAGAGGATGATGCTTACGTAGGTCCAGTTGCTGTACAACTTCTCAAACATCACTCTTGTGGCCAAGTAGTGACATGGAAGGATCACCTGCTGGCCAACAACCATGGAAAAAAGGGGCTTCATCCAATCTTGAAGCATGCTATAAACACAATGGTTTGCAGCAACCAGAAAGTTCCAGCCTTTCGCCTCCCCAAAGCTGACGAAATGGTCAACTTGCTTCTGGAAAAGCTGGGCGATGATTGCACAAACTTATTTCCAGATGGTTGTTTGGACATTGTGACCAAACAGATCACAGGGTATTGGCGAGACAAAAGGAAGAACATGTTAGAGAAGTATACTACTGGGGGTGATCTTGAGCTCAGGTACTTACCACAGTTGGAGACATTCCGCTGTCGTTATGGGCTGACCATTCCCAGTGCCTACAATCCACCACTTCCACAACACCTCGGAACTTTGGGGGTTCAAGATAGGTTACGTTCATTTGCAAACAACCTGTTGAACAACAGTTCATGTGTGCCGCTACAGAATCCACATGTTGACGATGGCACCAAGCATTGTGCGGAACACCAAATGTTGATCTTGGCTTTCCCCCTGCTAGTGACCCATATGTTGGCAAACTTGTGGCACATGTTCGTGCCAATGATCATTTTGAAAACCATGAGGGGTGGTCCGAGAAGCATATGATTTGCTTTTCGACCATTCACCTGTTGTACCAAGCCTTTCTAGCTGGTCATGGGTACAAATGGCAAGTCATGGCCAAAATTGATTCCACGCATGGTGCCGATTCAGGTGGTGGAAAACTCATGAGCTTCGGTGTTGTTGCCACCAAAAAGCATGGCCGAGGTAGTGATTGTTGCAGAACTTTCCTGCCATTCATTTTCGCACGCATACTGGAAGAAAATGAGCTTGTCGCAGTTCTGCTCCTTGCAACATTGAAGCACTATGTGCGACGCCTTTTTGGATTGCACTTCGATGTCAAAGGTGGACTGATTTCTGACCATGCCCAGGCCTTTGTCAATGCATACGCTCGAGTATTTCCCAATAGGAACCGGGGCCAATGTTTTGCACATGTTGCCCTCAAAGTAAAAGATCAGACGGGCAGGCGCAAAAGAGGAACTCCTGGTTACATCAAGTGGGTGCGTGATCGTGGTTTCCTTGCCATTGCTGCTACTGATGTCAATCGAATGCATCGATGTGCAACTGGCCCCATGAAGGACAGATACACTGCTCTTGCCCTGGGAGCTTGCAATGCACATGGGGAAACAAGACTTGCAGAAGTCTTCAGAAAGAGTTACGTGGACTCCATTGAGCATTCGCATTTCCGCTACAATGAGTTTTGTCTTCCAGGTGATACACCCTCCACAAACTCTCTTGAACGAAAGCATCTGATGATGAAAGGCAGCAAGGAAACAGCTGGTCTATGCTCATTTGGGTTGTCCCTCCAAAACATGATCACCCAGGAATTCCCTCGAATGGTAAATCTGTTGTCCTCCAGAGCAGGCTTCTTGGAATATCATATTCGAATCCAAGATGTGACTGCCTTAAGTTTGGACACAAAGTTGATGAAACAGGTGAGTTGTCTGACACCACATGATTTCTTCCACAAAGAGGGATCAATGGAAGAGCAAACGTACCTTGCCAACTCTGTGGAGTTCATTGGAACTCCAATCAACCAGGATCTGGATTGTGATCACTCAACTCGAAAGCAGTTCTATGATGCTGGAACCTTGTTGGTTCTACTGAAGAAAGGTTGTTTGCGAGGAAGCAGTGGTGACCAGATATGGTACTGCAGCTGTCATGAATTTTACAGCACAACAGCATGCTGTCACGCATACTTCATGAACCATGGCTCAGCTCCAAATCTTTCTGTCTGACATATGCCAAGCAGTGGTCTGCCTGCACCCACCAAGAACACAAGCCAAACCAACGCTGCCATGCCACCCCTGGAAGAACCCAAGCCATGAACACCGCCCCGCCACCACCACCAAGAATGCAACACCAAAGAACCCAAGCCATGAACACCACAACACCCGCCATCACCAAGAAGGCAAAGCCAAACACAACACAAAGCCAATGCCACCACACCAACAAGAACCCAAGCCAACCCACAACCCGTAACACCCCCATGAAGAACATGATGCGATGCTGCCATGCCATGTCATGCCAACAAGAATGCAAAGTCAAACCAAGAACCCGCATGCCGCCACCAAGAATGCAAAGCCAAACCCATGAAGAAAATGACACCATGCTGCCATGCCATGCCATGCCATGCCAACAAGAATGCAAAGTTGAACCAAGAATGCCGCACGCTGCTGCCACCAAGAACCAAAGCCAAAAGAAGAACCCAAGCCAAATCATGAATGCCACCACCACCGCTAAGCCAGACCAAAGTTTCAAAAGTACTTAAGAGTTGTTAGTATCCATTTAGTAACCGACTCTATGTTGAATTGCTCTTGCAACTGACTGGGTGGTCCTGCAAATGGGACCAAGTTGAAACTCGTTCTGCATTTTCACAGTTGGATAGCAGATAGAGTTAGGAAGACTGAACCCAGACAATGTTGCATTGTCTGGGATACAGTCAAGTAGTTGTAACCGTTCCACAATTCCAACCATGGTTTCCAACCCATCTCCCACTGGAAATAGGTTGATGACATTCGGTCCATCCAGCACAACAACATTTCCATCAGCTGTTACCACCTCACAAATCTTCTCTGTTGGAAAGCGAAATAAAGGCTGGGCAGACAACAACATGTCATGCCACATGTTGTCCTTGCCATTCATCAACCAGTACACTTTACAGAAGATGTTCTCAACCTTTCGAACAGACACTGGAACACCAAAGCGATCAGCAATTGTGGCTCTGACATCTTTTGAAAAGCGACGTAGGCCTTCTCCCCGTAGCTGCTTGATTCGTCCATACTTATGTTGAAAGTATGTGACAGCCCGGCTGTCATCCCTGATCTCTGCATGTTCCCTGATCCAAGCTGGTAGCAGACCCAAGCAACTTTTCTCACCCAGGAAATGATTGCCACTCACAACTCCCATTCCTTTGACACTATTGGAGATGTGTTTCAAGACCTCTCCATAAGTAGAATCACGGAGGCTTGCAGTTGTGTTGTTAAAAACTTTGAAGATGTGCAAACAGAAGACAGTGTGGAAGTGCACCACTTTTTTCCATTCTTCTCTTGAGGGCAGGGTGGGAGAGGTACGCTTTGGGAATCGCCGAAGATCTTGATGGTTGGCTTCTTGGCTGTAGGCTTTCTGTGCCTGCATTGCCATTAGAGCCAATTGGCGGCCAAGAAGGACTCCACGATCAGCTGCATGAATGGAACTTTGTGTGAAATCCATTAGGATCTCAGCTGCAATGGAAAAAAGATTTTGGCTTCTGGCACAAAGACAGAGGCCAGGTGCACTGAGTGCAACTCACAAATGTTCAAGTTGAAATGCTCTGCCATTCGGGCCACACTGTAGAAGAGTGGTTGGGAGTAGGCAGTAGCATCCAGATTGCAGAGGTTCCTTATGCAAGGAAAGCCACAAACATTCTGAATGGGGCCATGGAGGAGGGCAGGTCCAATCAGTCTTCTTTCTTCAGGGAGATTCTGGTAGTGCATAAGCAGATCCCCTAGGAGATCTTTAATCTCCTCTTCCCTCTCCTTTAGCTGCTCCATTGACTTCTTCATTTGGCCGTTCACTGCCAATCGAACTCCATGCCACAAGCTGGAGACACAAACAACATCAGGCACTCTGGTTGAATTGGATCGATTGTCCCTGTGGAGTTTGCACTGGTGAGCAGGACTTGTTCTTGAAAGCCTTATAGAGTTCCATGATGGGAGCTGAACATGGCCTTGGCGCCATGGAGGTGAAGACTTGCACAGCAAGTCACTCAAAGTTTCTGTTAAAGACACCACCTCTGGCTGGTTGCTGCCCGGTTTCAAGTTGGGCTCTGCTCTTCCTCCAACTCTGCTTGATGACAGCCAGGTACAGCGACCAAAGTCAATGAAGTTGGCTTGTTGCTGTACTCCTGGATCCCTTGATGCAGAGTTGGGAACTGCTCTGTGGACAAAGTCCCAGTCCACAGAGTGAGCAATGGTGCAGTCATTCCTGACAACAATGAAGTCATTCTTGTAGTCCTTATTCCCTTCATATAGGAATATCATGGGAAGATGTTCAGGGGGGAGAGAGAGCAACCCCTCAACAAACTCAACAAAGAGGACTTGCCCATGAGGGTCAACTGCACTCTTCACATGATAGGACTGGAACTTGGATGGGAGGAGTAGGTGGATTGCTTTCATTTCTTTCAGCCGGGCCAAGTGAAAAGGACCTGCATTGGTCAGCTGGTGGGACCCATCCTTGATATCAAAGGATGCCTTGGATTCTTCAAACAAGAATCCCAGGTTTTCAATGACAGGATGATGGAGTGTAGGATTGCTGTCCATCATTCGCTTCAATTCTGTCAAAGTAGTTTGGCCTGTATGTTGTGGGGAGCAGCTGACAGGCAGTGACTCCATGTTCCTTTCTTGACTGGTTGGAGGAGAGTCATCTTTATTCCTATGTCTGCCCAAATGACGGCCAGTTTTGCTCAAATCCTCAAAGTCAAGCCTGGCCTCCAACTGCACCAGGCGTGAGCTGATGCCTTTCAGCAAAAGCATCAGCTCGTCATAGTCCTGGCTGGGAAGGCGGCTTGAAGCCAGTGAAGATGATGTTGATGGAGACAATACATCAACCACAACAGGGCCAGGACCGCCACCACAAAAATGATTGCCACCAGGAACCGGAAGAGATGAATGAGTGGTAGGGGATTGGAGGAATGATCTGGCTACCTCGCCAACACCAACACCAACACCAAAATGATTGCTATTGAGGCCACAAGCACCACCAAAATGATTGCCACTGCCGGCACCACCAACACCACAACCAACAGGAACAGGAAGAGAGGCAGGAGTGGTAGGGGATTGGAGGAATGATCCGGCTACCTTGCTGCCACCGTCAATGCTGACCCCGCCGCTGCCACCGCCGCCACCACCAAAATGATTGCTATTGACGAGGCCACAAGCGCCACCAAAATGATTACCACTGCCAGTGCCACCAACACCACAACCAACAGAAACAGGAAGAGAGGCAGGAGTGGTAGGGGATTGGAGGAATGATCCGGCTACCTTGCTGCCACTGTCAATGCTGACCCTGCCAACATAATGATTGCTGTTGAGGCCACAAGCGCCACCAAAATGATTGCCACCACCGGCGCCACCAACACCACAACCAACAGGAACAGGAAGAGAGGCAGGAGTGGTAGGGGATTGGACGAATGATCCGGCTACCTTGCTGCCACTGTCAATGCTGACCCCGCCGCTGCCACCGCTGCCACCAACATAATGATTGCTGTTGAGGCCACAAGCGCCACCAAAATGATTACCACCACCGGCGCCACCAACACCACAACCAACAGGCACAGGAAGAGAGGCAGGAGTGGTAGGGGATTGGAGGAATGATCCGGCTACCTTGCTGCCACCGCCACCACCAACATAATGATTGCTGTTGAGGCCACAAGCACCACCAAAATGATTGCCACCACCGGCGCCACCAACACCACAACCAACAGGAACAGGAAGAGAGGCAGGAGTGGTAGGGGATTGGAGGAATGATCCGGCTACCTTGCTGCTGCCGTCAATGCTGACCCCGCCGCTGCCACCGCCGCCACCAACATAATAATTGCTGTTGAGGCCACAAGCACCACCAAAATGATTGCCACAGCTGGCAGGAACGGGAAGAGAGGCATGAGTGGTAGGGGATTGGAGGAAGGATCCGGCTACCTTGTTGCCACCATCGTCGCTGCCTCCGACACCACCACCCACACTGCCACCAAAATGATTGATGGCAGAAGAACCAGAAATGAACAAAGAAGAGGCATCTGAGCCTTTACCAGTCTAATCGATAACATCAAGCGGGGAATTTTTGGGACTAGAATCATGCATGATCCCTTTGGGGCGAGGCTTTCGAAGTTGGAACATGGTAGAGAGAGAGAGTTAACAGTCAATCAACAATCAACGATTTGGTGATGAAGTGGTGATGAAGATCGCTTTTTCAGGTGAGAGGCGATGAAAATGTGAAAATCAGGTCGCTGAAAATGTTGGTGTTCGGTGCAAAATAAATGTTACATCCATAAATGAATAAAGTCATTTGGTCTTTTGATGATACAATATAAAGATGGCACATGTATCCTAGACAGTATGATATATAGTGATGAAGATAGTCTTTCATCAATTTCATGATACATTTTTGTGTGGGCTTATTAATGGGCATATGTGTAACTTATCTTTAGTGAGCCAGAGAGGAGAGCTGGAGGCTGGTTCCCTTTGGAAACTGTTCACTAGTTTCTAAATGATATTTTCAGGGCATATTTATAAGGCATAAATGACTCTGGGCATTGGGGGGGATGGTTCTTCGTTGTTCCAAATGCACAGGGGGACAGGCCTTACAGGTTGGGTTTCGGCTCTTACAAGTTGGGAACCTCAATGAACATATCCACCACGAATAAACCTCATTCAGTTATTACAGGTTGAGAGTCCATTCCTTGTGTACGTGTTTTGGGCGATGCCCTCCGCAAGTTGAGCGGTACGGAAACTTTTGTGATTTTTCATGTCCCGGATTTAAGGTTTTTTTGTCCGCGAAATTGCGCGCTGTGATTGGTGTAGACGTGTCACAACACTTGTTAAATTTAAATTTTAAGCGCATGTGTGATGATATGTAGTTTTATGTTGAAGCCCTTTATCAGCCTTTTGATTGGATTATTTGCAAAGGTGACATGTCATGGTCAGAACACACGGCATCCATTGTGGTCATTGTGGTTGGACCAAGCATGTCCTCAGATGGCCCGGTGCCATGCAACGCCGGTGTGCGCTTGCCACACTCTGTCGGCAGCAATTTTCCAATTCTTCTTGGCATCAGATGGAGTTGGCATGGCCGGCGCCGGCCGAGGCCTTGATGGTTCCATGGCAAGCACGAAACGAAAAATGTGCATGGAACGAGGTATCTTGTGCAAGACACATGGCATCTATCTATCTTTAATGATCTATCGACATGCCTCAACCTGCAAAGTATGCCACGGCCGCAGAGGCAAAAGAGGCGAAAGCAAAGGTGAGATTAGAGGCTCAAAGGCTACGCCGAGAGCGCAATAAACTCGCCGAGCGCAAGGATGCTCATGACGAATTGTCGCCACCGCCACCACCTCCACCGCCAGTGCAATCACAAGAACTAATTAGTTCCGATAACGATAGACTCAAATGTAGCAGTGTCGACAATGCGAAAAAGGCGAAAAAGCGGAATTAGATGCTGAAAGGCTACGTCAAGAGCGCCAAAGACTTGAGCGCAAGCGACTTGGACGCAAGACTGCAAGCGCCCAGCGGCCCGAGCGCCCGCCTTAACGCGCTGGTACGATAGAAAACGGAGCGCCAACCAACCCACGCTCCGTTTTCTATCACTCCCGCGTTACACTTATCGGATATTTACCCACGAGACTGAATTCGGTCTCAGAGACCGAATTCAGTCTCGCTTTACTACTTACATACCTCTGTAGCCGTTGAGTTTGGGCAAAAATGCCAAATTACATTCATGTTATATACTTTTATATTCAGAGAGCATGCCAATCGTATATGGGGTCTAAACAGGGGCCACATCCCAAAAAAGCTGCTTTCTTCGAGAGTTTCACTGCGCGCAACAATCAACATTTTCATAAAAATCATGCCTCGTCGGAAGAAGATCATGGGGGTGGGAGCGATTGCTTCGGCCCCAATCAAGATGTTGCATCCATCGTCTGAGCACATGAGACAAAGCTTCCCCAATGCTGAAAAGGGCCAGCGCCTTGAGAATCTTCTTGTTGTTGGAAAAGAGTTGAAACGAATCCAGGGACGTGATCAAATGGCAATTAGCTTTCGTCACGATGATTTTGAGGGCATTGTTCTTTATTGCACCGAAAGATATGCAAAAATTGTGACTGAAGGTCCGGCTGAAGGCTACTTTGAAGCAAATGCAGTTGCTGAGAATGAGGAGGAAGAGGCACAGGGTGAGGAAATGATGCTTCCGAATGAAATTGTTGAAGCAGCCCAGAGGGAACGAGTGGAGGTACAAGATGCAAGGGCACTTGCAATTGAAGTTGATGATGACAACGAGCCGGCACCTGAGAATGTGCCTGATAATAATGTTGTTCCTGCTGCAGGACAATGGGGACACAACAGTATTTGCTCTAGGAAGATGACAGGAGCTGCAAATGTGAGCCCAACAATCAGACTTCCTCGGGAATTCCCTGTCACAAAATTTCGGTTGTTCGAATGTTTCTTCTTCAGACCATTTCTGTGCCAAGTCCTACTCCCATTGATCAACCAGCACATTGCTCCAGGCGAACCAGTCATGCTAGGAGAGTTCTATAGATTTATTGGTTTATGGTTGTTGATGGCAACTCTACAAGGGCCCACCAGATGAGATTATTGGTCAACTGATCCAATTTCGCCTTTCCAAGGGGCCCCAATCCGCCTCAATGATTTCATGAGCAGGTGCCGGTTTGAGGCAATCTTGACCTCATTAAGATACAACAATAATGCGCCACCAGCTTATAGAGATCCCTTTTTTGAGATCAGGCAAATGGTTGTAGCCTGGAATGAGAACATGCGTGACGTCTTTGTTCCAGGTTGGATCTCGTGTCTTGATGAATCCATGTCATATTGGACAAATATCTACACTTGTCCTGGTTTTATGTGTGTGCCCCGTAAGCCCTGGCCATTTGGCAACAAATGGCATTCCATTTGCTGCAGCCTAAGTGGGGTAATGTATGCGGTTGAATTGGTTGAAGGGAAGTCACGACCTCGAGAATTGCCTGCCCCTGAATTTGAAAATCTTGGTGGAAAGACAGTCGGTCTGCTTGTCCGTTTAACCAGAGCTATCTGGAACACAGGCAAGGTTGTCGTTCTTGACTCTGGCTTTTGTGTTGCAAGAGCATTGACACAGCTGTCTGCAAGAGGTGTTTTTGGTGCGGCACTAATCAAAAAGCGACGATTTTGGCCAAAACATGTCGATGGCGACATGATTCGCAGCCATTTCGATGCCTCGCCAGTTGGTCATGCCGATTGCTACAGAATGACTATTCCTGATGACAATGGAAAACTAGACATACATGGGTTCAAAGAGCCTGATTATGTTATGTTATTGATGGCAACATACGGCACATTGGAACGAGTTGGCCCCCAACATTCGCGCTCATGGGAGGATGCTGATGGACAATCGCACTCTACAAGGGTTCAATATCCTGAAATAGTGTACAACCACTATAAATATCATCACAGTGTTGACGATCACAACAACCGCCACCAATCACCAATCAGCTTGGAAAAGACATGGTCCACGCATTGGTGGCCCAATCGAGTCTTTGCTTTTCTTATTGCCATTTCTGAAGTCAATGTTCTCAAAGCTTGGACGAACATTTACCAAAATCCAGACATGGAAACCCTTGATTTCAGAAAACAACTAGCCGATGAATTGATAAACAATCCATTGTTGGCAGAAATGACTGTAGCAGAAGCTCGTGGGACACGTAAGTCAGCAAGAAACTCAGGGCATGAACTGCTATCGCTTCCACCAAAAAAGAAATGGTGCGGTGCGCAGATGGTAGACTCCAACTCTCTTTACCCATGCAGGAAGTGTGTCAAATGCGGCAGAAAGTCCCGGGATTATTGTAGTTGCACCCCTGGGACAACTCTATGCAGGCATTGCTTCCCTGATCATCGTGTTCGAGATAGCTATGAATAGTGGAGAATGAATTTGGTCTTGGCATCCCCTCTCAAAATTGCCGACCAAAGGCGGCATTGTTCATGGTCGTAACAGAAAATAATCATATACATGTTATATCAAAATAAAGCTCGACAAGAGTAGAGTTACAATATTCTATCTACAGGTTTGTATACATTCAATGATTTGTAGGTACCTTGGGAAGAAACAGGGAAAACATTCGTTATATCATACTGTACCTGGTACTGTGCAGATGTATGGCTTGTTCAGCAATGACCGTTGTTTTCGTAGCCTTCATAAAAAGTGTACCACGGTGATATTTTGACTCTAATTACCAAATTCGAATCGTTTGACTCTAGCTGCCAAACTCTTGCATGAATACACCACAAAATACTATCTTTAGAAATAATGATTTCTAGGCCATGGTGCTGATACCTTTTTTATGCTGATTCTTCAGCTATAAAAAAGGTATCAGCACCATGGCCTAGAAATTGGTTTTACTTCTTGCAAATCAACAAGGGGCCCTTGTTTGAGAGGCGAGCGGTGGGCTCGCGTTGGTTGGTTGGAGGGGGGGGGGGGGCGGCGCTGGGGGGGGCGCCAACCTACAATCGGTAAGTACGTATAAAAGTGGATAGACTGTATTTCATCGAGAAACGTAACAGGTTGAAGTTCCCTTGTTGCGTGTAATTGGAGCCCCAAAAATCATGTTGAAGCTCGTTTCAAGAAATTGAAGCTCGTTTGAAATACATGGATCGGAAGTGTGATAAGGCGGAACAATCAGTCGTTCCAGGGAATGGGGCAGTTGATTGTCGTCTTGTCATTCCGTTTTCCCCAGATATTGCATTTGTAAGTTAATCAGAGGCTTAAGAATTATCATGTTGAAGCTCGTTTCAAGAAATTGAAGCTCGTTTCAAATACATGGATCGGAAGTGTGATAAGGCAGAACAATCAGTCATTCCGGGGAATGGGGCAGTTGATTGTCGTCTTGTCATTCCGTTTTCCCGCATCTTCCATTTGTAATCAGAGGCTTAAGAATTATCAAGTTGAAGCTCGTTTCAAGAAATTGAAGCTCGTTTCAAATACATGGATCGGAGGTGTGATTATGCGGAACAATCACTTGTTCCGGGGCATGGGGCAGTTGATTGTTGTCTTGTCATTCCGTTTCCCCCAAATATTTTATTTGTAATCCGAGGCTTAAGAATTATCAAGTTGAAGCTCGTTTCAAGAAATTGAAGCTCATTTCAAGTCCTAAGTCAAAAGCACTGGAAACTGAACTGGAGAACCAGTTTCTTGCCAGAATGGAAGGATTGCATCCCTTGTTGCTACCCCATTACAAAGACAAAGACAGGCAACGGAGGAAATTGCATGAACTCATGGAGAGTTTCTCAAAACCCATCAGTTAGAGACCATTTTCAAATACCTTTGGTCAGTTTCTTATCAATAGTCAATCAAGAGGGGCACTGCCTGTCGGTTCGGCAGAGCCTCCTGCAGGCAGTGCCATCATGGGTGCAGCTTTTAGTGCCATATGTTTGTAGGTTGTGGTCAGAGTAGTAACATGAACAGGTTCATTTTCATTACAACTATTTACCAATTGGTGTTGACATAACCAAAGTTTTCCCATGTGTGAGGGGGATGAGGTTCAGCAAAGAAGGTTTCTGCAAATTTACCAGCCTCATGAAAAAAGTTGTGGTGGGCATAGGTTTGATCAATTTCACCATGAGTTTACCAACATCACTGTCAAGGAAGCGGTGATTCCAGGGCTCTTTGTGGTCCTCTTCCATATTATAGTCCGGCTGGTATCATCACATGGGAAGCCTCATACCTACGTCTCGTACCTGTCATTTGTCCGTTAGTCTTTCCATTGTCCGTCTGATGTCATTGACACGATTCTGAAACGAGCTTCAGATTTGCCAAACGAGCTTCATGACGACGTCACCCTCATTCTGCCACCTCAACCATGATGCCGTGGAAGAAGCTGTGCATAAAAAGGAACAGCTTTTGGATCCACCATGACGTCGCCCTTATTCTGCCATATCAACCATGATGCCTAGGAAGAACCGTTACATGAAACGGAACAATGACTGGTTCTGAAAGATAACGTTGAATCTGAATCTAAAACGAGTTTCAAATTTGCGAAACGAGCTTCAACTGCAAAGTTGTACTGCACACACTGCACAATATCACCATGGTACTACTCACACCATAAAGATGAAAAAGTAAGAACAGCCCTTACTTAGTGAAGAACAACCAATGGATCCGCTGGATCGTTGCTTCCAATTAATGAAACAGCCTTCACATTACAAATTTTGTCTCCCAAGATGGGAAAGCTAGCAGCACAATCATTACTTCGTGTCTATTTCCTAAAACACTGTACCTAATATACCTTTTCAATACTGTCTAACTACAACTCATATCTCCTCTTGAGCTCTGTTTTCATATTATCCTGATCCTCAACAGTCATCTTCTCCCTACCTTTTATCTCCAAAGCTTGCAACATACTGCCTCCAGGAAAATATCTTCGCAAATTCTTCTCCGTGTTTTGCAGCACATACTTCTTAACCTTTTTATCCAGCCCTGTGCTGGTCAGCAAGATTGTATCTACAGCCTCAACCTCTTCACCCAATTTGACATGTTCATAATCCTGCCAAGGATGATTGGCAATCTGGTTGGAATCTCGAAGACGTAAGTAGTTCGTGATAAAATATAGAGTGTCCTCCTCAAGGTCCACATGGTCTTGCGGCACTTCCACTACCCCATGCAATCTCAGATTATTTTTGCTCCCATAATGACGGGAATGAAAAACGTCACCACGAAGAATAATGAATCCACCAAAATCGATTTGATACACCATTTCGGTCAACCTCTTCAAACTATCATCCACTTCCAGCACTTAGAGTGCCATTCCTTCCTTTTCCAATGGCATATGGAATATATACCCTAGCTTATCTTTCTGGGTAACTTTGCAATGGGATTGTTAGAACAGGAAAAAATGTGCTATCCACACTTCCACCTTCAAAATGCACTTACCTATTTCCCACTCTTCTGAACTGCCCTCTTTATCACTGATGATGAAATGTCGACATGCAACTCTTGGTGATGAGGATCAATGGTCCTGACAAGACCAAACCAAATTGATCTTTCCTTATCTTCGCCCAATAACTCCTGAAGCTCTTTCACGATCAAAGCCTCAGCATGCTCCAATGCACTCAGCAAAGCATTGGAAATGAAAACATTATTAACGCGTTCTGACCTGGAGTCTCAAACATGTAATACTCCCCAGCATCACTATACTCGACTTCCGTATCTTCTGTGGCCTGGTCCATCACGTCTTCCTCTCTCTGATGGGCAATTATGGATTGGAACGGGAGGGTAGCAAGAAAGTTATCTTCTTTCAATCGCTCAACCAAAGCGCCCAGAACATGGAGTGGCAATTCTCCAACAATAACAGATGGACTCTCTGGCCTCTTTTTTAAATTAAAAACTTCATGAAAGCCTTGCCTTTCCCCTCAGTGGAATAGATTGAACACCATCAATGTAGCCCAATCTTAGCAAGGGAACGTCCTTCCTTGGCTCCTTCTTGCCCTTCTTCACAGGAATGTTGATATCCGTCCCAGCATCAACAATGCCACCATCAACCCCAGTACGCTCGTTCGCACCTTCTCCAGCAACAGAGACATCACCTGTAGGATCGACTCCATCTTCTCTGCCAGAACTTTTCTGCTGCTTGAGGCGTTTTCGTAAATTTTCTCCCCATCGTTTTGCATCCTCACGACAATAGGTTGCCTTCAAATTGTTCACTGATATTTTCCACGACGTCCCATTTGGCCGTGTGATCACATTCGGTACGATGAACTTCGATGCTGTGCTGACTTTCACCTTTGTCTCCTTCTTCACCTTGGCCATCTCAGCTGGACTGGGAGTACTCTCATCATCAAGTACTTGCTTTCCCCTCTTTGCTTGGCGTCCTGCTCCCCTCCTTGGACTTGTCGCCGATCCTGTCGTTGGAGTTGCAGCCGATCTTTTCTTCATTGTTATATCTGCTTATAAGCACAATGCTCTTTCTCAATCTTGCCTCTGGTCAATACGTACAATCGGTTTCTCTTCCGACCAAGATGACCTAACCACTACGATAATAAAGACAAACTGCTTGGCAAATATTCCACGGTGACACGAATATGATATATAGCTACTTAGGTACTATAACGAATGTTTGTATTCGTTATTGGAGAGTATTAAATGAGTATTAAACAACCTGTCCGGCTCGAATGGGGAGACAAATAATATGCTGATGGATATCCTACATATAAAAAAAAACAAAAAACTAGAAGTCTATTTTTAAACCGACAGGGTAAAAGGTCTACCCAACCCGGCCCTGGCACCTACCGCTGTAGCGATGCGAGGTTGTCTGTGAAAAGGTCTCATGCCTATGCGGCAACTGTTCTAGCTTGTGCCATGCTCGCCTTGAGAGCAGGTGTCCAGACTCCAATCCAGTCTTCGATCTGATCAAGGTTGGGGTGTGCATTGAGATGGTGTTCCACCGTGGGATAATACATGTGACGATCGCTCGGCATGGTGAGGGGGCGCCATTCGTATAACTCGGTAAGTTGTGAACGTAATACCATGAGTCGCTTGGCCTTTTGTTCTTCTGCGTCTTTCCCATGGCGTTCCTTGTTTCTCACATCCCACAGTTCAAACCAATGCTGGAGGAGTTTGCTTCCAAGTTTCCGGACCCAGGCTAAGCCATCGGCCTCCTTCTTGTCCAAGTGGGTACGGGCACCGTACTCACGATGGAGCCGTTGCCAGTGAATGCTCCATCGGGCTCGAAACAAGTGGGACCATCCGATATTGTTTTGGGATTGGATGAGGATGTGGTAATTTGCAGGATATTGGTCGTGTTCTATTTCCGGCAGGCCATTGAGCCATCGTGTCAAGCCATCGCGCAGGATGTCTGCTAGAACTGGGTCGGAGGATGTGGTGTTGGTCGTGGTTATGATGCTTGTCTGGAGTTTTGTTCGCCAGGTGCGGCGAGAGTCGCCGGGGCAAAGAAGAACATGGTCATTGGACTCTGTTAGGTTGTCGCAACACGGGCATCCTGCAGGGTAGTGGTGGTTGTTCCGATGGGCAATGTCCCCAGTGGGTGCTATAAGGTGAAGATGCTTGACCAATGTGGTCTGTTGCTTTTGGTGGTTGCGCAGGATTTGTTTATAGACGGGCCAGTCGACTTGGAGTTGGGTGTCCGGAGTCCAATTGAATAATTTTTCATAGTACTTCATCAGTTTTGGTATGGTAGCTGCATCACGTATGCGGGTCTTGTAATAACTCGAAATGGATTCCCCTTGAATCTGAAGTTGGGCTTGTGTGGACGGGAGCATTGGGGCGCACGGAATTTCTTGGCCATGATCTAGTTGGAATTGACTTGCCTGGTCATCTGCTTCGCAATTGAGTTGCGCGGATAAAGAGAGAGTTGCGCGGGGTCTCGCCTCATCTTGGTGGCCCTTGACCCAAACCAACTTGCTTGTGGTGTCCGTAAGTCGTGCTCTAGATTGGACAATCATTTCAATAAGGTCCCACTCTGGTGCCATTGTTGCATTGGGGACGTGGTACTTCCATTTGCTGTGTTTCTCGATCCGCTTGATGACGCTGGTGCTGTCGATAAGGTGAGAGAATTCGGAGGTGATGGGACTACCTGTGTATTGTGCGAGTCGAAATAACAGACGATATATAGCCAGAGCTCCATATCCCTCCGCCCGGAACGATTGTGGACGTGATCCTGGTGCGGGTCCTCTTCCACGGAACAGTCGAACTCCATTGTGGCTTACACAGACATACCCAAATGTGCCAGACACGGTAATAACAGATCCATCCGTCGCCACCTTGAATTTGCCTTCGTTCAGGTGTTGTATGATGGTATGGGGATCAAACAGTAACTCGAGATGCGAGAGAAGCTGCGACTCCCAATCGCTTAATGATGCGATCATTTCGCCGAAGGTCCCTGTGAGAACTACTATTGGTTGCTGCGCTGTAACCTGGTAGTTAAGGATTGGCCTGTGATCCTGGCCGGTGTCGATAGCATACACAGGGTAACCTTGGGCTGCTGTGGTGGGATTGACCAAGTCGATGCACTGGTATCTCCCGGGGGCGGTGGCAGCCAGCGCTTGATACTGTTCCCTATTCCGATGAAGGTACAGGGTGTCGGTGACAGGATCGTGGACGTAGGTGGATCGACGGCGGCAGATGTCATGCGGGACTATCCATTCGCGGAGGGATTGATGCAGCCTTCCATTGGGATCAGAGAACGTGCGGAGGAAATTCCTCCATGACAACCAAGCAGGGGAATATGGACGAGCTTGATTGAACAACTCGGTTGTCATGGTGTGGCGGTTAGATGTCATTGAGCCATCCATTATGCCTGGTAGAAGTCTAGTGCCTATTGCATCGGCTATATCTGCGATCGTTATCACCTGGAGAAAGCGACGGCAGCTGTTGATGCGATCCAGAACTCGGTCGGAGTATCCTTGGGAAATAGCCAGTTCCATCAGGTATTTATCGCGTTGGCGTAGCAGTGGTGGAACGATGTCGCTCTCAGGTGGGAGGTGGATGCTGGCATGGATGGAGGCAAGAAATTCGGTCACCGAGTTGATCCATGCCGCAGGATGACAGGGTGTGGCTTTGGATGGATTTGTCCACAGAAAGTCGGATGGATATCCTACATATATCCGCCATTATGACAAGGATTTGGCGCCTGTTACAACGGACATGATTTCGGATGCCAAGAATGGACTTCCAGATCTGTTAGTCGGAGTGATCACACTCTGCTCTGCAACCATCTGGCCCGGCTCGAAATTCGTGTGTAACCATCCAGACCGGCTCGCAGCCACCTTTCAACAATGAAAGATCATCTCAGAAGTGGTCAAACCATGCTCTGATAGCATCATTGTTCTCTTCAATTACAGCTCTTGGGATCTCCAAATGCTGTCTTCCTCTCGTTTTGCAAGTAGGTGTCGACATTTGAGTTCAAACTTTTCATGAGTTTTGCAATTTTTTCTTCTCCCGAACACCCCTTCGAGGCAATTAGCTCACTAATTTCGAGAGCACTCTCCGCACCCAGAATTTCATCGCCTTACTACCTTCGGCATACTCAACCCCTTGCATTGACTTCCACAGTCACGCTGCCGTCATTACAAACAGTACCTTCTCCAAAAAATTTGATCCCCAGATAAGCTTCCTGCATCAAGATATCCTGGATTCAACCATCGTCACTGTTTTGCCTAAGTAATATCTAAGTAATTTTTTCCGATTTTTTCCCTCGATTTGGAAGTTGTTTTCACTTCGTAAGGATGTCTTAACTCTCAAAATGGCCTCTCGAGCGCTCTGTGGGTCCCTCCCCACACGCGCGTCTCTGCGCTGCCTTAACTAAGCTCTGGGAATAAGGGGGCGGTTGACAAGTTTCCGCCATGATCTAGTGAAACGAAGTTTATCGCGAAGTTCCTGCGTGCGCGCGTGCCCGACTTTCCCCTTTTTGTACTGCGCCTACGATGCGCTACGAAAATATTTATGACCCTTGACCCAGCCATACGAATTCTCATTTTTGTACGTCGAAATCGTAGAACAAAGAATATCTTCGCCGATGTGTGCTCGCGTTTGGGACAATGGTACTTCAATCTGAATCCGCGTTATTTTACTTTTTTAAATGGATTCCGCGTCGTTAAATGTCTTCAAGATCCAACAACATTCCACTTGCCAATCCGATCTTGGGGATCGTTTTCCAACGACTCCGAAGCGACATCTTGTTTTTGAGCTGAGACCCACTTCCACGATTACCAAGCGGCAAAGCCTGCATAGGCATATAAGAAGAGGCCCAATGCGAAAGGGATTCGACAGCTCAGGCATAAAAGGCTCGGAAGGCTTCACCCTTGGAATTTTAGTTCTTAGCCGATCGCTTCCTCGTGGATAATGTGTGCGGCTTGAACCAGCCCTGTGCTGGATTTTCCCTGCGCCCTTCCATGGTTTCATACTTTTTCTCGAGATCTTATTGCTCGGGTGTCGTCAAGTGTCTGAAGGAACAAAAGACAACAAGAAGAAACCATGACCGATGATCTTGTAAGTTGCAGCGCGGTGGTGTTCCTGGTTTGCAGCCTGCGTCGTGTTCATGATCATCTTCTTGTTCTCGCTCACACAATGATACTTCTTGCTTCTCATGATCATGTAGGACGGCAAGCGCGCCGTTCGCGAACTGGTGAAGGAGAAATCCGTCACGATGGAGTACTTCTTGGAAGTGTCGCACCTTGATGCTGCCACCGCCGAAATGTTGAAGAAGTACGACCGTGATGGCAATGGCTCCTTCAGTAAGGACGAAGTTGTTGCCATTATCCTCGATTTGCGCGAAGCGATGCAGTCCAACGAAATGCTCGGTGAATCCAACAAGCTCTTCAAGCGCTTGTTGGCGGCTGCCCTGTGCTTCTGCGTCCTCTTGTTGACTGCCATGTTTGGACTCAGCTACGCCGTGACTGTCTTGACCGCCAAGACCGACGTTTCCAGCAGCGGGGTTATGACTGCTACTAATGGAGGTGCCGTTGTCGCCACCGATTCTACCGCAACGACGGTTGCCACCGCGTACGTTGAAGAAACCGGTACAAATTGCATGCCTTCCGAGGAAGCCGAGCGAATCTTCGAAAGCGTCTCCTCTGGACGCAATGTGCTTGTCCAGGGTACCGGTGCCAACGGCACGGGCACGTTCTACGAACACGTTACCGCTTCCGGCCTTGAGACATCCTTCGATGGCGGTGACCGAAAGACTTGTTTCAACACTGCCGACGGCCGTCGCATTTGCATTGGGCCCACCCCTAACTGCCAACCACTTGCGAGAAGACACTTGCAAGCACTTGAGGCTTGTAAGAGCACAAGTACCACGTGGACTGGTTGTCAAAGTGCCGCGTCTCCCCAAAGATGTTACTTCCAAGCGATTATCCCCATGGCCGACACGGATGCAAAATTAGATTGCATCCAACCAAGCTTGACAAGCTCTTGCACCCCTCCCTGGATTACACCAAAGGTGTGCAGTTTGTCACCTTCTCAAGCTCTTTGTGATTGCCTGGCCATTGGTGGAAGCTATGCTGGGGTTGAAACCAGCAAGAAGAATTAAGCTCCGAGGATCGGCAAATAACTCTAAACCTTCGTTGTTGGGGAACACGAGTAAGCTCCGAAGTACGACCAACCGCACGATAAGCACAAATCCTTACATAATAATAAATTTCCATCTTCGTTGTACTGTTGTTTTCCTACACTACGTATCATGTACGAGCTCCGACAAAATTGATCCTTGGCTCCTCTCTAGTACTAGAAGGAATACTCCGGAGTAGTACCATACTGTCGAACAAGCAGAGGGTGCATTTTGCTGTTCTGCCGTTACTGCCATCTGGAGATCGCGTGCGCTCCTGGGTCCTCGGCCTTAGCCACTCTCTCTAGAGGGCGGTAGATGCAATACACATCGTCATATTGGTACGTACCCATGTCGATGATCTCGACCATCCAGAAGATATGACATGTCGCACATTGCCGTGGTGACGTGAAACGTCGGGCGGGAAGGGGAAAGGCATTTAGTACCGTAGCTCTAGTGCTGGCTACTGGTGAGAATCCCAAAGCCCTAGTATAATGGTGCTATGATATTTGCCATCGAAGTATACATTGTCTATTGTTTGGGTTGTAGTAGGGGAGTCTTAAGATTATTGTAGATTAGTCTCAATGCATAGTATTGTGTAGATTGCTCTCTAGTACTATAAACCCTGGCGTCTGCGGTGAGTACCGGGTACTTGGAACCACTGCCATCCCCAAAACAGCAGAGTAATACACCCCCACCGCATAGCTTGACCTTCTACGAAAAAAGAGTTTATGTTTTACACGTAACACTATTGTGCGGTCACAATCAAGAGGTACCGTTGTCTCTGCTTTCGCCGCGTTTAGCTAAAGTTCGAATCCCTCAATAATGGGTGCACAACCCGACAACAAACTGACATCGGTCAGCCAAAACGCCTCGAGATACCCGATATCAGTAAACTTATCCCCACAAGTCTGAGTGGCCGGTCCATTATTCAGATTTGTGCAGTCAATAGTATACCCTTGGGCGCCATTGGTACAGATATCTATTCCACAATCCTGACATTTCTCTCCATTAACTTCAAGGTGACAAAGGAGGCTGGATTCATTGGCAAACTTTGTTAAGACAAGAGTGTCGTCGAGCCCCGTGGTGTACTGGAGAACACTGCGGAAGTAGGTTACCTCTGCTGTGGTCTCATTTAGACCGTAGCCATAGTCCACGCTCTTCACACAAATACTTCCATCCACGTTGCAGCTTTCGCACGTGTCTTCACAGCTCACCCTGGCACCGCCATCGACGCAAGTACAAACTGCTCCGCGGTCCGGGGCCAACTCGAACGCAGCGCTTTTGGTTTCGCACTTGTCAGGCAAACTGACCACGCACTCGTGATTCTCGTCGCAGCACGTGCTGCAACATGAGCATGGCGTATTAGTGGCGTTATCTCCGCCACAATCAGCCGAGATGGTCGTCCATACCAAAGGCTGCTCACAAAACGCAGCCTCCAAACCACCGACGATGTCATTACCCGAGACGTCAAGTACCTTTAGACTAGAAACCTGACCGTAAGACATTGGCACGTTGCCGGTCAAGGAATTCAACGATACATCGATCGAATCAATATTCCCGAGGTCCCCCAACTCGGAGGGAAGTTGCCCCGTGAAGAGGTTTCGGGAGAGATCAAGAGAGGCCAGCGATTTCATTCTCGAGATCGAAGAGGGAATTGTACCAGTCATGTTGTTCCCTCCGATGAGGAACTCCACGAGGTCATCGAGATCGGCCACTCCCAATGGAATGGGCCCTGACAATTTGTTGTCATTTACAGAGAAGGACTCCATTGAAGTGAGCGCCCTCATCTGATCAGGAAGGGTCCCGGTCAGTTCATTATTATTTAGGAGCATGTACTGCAATTTGGCCTGCCCGTAGTAGGACGCTGGGATGGTTCCATTGAAAAAGTTCTCATACATGAACAAGTACAGTATAGCCGACTGTCGAGTAAGCGGGGGGATAGGTCCTTCAAACATGTTGGCGGAAAAAAGAGCTGCCCACATCTTATCCCACTTCGTCAGCCCCTGAGGAACAGTTCCAGTCAAGAGGTTCGAATCGAAATTGACAACGTCTAGAAACAATTTCTCATAAGAGTTTGGAATAGTTCCTGTCAACATATTCTCGGCTAGCTGAAGAAACGTCAAACTGGTCATGTCACCCAGTTCAGACGGGAGTGTTCCGGTCAGGCCAGGATCGGTCATGAGGGACAGGGTCTTCAGATCTTGAAAGGCCACGAATTCTGGCGGGAGCTGCCCCCTCAAGCCATTGTCACCTGTAAAAAAGCCAAAGAAACACATGAGCTAATCGAAAAGCACCGTGACCATGCTCGTCCTCTTTCGTTACGTACTGAATTCGATGCGAAACATGGTACTATTGGTCTGCTCGCAAAAAAGACCAAAATTGGTCTCATAATTGTTCCAATCGCAAATGGTGGTATTGGATAAGAAGTTGTAGTTATCATTCCAATTGGGTCCATCGAGGGCATAATACATAACAACGGCAGCGTAGCGTTCCAACAAAATGGTTTGGTTCATTTCTTTGATGGGAACGTCCATCGGGTCGTCGAAGGCCAACCATTCCAGCGCCATGAACTGTGGGGTGGAATTGGTTTCCAGCGCAGCGCCTGAATAGGGATAGAAGAGATCAACGAGGTAATCATATTCATCCTGTTCAGTGGGCGCGGGTGTAGGTGGGTCAGTAGGGATCTCTTCTTTCTTGGACAGAGGAATGGCAACAGCCAAGATGATACCAATGGAGAACAGGCAGCAACAAGTGGCCTTCCAGCACCTTCCGCGTTCCTTGAACTCGTCTTCTGACACTACTTCAGCCGAAACTACGTCCTTCATCATCTTTGCCTGGTACTGAGCTTCGAGTTCCTCTTCATCGATCACTTGAGCAGACACCAGGCCATCTTCCTCGGCGGGCTGAACCATCATTCCACCGGATGTCTGCTTTCCAAGCGAAGCCGAAGAAGCCTGCATGGATTTGTTGTTCTCAATGACACCCACAGCGATGTGTCCATTCTTCGCCATCTCCGACTTGTTGATGCTGGACAGATCCGCACCGTTAGATGCAACGGCAGCATCCTCTCCCTTGAGGATCTTGCTTTTCTCGTCGCCAGTCGCGGAGACCGCCCCTGCAGCAGCCTTGTTCTTCTCCATCTCAGCCTTTTCCTTTCCGGAAGTGGACGAGTTAGACGCGAGCGCACCACCACCCGCCTTGAGGATCTCCGCAGACTTTTGCGATGGTTTGGAAGTTTCAGAAACCGCCCCCGGTGTGGCAGCCGGGGGATCCTTGGACCTTGCAGAGTTCTTGATATTGGCGTCATCAGTGGCAGAGCCACGCACGCGGCGACTGGGCCGTTCTCCTCGAGTAGCTCCACCTTTTCCAGAGCTGGCCCTGGAAGCGACCGAGTGAGCTCCAGGTTTCTGCATCTCAGGGTTACTTCTCAGCGCCTCCATTTCTTGCTTGATGGCCGCCTTGGTGTTCCTAGAAGACGCGAGGGCCATGGCGTCTCCAGCCGAGGCAACCGAGGCGGTTCCTGCAGTCACAGAACCGTTGACAGAGACCGCGCCTGGCCCTTGGGGCACCCCTTGACTTCGGAGAGCATTCATTTCTTCTCGGAGGGCTGTCTTCGCGTCCACACGTCGGCTCTGACGGCCAGGGTTCGAGGCAGCAGCTTTCTGAGGCTCTGGGGCACATTCGGCAGCTTGTGGCTGAAATGACTCCGGTTCCATGGGGGTGATGTTAGCAGAATTGTTAAAGTCACCAGGCGACGGCTTGGGCGCAGCCACGGCCGCATTCAGCTCGTATTCAGCCTCCGACCCTGGCTCATAGCTGGAGGCAACATTGACAGCCGCCTTAGCTGCACTGGCCTCCACCCGAGAGGACCGCATTCCTCCCTTTCCTCGAGGTGCCGCCGACGAGACACTCACTGCCCCAGGCCGAGGGTACTCGGGCTCCGATGGAGCGCTCATTTCCTTCTTGCTTTCTTCGTCTGCCATGATAATAACGTTCTCGCTTTCAAGCTTCGGTTTGTGGTTTCGTTAACAGCGGTTGGTCTGTCTTATGACTTTCTATTGCCCTTGGCACGACAATTGTGTTTCGAGGCTGCACCCCAAATCTAAAGGTAACTTAGAAAGGAGTGATATCCAACTTAGAAAGGAGTGATATCCAAAACGGAAGAGACTGTGCCACCCTCTCGACGGGACGCGATCCTCGACGCAAGGAACATTCCGCGCACCGCGGATGGCAACAATCCCTTCCGCGCAGAGAGGTGAGGCCTCGTTTCCAAAAATCGGGCGCATCCACAAAAACTCGTGTTGTATTACACTCGGACAACACGAGTTATGGCGCGGCGCCCGATTTTTGGAAATGAGGCCTCACCTCTGCGCGGAAGAGCTTATGGGCCGTCTCCGTGATGGATCTTGCGTGACATAGGTACCTACCAGTCATTGTTCTCTATGCGTGCATAACATAGAGTGGATATCATGAGCTGATACTTTAGTGTTGAAAAGCTCACGCATCTATGCATGATACTTTCAATTTGGAAAAGCTATGATAAGCTGCTTTGCAATGGCGGATTTCTGCGCACGGAGGCTATTCCATCGTGTGTCACAAGGTTTCTCCCTTCTTGGAAATACGATTTGTCATTTAGTGCGCAGCACCAAGTGACACGAGCAGAATACTTTTAGTTAAATGCAGCAATGACTGTTTCCAGGACTATTGATAGAGGTATACATTTATATGGGCACGATCCAAACGGTCGGAATTAACAAAATCCTACTACCGGTACTTAGTATGTACATAGTCCTGCATCATATAGGCATGTACATATGTTTGTGACGTAGACTCAGCGAACGATATAAGAAAACCATATATTTTGCACGGATCCCGGGACGGAGTTCCGCCTAGCAAATCTCATGGGAATTTTTGGAGTCCTCGAGGTACTCCCTGCATGATATAATCAATGGCGGGACAAAAATTATACCGACTTGGGATTCCCCTTTGGCCCGGCCGGCCCCTTGGTATGACTGGCATGAATGATACGACACGACTCATGCGAACAAGGCCACGCTGCCGCCGAAGACCGCTGCTACTATGAAATAGTCGGCACCACTATTTCTACTAAGTTGCTAGTAGTAAACCACCTGCTATTTGCCCTTGTGCATGGTCGTGATGTGCAAAACGCACCCCCCTCAACTATACTGCAAGGAAGCAAGATTACTACAAACTCATTCTAGATTCTAGGCAGTACTAATAGTGGCTGCGCCTCGTTCTAAGAATAATCTAGTACCTAGTCGACCAGTAATAAACTAAAAGCTTGAGAGCATCGACTTTGGCAGCCTTTATTGTTGCTGGTTGTCATCCTATTAGGAGTCGTCGTCCTTGTCCATCCTCGTCATGCTGTGTGACTCCACGTGACCTTTATTTCTGCCCCTTTCTTGTTCCTTATT
The DNA here is from genome assembly GCA_951394045.1 of Nitzschia sp. DOCU1. Classification (NCBI taxonomy): domain Eukaryota; phylum Bacillariophyta; class Bacillariophyceae; order Bacillariales; family Bacillariaceae; genus Nitzschia; species Nitzschia sp. DOCU1. The sequence continues at coordinate 498,611 of OX595988.1, read as the reverse complement.
CATTCATTCCTTTTCTTTACAATGGATTCAGCATTCCTTTGCACCCGTTATCACCATTCTCCAATTCTTTTGAAACTATCAATATCCTATGGAAGGTGCTCAGCAATTTTGACAAGAACCACAAAAGGCATCCACTGGCATGGTTGCCACCGTTTCCATGGAGGAATAAAAGCGAGGACTGCTATATTGGTCATGATTCCATCATTGGTTTGGCTTATTCTTCCATTGCTGGATGATTGTTGTCGGGTGGAACAATATTCTTGACGGCTTGTTTCATTATTTCGTAAATCGTCCTGTATTAAAATGGTGCAGAATAGCAAGGACAAACGCAGTGAGTAAAGGAGTTGGTGAGCGATTCGATCCACATATGCTTCATCCGACTTCCACTGAATCCAACTCATCATGCTTACCTTTGGTAGAACACGATTTCCCGCCGCCATCGTCTGTTTGACTCGACTTGACACAAGGCATTGGTGGTGGAATGGTCTGTTGCAGAACTGCTCATCCCTTTAGTCTTGCAGTAGAAAGCTGGCAAGAAGGGAGTCATTGGGCGTGCATGCAACGTGACTGCCCCCTTCTTTTGTACACTACAAGCAGATCAATTCATCATCTTGAATTCAAACTTGCTCATAGTCCATAATAATAATGACGACAAGATGATTGTGGTTGTGGTTTTTGTGTGATTGGGTACACGTAAAATTTAGCGCGCATGGGACTCTCCTCTATGAAAGTTCTCAGTAGTAAGAACTTCGCACTAATGCGGCACTCATCTCCTCTACAAATTACTTAAGTAGTAAGAACGGTATAACACGTGCTGAAAAATCTTATACGATGCTCGGACGCTCCTACGTACAAATTGCTGGGTGTATTTTTCTGTATGTATTTATGCTGCCACCAGCTGTAATTACATATACACACAACACACGATCATAGTATCATACACTAATGCAATCATAACGATGATAATACGAAGACGCCGGCACACGTTGATGATTCATTCATTCTCCTGAGCATCTCTAAAAGTCAGTGCAGATCTACCTTTGCGAAGTTTGAAAGCAATGGAACAAGCAAGTGACACCGTCGCCAACGAAATGGACGACCCCACCGCGTCTGTAGAAGTAATGCCGGCCCCGGTCTCCTCGGACCAGCGATACTACGCGTGCGACAAGGAAAAGTTGCAGGCTCTTCAAAAGGAAAAGCCGTGGATGAACAACCCCAAGCACTTTTCCAGGGTCGCCGTGAGTCCCTCAGCCATTATGAAAATGGCGATGCACTGCAATCGGGGTGTCGTCAAGGGAATTAAAAAGGGCGGAAACCCTGAAGAAGTCATGGGTCTGCTGCTCGGACGACCTGATCCCTTGCACCCCACGACTCTGATTGTGACCGATGCTTTTCCTTTGCCGATCGAAGGTTTTGAAACGCGCGTCGTCGCTGATGACGCTGCGGTCGTCAACCACATGATTGCGCTCAACGAATCCTTGGAGCAATCGCGAAGTGAAAAGTTCATGGGCTGGTATCACAGTCATCCGTTTGATCTGGGGGATCATTCTCATTGTTTCTTGAGTCAAACGGATCTTTCTACTCAACTGCAATGGCAAAGACTGGAGGACCCGAACGGTAATCCATTCGTAGCAATGGTGTTCGACCCTCTTCGAAGCGCTCACACGGGAATTCCTGAAATCAAGGCCTTTCGCGCATACCCGCCAGAGTATCAATCGCCCATTTCCTTTGAATGTCCTGATGGAAGCGTGGAACCAAGTGAAAAGATAAGACTGGAGCACTGGGGTTCTTGCTGGAATAGATACTATGAGCTCGGTGTAGAATACTATATGAGTTCGACGAGTCGCACTGTCTTGGAAGCCTTGACGCAAAAGTATTTGTGGATTTCCAATCTCAAACGACCTGTGGATCCACAGGATACGCTTCAGCAACTTGAGACGACTGCGGCGGTGGGACGTAAAGCGGGAACCGCGTCATCAGCTGTAGCGGCGACAGGTGCTGGAATCTTGGCGCCTCCAGTGGTAGCAGCTAGTACTGCAGCACGAGACGCCATGATAATTGATCCTGAACCCGTCATGCCGCGACCTGCTACTTCGACAGCCGCATCTTCGGCGTTAGAGGTGGCTCCCCGCCCCAACAAGGATTATTCCGCCTCTTGGGAATCGACACTGGTAGACAATTTATCCAAAGTGGCCACTCAAGAGTTGGCACAAGCGACCATGAACCACATGCAGCGACAGGTATTTTCAACGGGCACTGGATCTGCCTAGCACGAATTAGCTCTCTAGAGAAAGTTCGAGACATGAGACGCTCTTAGAGGCCGCTCCGTAGTGAAACCGAATTCTCTAACGAGTACACGCTTATCATTCTACCTATTAGGTTGTCAATTATCGAAACTCATTGTAGTACTGATAATCATAGACCGGACTCGCTGATTCCACTTGCTGTATCGACCTTCAAGTTCAACAAAAAGTAGGTCACCGTAATTGACGAAATCATTTTCACCCCTACGATTAACATGTGGCCAGTGGTCCAGCTGGCCACCCGCATGCTCATTCGAAAGACTAATCGACTCGCCGCGGAATCGGCGTGATTCGAATAGTTGAATCTTCCACCCCACAGGTATTGTGACGCGAGACAGTCGATCTTCTCAAATTTCCGGAGGCATAGTGGCAAATCTTCCGACGGAAAGCATTGCGCGTCCTATTACCCCATCGGTATCTACTACTGAATTTCCGTTTCCAAACGTGTCGCAATGTAATGTCACACAGAGGGTAACCCCTTGTTTTGCAGTTGGAATAGTTCGAATCACAAATGAAGCCACGCGATTGTCCATTCCGTAGAGCCAGTGATACCGAAACCACCGGGTCTTCGAGGGGCCTGCCAAAGATGCGTATTATGCCCTGAAACTCAAATTGATCAAATACTTCCACCGAAAGCCCAAAGGGAATTTGAATGTACGAAACCAAGTCACTTCCCGGTATATTAGAGCAGTGACCGTCTCCATTATAATTCTTAGATACCATCAAGTGGGCTTCTTCGCAAGGATCTTCTCGGCAAAACTGAATAGGCTGGTGTAGAAGCAGAAAGAGAGAGAGAGAGTCGAAAAGTGAATGGTACTGTCGGCGTGGATTAACTTTCGGCTCGTCGACAAGCAGCAATAGCGATAGCGCGCTCCTTGCCTTTGAGCTGAACGTACCGATTCAGGAAAGATGGACCGTAATCCGTCTCTTGCAGTCGGTGTGTTCAGTTCCATTGTCCGTATGTTATTCTCCCGCTTTCCCAAGCCCACTGGAAGTCCCTCATACGTCGTTCGGTTGTTGGAGTAGTATAGTATTCTCGGACAAGAAGCACAGTTACAATTTTCGTACGCCATGAGTGTTCGAAAGCAATGGACATTATCAATGTAGCCTCGATTGTCAGTGTCCCCACTTGCTGTGGAATCATGACCCACCCGCTTTGAAAAAAAACAGTCAGTATGCATTCCTGTCAATGCTTAGCCTAGGCAACCAACAGATTGTGAAACTTACAAAATAATGACCTAGTTCATGAGAAAAGCTGTATCGTCCCGCCTTGGCAGAGCACCCTCGTGCCACCATTACCAAGGGACCTCCTGTTTGCCCCCGCCCACACCATCGAGGCAATCGGTCGACAATCACCATTATACTATCTGCCCCCGACTCTTTCTGGACATTCTGCCAATAGTCGAAGTAGCCATCGCCGTCCGTGAGTAGCGCGCTCCATCCATTCACGGACCCATTGTCCGGAAATGTCCGGTCTTGAACGGTTTGGACAAGTCGCACTCGAATCTTGGAACCAGAATTGGCAAAGGCTAAGTTTGTCTGAAAAAGAGACAGGCCGATCAAGTTGTGGATCGCCCCGTCCCCCCTTGGGCGATCTTTGCCTGCTCGGTGTAAATGACAGCTAGATCAACAATCACAAGGCCATTGAAAGACTGTAGTACGCGGTGCACGGGAAATTGGGCCAGACCTCTATCCTTGGAAGAACTACGCAAGAAATTTGTCTGAAGCTCCCTTCGACCGTTGTTGTCGTCGCCGCCAAGCTCATTGCTGTCTCCTGGAAACTCCTCAGGCAGTTCATGAAGTGAAACTACATCATATCGAAACTGCATGTTTCCTTCCTGATCAATTGTTGATGATATTGTGTACGAGTCCACGCCGTCCAGAATTGTCCCATATACTTGTCCTCGCGCGTCAACAAGAAATGATGCATGGCTACTACCATAGCTTGTCGTAGATCCATTGACTTCTCCATACCAAACGGTTGCCCATTCAGCCGGAACATTTTTCAACCCGCTCTCTGTATGATTCTTTTGTGTCGTTGCTTGTTTCCACAGCTGCGGCCTTGGAACATCCATCGGTCTTCTGTGAAATATGATTGGTTCTGTCGAGCGGTGGCCAAGGAATTCGAGCGTGGGCCGGCGGGGGAAATTTATATCCAAGTTGTTGACCTGAATTCCAGATGTTGAAAATGAAGAATCTCGTCTTCGAATAGAGGAAGGCCCCCGTCCAAGGACTCTTCTTTGGTCGGGCGCTTTACTGAAGTCAGTAGCGGCCCGGATTCCATGGCTCGCCAGCGAAACCCCGACTAAGATAACTGCTGCTACACATTTCCTCATTTTCTAATCAGACAAGCTATTCCTCCTCGAAACCCCAGCTTACTAAAGGTGCTGAGGAATGCAAATGTAAGCGCATGAATCATAGCGGCACGACCTCCATCCATTGTGGCATGGTCATTCGAGCAAGAGTATCGTCTCATCGTAATCTGCAGAACTGCCACCGAAATCAAATGGTGGGCCATGATGTGTGAGAGCACCGCCAAACCTGATTGCTACTTATGCAGAGGCTATTGGAGCACCATAATAGGGGAAAGATTATATACAGCAATGATGATATTACTTAGACGGCTATTGAAACTATTGTATGCAAGCTATCACGGGAATTGGGCACAACGCGTCGAGCACTCACTTGACCTCGCGAAATGCACGTACAAACCGTACAAACTCCGATGACCGAAACCCCGCGCAACGACCGAAAAACTCCGACGAACACAAAAGTACACGAGAACACAGAACCTGGAGGTACTGGCTACTTGCTGAAATAGTACTAAAATAGGCGTGCACTCTCTCTCTATCGCCAACTTTGATTCTTCCCCTTGGAGTATCATACAAGGGGCGCAAACTTAATTGGGTCGGATTACAATGCGCGTGGGAGCCTGACGTTTCGGGTGGGGGAGTAGGTGGGGAAGTACCTTTGGGTTATTACTTGTTGCCGACGTCCGCCGCGTTGGTTAACACGTGCAAAGGTGATCGGTACTAGATGACTGGATTTTGTCGTTTATTTGAGCCTACAGTTTGACTACCTCGAATCGTGTTCAATAAGTAAAGCTCGCGCTCGCGCTGTGCTTCCGCCAGACATGCATCGAGAGAGCTGAAACTTCGAGATTGCCCTGCGTGTGAATTTTGCAAATTTGGTGTTACGCTTGAAACGCCATTGCTATTGTGAAATGATTCCATATATTGGGCATCGTCCCTATGGACAAAACTAGTGTAATCGTTCAATTTGTCACTATTAATATTATTGTATTCACACGTAGTAACCGGCTCGCACCGTCAATTCATTTCGGTGTCGCTGTCGCTGCTGCTGACACTGAGTTTGTCGAAGTCGATGCCGTTGAGATCATCCATATTGTAATTGAAATTATCCATCGAAGGAGGGTCTTCGGCCTTGCGCTTCTTCGCAGATTGTTTGACCGCGTTCTCGACCATCGACTTGATGTAGGCATGAAGCTCGCCTGTTTTCTTTTTCTTTTCGCCATCGCCATCGCTGTCGCTGCGGCGCCAAGTTTTGTTTTCGAAGCGGGCCTTTTTGAAACGACCTGCGACGTTCGAATGGGCAGCCGCCATCTTCTTTGCTTGATCCTTTAAAATAAGGCAATCATGGGTAGCATGGGTGTTGTTAGCGCCATGATAAAGACAATCATACTTGGCCTTACCGTCGGTTCCCGCTCTCGGGCCTCCGCGCTTCCTCTTCGAGGGTTTTTCGTCATTCAACTTGCCGTTGTTGTCTGCCTTCTTGCTGAGGGCTTCATTGATCTCCTCGGTAGCTTCCAGCCGTTCGCAGAAGTCTACAAAGTCTTGAACCGTGTGGTCCACGGGCTCGAATCCCTGTAGGATCATCTCTTTGCGCCACTTGGCGGGGATTCCAAACTCGCAATTCTCCATGAGCTCGTCGTCGGGAATTTTGTTTTTCTCGCCTTTCTCGTCAAATAGCGCGAGGTACTCGTTTAGCTCGCGGAGCCGAGCCACATACGCCTTCATTGTCATCGTCGGGGGCTTTCGGCAGATCGGACGCATATAGCGCTTTTGAAGTTGCACCGCGCGTTTTGGGAGAACATACGCCGTAACCGCGTGCAAACTTTTCTCGAAAGTCTCAGGAGTTTCGGCTTCGAGTTCCAAGGCCTTCGCGTTGAACGCAGCCAATACCTGGCCTTTCAGCAAATTGCGTGTTAACGCAAATTTCTGAGGTCCCGTAGTTAGGTCCTGTCCCGCGATCACATCCTTAAGTCCGATGAGGAAAAGGAACCACTCTTCGGGTGTTCCTTCCGTGAAATGCGGTTGTTTGACTCGTCGCGTCAACGATTTTTTGTCTTTTGGGTCGATACGTAAGTCATATTGACTGTACGCCCCATCTTTGAGCTCCTTCGGCTCGGGTCTTTCGATACTGACCGGTGCTGATTTGAAACCCTGCTTCTCGGCAGCAGTCTTCTTTGGGATGCTGTTTGCAATCTTCATCTTTAGCTCACGCGTGTAACGTGGAGTGTTAACACTGTGCACTATGCTGAAAGTACGATGAAAAAGTTGTAGTGGAAATAATTGTGTGATCTAAAGTTATCGCTGATTCTATCGCTCCTAGACCACCGGAGTCTTTCCTCAACGCATCCCGTATGCGTTGGATGCAACTCCCACCGATCTAGCTTCTCGGATCTCTTCAAGGTCTATAGCTAGATACCGTTGGAACTTCTAGTCCAGTAGTAGACGTCGACGGCTCGCCGCGCTCGCCGTTGTCGTCGTCATTGCTCGTCAGCCGCGCCGGCCTTGCCCGTCCGTCCGTGCGTCCACGGACGTTCGACCAAGTCGACGTCAGCAGGTATATATATAAGGTATGTTGGTACTACACGTAGGCCATTGTGTGTACTCATCGTTCGGACATTCTAACGTTGCAATGTTACAACGTTCTAACGTTCTAACTACTTGTTAGGTCTAGAGGGGTATTCTAGTGTACTGCAACAACAATAAATTGGTACATGCAGTCATTCTTTGTGTTACTGTCAGGTTCTACTCAGTATTGAACCAGTCAATTGCTGTGACTTGATCATCAGGAAAGGGAAAATATGGGGGTACCCATATCTATGCCCTGGACCCCCCAAAAAAGGCATCACCGTGGGGAGGTCTCCGAACCCATTATTATACCCCTCAATATTACTCATCCCCCTAACCAGTAGCTATTGCCCCGCCCCTTAATAAACCGCCACACCATTCACTATCTACACATCCAATCAAAAACATCATTCCCATTCAACATATTAACTCTCCATTATCAAATGACACTTGGCTTAACTACACTGCTATTCTATCCCAATACCATACCGCAATTACAACAGTGGAATCCATTGGTGCACTAGCTATTTTTAATTCGTCCATGCTATGCTCATCTTGCTGGCCACTGGCTACCAAATGATTGCCAAACCCCAGTTCCCAATGCTGCCCCTCATGGTGCCAATGCCACTTGTTTGTGGTATCCATGATCTCTCTCAACTCCCAGTGCTGGCCCTCGTGGTGCCAATGCTACCTAGTGGTACCCATCATGATGATCTCAACCAGCTCCCAGCAGTGCTGCTGCCACTCATGCCAACAATCCCCCCCTCGGTACTAGCACCAATCCCAACAATCTGACAGCCGGTACCACCAATCCCAACATCAATGGTCCTCCCCCTGAATATAGATATTCGTACTGCCAATGCCTCTTGCCTGCATGTGTCCCACTTTCATGCTCAGTATTTGTAGATCATTGGTCCTACAAGTTGCATCATTTGTGAGTTGCATTTCTCCCTTTTCCAAACCTTTGCCATGTCACGTCCTACTTACAGCATTGCAAGCCCCAATCTCGGAGGAGTATTCAAAGTTACTCACTCACTCTTCCTTGCTACGACCGTAGGGTAGTTTACTATCACTGCAACCGAGTTGAAAATAAGTTAGTTCTATTGTTTTTCTCCAAATCTCACCCTCCTTCTTTGTCTTACCTTTAAAGCCCTAGTCATCCTACACACAACGTTGGTCACATTCCTTCTCAGACCCAGAGTTTGAACTCTGTGGGTTTTTTGCTCATAATGTCATATCCAATTGAGCATTTTTGTTGTTGCTTCCTGCTCCAATTTGTGGCATTGTTGGCATCCATTATGTACAATCCAGCCCTCCCCTGCTGCTGCCACTCGCAGCTGCAACTGCATTCTCCTGCACAGCACCCGCCCCACTTGTCATGACGGCTCTACCTTGCTTTACTTTGTGGCAACCTCTACTCTTGAAACCGCCAAGGTTGTTGCGAGGACCATCTAATCTTTTTTAACCATGTACTCGTCATCCTCTCTTGTCTCCCGTTCAAACTCTTTCACTTACAGATGCTGGCACGCCCGTTTTATGTGTGGTGATAATGCTCCCTGTGTTCAAAAATCAACCCACCGCCGCTCCCTTTTCAAACTTTTCATCCTGGGGATAAATGCACTGTACCCTCTATGCCGCCTTTTTAACCGTTCGTTTTGTTAAGAAAACGCCTCAATTGTACAGCATTCTCCCGCTGTACCCTCTATGCCTCCTTTTTAACCGCTCGTTTCGTTAAGAAAATGCCTCGATTGTACAGCATTCTCCCGCTGTACCCTCTATGCCGCCTTTTTAACCGTTCGTTTTGTTAAGAAAACGCCTCAGTTGTACGGCACCCCCCTGCTGTACCCTCTATGCCGCCTTTTCAACCGCTCCTTTCGATAAGAAAATGCCTCGATTGTATGGCACCCTCCCGCTGTACCCTCTATGCCGCCTTTTTAACCGTTCGTTTCGTTAAGAAAACGCCTCGATTGTACAGCATTCTCCCGCTGTACCCTCTATGCCGCCTTTTTAACCGCTTGTTTTGTTAAGAAAACGCCTTGATTGTACGTCACCAGCCAAGTCACCATTCAGAGAAGTCTCACAATAGGTAACCGCCCTACCACCTCCAACGACCACTGCCACACAGCTCAGAAATATTCTTCTCCCCCGTGTTTTCTTTTACTTGTTTCTATCCCTTATCTTCAAGTCGTTGCTTACATCCGCACTCCCTGCCCATCAATGCCCCGAAATCCATCCAACGCAACCTTGAATAGAACACGACTCCGTGTATCCTCTGTCAGGCAACCACCGCAGGATGATGGAAGTGTGGATGAGTCCCCTTCTTTTCTGCATGCTAATCTGGACGATGACTCTTCCTCAAATGGTCAACCTTTGAGAGTTCTCCCATCAACAAACGCCCCACCCCCGATTCTTTATGTCTACCAACGCACATCACCTTTGCCGCCAACTTCTTCAGCCTTCAGCCTCAGCGGCCGTACGACGGACCCACCGACACCAGCACCCACCCTATACTGCTTGTTGGCAACCTTTTTGTCCCTGGCACCAGCAATACTACAAAATCCCACAATGTTTTTGCATCGCCGCCTCCCGGTTGATGAGGGAAGGCTTGGGGCGTGTGTCCTCACAAGCTTAGCGGATCTTTTGCCATGGGATCTTTGAAAATTTCACGTGCTGAGGGGCCAACATGCACTCTACCGCTTGTTGGCAACCTTTTTGGCCCTGGTGTTGGCTATACTACAAAATTCCACAATGTTTTTGCATGGTTGCCTCCAGGTTAGTGAGGGAAGGCTTGGGGTATGTGTCCTTTTTGGATAAGAGGATCTTTTCCCATGGGATCCTTGAAAATTTCACGTGCCGAGAGGCCGACACGCACTCTACCGCTTGTTGGCAACCTTTTTGTTCCTGGCGATGGCTATACTACAAAATTCCACAATGTTTTTGCATTGTTGCCTCCAGGTTAGTGAGAGAAGGCTTGGGGTATGTGTCCTTTTTGGATTAGAGGATCTTTTCCCATGGGATCCTTGAAAATTTCACGTGTCGAGAGGCCGACATGCACTCTACCGCTTGTTGGCAACCTTTTTGTTCCTGGCGTTGGCTATACTACAAATTCCACAATGTTTTTGCATCGTTGCCTCCCGGTTGATGAGGGAAGGCTTGGGGCGTGTGTCCTCACGAGCTTAGCGGATCTTTTGCCATGGGATCTTTGAAAATTTCATGTGCCAAGGAACCTATGACATGGACTCCGGGCAACAACGACTGGGATATCTTGACAATGGAAAGTCGTTATTGTTTAGGACTTGGATCAAATGTGCCATCTTGCAGCATTCAAACAAGACATTCAGGCTCTATCAATCTATGATGTGTCACCATTGAGGCCGTGCAAAGAGAGTCCAATTTGCTAGCATCTTCTGCTCTTTCGCATCCTGGACAACAATGACAGGGATATCTTGATGATGGAAAGTCCTTTTTGTTTAGGACTTGGATCAGGCTACTACGGTCACTACTACCTCCCATCTCCAGTAGCTACTTGTGGATCTGCCAGATATTGATCGAGAATGGCTTGAAAGAGTGCCGGGCACACAATGTGCAGGCGCAAGACTAACTACCACAGCTCCATGGCCAAACCTTGGATCCATGCAGGAGTTGGTCCCAGCCTCCATCAATGAATGAAGCAACATTACATCCAGGTTCTAGCACGATCTGACGGATATTGATGGAGAATGGCTTGAAAGAGACCCATTATCTACACTATATGACGTGCCGGCGCAAGACTAGCTACAGCAGTTCCATGGCTGAACCTCGGATTCATGCAGGAGTTGGTCCCAGCCTCCGTCTATGAATGCATCAACATTACATCCAGGTTCTAGCAGGATCTGACGGATATTGGTGGAGAATGGTTTGAAAGAGTGCTCTTTGGAGCAGTTCCTAGGCGACATGACGCGCAGGACCAAGACTAACTACCACAGCTCCATGGCCGAACCTCGGATCCATGCAGGAGTTGGTCCCAGCCTCCATCAATGAATGCATCAACATTACATCCAGGTTCTAGCACGATCTGACGGATATTGGTGGAGAATGGTTTGAAAGAGTTGCGTGGCATTCCCCGTTGTAACCTGGACTGTGCCTTTCTGCCCGGCATAGCGACGATAATCGCTGTCTCCATAGATCGTCCTTTTTGTGCGGCAGGCCTCGTTGTACCCTCTACTTTGCCTTTCTTGTGTGGCATTCCCCATTGTATCCTCTACTATGCCTTTCTGCCCAGCATAGCGACAATAACCACTGTCTCCTTAGATCGCCCTTTTTGTGCGCAGTCCCCGTTGTCCCCTCTACTCTGCCTTTCTGCCCTGCATAGCGAAACATGCACTGTATCGCTGGGTCGTCCTTTTTGGGATACAGTGGTCAATTCATGGCTTGACATTAATAACTTAGCATCCAATTATATAAAGGTCATTGGGCTTTTTTTCGGGACAGGATTCTCTATTCCAAATGGTGGGTCAATCCTTAGGGTTGGGGAGTGCCAATAGTGAAGGGATAAATGTTAAATTATGCATGGGGATGTTCCAATAGTGAAAGGATAAATGATAAATTATGAATGGGGATGGTCGAATAGTGAATGGCAACGACAGTATGTATGGTATGTGTGCATTAAAAAGGGGGAAAATGGTTCATTGTGAAGGGGGAAAATGGCTATATGAAAAAGGGAAATAGGGCCTAGCCGTTTTGCACTGATACTGGCGTTTGTGTTAATGAATACCAGCATTATTGCACTGTCAAATTGCTTTGGTCGGAGCAGAGTAATGCTTTGAGAGTGGTTGTATTCCGTCGGAAACATGACCATTACATGGAACAATCCAACTAAAACCCCATTTTCTTCACCCGCCTGACCATTATTCACATCCGGTGGTCGAATGTTGTTGCAGTTACTTCGTGCAATAATTCGCTATTGTTTGGGGATTTCCAATTGGAGAAGAATGATCGAAAGTGCAGTTAGTAGCAAGATTGTCCACAAAGACGTCTGTATCTTGCGGTAGAATTGTTCCGAGTACCAAGAACAAACGTGCATTTCAGATCTGAGAGAAGACAATAAACCCTGAATCGACCAAGCTCCGAGTCGGAGCCAAGGGGGGGGGGGTTCGATACCTCTAGCCAACAATTTTCTCAATTTGAACCATTGCAAGAATGAGCCACTGTCCGATGCATGGCTAAACGTGCCAATCCTCTACTTCAATTGCAAGCTTGTTGGAAAGTATTGTCACCCAAGGAGTAACAATTTGATATTATTCTGTGAGAATATCAAGATATCAACAAGCCGGCCGGTGCTGGAGCGTGAAAGTTAATGGACGCATCCAAAAACATTCGGTGCATCACTTTCCTTCAATTGCAATCTTGTTGGAAAGTATTGTTGCCCAAGGAGTAATAATTTGATATTATTCTGTGAGAATATCAAGATATCAACAAGCCGAATGGACGCATCCAAAAACATTCGGTGCATCACTTTCCTTCAATTGCAAGCTTGTTGGAAAGTATTGTCGCCCAAGGAGTAACAATTTGATATTATTCTGTGAGAATATCAAGATAACAACCAGCCGGTGGTTGGTGCTGGAGCATGGTGGTCAAACGGACGACTTTATGTGAAACTTAATGGAGGATACCAAAAACATTTGGCGCATCTGTTTCCTTTGTATGCCATGCCAACCACATATTCGTCCGACCCTCCACAGCAGCACATCCCACCAATTCATATACAGAAAGAACAATCAAAACATGACGCCAGTATCACAAGGCCACAAAAATGACTATATGTGAAACTTAATGGACGCAACCAAAAACATTCGGTGCATCTGTTTCTGTTGTATAAGTCATGCCCACCACATATTCAACCGGCCCTCCACCGCAGCACATCCCAGCACTTCATTCACTTAAAGAACAAACAAACGTGACGCCAGGGTCACAAGGCTACAAAAATGACTTTATGTGAAACATAATGGACGCTACCAAAAACAGGGAGCACTTGGATTGTGAGAAGAATGATGTTGTCCTTGCCATTCCCCTGGGGCGACCAATCTGAGTGATCAACAACAGTGTGGCCCACCGGTCGACAGTTGCCGCTGCACAAGAAGCAGCAAGCGGCAATGAGAGGAGTTGACAAAAGGCTGCATGCTGCCACCAACAACAGCATCACCGGTTCGATGGTTGCTGCTGCACGGGTTCCTTCTGCACGAGCGACAAGCAACAGCGAGTGGGATTGACAAAATGCATGGGTGACAAACTACAACGAGAGGAGTCAACAAAAGGCAGCATCAGAGGCAAATAAGGTATGCTATTTAGTGAAGGTGAAACAAGGTAAAAGAAAGAAACCACTAACGGGCTTTGCCGTCTTATTCTTGTGTGGGGCAATACAAGGGTAACAGGTAATAAGAAGATAGAGTTGCCATGCTTTGAGATATTTCCGGGGCAATATGAGGACCACACTGATTTTCAGCCACAATGCTCATTGGGGGCAGAAGATTGGCAAAAGCGGCAACTTTAGAAAAATGGCCGGTAATAGAGCATGTTCTTGTGCAGTACACTAGAATACCCTGCTAGATCTAACAAGTAGTTAGAACGTTAGAACGTTGCAACATTGGAATGATAGAATGTTCGAACGATGAGTACACACAATGGCCTACATGTAGTACCAACATACCTTAGATACATACCTGGCTGACGTCGACTTGGTCAAACGTCTGTGGATGCACGGACGGACGGGCAAGGCCGGCGTGGCTGACGAGCAATGATGTCGACCGTTGCAAGCGCGGCGAGCCATCGACGTCTACCACTGGACTAGAAGTTCCAACGGTATCGAGTTATAGACCTTGAGGTGGGAGTTGTATCCAACGCATACAGGATGCGTTGAGGAAAGACTCCGGTGATCTAAAAGCGATAGAATCAGCGATAACTTTAGATCTCACAATTATTTCCACTACAACTTTTTCATCGTACTTTCAGCGTAGTGCACAGTGTTAACACTTCACGTCACACGCGTGAGCAAGATGAAGACAACCTACAAAATTCCTAAAAAGGCCGCTGCCGAGAAGCAGGGCTTTAAGTCAGCGCCGATCAGTATTGAACGGCCCGAGCCAAAGGAGCTCAAGGACGGTGCGTACAGTCAATACGACTTGCGTATTGATCCAAAGGATAAAAAGTCCTTGACGTGACGCATCAAACAACCGCATTTCACTGATGGAACGCCCGAAGAGTGGTTCCTTTTCCTTATCCTCGGACTCAAGGATGTGATCGCGGGTCAGGACCTCACTACGGGACCTCAACAATACGCTTTAACACGCAATTTGCTGAAAGGCCAGGTATTGGCGGCTTTCAATGCGAAGGCCTCGGAACTCAAAGCCGAAAACCCTGACAATTTCGAAAAATGTTTGCACGCGGTTATGGCCTATGTCCTCCCCAAACGTGCGGTGCAACTTCAAAAGCGTTATATGCATCGGATCTGCCGAAAGCCCCCGACGATGACGATGAAGGCATATGTAGCTCGGTTCCGCAAGCTAAATGAACACCTCGCACTATTCGACAAGAAAGGCAGGAAAAACAAAATTCCCGATGACGAGCTCATGGAGAATTGCGAGTTTGGAATCCCCGCCAAGTGGCGTAAGGAGATGATCCTCCAGGGATTCGAACCAATGGAAAACACGGTTCAAGACTTCGTGGACTTCTGCGAACGATTGGAAGCCACCGAAGAGATCAAGGAAGCCCTCAGCAAGAAGGCGGACAAGCATGGCAAGTCAAATGACGAAAATCCCTCGAAGAGGAAGCGCGGAGGCCCGAGAGCGGGAACCGACGGTAAGGCCGCTAAGTACAAATGCTTGTATCATGGAGCTAACAACACACACGCTTCCCATGATTGCCTTATTTTAAAGGACCAGGCAAAGAAGATGGCATCTGCCCATTCCAACGTCGGAGGTTGTTTCAAAAAGGCCCGCTTTGAAAACAAAACCTGGCGCCGCAGCGATAAAGATGGCAAAGGCGAAAAGAAAAAGAAAACAGGCGAGCTTCACGCCTATATCAAGTCGATGGTCGAGAACGCGGTCAAGCAATCTGCAAAGAAACGCAAGGCCGAAGATCCTCCCTCGATGGATAACTTCAATTACGACATGGATGATCTCAACGATCTTCCTGATTTCGACAAACTCAGTGTCAGCAGCGACAGCGATGTCAAAATGGATTGACGGTGTGAGCCGGTGACTACGTGTGAATACAATAATGACAATAGTGGTAAATCGAACGATTACACTAGTTCTATCCGTAGGGACGATGTCTATAGTACGAATTTTGCAGGACAAATGTCCAGCAAACATATGCCCGTGACTCGATAAGTTTGAACATCCAATTGACTGACTCGAGCACGTTGGACACCAGTCAATTGAGTCACAAACGCTTTCAACCAACCACCACCTCCCGCCGCGATGTTGATTTTTGACTGTTACTACTATTACGTCAACAACGAAGACAACGCTATTGATAGTATTAGTTATTATGGATTCTCATTACTGCTGCTGCTACTCATTAGTACTAGTACTGTGTTTGCCAACCTCAGATTTTGCAATTGTCGCACCAGACTTTCTTGCAATAGTGGCAACAAACGAGCACAAGTTATGAATGATGGGAACAAATCGTTCGGCAAGAACTCACTAATCCAAAATATTGTCCTCTTTTACTGCCCCCTGATGTTTGATTGCTGCATTGTTCACCGGCATCCCCCCATTTCTCTAACTCCCAGCATGAAGAATTTGCCTGATAATTCTTGAAGAGGACGGGCGGATGCTAATATCGTATACCTCGAATCCATCACGAGTTGTTGTAGAAAAATGAAATGATCATGCCGATGGTCGGTGGGATTTTTGAGAAGAGTCAAGTGGCCAATCACGGGAGGTGCGCGCAGGGTCATTGAAAAAGTTAGTCCTTGGAGTCCAATATTGAATGGAGGACATTTGTCCTGTGAAGTTCAAATGATCAAATTAGCACTATTTTACATAGGGGGAAATTTGATCAGACAAACTTTTCCGGGACATTTTGTCCTGCATCTCTCGTGTGGATCATGGATTGCTGTCCCGTAAAGGTAAGCTAATGTCCAACAGATGGAATTATTTTACAACAGCGATTGCGTTATGAGCGCAACCCAAAATTTGCAAAAATCACACGCAAGCAGGAATTTCGTTAAACTAACGAAATCTCGAAGTTTCAGCTCTCTCGATGCATGTCTGGCGGAAGCACAGCGCGAGCGCGAGCTTTACTTATTGAACACTATTCGAGGTAGTCGAACCGTAGGCTCAAACAAACGACAAAAATCCAGTTATCTAGTACCGATCACGTTTGCTCGTGTTAACTAACGCGGCGGACGTTGGCAACAAGTAGTAACCGTCAAGGCACCACTTCTTGACTCTGGCGGTAGTGGCTGTCTCTGGAAGAAGAGCAGCGCTAGAGTAAACTAAAAATAAAGACTCACAAAGCGACTACTGTATTCACGACTATGAGCGGTAGTTGTGCGGAGCGTCCCCTCATCATCGCATCCAATAAAGCAAGGATGCTCCTTTCTAATCGGGGCGCGCGGGTACGTGCGTACGTGTTTTGGGCGATGCCCTCCGCAAGGTTGAGCGGTACGGAAAGTTTTGTGAATTTTCTTGTGGCGGATTTAAGTTTTTTGGTCCGCAAAATCGCGCACTGTGATTGGTGTAGACGTGTCACAACTCTAATTAAATTTAAATTTCAAGCATATGTGTGATGATATGTAGACGTATGTTGAAGCTATGTGCGTGGCCTTTATCAGCCTTTTGATTCGACACTATGTAGGACATCAATAATTATCGACGCTGTGAATGCTGGCGTGCGCGTGCCCGTCTGCTCGCGCACTTTTCGCGCAGTGCTGTTGATGAACCGATGGCGGATGGACGACGACGATGATCATGATCATCGATACACAAGAGATGAGGATGATGACCTGGGACACCAACGAAAATATCGCACGATGCCAATTTTGGCGATACGCGGCGATGGACAGACCTCCTCGGGGTTACGCCAAGGAGCAATAGCGCGGGAAGGCGCGCCATCCGAATTTTCGAGTACCCCAACGGATAATAAAGCAGTTTTGGTTGGTTAATTTCTTTTTATATTGAAATTGTTTCCTTAGGGTCTTTTAATATTTTTGTATGTGCTTCAATGATTCAAAGGACACGTCGGTCGTCCAATGAATCATCGCCAGATCACCCCTTACTTATCGAATGACTCGTAAGCGACATTCGGGCATCATTCGGAGACTTATTGTCTCCGTGTTTCCCCGACTGTCTCCCGAGTGTCGCCGGCCTATCGCCAAGGCGACAAAGGAGTGTCGCCCGAGTGTCTCCAACATCGCCAAGGATCGCCGAGTTTCGCCACGTGTCGCCGGAGAGTGTGGAAACTCTAATGAGGAAAAGAAAGAAGATTCTCCGGCGACACATGGCGAAACTCGGCGATACTTAGAGACATAGTGTCGCCGAGTATGGGCGACACTCGGAGACATTTTGTTCTCTCTCGTCGCCTGGCATCGCAGGGTAACACCCAATGTCGCCGCTTCTTTGGATTCGTTGGGATTCGCCACGATTCCGTGACACTTTTGCGATATTTGGCGACACTTGCGACACTCGGCGAAACTTGGGGACATAGTGTCTCCGAATGTCGCGGACATAGTGTCGCCGGCATGTCGCCAAGGTCCCACTCCGACGAGTCGAATTCAATTTATGCGCTCCGACGTGTCAGATTCCTTTAATTGGCTCTTTGTGGGAATGAATTGGCGGGAATTGGGAGTTGTGTTGGCGGCAATTGGCAGGGTTTCATCCGTTGTGGATTGTTGTTTAGGCGTCGCTTTGGCCTGCCGCTCTTTCTCTCTTTTGCGCTGAGCAGGTGTGGGTTGCCGCGGCGCCTTGGCGGCGGCGTTTGGAGCAGCACGTTCTTTGCGCTTTTTCGCGGGGTTGGCAGTGGTGGCATCGATTACCATGGGGACTGAGGCCCCGAAGTTACGGGTATTGTCCTCCTTCTTTCTCCTTTTGTTCTTGTTGTTGGTTGTCGACATGCTGGTTTTGTGAATGCTGCCATCGTGGTTTGTGATCCCTTTTCACAACAAAACCTCGAGATTGTGGCGGTTGCTTTTCACGAATGAAGCGGACTGACTGATTATAGCCCCTAGTGGAAGGCGACACTCGGGCGATAGTCGGTGACACTCGCGACAGTCGGTGATACAAGGCGACGAAATGTCGCCGAAGGACGCCCGAATGTCGCTTGCGAGTCACTCGATAATTAAGGGGTGATCTGGCTATGATTCATTGGACGACCGACGTGTCCGTTGAATCACTGAAGCACATACAAAAATATTAAAAGACCCTAAGGAAACAATATCAATATAAAAAGAAATTAACCAACCAAAACTGCTTTTGTATCCGTTGGGGTACTCGAAAATTCGGATGGCGCGCCTTCCCGCGCCATTGCTACTTGGCGTAACTGCGATGAGGTCTGTCCATCGCCACGTATCGCCAAAATTGGCATCGTGCGATATTTTCGTTGGTGTCCCTGACGGTTCGTTCGTTTTGGACCCGACGAAACGAAGTAGGAACACCAACTGCGCAGTAATCAATCATGCCCGTTGCAGATCAATTGACGCCGAGAGCTCGATCAGTTCGCCGACTGACCCATTGTGGTCGAAGGAGTCGAAGGCTCATAACCTTTTGATAATACAGGCCAACCGCGTCCGTGCGAAACGCATCCCCGAGCAACTCACTATCACCCGCAACGAGCGATCAACTAACACTCGTCTCTACCAACTTTTAGGTGCTGAACCCCCACGAGCAATTAACTAACACTAGGTTTGGGTTTGGGTGGTATGTAACATTGTTACTTGTCGTGCTTACTCACGACACTATCAATGGCCCATTGTCCTGAGCGCCCACCTTACCGCGCCAGTACGATAGAAAATGGAGCGGCAACCAACCCACGCTCCGTTTTTTATTGCTCCCGGGCTACACTTATAAGTGTACTGAACGCGTGACCACGCAACTCAGTCTACCAGAACTACACGACGATCGATTGATCGAGTGGGACTTTCACCTAGTGGACGATCTAGGTAACTATGATATGATTATAGGCAGAGACCTCATGCAAGAGCTAGGTCTAGTGATCGACTTCAAAGCTATGGAAGTAGAATGGGACGATGCACGTATGCCAATGAAAGAAATAGATGTGACGACGGCAACATCGTATCATGTACATGAACGCGGACACGTTGATGAGATGTCGGACCGTGTCAAGGAAATTCTTGACGCCAAGTACGAGAAAGCCGATGCGTGCAGCATAGCTAGAGAACAAGGTCACCTTAGTGAGGATGAGCAGAGTAAGCTAGAACAGCTACTGACAAAGTATCAGACCTTATTCGATGGTACCCTTGGCCGATGGCATGGGGCCCCCTATGATATCGAACTAGTAGAAGGTGCCAAGCCGTACCATGCCAGAGCGTATCCCGTGCCGAAAGCGTATGAATGTACCCTCCGTGATGAAGTCGAACGACTCTGTCAAGTCGGAGTACTCAAAAAGGTGAATCGCTCCGAATGGGGTGCGCCCACCTTTATCATCCCCAAAAAGGATGGAACAGTTCGATTCATCAACGACTTCAGAGAATTGAATAAACGGATTAAACGTAAGCCGTATCCAATCCCAAAGATTCAGGACTTACTGATGAAGCTAGAAGGCTTTCAGTACGCGACGAGTCTCGACCTCAACATGGGCTACTACCAGAGTTAAGTCCAGATAGTAAGAAGCTATGTACTATCGTACTCCCTTGGGGCAAGTACGAAATGCAACGCTTGCCGATGGGACTCTCAAATTGTCCCGACATTTTCCAAGAGAAAATGGGCACCCTCTTTGAAGATCTAGAGTACGTACGAGTGTACATCGACGATTTACTAGAACTAACTAAAGGCGACTTTAATGACCACCTAGAGAAACTAGAAGTCATTTTCAAGCGTCTACGTGACACCGGTCTTAAGGTGAATGCCCGAAAATCCTTCTTCGCCCGAGGCGAACTGGAGTATCTGGGGTACTGGATAACGCGAGACGGAATCCAACCAGTCGCAAAGAAAGTAGATGCTATTCATGCTATGAAAGCACCTACTAACAAACGTGAACTACGCAAGTTCATAGGCGTAGTTAACTACTATCGCGACATGTGGATTTGTCGCTCCGAAGTTCTAGCCCCTCTGAGTGCACTAACTTCTAAAGAAGCCAAATGCACTACGCCGTGCGCTAGTCGGCGTATGCGCGCGAAAAAGGGATTGAGGAGTTCGGTCTCGAACCCTCGACCTTGCTTAGAAGGTGATTGTAGGCAGTACCACTGCGCTACTGGAGCTCTCTTGTATGAGAGTGCGGGGAATTACATATTGTTGAATTAGTGCGCTATTCCATAGCCCACTATATTCCGGTATACTGCACAAATGGCAATGGGGTCCGTCCGAGCAGAATGCCTTCGACATGATGAAACGAATTATAAGTAGGCAGACACTACTAACATACCCTGATTTCAACATACCTTTTGAAATACACACCGATGCTAGTCATACTCAGCTAGGTGCAGTGTTATCGCAACGCGGGAAACCGATTGCGTTCTATAGTCCAAAACTAAGTCCGGCGCAAACGTGGAAAGAGAGCTTTTAGCTATCGTCGAAACACTTAAGGAATTTGGCAATATCCTTTTGGGACAGCAAATCAGAGTCTTCACAGACCATAAAAATCTTACGTATAAAGAATTTAACATGGAGCGCGTCATGCGTTGGCGCCTCTTAATCGAAGAGTTTGGCCCCGAACTTGTATACATCAAGGGCGAACATAACGTCGTTGCGGACCCACTTAGTCGACTCGATCTCGACAATAGAGCTTTCCCCGAATCGCACTTAATTGAGTTTTTTGGGGGCGACGAATTACCGCGCGACGCATTTCCACTCACTTACAATACATTGCACGCATGCAGAATGCCGATCGCGCCTTATTAGCTAAAGTACGCACAAACCCGAGATATTCAGTCAAAGTCTTTTGTGGGGGCGGAAAGAAGCAAGAACTAATAGTACGCAAGGACAAGATTGTTCTCCCAACGAGTCTCCAGAAACGGTGCGTCAAGTGGTATCACGAGATGCTTTGTCACCCGGGAGAGACGCGTACTGAACAAACGATTCGACAACACTTCTACTGGAAGAACATCCGCGGCGATGTTGAGCGGATCTGCAAGTCCTGTCCAACATGTCAGCTGACAAAGCGAAAGACAATCAAGTACGGGCATCTTCCACCCAAGGCGGCAGAAATAGACCCCTGGGATACACTATGTGTCGACCTGACAGGTCCATACAAGATAAAACAACTAGGTAGTAAGAAGACATTACAGCTATGGTGTCTCACTATGATAGATCCCGCAACCGGATGGTTCGAGATGGTACGTATAGCAAATAAGGAAGCCTTTTCGATAGCCAGTGCTGCCAAAATGGCGTGGTTCACGCGATATCCGTGGCCACAAAAGATTATTTATGACCGCGGGACTGAATTCATGGGAGAATTCCAAAGAATGGTGCGCGAAGACTATGGTGTGATGACTAAGCCAATTACAGCGCGAAACCCGCAGGCTAATTCGATTATCGAGTGAGTTCACCAAACCATAGGGAACATGATTCGCACTTTCGAGTTGCAAAACTCCGAAGACACGGAGTCGCTGGATGGAGTCCTGGCGGCCACGATGTTTGCCATACGCGCAACGTATCACACAACGATGCAGGCAATGCCAACACAGCTGGTGTTTGGCCGCAATGCTATTCTCAATACCCGGTTCGAAGCTACTAACTGGAAATTAATTAAGGAACAAAAGCAATCTCGTATTATCCAAAACAACAAAGCGGTATCGCGTAGGACAGAAGGTAATGGTCCGTAATGAACAATCCCGCAAGTATGGGACAAATCTGTATAGCAGTCTGTATGAGATCGTGTACATTAATGACAATGGCTCTATTCCCATCAGGAAAGGAGCAGTACAACAAACATACAATATCCGGAATCTGCATCCGTACGAGGAACGCGATGCTACTGACGAGTGAGCTCTTAGAAGCCCTTGTCATGGGGGCGCATGCAGTACACTAGAATACCCCGCTAGATCTAACAAGTAGTTAGAACGTTAGAATGTTGCAACATTGGAATGATAGAATGTTCGAACGATGAGTACACACAATGGCCTATGTGTAGTACCAACATACCTTAGATACATACCTGGCTGACGTCGACTTGGTCGAACGTCTGTGGACGCACGGACGGACGGGCAAGGCCGGCGCGGCTGACGAGCAATGATGTCGACAGTTGCGAGCACGGCGAGCCGTCGACGTCTACCACTGGACTAGAAGTTCCAACGGTATCGAGTTATAGACCTTGAAGAGTCCCGAGAAGCCAGATCGGTGGGAGTTGTATCCAACGCATACAGGATGCGTTGAGGAAAGACTCCAGTGATCTAAAAGCGATAGACTCAGCGATAACTTTAGATCTCACAATTATTTCCACTACAACTTTTTCATCGTACTTTCAGCATAGTGCACTTGTTGTTTGGCAACAAAACGGGGAATACTCATGAAAGAGCTGGTGATGGTGCTCGTATCATGGTGATCCAAGTCAATTACATGGCAATGAGCATGAGATGAAAATAGGGCGAGAATTAGCCGTTTTTGGCGGGTTGATGGCCATGAACGGAATTTTAGCAATAAAGTACAAGGGCTGAGGGGCGGAATGCTACCTTACTATCACCTAAAGCATCGTCTCCACTCTGCAATTGGCCTTTTTTCTTGTATGAGCCCCTTTTAGATGAATGGTAGTCCTCGGAACATCCATTGTTGACCCCTTCAAAGACATAACATTTACTCTTGTGGACCGTTGGAGGGACATAAAAGCAGATCAAAGCGCCAATAATTGGGAGCCAATTTGTGAGAGGCCAATATGTCCTCAGTCTTTCGACCCTTGCCGGGAGCCAGTCTTGGCGAAAGTTATTGGGAGCTTCCATTGTCGACTACTTCGACCGTAACGCTATTCAGATTGCAGGAGGAGCTTCCCTTTTCGACTACTTCGACCATAACGCCGTCACACCCATGCGCGTGGATCCCTTAAACAGAGTGATATCTGCATATCCCGATCTGAATTCTTCGCAAAGATACATTTACGAATACATGCGCTTATGGAGTGTCCCATCATTGTCAGACTTTCTTAAACACCAAAATGCCAAGAATAAAGATCATTAAAAACCATTCATTACTAGATGAAAATTTGGCAAAAAAGTGGCCGCGGACTCTGTAGATTCCATTTTATACGGAGATGTGTAGTGATGAAGAATGTGAGACTAGGTTTATGCTCGTCTACTTGCTATCATCCCGCGTCATTGGTGGCAGATCCATCAGCGGATGGTGACATCATCGAGGTCATAGACAGACAGATGGACAGACAGACGACACTCCCTCGTGACCGAGGGTGACGTCGAACTGATGGTGAGCCGAGTAGGAGCATACACTACAAACTACGCTAAGAAGACTCTGGGGCTCCCTCGTGCTCCAAGCGAGCGAAGGCATGAGAGAGACGACAGGAAGGAACAGACAGAAGGCAGGAAAATTGGCACAAATCACCAACCACACAGTTTCTTCCGCAAGTAAATGAAGGACTCGCGGCCGAGCGGCTTTGTGAAGATATCCGCCACTTGCGCCTTCGTGGCGATTTTCTGAACGCGCAGGGTGCGGTTGGCGACATGGTCCCGAAAATGATGATATCGGATGGCAATGTGTTTGGTGCGCAGACGGTATTGTGCTTCCTTGGATGCAATTTCGAGAGCGCCGATGTTGTCTTCGAAGACGACTGACTCGAGTTGCTTGTTGGCAATCAACATGTTAGCGGAGTCCTTCGCGGGGTGATGTTTGAAAACAACCAGCTCGTCAAGGATGCGGCGTAAAGGCAGAAGGGACCGGATGCAGTCGGAAAGGGAGACATATTCGGCTTTGCAGGTACTCAGGCTGATGATGGACTGAAGAACACTTTTCCAAATAATGGGACAGCCTGCGTAAGCGATGACGTATCCGGTCCGGGACAGAGCAGCCTCTCGGAGGTGGCTGGTCTGGGTGGAAAACAATCCACAGAAGTCTGCATCGGCGTGGGCGGTCAACTGGTGCTTCATGTTATGCCTTTGGTCCGTGTCCCCAAGAGGTAGCGGCACAGATACTTGACAAACAGTTGACAATCTTTGTTCGGAGCATTGGTAAAGCGAGCTGCCAAGTGAGTGAACAGCGTAGGTGATGTCAGGCCTTGTGTTGGCGGCAAGGAAATTCAGCTTTCCAATAATGGAACGGAAGGACCAAGGGGCATTGAAGCTGGTAGAGCGCTTACCAGAGTCATCGTTGACGGCGGATAATCCAACATTGGAGAGGATCTGGTCAATCAAGCCGGTCTGAGTCATTTCGAACGCAAAGGGGCCATGCTCCGGAGCTGGACGGATCCGGACACCGAGGAAATCTTTGACGTTCCCTTCGTCTCGTAGGACAAAATGTTTGGAGAGTGCAGCTTTCAAGTCATCAATCACCTTCTGTGACGCACCAAAAATGCAGCAATCATCCGTATAGACCGTCAGCAGGCAATCCTCGCATATGAATAGGCATGGGTCGACCTTGGACTGTGTCCCGAAGGAAAAGAAACCAGTTGCGGGCTCCTTGCCTCGTGCCATGGAGGTTCTTCAGGAGCTGGAGGCAGTGCTCATCATCGCGGAACTTCGGATCATCATGCTGGCGGAGGGAGTTGGTGCTATCGTCGACGTACCATCCTTGAGGCATGGCCAAGAAAACGTCAGTGTCAATGTCGGCTTGAGTGAAAGCCTGAGCGAAATCAACCTGTGCGTTAACCAAGCCGAGCATAGCGGCATAGACTAGCACGAGTCGGACCGTGCTCCATTGAACGACAGGAGCATAAGTTTCAGTGAAATCACGGTTTTGCTCTTGCATGCTTGCCCTATGCGCAAAAGGGGTTGTAACCTTAGTACTTTTCTAGTACTTAAGGTATATGGCATGCTCCCCCAAGATCAGCGACATTACGCTTGTTGCGTGTCTTTTAACCGCCTTTTTGTGCTCTTGTGGCATGGCAGTGCTGATCGCGCACCTTCGCGGGGCTTCGTGCATTTCGCTCCGAAGTGATTTTTTTCCCTGCGCAGTGGTGTCACGCGTTGCTTCGGTTTCCTCGTCACTCCCCCATATTTTTGGGTGGGTTGGGTGGGCTGCCCCCTTTTTCAGATTTTTCTTCCCCCGCTTTCTTTTGCATTTGTGGGATGGTTCTCTATACCCCCTTTTCGTGAGGGCTCCATTTTTTTGCTTTTTTGCTATGGATTCGAACCTCAGACCTCGTCTTTCTGCGAGTCTGTTTGTACCCCTCCTCTACTGAATTTTTCTACTTTTGTGTAGAATTCTACGTAGAGCGGCAGTGAATTCACTATGCCCTATGCGCAAAAGGGGTTGTAACCTTAGTACTTTTCTAGTACTTAAGGTATATGGCAATGCTGTCGGCACAGATACGGCTTTTATATTTCAGCAGGCTGCCATCGGGTCTGCGCTTACGACGGTAGGACCAGACAGCATTCAGGAGGCGGGCGGAGCTGGGAAGGTCAGAACGGGGAAGAACATGCCAAACTTTTCCTTTTTCAAGAGTAGAAATCTCGTCGATCTGTGAACGAATAAAATCGCACCAACAATCATCCGCCCGAAACATCTCGCTTTGCGTCAGGACGTCGGGGTTTGTGCTAACAGCACAAGCGTGCAGACTGTCTAGGTTTAACGATCCATCGATCGGTGAGCAGTCTAGAGCAGCGCGGGCATTGCCATCCCAATCATGGGGACTGATGGCAGCCAATTTATCAGAAAAAGCAGGGTCGACCATGGAACTGCTGGGCAACTGCGATGAAGCAGCATTGGCAACAAATGCCACACCAGGAGGCAGAGAGTAACCCAAGGACCGGATGGGCGCTCTAATCTGGTCGGGGGCCCAGGGACGGCATCGAAACCACATCGGCCGTAGAAACTCCCTTGGGTTCTCCTGCAACCGGTAAAAAGGAGGCAATGTCAGTGCGCAAGCATTTGGGAGGCGGAGCAGATGCGTCAGATAGACGCCGTTTGGCCAAGGCTAGTGCCGCAGCGGCATGCCGGTGGTGCTCAATAAGCAACTCCCTCGCAGCGCCCACAGTCTGATCAATGTATCGCCGATTTATCTGCGCATCGGGGTAGACCGAGAATGGATCCTTGTGTTTCCACCGGTTCTCAGGTGCAGCAATCAACCGACCGATGGCTTCAATTATAGCGATGGGATTTTCTTGCTGACAAAGAAGGCCTGCCTACATGGTAAGCGGGACTAACCAATTGGGTCCGGGAGTTATAGACCAGCGGGACATTTGAGGCATGTTCAGGGGAGTGACCGATATAGATCCCCTGGTACAACCGCTCACGCCATCCATTTTGAATGCTGCTGTCCATCAGCCAGGGACGGATCAAGAACAAAAACGGGACAGCCCAAGGGATGGAAAGACGAGGCATCATACGGGCCATCCGACATGGTAAACATTTCAAATGGGGTAGCGAAACCGGGGCCAGCGGATTTGTATCTTGGGGTGTGATTGTGGAGTAGAACGGCATGTTGAAATGCGAAGATCCAAAATGATTCATCAATCACGCCAGGAAAATGAGACATTGCCTCCAATAACAAAATGCGGGCCGTTCAGGTGAACACGCCAATATACCGTTCGGCTATGCCGTTTTGAAAGTGGGCACCGATGCCGCTGAACGACATGGATTGACCTGCCACAGCGACTGCTGAATGAAACTTCTGACTTGCAAAAATGCCATTGTCAGCGCGATAGTGCCGAACGTGCACATCATAGCGACAACAATCAGCCTCGAAGGACTGCTTGCTAGCCACAGTGGGCTCGGCTGCGGTTGACTCTTGGAGGCAAGATTTTGCGTCTTTGGAAAATGCATCCACAAACACTGTACTGCACTTGTAGAGCCTATTTGAAGGGCGGCCTCTTGTGAAAGGAATCCGTCCGCCCAAGGCGGATTCCATTTGATCAACTGCGATAAAATTGCCAGGAGCCTCGATGGGAATAGTCGAACTCCCTATCTCATGAGAGTGGGGGCGCCGATGCATTCCGCCAAAATGACAGGCAGGGCAAACTGGGATAGAGCATTTCGCCAGGCGCTTGGGAATTTCAAATAATCCAGCTCGTGCCCACTCCTGAATCCGGCTCATCCCAATATGCCCGTGCCGACGATGATAACTCAGCAGCAGTTTTTGATCCTCACTGATAGCAGAGGCAAACAATGGTGCAAGAGACTCCAGTGCATCCGTAGGGTTATCAGCCTTGGGATGACTAGCCGATAAATTACTGAGGAATGCCCTGAACCGGGAGACTCCGGGAATAGTCTTGCCAATTGGTAGGTTTGATGCTTTGTCGTAAGCAAAGGGCAAGCAATGACCATTGTAGAAAACCAGAGCATTGTCGCCGTGGCCAACCCAGGCACCATTGGATGCGCAACCACTCGGATCAGTGGATAATTGCTGAGGAGGAAGTAATCGAACAGGGCAATCAGGAACATAAAGGGCGCGAAGGCGAACATCGCATTGATGTCCATCAATGTCATAAAAACTCCATTTAACAGTGCCAATACCTCGCACCGCGAGGCCACTTCCGATGCCTTTCAATGCCACCATGGGGCAAGGGGAGATGGCACCGACGAAATCAGATCGGTCGATTCCAATCGCGATGGTCGCCCCCGAATCCAGAATGACAGGAACATCATCGGACGTGATGCTCAGCAAGGCCACATGATCATGGTCAAGTAAAGTACTTAGATGGGCTCGGCATTGCTGGGCAAGTAAATTACTGGCCAATTTTCCAGGAGCGTAGGTTTCAGGTAGCACGGGAATTTCAGCAGGGCTCCGGTAATTAGCTGACGAAACTGGACGCGCGCGGCGAATTTGAGATCTGTAGAGGTGCCTCCGGTAGTTAAAATCAGGGCAAGCAGGCAGCAGGGACCACAGCAACCCATGCCATTTCGTAGAATAACTACTGAAATGGGTTCTCATTTTCTTAGTTTAGACCGGGCCAAGAACTTGAATAATAAAAGAAAGCCCTAAACTTGAAGGGAGGGAACCGATAGGCACTACTTGCTGCCAGCAGCCTCGCGACTAAGACGAAGCTGGGTAGCAAAGTGAGCGGCCAGAGCATGACCTGTGGCAGTGAGGTCCCCAAAAGGGTTATTATCCTTTGGCACAGGAGCAAGAGCAGGACTTGACGCAGGCGAAACAGGAACAGTAGTAGCCATCGCCGCAGTAGCTCCCGATGAAGCAGTGGCAGAAGACTTGAATTTGTGCTTGCGTGCCAATCGTTCAGAACAATTTTTGTGTGCCTGGAGGCACGTCGTCCATCGAGTACAAGTCGGGCACCATTTCCATTCTTTCTCATTAAAGGTGCGCACCTCAGTAGAATTAATGGGTGCATCGGTCAGCCATGTGGGCTTGGGCAAGTTGGCGTAGCGACTTTTCAAAGTCTTAAATTTAGCCCGATGGCTGGAGGGCTTGCCAGTAGAAGTTCCAGTAGTAGCTGAGGCGACAGCGGCTTTCAAAGCTTCGGTAAAGAAGGCAATGACACCGTCGTTCGATTGGATTCCGGCCAAGCTGAAACCGGGGGAAGCAGCAGGTGTGAACGAATGATCCGGTAAATTGAACGCGATCGCCAAACTGTACAATCTTTCGGCTTCGTCCAAAAGCTTGCTGAGATCCCATTGATCCGACGAGGGATTAGCAACAAACAATATAAAAATTGCACGGAAATGGTGCTGGACAATAGGACGAGGGCATGCAACGCAGCCATGAAGAAAACGCTCGAGCAAGCTCTGAGAGCTCTCTAGGTTATGTCGAGCAGCTATATTAATCAGCCGCCGGAACAATATCACGAAGGCAGGGAAGTCATTCCCAAACCTATCCAAAGTCAGCTTGTCACAGTGAGCCGTGAAGGCTTTTGTGAACACAGCCGTAGTCGGAAACAAAACTTTCCAACAAAGTAACCAAAGTAGAACTCCATCTTGAATGAGCAAGCTATCATCGCCAGGGACACGTGCCACAACGGTCTCAAAGAGACAAGGCGAGAGTAGCTGCTGTAGGACAGTAGCCAGGAGGCGGGCTCCAAAGAGTGGAGTCAAGCCAAGGAACTGAAGTTCAGTGGCGTGCTCAACACTCCAGCGATGATGGGCAGCACAAAGAGCCTCATTGTTGCTAAGAGCCAGGGGGTCCAGAAGCAAATCAACCTTGTGACCACCTTTGTAGATAAAAGTGACCGGGCCAAAGTAATGGCCTTGATTAAGGCGTTGGACCAGAATCGCCTGGACATCCAACAAGGCTCGCAAGGCCTCCTCGGGGGCAGAGCCGATTGGCACGGGGACAAAATTGCCCAAAATGGCTGAGCTAGACTGCTGCAGAAAGAGGGCGTTGGAATCCGACAGCGACATCATCAGAGCGGGGTTACTGGCATGACCAGCACCGGGGACAGTCAGAGAATGCGGACTGGTGTGCGGAGGCAGCACCAAATCGGTGTCAGGCACGCCCGGCGGAGGGGTGCCGAAAGGCATGCTGACATGGTTGTCATCGAATGGGGCAGGGAACAAAGTGGTACCAGTCGGAGGGTTGTCTTCCATGTAAGCAAACGAAGAACCGCCACCAAGGTTACCGCCCTGAGCATCCGCCAAGGCATCCGCATCGACCATCATGGCCTCGCGAGGCGTGTCATTGGCGACGGGAGGGTCATCCTGAGCCTTCGGAGCAGCTGCCGAGTGATGAGGTTGGGCGAGCTGAGGAATGCTGCCGGCTGCGGTTCGACCACGACCACAAGCCATCGTAACGGAACCAAAAGAGAGAGGAAACAACGACAAAAGCGATGAAAGGGGCTTCACAACCTGTAGTGATGAAGAATGTGAGACTAGGTTTATGCTTGTCTACTCGCTATCATCCCGCATCATTGGTGGCAGATCCATCAGCGGATGGCGACGTCATCGAGGTCATAGACAGACAGACGGACAGACAGACGACAAGATGGTTCTCTCTCAATGCACAATTCGACATCGTCCTACCAAATACCTGTTTCCATGTCTCGTGATCGCACACACATATTCTACCTCCGGGGATAAACCCACTGCGGCTCCACTATAGGAGGGAACATTTCCAGCTAAGATATTACTCTCTGTTGCTTCTGCTATGATACCAGCGCTCTAGGCTGCTCCATGATGGTTGATATGTTGACAAAGAGCTACTGTGAAAGAGCTACCCCGCAGCCAGAGAGCCGTCAGCAGTGTTTTAGTTGATTGTCAGCTGCTTGTGGACGCTAGAATACGAAGAGAACAAGCACCTCTCATAGAGCATGAAGCCCCTTCTTTTTGTTGTACCTGGTACTAACTGCGACTCCTGGCAAAGAGCAGGCCCAAGAATATTCAAGTGGACGACGGACGTACGACTTGGCGATTTTTCGATTTGCCGACTTATTTCCCCGATTCCCCAGCGGTCATTCTCGGCGGAAAGCATTCTCATTTCTTCCCTCCTGAGGTGTTACTAACACTCATCGAAAAAGCAAGATGAAATCAGCTCTGCTTTGGTCAATCCCATTATTGCCGCTCCTCATCTCTAAGGCGTTTCTTTGGTATAAAGACGCAAAGGCTCTAAACGAGTTCGACGCCAATATTCGAAACGAATTCGAGGCCAATGGTTTTGTCGTCCTTCGCAATTTCTTTGACGACGAACTGGAAGAGTGGAAGACTGGCTATGAACGAGTTTTTAAATCTGTGCTTGAGCAGCTATACGACAACGGTCATACGTTGTTCCCTGACTATATTGGGCTAGCAGATGACGGGAATTGGGAGTTTGCTCTGGGCCTCGGAAACAGTCTTGGATTCCATGAAATTGTCATGCGCTCTCCCGGACGCTTCGAAGTCAGCGTTACTAACTTGGACGACGCCCTTCTTGATCTCCACAAAGTACCATCTCTGGATCAAGTAATCAATAAGCTGAAGCCCATTGCTTCCCACCTTCTTTACACTACGAAAGACAAACTCCGCCTGGACAACTCGTTTATTATATCTACTCCTGGATCGTTGGGCGGGAAATGGCATTCTGACATGGAACACTATAATTATGAAAAGCATGTACCGACCCACGTCATTCATGTTATCGTTCCGTTGGTTGACGTGACGGCTGACATGGGCCCAACCGGGTTCCATCCCGGTTCCCACTTTTTGACTCGACGCCCTCCCGAAGAACTCAAATTTGCCGCCGATGAGTTAGGAGAAGAAGTGGCACCTACACTGAAAGTCGGTGACATTGTGATCTTCGACCAGCGCATTTTGCATCGTGGGCCCTCGAATGAGGGCAAACGGAGTCGTTGTAATCTGCTGTTGGGATTTGCGCAAGACTGGTTTGACGATCCGATACCGGATCGGAATTTTGACAATCGAACTTTGAAGGAATGCGGTGTCTTTGCTAAAACGACATCTGATGGCCGATGTGAGAGAAGCCCTGCCGTGTGAGAAATTGAAAAAGTAGGCACAATGCGTCGAAGTGTTCTGACTTGGGCATGGGCTTGGTCGACACGCGAACGCTTACTACACATTCGTATGTTAACAACCCATGACGCCGAAAGATGAACGTTCGTCTTGTAGTGTGCAATCGGTCTAGTTGTGATGCAAATTTCTCATGTAAAAGAGTAGCCGAGTACACATTATTTTGCTATGTGGGAGCCGGGGATTGAACCCCACAATCGTTCTGTAGCGGGGGCGTTATTGTTTTCGAACGATTCGGTTGCCAACCAACGCCAGAAGCGGTAACATGTTCGTAGTTTGTACCCATGCCGTTAGCACCAGTACCCTGGATAAGCACATTGCGTCCAGAGGAGACGATTTCGAAGATTTGCTCGACTTCCTTGGTAGTAATGCAATTCGCACCGGTTTCTTCGACTTTGCGGCAACTGTCTCGTGGTAGAATCGGTGGCGACAACGGCACCGCCATTAGTAGCAGTCATAACTCCGGTGCTGGAAACGTCGGTATTGGCGGTCTAGGATAATCGCAACAACTTCAGCCTTGCTGAAGGATCGACTTGCGGTCGTACTTCTTCAACATTTCGGCGGTGGCAGCATCGAGGTGCGACACTTCCAAGAAGTACTCCATCGTCACGGATTTCTCCTTTACCATGAGAAGAAAGATGTATTGTGTTAGCGCGAAGAAGATGATCACGACGACTCAGGCTGTAGGCTTTGCCTCCTGGTAATCGTGAAAATGTAGTTGGGAACTCTTCCACAACGAGCATTCCAAAGATGTCGCTTTGAAGTCGTTGGAGTAGGCTTCCCAAAGATCGGATCGATTAGTGTCACATTTTATGGCTCGATCAATGATCTGCTGGACAGGAACGTTGGTAGTTCATTTCTTTGGGGCGGCAGTACTAGTACATTATCGTGGTGGTCGATAGTGGTGGCAGCAGGTGCCGTCGCAACCGTTTATATAGCCCTGTACGATGAGAAAGCAAGACCATCGCCACACATCGTATCGAAATCAGTCGGGAGAGATTCGTTCGACAGCACGGGACCTATGCGTCATATCCTGCATATAAACAAGAACATTCAAGAACATCGAAGTAAAATGTATCGCAACAGCACCGTCAGCCGGCGTTGTTCTTGGAACTTTATTCCAACTCAACCATATTGAAGTTACTTCACAAGACTTCTCCACGATGACATGCTCATGATCGAACAATACACCAGCTTTGCAGGAAGGACCGCGGCAGCACAATGCAATGGACAGCGCCATCGTCGCCGCATCTTGCGGTTTGCTGGCCTTCAACACCGTCGTTTCATGGTGTCCGTGTTGGTGCGCAGCTTAGTGC
The DNA here is from genome assembly GCA_951394045.1 of Nitzschia sp. DOCU1. NCBI lineage: Eukaryota > Bacillariophyta > Bacillariophyceae > Bacillariales > Bacillariaceae > Nitzschia > Nitzschia sp. DOCU1. The sequence continues at coordinate 465,411 of OX595988.1, read as the reverse complement.
GTGTTGCCTCCCACCATGGAGCCATCATTTCCTTTCATCGAAACATTGTCATCTTTGAGTTAGACTTTGATGGAGACGCAACGTGCATTTTTCACAATGAAAGCTCAAACTGTGAGACGCCTTGGCTCACCAAACAATCAGCAGCGTGCACCTCAGCCTACGATCGGCTCTCGATCGGACCTTTCTTTCTGTTGCAAAATTTCACTCCGACTTCACCATTATTTCGTACAGTAGTAGAAGATACACGGCACTCAAACGGAAACAATTAATAAGCCCAGTGCGCGCTCGCCTTGCCCCAGGCGGGTGACGTACCAGTATGTATCATATCAGTATCGAGAAAAAAGCCAAGGGCTCACTCTCTCTCCATCCGATTTGGGACGACTGGTCTGGCGAATTGATGGCAACAAAACCCACTCGCTCGATCCCTGATTCACGATTTCTCATTTCTTCGGCATCGGCCTATCCGGTTATCTGAGAATATCTTTGGCAAGCAAGCACAATGGCTCAGGCTACCATAAGCACATCATGGCACGAGAGCAACCGCGGCGTCTCGCTGTTCATTACGATCTATGTATTTCTCTATCTGATCGTCGTCTACTTGTCGGTAAGGGCTAGTCGTCCAATGGCACTTCCACTGTCATTGCTGCATTGTCGTCTTACAATTTCGCCACATGTGCGACCAGAAATGTCTTCATGACGCTCCCAGAGTCGCGCAATATCTCCCTGAGGCGGCCATGGTCATTGTTGTCGGGATGATCGCCGGCCTCATTATTCATCTGGCATTTAATCATTTTGGCGCCATCAATTTCGAAGACATGGCGGGCGAAGTGGCAGACTCTGTGCTATCTTTCGACTCGGCCACTTTCTTCATTATACTTTTGCCCCCAATCATCTTCAACAGTGGTTACCACCTGCATCGTCAGCTACTTTTGCGTTATTTTACGCCGATCTGTCTCTTTGCGTTCTTGGGGACAATGATTTCCATGGTTTTGATTGCTGGAATGCTCTATGGTGTCTGCGCCCTGAATTTCTCGCCTACGTTCAATGAATTATTAGCGTTTGGAGCTTTGATGTGAGTACTATCCGCGCAGCCTTCGTTCTCCCACGTTTTTCTACCGCTCATGACTGTAAACTCACAACGGCAACAATGTTTCTCCGACCGCCAAGTTCTGCAACAGATCCCGTCTCTACACTGGCAGTTTTCTCTGCAAAGAAAGTCGACCCTCAACTATTTTACTTGCTATCAGGGGAATCGCTCCTAAACGATGCTGTCGGTTTGGTTCTGTTTGAGGCCTTTGCGCACTTGGTCGAAATGGAAGGCACCAACGAGGTATCTTTGAGTTTGGGGGACGAAGTGTTGCAAGTTTTGATGGACGTAGCCGTGAGCTTTGGGGGCTCATTGATTCTGGGAACATTATTGGGGCTCCTGGTTGCGTTCTCGTTGAAGCTGATTGATTTGCGTCATACTCCCCTTTTGGAACTGTCAGCATACATCTTGATCATGTACGCTCCCTTTGTCCTCGCGGAAATTTGTCGATTGAGTGGTATTGTTACAGTGCTATTTACCGGACTAGCGGCCCGTCGATATGCGGCACCAAATCTTTCTAAATACACGGCCGAAAGCTCGGATACAGTTTTCCGTCTCGTGGCCCATATGACTGAGACCGTCATCTTTTTGGAACTGGGACTCTCTGTCGTTACCATTCTGCATTACGGCTTCAACGTCGTCTTTGTGATCTGTACCTTGATTGCATGTATCATCGCGAGAGCGCTCAATATCTATCCGTTGGCTCTTGGGTACAATATTGTTCAGCGACTTCGTTATGGACGCCTAGACCCGAATACAGAAGAACTGACAAAGTCAGAATCCAGTTCGGGCTTCCCATCTCAACAAGATGAAGGCGACAAGGAGGAAGGAGCGCCCTACGAGAAATCACCAGACGACGAAGAACGTGCAATCGAGTCGGACGATATTGCTACAAAAAGCGACGTTTTTATCCCTAGGCGGACAACACATTTCTTGTTCTTTTCAGGTCTACGCGGTGCTGTATCCTACGGTCTGGTCAAGATGTTTCCCGACGACAACGGGAACAAGATTACGTTTGAAGTGACTACAATGCTCATTGTCCTAATTACCACTTTCGTCTTTGGGGGCTTTACTGAGGTCGCCCTAGGGAAGCTTGGAATTCCGGTTGGAATTGATGAGGACACATACTTGGAATCAATCACGCGAGGGCAAGAATCTACCACAAAGAGTTGGTGGAGCCGCTTCGAAACAAAACGAATCTTCCCACTTGTTCTCCGAGACTTCACTCCGCCTTCGTCAGAGAGTACACAAGGCGAATTTTTGTATCACGAGCACCAGCATGAATCTGCCCAAGTGCAAGTTGAAGATGCCGCCGACGAGTTGCACCGAAACAAGGAATCGATCTATGACTTCGGTCACTAGAATACAAGTTTAACTGAGTTTAGAACCTTTCATTTGATCGAAAAGGAGGAAAGGCACTATGGCCAACCTCGGTAAAGTGGCTGCAGAAGTCGTACGGTCGTAGCACCAGCTTGGTGATCGGTGCTCTTTCGCGCTCTGGTGGGATTCAGAATTCTGCTACCGGTAGTAGAGTTGCACCAGGAGAACTACCTGCCTTTCCTAACTATTTTAGCAGTAGCTAGCTACGAGGGGCTAGTCCAGCATTGCACAGTCAGTACGATGGACACTACTCTAATAGTAGCCCGGAGGCTTCTAGTAGGCTTTCTTCAGATATTTTACCTTGTCGCACCTGAGACCACTGACTGCAGGTGACCGCCCCCCAAAACGCTCTACTAGTAATACCGGGTTCGTAGACTCAACTTTCTCTACCATATTATCTACCATACAAACCGCAGTCGTCTATGTCGGAGGGGTTCGCAAACTGCGCACAAGCATTCGTTCGAGTCCAAGTCGTCGAGAATCAAGAAGACGACGCGTGTTGACCGACCGGATAACCAGCAGCTACCATTCTCTAGCTAGCTACTGTAACTGTTTCTTGACATGGGTACTGTTTCACTATACTGCACACCATAAAGTACTGTGCTGTGTGTTCTAGCTCCTGGTAGTGGAATGTGCGGCAACGTACCGATGGACTTAATTTTAGTACTTACTACAAGTAGTGCACAAATGTGTGGTCGACCCTTTTACTACTAGTTAACAAGTCTAGAATCTACTACAATGACAATTCTTGCACTGGAATAGCAGAAGTACGAGCAGGACCAGCTTTGAACTCAGGCATGGAGGGATTCTCTGATTCTTGTTGAGTACATGTAGATGTTGCTGCTGTACTAACACCGTCGCCCCCAAGTCCAGCGACCCCTGATGATAATTGTCGCAGTAGGCAACATCATTGTGGAAGCCTTGCCCTTGATATTGGGTCGTCATCATTGTTTTTTTTCACCTCTTCTTGCACTCTGCTGCCAAGCTTCTTTTTCAGCCTCTCTCCTCGTTGCTCTCGCTCTTCCAATTTTTGTATTAAGGACTTGGCTGCAACAACTCTTCTTTTCTTGCTTGGGTCCTTGTTCTTCTTTTCTTTGGGTCGAAATGAATCATTGGCACTGCAGTTGTACCGTCCAAGGCATTTGGGTTTGTTACCTCAAGCTCACTGGCAGGTTGTTGTTTGCTGCTGGAGGGGGGCGCCTTTTTTGCATCTTTTTGGCATGCAACTCGTTTGGCAAATCCAAAAATGACAAGGCTTATAATCCCATCATGCCAATGCATGCATTCTATCCGCTGTCAAAGTAAAGTGTGACAGGAATCCGGCATTGACACATGGGCCCAGGTGCATTGGTGTTGTTATTGTTGTTTGCGTCGCGAGTGTTTTCATGTGTTCAAGTAGTGTAGAAATTCTTTAGTACCGCCTGCAGGACTTGTGTGAGTAGACGGTGCATGACGGTATGGATTTGGCATGCCACGTGGGCTCGGAAGGAGTCCTTAGAGTCCTCTTAGAGAGTAGATGAAATGCCCTCAAAATATCTACTTTTTGGGCGACATCGCGGTAGAATCTACGTATGGGATACCGTGCAAATTCTACAAACTACAACGACCGTATCGGGGTTGCTACATACGGGAAAGGGGGATTCTGGTAGATAATAACTACTTCGGTAGAAATTTGAACATTACGGTATTGTGCCGAGATTTCTTGAAAAAAATGAATGACGGACGACAATGTATTATGGCCTCGCTTCGCATTTCTTGCCCTTTTGCCCGAAACCTTTTTTGTAATGCCGCAATGGTAGTGCAGTAGCGCGGGAAAGAGGAATTGATTTTGCGCATCGTATCATCTCACCGGTAGTTCTTTTCCCCAAGGCAGTTGTGAAGATGGATTCGCATATGTAACATGTACAGTATCAAATATCACTGAACAGCTTGGCCATGTACTGGTAGTGCTATTCAACTTCTGAGTCGTCAAGCAATACAAGCTATTCGGTGAATGACCGCACGTATCGCGCATTGTGTCACATCCAACCGCCCGCGCAAGCCTGCCACTGAGTACCACGGGCTACGCGCAGTTTCCCTAAGACAAGTTAACCGTAAAATAGCTAGGATTGCCTAAGTAGTTACGAAGCTCTCTAGAATTCGACCACTATATGCTAAAGTCATTTCGACTTGTCATTTCGTCATCTACGTGGTCTTAGCTATCCAGCAAGCATAGTCGATATGACTTTAGCATATAGTGGTCAAGAATTAGAATTCCACTTTTTACCACGCATCGAAATCGTGACTCAGACTCGTGATACACATCCTGTCGCGATCCGACGCGTTAGAGTTGCATAATTTGCGAGCCCCTCATTAGCTACTAAGGCAAGGTAGTAAGACGAAAACAACTATAGAGACGACTTAACCAATGCATTTGGAGCATGCGTGATTAGTATCAAAGCTTGAATGGGCTTGTAGCCGAAATGTGACAACTCCTTCTGACGGTGCATTGACAACACGGTGCATCGGCAAGAAAACGACCAAAATGACTAAAAGTGGGCGAACTTCGGAGGCCTCTCTAGCTATAATGACAAGGTAGTAAGACAAAATAAACTGTATAAGCGACTCTATCAATGTATTTTGAGTATTAAACTGTAAGTATCACGACTTGAAAGAGTTTGTAGCATACTCACGACAGTTTCTACCGACGGCGCTCTACAACACGGCGCATCGTTGTCACAAATGCGCCATATTATACGTAGTCGAGAAATCTATTGCACTGAGGCCATTTTAGCTTCCGCGATGCAGAGACTTGTGGAATGCATTCATCCAGCAGTTAGGAGTAAGGCTATCAAATTTTCGGCTGCTGACGATAAACGTTGTCATTATGGATTCGGGCATCAAAAACCATTGTCATGAAGTGGTTTTCATTGAAATTCGTCCGTGCAATCACGCGGTGAAAGATTCGTCGCGGCAAAAATGCAGTCATGCCATGAGGTCGACCATGCTCTCTGGGAAGGGGAAATTTGGCGCGAAAGCCAATATAAGTATATATGATTATATATGTTTAAATTGTTGGTTACTTAGGATCATGCGAAAATGTCTGGTGTTCGGAGGGAGATGTCGCATATGTCACATGCACCACTGGGAGGGGGGTAAAAAGCCCGTATTGCCGTACTAATGCATTTGGAGAACAAGAAACGCTACCAAACTCACCTTTTAATAAGCCCAAATCGCCGCGCTACTCCAATGGATTCTTGAAATGCATGATGGTCAATCGAGACAGTTCGCGAGAAAAATACCAAAATGGCGTTCATTCCTCGGTGCTGCTTATGTTCCATTTCACACTTATTCGATACTGTCTGTCGGTCCAGCCACCCGTACATAGGCGAATGGGAGCACTCGTCCTCTGTCCGAACTGTTTTATTGCCCCGTCGAGGGCCGGCTTCTTTGTTCATATGCCCGTCCTTCACACAAAAAGGCCACGTTACGTTAATTCCAAGGCTCCAGACGCGAATTGTCATTCAATAGCGTAGCGTTAGAGGCGCTATGAGCTATGCCGAGCGCGCATACAGTAGCGGATATGGAACGAGACGCGGGACGCGAACGACGAAAGCCCATGCCGCTATCCACTCCGCATACGAGAATTGCACACGTCCTCGTACCGGTCGGAAAATTCCGCCACCTCCGTAGTTTGCTGGCGACGATTTCTTCTCACAATTCTCTGCCTCATCTCTCACCACGTTTGATCAAAGTGGACACACAACGCAGTCTTGCGTTTGCCTTAGCCACAAAAGAAGAAAGCTTCCTGTCTTAGTTTTACCAATGGTTGCCGTAGAAATGCAAAACCAGCAAAATAACCAAGTAGTTCTCCGCATCCGCAGCAAAAAGCGGCCAGCTCCGTCTCCGCAGAAAGAGCAAAGTGGAAACTGCCTGTCTCCATCGATGCCCATCTTGATTCGAGTGTTTCACAACCAAAGCGTTGTTTGCAATTTTCGAGCAGCCGCGGGGCACAAGAAGCTCTTCCGTTGTGCGGCTCCTGACGCGTTGGGTAACATTCTTCTGCATTCAAACCCACTCACGACGAATAAGGAGGACTGGGATGAGCCTGATCGAATCTTATTGCACGATGCAACTTTAGTCGTGGACCTGCGCATGGAAAGCGAAGTCGACGCTAAGAAATGTCAAGCCCTCAGACAACTTGCGCCGGGAGGCCCATTCGAGGAGGTTTCCAACCTCGAAGATCTGCAAACCTCATCTTCCAGGCGCCTACAGTTCCGCCCTTCTGGCGACTGCGGGCTCACAACAGCTGACTTGCAGAAACACGCTGGTGAAGTTTGGATTGGTTATCCGGCCTGGGGCAGCATAGATCAAAATGAGAAGAAGGGTCGTGCGCTGCAAGAACTCAACAGAAGAGGTCTACCTGGACTCTTCGAGTTCATCCTTGAGACGAAGCGATACATTCGTGTGGTGCTCCAAGCGATTACCATTCATCTTGAAGGTCGCCCCAACGGAACGGTGGTCTTCCACTGTAGTATCGGTAAGGACAGAACAGGAATGATCGCTATGCTATGTAGCAAGATGATTGGAATGTCCGATACGGAGATCATTGACGACTTTTGCCAATCGAGCGTGATTCAGGATTTGGCCGACGTTAAGTACCAACAGCTTTTCGGCTCAATTGTGGACAGCAAAACCTTTGCACTCTCAAACAAAGAAGCTATGCAAGAAACGCTTGCTTACATTCGAGTCAAATATGGTTCGACCTCAGAGTACCTAGAATCCATCGGCTTTGGTCCTGAGTGGCAGTCGCGGTTTCGAAACGCAGTAATGTAACGCTACTGCGCCGTAAGGTTGAGTTAGACAAACCCCATCGTCTAGTCTGAGAGGCACGCGTCACGACGAGCCCAGCTCGCATGCACGAAGCTCGCTGGAATGGTTCCGTTGGAGCCATAGTAGAAGCCATCACTTGTTGGCGTTCCATAAATTAAAACAACTGCAAACCAAGTAAATACTACAACCATGACGTCTCATTGCCCTACATATTCGAAGTTTAATTGTATAGTCAGTCATTGCGTTGGACTCACTCTCGTGTGCTACTCGTAGTGGTATAGCTCCGACTTGCTCATCCTACTAATAGTAGCAATATCGTAGTGTAGTAGACCCGTTCGTGTATTTTTTCTACTGTATGAGAAAGCAAGGTGCAAAAGAGAGCCAACAACAAAATGCACGATCGAAGGACGTTTTTGGTCCCACCAAATGAATGCATATGCCCTTCGAGTGTGGGTCGCCAAACCTCACTTAAAAGAAATAGCGAGCACGCCCTACCCAAAAATTTCATCCCTTTGAACTCGCCATTTTGGGTTGTGGTGTCGGAGTCGTCTCTGATGACCTTGTTGCTCATTTCATCAACAGAGATAGAATGGAAAACAGGAAGATCGTTTCTTTTATAGTAATAAAATGCCGCCGTTTGTTTCTATCGAACACCCACAATTGTTGATGCCCAATGGCATTCGAACGAAGGGACCTTCGATTGTCAAAGTGTTGGAACGAGATGAAATCGAAGTGGTTTCTTTGAAAGGTCGTGACGAAGACTCCAGTCTATACACGGAATCTGATAATTCTGTGGAGACAAGGAAAGTTACATTTCATTCGCGTTCCAGAGTGAGAATGATTCCGAGTCGAAAAGCTTTTACCCCTGACGAAATAGCTCGAGCTTGGATGACTCGGGTGGATTATGAGAGGACACGGACGGAAGCCACCGACACTTTTCACCTTTTGGACAGGGGAGTATTTATTTCCGACGACGACACGAAACTTTGTGCCATGGGCGTTGACTCGACCCAGCGACATCGTAGGCGCCGCAAGACCTACCGTACCTCGGTGAGGACAGTCCTCGAAGAACAAAAGTCGCAACAACACGAAGGATATAGGTGTGAGGATTTGATTGCCATGGCATATATGGAACACAGCGAAGAAGCTCAGAATCGTGCCTATCTAGCGGGCGTCATGATGGCCCTGCAGGCCAAAGATTGAGAACACCAGGGTGAGCGACTTTGTCAACGTATTGGGCTACAGTAGATTACAACTCATAATATATTTTAGAATAATCGATCGCTGTGTGGCATGTGTCTGTTGACGACCCTTGCGACATTTTCGCATTGATCGGAGTTCAAAGCGACATGATGAATGATGTCTTCCAGAAATGGACGGCACGACTAGGTGGCGCCGTGAGGCCAAAATCACCGAATGCGCTAAAAGCGCAACGTACCCTTGGGTTCAAGACATGAATCAACGATTCAGTTCCGATGTTGCCTTTTGAAAGTAATTGGCATCTTCCCGCCTCATCGCCTCCCGACGGACTCGTCTCCCATGTTCAACATCCTCCGCACAGCAACTAGGCGTCGTGCCATCAGAATTGATGACTGGCAGATTGGGTTCCAAGTCAAAGTGTAAATCATTGGGTGGAATTTTCCCACAGATTAATGTTACCAGTTCTCGCACTGGCTTTGTCTGCCTGACATACCCGGTCATATACCGAAGAGCTAGACCGACTCTTGGGCCATCCGAATGGTTGGGACCGGAAGCGTGGACGCACCGAAAGGAATGCAGTGTCGCTTGTCCAGCACGCAAAGGAATAGGGCGTGGTCCCATATTCAGATTCTCCTGTATCAATCGTTCAGGAATATACTGCCCCATACTCAGCATGTTGTTACTGTTGCTATCTGCCGACGAGATTGAGGAATTCCCGACAACTTCACGAGGCCGTTCCGAATGCTCCAGCTGCCCGAGTCGATGGGATCCTGGATAAAAGATCAAACACCCTTCATTCATCCCCACCGGATCCGACAAGGCCACCCATGCAGTTACGCAATCCTTCGCCGGCTCGAGTCCAGCATACGTGGAGTCCTGGTGAAGAGCGAAATATCCAGGCGACTTGCCAGGCTTGATATTGACATCTGACGACCACAACAACACAGGCTGATGTTCCTGCACATCGGACAGCTGATCTTGTGGATAGAGCGCCTTGCGCACAGCTGCAACTAATGTCGGATGAAAAGCAATTGCCGCTATACGCGGAAGAAACAGATGCAACTTGAAACGAATGTTGGACTCGTACAGCGGATTTCGCCGATCTTCTTCCATGACTTCGTGGAGGGCCAGTCGGGCATCTTCCAATGCCAAAATGTCGAGCGGGCCGACAAACCCTTGCTGGACGTATTCTTCATTGTTAGGTTCTTGTGCGTCGCTCATCATATCGTCATCCTCATTGCAAACTTGATGAAATTTTTATTCGGCCATGGCACCGGCGATAGGGCGTGTCTGGCGTCGGTTCAACAGCAACGGGTATCACACGCTGTCTGTCGTTCACCTCCTACAGCGCTCGACTGATCTTAATCCACAACTAACGTTACCGGGTAAATAATAACACGTCACGACTACCGGTAGAGTGGTTAGTAGTGGTGTATAAACAACCTCTACTAGAATATCGTAAAGTACAGGTACGCTTCCAGCATCATGGTGTGTCGAAGGGCTCTCATCATCGGTTCGCTGTGGTAATTTGACGCCTTGGTCCGATGAGTCCAATTTTCATTCACTCGCGAGAGCGCGCGCACAAAGGGGACGACTTGCACGACTTCTACAGGGATTCAGTCGTCGTAACTAATAGTTGGGTGTGATGGGGATGGGTCTATCATTTCCAAAATTTGCGGCGCCCCAGCTGAGTACCCCCCAAGCCCTTAATAGAGGCACTTGAAAGAACGGTCTGGGACTTTTCGAGTCGAATCGGATGGTGGTCAATTAATAATATGGGATAGGCTTCGTGGGTTGAGGACGCACCTTTCAAGTTTTACTCTCGACCTAGCAAATCCCAAACACGACATATCTTGCTAAAGTGAAAGTTCCTTCTATTACAAGTGTAGCGTGGTTTCCCTCTGTAATAGTAATCGTGGTCTGCTGCATTAGAGCTTGGACCGAGCGCCGAAAGGAGCTGTGGGCTCGTTCCCATCCTGTCGAAAGGCTACAACTGTATTGCCTCGGCCCTGATTTGACTCAAACAATTCAAATGCAAGAGCAAAGTTCACCAGCGGAAATATTCGATCGACACGAGGGCGAATGGCACCGGAGGCAAAGTAACCAAGGATTTCGCACACATTGTCGTGATGAAGGCCTGGATTTTCCATCGCCCATCGGCCCCACAAACTACCCACCACATTTACTTCTTTGACCAACAGTAGCCCCGGTCTAATGAGCTTTTGGCCTGCGGTAAATCCCACCAAAGCAATCGTGCCAAGCGGACGTACACACGAGAGGAGCGCGGATTCAAATAACTCGCCTTGTACCACATCGACTACCAAGTCCACGCCCTGCGGATGCCCCATAGCCTTGGCTGCTTTTCGGACTTGATCTTTGAAATTCTTGTGATTTGCTTTGATTTCTTTTTTGCTGGAGACATCGCTTCCGCCATAGCAGAAGACGGCGTCGGCGCCCACGCTCAACGCAGGTTGCACCTTATCTTCTCTGCTGACTCCAGCAATCACCTTTGATCCCATGGCTTTGGCGAGCTCAATCGTTGCCATACCGACACCTCCCGAAGCACCGTCGACGAGAACTAGAGAACCGGGGCCCACTTTGCCGATTGTCTTCAGAGAATGATAGGCGGCAAAGTAATTTCTGCCAATATTGGCACATTCGGACAAATGTAAGTTGGAAGGCACTTTGTACACGCAGGGACCAGGGGCGACTACAATCTCTGCCATGCCACCCGTTCCACCGTGTTGCAGCATGGTCACCATGACGCGATCTCCGACCTGCACGTGCGTCACTTGACTACCCACTTGCAAGACAACGCCTGTCATGTCCATACCTGGAATGTACGGAAGCGGAGGGCGGAGCTGATACAGGCCTTGTGCCTGGAGGGCATCAGGATATTGTACACCTGCATAATGCGTTTGAATCAATACTTGATCTGGACGGCTCAGCCGAGAAAGGGGAATCGAGTCAAGGGACAACACATCTCGAAGCTTCTTCTTCTTCGCGGATGTCGGCGCTGCTTCCTCGTCTCGCTCTAGGGCCGAGAATCCATGACATTGTACGGCTCGAATCATGGTCCAAGTATAGTACGGGTATCGTAGCGTCGTGTCAACAATCGGGACAGTACTCGTAGCTCTCGTTGGGGCGCTACTCTATTCAGTGCCGTGCTCAACGACGAGTGTGCGTCCGTCATCGTCACACCCATCTTCGCGCAGATCTATCGATGAGGGCGCAACAAAACGGCGAAGTGGAGGCAAAGTTTCCTTCCGAGAAGACTAAATCGACTCCCAAATGGCTGCTTGAGCAGGAACGTTCGAGAAGCTTCATTTTCGGTATTGGGGGGCTTATTAGGCACCACTCCCTGGTATTATTAAGCTTCACAATATTAGGGACTGCTAATTATGCCATGCACGATCCAACCGGCATGCAACATCGCTTTTGTGGTTCATTTGCTTCTCGCTGCCACAAAAATCAAATTCTATTCCGTAAAGAAGTACCTTCACAACTTTATTTACACAATGATGCAATCTCAATACTACGAGCACCCTTCCAGAACCGCGATATCCCTTGTTAACCGAAGACGCCTGGAAGAATGGAAACGACAGGAACGAGAAGAATACAAGCTTTGTATTCAAAACAACGCAAAAGTAACCTACCACTTTTTTGAGTTTCGAAGAGACCTGGTTCAAAAATGCTCCGAAATGGCCGAGAAGTTGAAATTAGACTTTGGAACCGTTGAGGTCACAATACGGTATATGGACAAACTTGCCATGGAACTTGACACCAGCTTGTTATTAGAGGAGGCAGAACAGCGCTACAAAAATGCCGCCATAGCGGCATTTATCATTGCAATGAAGGCCTCTAACAGCCACAAACAAGCAGCGGTTTCAGAGACTCCCGACATATTTTGGAAGGATGAGTTTGCGTCTATCTCTGCCCTTGAACAAGCTGAACTAGAGTTGCTTCTACAGTTAAACTTTCAAGTGCATCCTCCGACGGCATCTTCGTTTGCCCGTGCTCTGCTGAGTCTAGTACCCAGTGACATGTTGGCAACCCCCCAAATCCAAGAATCCACCAATTACTCATCCCAAAACGGGTTTACTTCTATGGTACGCGAAATCGAGACGCTTGCCCAATCCCAGATCAATCTGGCGTTAGGACATCGGACGTTCGTCTCCTACTCGCCATCTGAAGTTGGCACTGCTGCATTGCTCAACGCAATCCAGAGCCTCTTGCCCAACAACCATTATGACCTTGTCAAACATGTGCTGAATATCCCAGGCAGCTCTCTCCCCGCGATCGAGTTCCTTCGGGAAAAGCTGTCCAAATGGCTTTTGCGACACATTGTTGCCAGTAGTGAGGAGGTTTCGGCGGCGGCCCACCAGCAGTTCGAGGAGCATCCTCGTACCGTTCCCTCGACAATTGTGTTTTGCCAGTCTCCTTTAGTCGAGAGAAGGATATCATCCATTTCACATGATGGATCCTCTCGCTCTGTACTATCATCATAATTAAATAACCAAAACAACCGCAAATATAATAATAGAATTGCACACACCAGCGGTCTACTACTTTTGTTCAATGCACTCTTTCGACTGTGTGGAAGCGATGGGATGGTGGCGACGACGAATGCTAGTAGTAGCAGGATAAAGTAAATCGCCCTGCTAGTAGTAGCTAGTATCGGTACCAGGTACGGAGTACTACCTAGAGTCGCTGGTGTGATCTACCACGGTGGGTATTCCCGGCGTTAGTTATAGTAGTTCAGTGGTAGCTGTATGAAATACCGTTACATGACAGAAAAGACTACCTCTTCTCTGCGACTTTTCATATAAACTCCTTGTAGGCAATCATTGGTTTCTACTACTAAAGAGGGGGGCGGGACCATTCTCAGACATTCCGCTCTACCACCATTCGAGTCAGCAGTCATGCATTCCGGACGGAATGGGGCTTGGTTGTGCGGTCACAACGGCATCGGCACCTCCGATTATGGCTTTTGCGAAGGAGTTCGGTGAAACAATAGGCCGTTCGCCCTTATGTCTTATTTGAGTGCTCGCAACGCGGTCATCGCGGCGCTTCTGGATGAGTCCCACGCGAGTCGTTCTTGGTGTTGTCGCCGCTCAACTGCGCGACTTCTCTCGTAGAAACATGTACAAATATTAATAGTACTGGAATATTTATCATGGGAAATGCTGGGTTAGCACAACGAATGAATTCGCCGCTCGGTCAAGTCGCAAGACCAGAGCTTCTCGATCCTTCTTTTGGAAACCCTGACGACTGCTTCACTCTTTCTTGCGACCACTTTCCGCTTCTCGCCCCACCCGCTCATTATTTTTCTCCCAGCATCACTATTCACACCCTCTGTGTTATCCAAACAACCATGACATTGCCCGACATGAGCTCTTTCGATTCTTTCGATACAACAGATTATTCCTTGTCTTTTGAGAGGTTACACATGATGCGACGCCAAGAGGCAACTAGCTACCGCATGTCGACCGATCATTTGGTAGAAGCTTCTCAAGAGAGCAGGGACTTTCCCTCCGACCTTCCACTCTACTTGGAATGGAGGAAGCAAATGATTGGCTGGAACTACTCGATTGCTAACACTTGCAAGTTCCAAAAAGACACGGTAGAAATCGCCGTTTCGATTGTCGATCGGTTTGTGGCCGTCCAAACGGAACTGTTAAACAACGCGCATCAATACCAAGTTGCTTGCATGGCCAGTCTCTACATTGCGGCAAAGATTCATGAAGAACATTGCTTGACTCCTAAACAAATGGAATCCTTGAGTGCTGGCCGCTTTCGAGCGGATGATATCGAAGAAATGGAACGAGACATCCTCTCTGCGATCGAATGGAGAGTGAACCCGCCAACGGCAGCAGCCTTTTGCCGTGCTCTTCTCGATCTGGTGCCTTTGGAACTTGTACCTGATCGAGCAACTGTTATGGATATTGCCGATTCTCATATTCAATTGGCTATTACCGAAGAATATTTCCTTTCCGTTGATGCTTCGTCACTTGGCTTTGCAAGTCTAATGAACGCTTTGCAATGCGTTCTGGGCCACGGCAACTCGACGAAGCAATTCTTTGGAGACTTCTCCAAGGCCCTTTTGGTGGATGGTGTAGAGCCCCATATTCAACATTGCGCCTGCGAAATGGATTGTCTGCGACGAAAGCTTCGCATGCTGGTTGTTGACTCTCTGTTGTCTGGCAAGATTCTCAATGACGCCATGGCCACTGCATACCGAGGAAGTGAGAAGGGGCAATACAATGACAGTCTGGTGCATCCTAATCATTTGGAAGGATCTCCACGAAGTGTGGCGAAGGGCCCCCGAACTGTGGGGGTGTTGATCTAGAATCAGTGCTGGGCGAACTGACGCCAGGGGATACTTCTCTGCTAGCAAGTAGCAGGGTAATAGTAAACTATAGAGCTCTCGGAAGGCACTTGTTTCTTTAACCAATCTAGCCATTATTAAGTTATACAAATCTAGTAGCATTGTAGTGGGCCAAAAGTCAACTCCTAATAGTCAGTTGTCAACGCGTGTTGTTGTTAGGTGGCTTCGGTGGGAGTCCTCGGCTACCGGGGGCTTTGAGAAGCTTTTTGCAGCATGCATTTGCTAGCTAGTAGTAATAGAGAGTTTGCCAGAAAGGGCAAACTTGTCAGTCCTCAGTTAGAACGTTCTGGTCTTGCTGCATTCGCAATGATTCTATGGGCGCGGCCACAACGCATAGGAAAATACCCTAAAATAAAGTTTATCTGCTAACGTATATTTATATAAATGGCAATCCCGCGACTTTCACGTGGGAATGGACCAGTTCGAGCCATTCACATCAATTGTTGGTGGCGAATGATCAGATCGCGACGAAATTGCCATCCGACAAAAATGACAATGACAATGGTGCATTCTATGGCATCGTTCTTATTCCCTAGACTAGCTCCGCCCTACCGCACCAACAGACTTCTCAAAAACATACCAATAGAGCTCTGTGCAAAACGGGTACGGCGGCGAGATCATTTTGATGCCACAGTAGTAAGGAACAGTGACCATGCAGGGTGTATGGTTTGATCGTGGCAGCAACCGTCGGTTTGTGTTTGGTGCTGCTGGGCCCTGACACTCACACGAGCACTGCCGATCATGTCCTGGTCAAGCCTTCATCTTCTACTAGTAGCATGGCAACCACGTTATCTGCTGCTCGACAACCCCGTTGGCACATTTTCAAATATGTCAATGTGGTAGCGTCGCTGTTGTTTGTGGCCAGTGTCGCACAATTTGGCTTGCATGCCATTTGTTCGTTTTCGAAATGACAAAGACCACCATAAAACAACCACAAAGACTACCTCATCCTTTGTGTGTGTTTTGTGTTATAATAGTCCACCATGGCTTCGACTGCTACTGCTACTGCTACTACTATCGGCATGCGCTTGGATGCCATGTTGAGTCACTTGGACGATTTGAGTTCCACTCAATTGTATGGTTTGATCGTGGCGTGATCGCCGGCATGGTAAAATTGCGCGCCGGCCTCATATATATCTACGGTCCGGTATAAAAAAAATCTTGGGGTATTTTCCTATGCGTTGTGGCGCCATATTCCCAGTCGCGCTGCTATGAAAGTGCGCTACTTTTGTTCGTCTCGGAAGAAGAGCCTCCCACGAGCCCGCCGCGCCTCATTCTTTACGATAGAGCCTTGGCGGCAGAACGACGAATTTCGTCAGATTGGCCGGCGCGACTGATCGTGCATGGCATTATCGGACTCTCAACTTATAATAACTGAATGAGGTTTATTCGTGGTGGATATGTTCATTGAGGTTCCCAACCTGTAAGAGCCGAAACCCAACCTGTAAGGCCTGTCCTCCCTTGCGTTTACAATACCAAATAGTCACAAATATGCCCTATTGTGACTCCGGCGCCTGTTATGTATGTTGAACACGATTGACAACCTTTAGCGAATCCAAACACCCCATTTAAATAAATTTTCATACATTCATTGCCGTATATGTTCATCAACCTACACATAAGCCTAAGAATCATTCAAACATTATACAATACTGTATACCATACCTTGCCTGTTTCTTTTTTCCCAAGCCATATCACAATTTCCCCCTCTCACACCAAAATTCCATGTTCATCCCTTTTCACAATCTCTCACGATCACAACAGCGTACACTAGAGCATGTACCGCCATTCAAGCAGCAAAAGGAGTCTCTTTTTCCCACTTTCCACACGATAATCTACCATTTTCCTGTCCTTTGATTGGTCGATTGGTGTCACATCCTACAATTACTCTGGTGGCATCTATTGTGATGCAGTTTATACCACCGGCATCGGATGCATCGGGACAATTTTCAAGTGTGGAGTGGAATTCAAACCTCTTTCCCCCGCTCCCACACAATAATTCACCATGTTTCTTGGTCCTTTTATTGGCTGATTGGTATCTGTTGGGGTTCCAACGGCTTGACAACATTTTCACACATGGTCATCAAGTGTTATTTTGGGAAGAAACCCGGGATTTGTTACAGATTTGGATTGGATTTCAAGCCTCCTTCTTCGGGCTCCTACATAACAATTCACCATTTCCTTTGTCATCTTCAACGATTGATTGATGATTGACAATTGCTTTGTTTGGTCTTTCCATTTCCTCCTTTGTTTCCTCCACAATGATGGAATCTCTCACTTTTGAATCCGTGGCTATTCATGTAGCAAGTTCTCTTGCTGCTCGCTTGCTGGAGTACATCTTTGGGCAACCATTCATTGTTGGACCAAAGAAGCGACCCCTTGATGATGATGATGACTTGGTCCCAAGCAAGAAGAAGGCTCGTATGAATCCGCCTACCTCAAATGGTGTGCAACTTGTTGTGCCCGTGAGCCATGGCTGCCATTGTCCTTCTTTTGCTCCTTCCGTGGTTGCTGCTGCTGCATCCAAAGACTCTGTTGATCCACCTATTGCTCCCTTGACTACCACTGCTGTGAATGCTACTGTCTCTGCACCTGCTTCTGCCCCTCCCCACGCCCACTCTGTTCACATTGGAGCCAATTTTCCTGCTATTCCTGCCGTTGCGCCTGTGAGCAATCGCCATCATTCTTCTTCTCTTGTTCCTTCGGTGGTTGCTGCTGCATCCAAAGACTCTGTTGATCCACCTATTGCTCCCTTGACTACCACTGCTGTGAATGCTACTGTCTCTGCACCTGCTTCTGCCCCTCCCCACGCCCACTCTGTTCACATTGGAGCCAATTTTCCTGCTATTCCTACCGGTGCGCCTGTGAGCAATCGCCGTCATTCTTCTTCTCTTGTTCCTTCGGTGGTTGCTGCTGCGTCCAAAGACTCTGTTGCTCTACCTATTGCTCCCTTGACTACCACTGCTGTTAATGCCGACCTTGATTGTGTCCTTCCTAAACTCAAAGCATCCTCCAAGGCAAGCGAGACGTTTTGGTCAGAGAAGAACAATTGCGGTCGTTTGGCTTTGTTCGTCTTTCAAGTCCAACACAAGACTGTTCATGTTGTTCCCCGTGTTGGTCGGAATGCGTACCAGCTATACATTGCGAAGCATTTGCTTCTCCCTCACTGCGTCAAACCCTTGTCTTGCGCTTTCAAAGTTCTTGAAGGAATGCGAGATTTCAATGTATTGTACTATGATCCATCTCGCAACCATTCAACCAACTTCCTGCTGGTCGTGAACACCCTGACTGTGCATGATTATCCCTTTTGGGAAATCAACAATACTCTTGCTTCCATCACCACTCAGCGGCCTTCAAGTCAAGTTGCCAGGCAATTGGTGGGCCCAATTGTAAACCTTGGTTACACGACTACGCAAAGCATGGGTGTGCGAGACCCCCTCTCTGGTTGCGCGTCGCATTAAAGCCACGTTCGCTGGAAGAAGTTTTTGTTAAATCGTTCATGGCTGCTTCAAAGGTCATCCTTCAATGCAAGTTGCTGTGGCTTGGTGGTCGTGCCCCAAAGTTGTTTGGAGCTCGCTCCAAGTTCTCCAAAATCATTCACCCCAGCAATTTCCTTGAAGGGGCCACTCATGTTTTCAGAGGGGAATGTGAGGTGCATGAAGATAGTCACAATCCTACTACGGATCCAGACAAGTCCTTTGTTGCATGTTTCTCAAGTGACACCACCACGAGCATCTTTTATCAGCGAAAGAGCATATGTGCTTTTGAAGCAGCTGTGGCCAAGACAAGCAAGTACGTCAGCTGGCTCTGCGAGGGCTATGGCGCCTTCAATGCCCAACGCCGCCATTTCACTCCGGAAAGCATACCGTCTGGGGTGGGATTTGTGCATGTGGTGCCCAATGTTGATCCAAAGTCGCATCATTCCCTATTCCTTGCGGCTATGTTGACGATCACAATTCATTTTCGTTTGTCAATGGTTGATCTCGTCTCACTGGTAATCGTTGTTTCAAGGACTCCGAACAGAGCTGAACCATTTGTCAAGGCAATTCTCTTGGAACTTGACCGGGGACGGGAAGGTCGCGGCAAGGGCTTCAAGTTCGGTTTTGGAATTTTGAAGAAAGCGAAAGAGTGTGAGACCGACAACACCTGTTTGCCAAGGTGGAAATCGAACCACCAAGCAATAAATGTTGGTGACTACAAGACCTTCAAGGCAGCTGGTGAACAAGTCTTCACTGTATTGATGGCAGTTTGGCAAAGCAGCTCCTCCAAGCCCATTGCCACTATCATTGATGCGACTTATAATCAAGCTGACAAGTCGCTACAGAAAGCATTTGGGAGTGGAACAGGCCCATTGGTCTGCCGGAATTTGATGCAGATCATGTCTGCAATTGGGCTGCTACCTGCCTGGTACAAGGACCATGCAGCATTTGATAAAGGTGGCCGAGTCTATAAGTACCTAAAGGAAGAATTCGGTTTTGGATCAACCGAAATGGAGGCAAGAAGAATGCTGGCAACTGGAATGCATGCTTTAAAGGGACAGTTTCCTTCTTTTGTGGCATCGACGGCCATGGCAGAAAGCGTCAACTGCAAAGTCTTCCAGGCAAGGAATGGGACCACCAAGTCAACAGCCCGCGAAACTCATTTTGTGGGTGCGCCTGTCGTGTTCTCTGACCAAGGTGGATCCCTTTGGCTGAAGACATATGATGCTCAGGTGGCAATGGAGGTTGGTGAATGCTTGGTGAAAAGCTGGCGGGTAGGAGACAAGGAAATGACGATGGCGGAAATTTCCACTATCTGTTCTTTGTCTGGCATGGACCTTGCATATGACACGTATACTTTGGAGGCAACAAAGAAGTACACATTCAAGGACTGGTGGAAGTACAATTGAAGAAAGTACTAGTGGTTACTACATTGTTTGTTTCTTGTTATTTGGATACTACATTGTTGTTTTTTAATTTTGGGCTTGGCCCTACTGCCGGTCGGGCCCAGGGTTGGTCAGGCCACTCTTGGCAGGCCAGTCAAAGTTGGACCTACCGCCACTGCAGAATTCATGGTTTTGCTTTTTGTTCTTGGTGGCGGCGTTGCGGTGGTGGTGGGGGGTTGCGGGGTCGTCATGGTTTGGCTTTGCGCTCTTGGTTGCATTGCAGTGGCATTCTTGGTGGCTGTGCATTGTGGTGTTGCGGGGTCATGGTTTGCATTCATGGTTCTTGGTGGCGGTGCATTGTGGTGTTGCGGGGAGATGGTTTGGCTCTTCGTTCTTGGTTGCATTGCGGTGGCGTTCTTGGTGGAGGGGCATTGTGGCGTTGCGGCATTCATGGTTTGGCTTTGCGTTCTTGGTGGTTGCATTTTGGCGGTGTTCTTGGGCGTTCTTGCATTGCGGCCGTGTCCTTGGTGTGGTTTGGCGCGGGGTGTGCGGCGGTCATGGTTTGGCTTGGGTATGTCGGACAGAAAGGTGGGGAGCCGAGCCATGGTTCATGAAATATGCGTGACAGCATGCCGTTGTGCTGTAAAAATCATGACAGCTGCAGTACCATATCTCATCACCACTGCTTCCTCGCAAACGACCTTTCTTCACCAGAACCAATGCGGTTCCAGCATCATAGAACTCCTTTCGAGTTGAGTGCTCACTATCCAGAGTGCCTTGGCAGGCCTTGAGCCACTTGGAAAAGCGATCCTCGTCGATTGGAGTTCCAATGAACTCCACGGAGTTGGCAAGGTACGTTTGCTCTTCCATTGATCCCTCTTTGTGGAAGAAATCATGCGGTGTCAGACGACTCACCTGTTTCATCAACTTTGTGTCCATACTTAAGGCTGTCACATCACGGATTCGAAGATGATATTCCAAGAAGCCTGCTCTGGATGACAACAGATTTACCATTCGGGGGAATTCCTGGGTGATCATGCTTTGGAGCGACAACCCAAATGAGCATAGGCCAGCTGTTTCCTTGCTGCCTTTCATCGTCAGATGCTTTCGTTCAAGAGAGTTTGTGGAGGGTGTATCACCTGGGAGACAAAACTCATTGTAGCGGAAATGCGAATGCTCAATGGAGTCCACGTAACTCTTTCTGAAGACTTCTGCAAGTCTTGTTTCCCCATGCACGTTCCAAGCTTCCAGGGCAAGCGCAGTGTACTTGTCCTTCATGGGGCCGGTTGCACATCGATGCATTCGATTGACATCGGTAGCAGCAATGGCAAGGAAACGGCGATCACGAACCCACTTGATGTAACCAGGAGTTCCTCTTTTGCGCCTTCCAGTCTGATCTTTCACTTTGAGGGCAACATGTGCAAAACATTGGCCCCGATTCCTATTGGGGAATACTCGACCGTATGCATTGACAAAGGCCTGAGCATGGTCTGAAATCAGTCCACCTTGGACATCGAAGTGCAGGCCAAAAAGGCGCCGCACATAGTGTTTCAATGTTGCAAGGAGCAGGACTGCAACAAGCTCATTTTCTTCAAGTATGCGTGCGAAAATGAATGGAAGGAAAGTTCGTCGATAATCACTACCTCGGCCATGCTTTTTGGTGGCAACAACACCGAAGCTCATGAGTTTTCCACCACCTGAATCGGCACCATGCGTGGAATCAATGTTGGCCATGACTTGCCATTTATACCGATGACCAGCTAGAAAGGCTTGGTACAACAGGTGAATGGTCGAAAAGCAAATCATATGCTTCTCGGACCAGCCCTCAGTGTTTTCAAAACAATCATTTGCACGAACATGTGCCACAAGTTTGCCAACATATGGGTCGGTAGCAGGGGGGAAAGCCAAGATCAACATTTGGTGTTCGACACAATGCTTACTGCCATCTTCAACGTGTGGGTTCTGTAGCGGCACACATGAACTGTTGTTCAACAGGTTGTTTGCAAATGAACGTAACCGATCTTGAACCCCCAAAGATCCAAGGTGTTGTGGAAGTGGTGGATTGTAGGCACTGGGAATGGTCAGCCCATAACGACAGCGGAATGTCTCCAACTGTGGTAAGTACCTGAGCTCAACATCCCCCACGGTTGCATACTTCTCTAACATATTCCTCCTTTTGTCTCGCCAATACTCTGTGATCTGTTTGGTCACAATGTCCAAACAACCGTCTGGGAATAAGTTTGTGCAATCATCGCCCAGCTTTTCCAGAAGCAAGTTAACCATTTCGTCAGCTTTGGGAAGGCGAAAGGCTGGAACTTTCTTGTTGCTGTGAACCATTGTGTTTATAGCATGCTTCAAGATAGGATGAAGCCCCTTTTTTCCACGGTTGTTGGCCAGCAGATGATCCTTCCATGTCACTACTTGGCCACAAGAGTGACGTTTGAGTAGTTGTACAGCAACTGGACCTACGTACACATCATCCTCTTGTTCCTCTTTCTCTTCATTGTCCAGATCGTCTTCATCATCCTCGTTGTTATCATTGACAGCTGACGCAGCTATTGGGTAAAAGAGACGGCAGCGGAAAGTGCACTTACAACCCTGGAAGCGACAGTGGAAGTGGATGGCTGCAAAACCATTGCTACTGTGGTGGGATGGCTTGGTCTTATTGACTAAAGCATTAGGACCCAGTCCACCAACGTTGCACAGGGCTTGGGCAATGCTGGAATACTCCTGCACGGGCACATGGTCATATTCCGATTCTTTCATTCGTTTCTTTCCATATTGTGGCTTCTCGCCACCAAAGATTTGTCCTGGGATGTGGTTGTGAGGTACTGCTAGGAGAGAGGTTTGCTTGCGACATTGGCTAGGGGCAAAAAGTGTCTTTGGTGCTGATGACTGGGAGGTGGAGGAGTGGGAGGTGGATGAGCTGTCAAGGTACTGTCGGGTTATCTGGAAAAGTACTGCTTGGCGGTCCACGATTGATTTAGTACCCACTGCCCCCAGCTCAGAGGCTGCGGAATGGAAAAGTTGGGTTTGGGGTGTTGGAACGGTGTGTGATTGGTCGTAGTGGGAAATGGAGTTGTCCACAAAGTTTTGGATTGCCACTGCCTGCATGGACTCCCTGATGGGCGTTGCATAGTTGACGTTCTCATACAGACTCAGTTTCTCCTGCAGAGTCGGTCGGGATGGAGGGCTTTCACTGCACCCTTTTGCTTTCTTGTTTGGATTAGTGGACATTGTTGAGAACTGTGGAACAAGTTGGTGGGGGGTCTTCCATGAACATAAAGGTGAAGCATCTTTTGCATATCCTTTGCCAAAATGTGGCGCCAACGGTCAGGTGGCAGCAAGTTTGGATCGGGAATCTGAAATTTTGGTGAGTATACAAGAACGTGCATTTCTTCTAAGTGCCATACTTGAATATTGGTCAGATTCAGCCGTTGAGGTGGCAAGAGATAGTATTTTGTATGTTGGAATGGACGTTGAAAGATTGAATAACTAGGGTCAACAAAATTTGGCTAGATTCGATTGGGATCGGGTCTTCGTGGATGGATAGGAGCAGGTATTTTGGGGTCCAAATGTCAATGAACCAATGAACGGAGGGTCTAATCTTCATGGATGGATAGTAGGGAGCATTCAAACTTGCAGATGAAGTTTGAACGTCAATCTCCAAACCAATTATTTGTGAAAGAGTAGGAGGTAACATGTGCGGCGGAGGCTCCACAGATTCATTGTTTTTGGTGATTCATCGTTCATTGTCGTCTAATGAGCAAAACTTGCACCATGAAGGAATATTACCCTTATTGGCATGAAGCAACCATTGCTCAGCTCCTTGTACGGGGCGCCATGGAAAAGGATGCAGATGAAGAAGGGGATTTCTATCGCCTGACAGCTAATGCTTGGGCTGAAAGCAAGAGAGCCATTGAAAATGTGTACCGATGTAAGTATATCGCCGAGAATTATTCATTGTTAAATCTTCTTGTTGCTCATATATGTGTGTTTCTTTACAGCTGGATACAAGATTGTTGGGGATGAGCATGAGTTTATCCTTCGCCGCTCTACCCGAGAGCTTAAAGAGCGCAGATTCTTCAGGTGTGAATTGCATGGTCGTCCAGCCTCGCAGTGGTTTGACAACCCAACCACCCCTTTTGAAGAAGGCTTGAAGGTGCCCAACAACATTAATCTTGAGGTTTGGGATACTGTGGCTATTCCAGGCTTGGACAAGAACTCCAAGATTCGTGGTCTTGACGAGAAGGTGCGGATCATGATCGCACGTCCTTCACCACCATCTGAAGACAGTCATGATATTGTCTTTCATCCTCGATTGGGCGTTTGGTACAATGCTCACCAAGTTGGTTATGCCTTGGTGGTGGCAAGTCGAAGTGAAGGTCCTGATGGTGCGCCAGTAATGGGAGATGAAGGTGAAGGTGTGAAAGAGGAAAACGAGGACGATGACGATAAGACTGCACAAATTACTACTACCTGTGATGATGGCCATGAGGTAGGCACGAAGGAAGAAAATGCTCCTTTCATGGAGTGGGAAATGAGGGTGTGATGGGTAATGCTGGGAAAGGCATGGCATAAAAAGGTGTGAAAAATGCAAGTTTGGAGGTGATTTGGGTAGGCAGGAGAGGCGAATCGATGCTGAAAAATTGATGGGTGGTTGGGTCGTATTTGAGTCATGCCAGTTGGTAACGGCACGCGTTCGAATCACGGACAGTGTCTTTTTTTGTTTGTGTCTTGTCGGTGTCTTAGTGACTAGAGAATACGTTAAATAGCTTACAGGTTGGATGACCGTCTTTTTAGAGTTGGATATCCTAGGGGTGCCATTGGGCCTCCCTCCACCTGCGTGTCCTTATGTAAATATGTCTCACACGACATTTTAATATGATTCATCGGACTGCGGAAGGACGAAAAGGGAGCGGGGGAGAGCAGAAAAAGAGGGAGGTGATCCGCGCGAAAAGCCCCCGACGCAGGCACGCGGCGCTCCATCATCGGAAGGAAGATTCCATTTCCTCTGTCGACTTGTGTCGCCGCCAATGACATTGCTATGGCAGATCTGTTTTGGCAACACATTCGATCCATTATTGTGAGACTTTTTCTTCCTTGTCATTGCTATACGTTGCTTTGTGGCAAATCCTGATAGTGCAAAATGGCAAATCTGCTGACGATAAGTCGGCTATGTGCATTTTCAGGGATAATTCTTGGGGGGACTCGGGCCGAGTTGTTCACCACCAGCAGCAGCAGCCTTTGCCGCCAGCAACCGACATTGATCCAACTCAGAGGTGGCCACGCATTGTTTCGTCATCGTAACCTTATGGGGGATGATTCCTCTCAATATCCAGATCCGGCTCCCAGCATTGAAGATTTAGAAGACGAGGCGACAGATGCCGCCATTGATCAAATTTTGGACCATATGATCGGCAACAATGGCGGAACCATGATTCACCCATACCTTTCCACCCGTCGCTGGTTATGGCGTCAGTGGTATGCCACCGTCTGGTATGATGTGGCCGGGAGTGCTCTGCGAAACATGATGGGCGCCTTGGTACTTTGTGTCTTTTTGCGGAAAATGACTCATGACGATTGGCGTGTATGGGAATTTTCCTCATCAAACAACAATCGCCTTCAAATCATTGCCACCATCTGGAAATCACTCATGAATGCGATAACCGTTCTCTTGGTGTTTTTTGTCGGACAAGCCTATTCGTTTTGGCGAAGGATGTATGAGACTGCGAGATCTTTACAGGGACGCATCGAAGATATCAATCTATTGTTGGCGACCCATGTCAGTCGAAAAAAGAATGGAACCTATATTACCGAAGCGCAAAGATTGCTAGAAGAAGTCGCGTCGTTGCTACGACTTTACCATATTCTCCAATGGGCGACCCAGACACGACGATTTCGTATCCTCTTGACGGATCGTGGCTTGGCGCGAATGACAAGTCGGGGAATCATGAACATTCATCAAAAAGAAACCATGGAACGACCAATCGGTATATCCAAGACAGAACGCCACTATATCTTTTTGGAATGGGTACTTTACAAGTGCCATCAAGCTCGCCAACGCGGAGTTCTCGAGGGGGGAGCTGGCTTGGAACAAATCCTTTTGGAAAAGGCTTGCGCTGTTAGGAGCATGTCCGCTCAAGTGGCCCACAAGGTTCATGACCGCATGCCACTAGCGTATACACATTTTGTACAAATCATGGTCGATTCATTCTTGTTTTGTGCGCCCTTGGCTCAGTAAGTGACGGATGGCGGCGTTTCGAAAGAACTCAATGAACCACCCTCCCCATACATTACATTGTTGTTGACTCGTGTCGATTTGTCTTCTCATGTTCTCTGTTCCTTTCCGAACAGATATGCCGAGCTAGGCATCTTTTCGGTAGTATCCATGGGTATCTATACAGTATTCTTTTGGGGCCTGATGGATCTCGCGAAAGTGTTTTTAGATCCAATAGACAACGATGGATGTGTTCAGATGGATCTGACAGTACTCATTCGAGAAGTGAATGGAGGTTCGCATCGATGGATGAAAGGTGCTAACAAGTTCCCCCACTAATCTCCAATCGATCCTTCTGCCAAACGGGGACAATCGGAATCAACTATTTGAGCGTCACTGCGCGCCTTGACTTTGAACGATGAGAGGATCAGTACTGACTATGACGCAATGCTATTGGTAGGGAAAATGTCTCTATTGGTATAGCTATGTTTACACAGCGAAAAACGATTGATGATCAAAATTGTTGTTGTCTTCCGCATCCTCATCCTCGAAAATGTCGGAAAGATCATCGGGCAAGTCATCATTATCCGTGATGTTACATACGCCGGCAATCGAATCTTTGGGGCCCCCAACAATGTCACACGCTGCCCGAAGGAGAGAGCTAGTATGGCTCTGACGTTTCGTTCGGGGCGCCTGTTCGAGGGGATCTGATGAAACAACAAAGTTGGTGGCGGCAGGCATGCAGTCTCGCATAAAGTCTTGTCGATGGACTCTGCCATTCGTGTAGTTTCCTCCAAGAAGACAGCTGTAATCTTCCAGCTTCATAGGTTTGGAAGGAAGGGATTTCGTTGGATTAGTTTGAGCATGGGTGTCAACGCAGTTCCCAAGGGGCTTGTTGTTGTTGAAGGCGTTGCTATTGAAGTCTTTCCCAAAGATATCATCCATCGATAAGCTAAGATCGATGTTTCCATGTCCAACGCGCCCAGAGGTTGGGGGTTCCAAGGCAGAGACACTTTTGCTTGTTCTCTGGCTAGCGTTCACTGAGTCATTATGCGAGGAAATCTGTTGTTGGCTGCTCCTGATCATGGGTAAGCTCACATCATCATCGTCATCATCAACGGATGCACAGTCTGCCGTGGCCTTCTTGCGCGCAAGCTTTGCCTTGGTGCTTGATCGGTATTGAGTGTGCAGACAGTCTCGGAACAAACAGCCTATCTTTTCTCGCGCAAACGCATCTTCGACCTCCCACCAGACGCCCTCCTCGTATTTTACGAATGCTCCATCAGGACAATCTTCCTTAACAGAAGTGATGATCGCAGAGACGATGGAGCTCTTCTCGACTTTATTCTTGGCTTCTGAATAAGGCTTCAGATAAGTTTGCACAAGTTGCTTCAGGCGCTTATTGCCTGGACTTTTCGTGCACTTGGATCCTCGCCCACAGAGCACGGCGTGTTTGCTCGGGGAGTAATTTTGAGGGAGCCTCAGCTTTCGGCCGTGTTTCTTCGATGCAAGTAATTGTTGCTGGATGTTCATCGTTTCAGGGAGCATTGGAATAGTATCGATTTGTCAGTTTGATTTGGAAATTGTGTGGGCGGATGGTTATCACGAATTTGGTTTTGGCTCGGCCTCCTGTTTTGATTATAACGAGGACGTGCCGAGGGACGGTACGGTAACACGGGAGAATCGACACTACGACTACGAACTCGGCCCCGTAAATACCTAAGCCTGGCTTCGGTTCCTCCCTTCAAGCTCATTCAAATAGCATGCAGGAATGAGAAAACGTGTTTAGGGTTCAAGCGAGAACATCCTTAAATCGCAATCATGTAATCAAATAAGGGACAAATGGGGAATTCTAGAACTCTGGAGAAAGTGCTTTTAGCCTTAAATCCTCGTTTGGAACTACTTCGTAAGAAAGCAAAATCCTGCTTGAGCATAATTCTGGAGCGAACGCGAATGTTAGGGGAAGTCTCTGTCGCAGTCGTCTAGCGACCTTCATCCCCAATAATGTTATTAGCAATGTCGGAAGCACATAGCTCTAATTCCGCAAGATGCTAAATGTGTATGGGCACTGACTGTACATGTCGGTGCGATATTCTAAAACACCTAATAGGAAAGTCCCGTTTACTGACCGATTACCCATGTGGACAGAAGTAGAGATGCTCTTCGCACCTTCGGGATTGGCGCAACAAGTTGAAACGAACAATTAACGAAAAAAGTAATGCTGGAAACAATCGCCCCAGTTCGGTACAGAAGTGTGCGCCCATTCTATCATCGAATCATCGATTCGCGAGCTTTCTAATTGCCTCCGATGCTATTTGTCTTTTAAGGGAGGACACTACCACAGCGAACAATAACTTTTGGAGCTCTTCTCTGTCTCTTTGGTTACGTTGAAGTTGTGCCACCTACCCCTTGTTCGAGAAAGACATGGCATAAGTCCCTAATTTTCCTTGTGGAGAGCTAAACAAAAGCCCCGCGAAGGATTGTTGCGGGGCCCACAGGAAAGGACGATACTCTAACGAACATAATTACGAACCCTAACGGACTGTCAAATACTGGTATGGAATGGTCTAGTATTCCGTTGGGAACGACTGACTGTAGGATCGCATATCATGTACCTATGATACCAGGTACTATCGTGTTGCTAGTAGGTATTTTGAAAAGCCATAATAGAAGCAAGATGATCGTACCCTATCTAGCTCTACAGACACCAGAGCCTGGATCGCCCATTCTGTTATATTCTACTCCAGTATGGCCGGGTGTCTTGTGGTATAATGTTCTCTAGTAGTACTACTACTATCCCCCTCCAACATTTTCCTCTTTTTAGAGGCCCGCAAGTTGTTGCAACAGCGCTCGACGCTCTGGACTTTCCACTTGATCATGATGATGCACGGCTTGGATCCATTGCGCCAATTCCGGTCCAGCCACTTTGCGAAAGACGCCGCTCGCCAAAGCGGCCTGCACCTGGGCCAAACTGGATGAAATGTCCAAAAAGTGAAGGAGCGCTTGAAATCGATCCCATTCACTACTACAATCTTCAATGCATCGTTCGGGTTGGGGGTCCACAAATAATTCTTGCAAATCGTGGGCGGCTTTGCGAAAGAGTCCCAATAAAAAGTGTCGTGCATTTGGAGAAATCAAATAAACTTGTTTCTTCTTGGGAGTGACTTGATTCCAAAATAACGTCAAAATGACATCGGCAAGGTGACCCATACTTTGAGCAAACATGCGTTTGGACAAAATGGGTCTCCACGATTGTGCCAAATGACGTAAATGGTAAATACCAGCGGCAAGGGCCGTTTCGGCTTCAGACCACTCCTGGCGACTAGTGTTGGATTGCAAGGCGGGGCCCAGGTGTGTGATGCGACTCCCCACCACTTCGACCAGTTGATCGGCTTGAACATCTAGCATGTCCCCCAAGGACTGATCCGCCAATTCCCGAAACAACGGAACCATATCCACAAAGATACAACTTTGATGCAATAGTTTACCCCGTGCATCCTCCTCATTGTACTGCTCCTTGAACTCCAATCCCAGAGTCAGACAATGATGAGCCAAGTAAATACAGTCATTGTGTAAAACGGCAGCGGTGCGGGGCACAGTGGCTACTTCGTGGCCATGGGACGCCGGAATAATGGCACGAAACAAACTCAGCATTTCTCGGGCCGTCTTGTAGAGGGCTGGACGTAGCGTTGCAGGCTCGGTGGGCATTTGCACGGATTCTTGCATCGTTTGACGCAATAAAGCCATGATTTGAGAGGCAATTTCCGAAATGCTCGACTTGTGCAATACAAAGATGGACAATCCTGCATCTTGTTTCACGTCATCTTCGTCGACTCCCACTAGTACAGTGTTGTGATAGTCATGATTTCTCAAAATATCTCTTGCT
Source organism: Nitzschia sp. DOCU1 (assembly GCA_951394045.1). NCBI lineage: Eukaryota > Bacillariophyta > Bacillariophyceae > Bacillariales > Bacillariaceae > Nitzschia > Nitzschia sp. DOCU1. The sequence goes on along the minus strand of OX595988.1, from coordinate 435,574 downwards.
TGATTCAAGAGGACACATCGGCGATGTTCGACGTATTTTTCGGCAAAGTTGGTGCAGAATGCAATGAGCTTGGGAGTGGGTTCGCGTAGCAACAATTTGCGATCGACCAGTTCTTTGCAAAAGGGGGCGCAAGCCTTGAGTAATTCATTTCCACGAGCAGGGAGCAAGGTAGTAACATGCTCTGCATCCAATTGATCTGGCAAACACGTCTTTGCCATGAGATCTACTAGTTCTTCCATTAGTAGTCCCTTGTCATCCCCCAACAAGGTTGACTCCAAGCCTAACGCAGTCAAGTGCAATTGCGAAGGTAAGGCCGCCGGTTTGCCAAACAGTTTGGTTCCCACCAACTCACAAAGACGGTCCCGTTCCAACAAGAGTTTGGTTTGTACAAAGACTAGAATCGTTTGCAAAACTTGGAGTGTATCCTTCCAAGCCCCGACGGGCCAGTCGAGTGTTGCTGTTGCTGTTGCTGCTGTAGTTGTCGAATCTTCGACTTGATCGCAACGTCGCCACTCTAATTTGTGCACCACTCCCCGTTTGGTGGTGCTCGAAGTCGTTGTCGATACACCAATCATGCGTTTGGTGGGTTGATTTTCCGTTTCCACCACCTTCCATGCCGATAATGTCTTGTTGTTAGTAGTAGTGGTAGTAGTAGAAGTAGTAGTACGAAAGACTTGCAACAAGGGACTTAGCGCAGTATCAAATAGACGACGCGTCAAACGACGCATAGTTTCGTCCAAGACGCGAGGTCCTCCCTGCAAAGTTTCGAGTACTTGAAAGGCTTCTTGTAAGTGACTAGACGACTTGACGGATAGTTCTTGTGCACCAATCTGAATGGACGTGTCCAAGACACTGCTCGCCTGGTGCAGGAGTTCGACTCGTTGTCTACGAATCGCATGTTGCAAGCCTTGTAGAATTTGTCTCCCCACGGCTTGTTCTTGTTGTTTGGACATTGTCAATAATAAGCGTTCGGCATCCTCCAAGTGATCCTTGGCCAGCATCAAGTGTTGACTGGATTCGGTCACGTTCGGTTCGGCCGTCAACGCGGCAGATGCCAAGGTGGCTGATGTCTCCAAAGCGGAACGAGTCAAACTAGCTTGTTTTAAAAAAGCCACTTGATTTTGATAGGCTTGTACTCGTGCTTCCATGTCTTGTGTTGCTGTTGGCGTGTTTTCATCTTGCTGCTGCTGCTGCTGCTGCTCACTCGATGCCGTCGACAACAACAATACACGCTGTAATTCCGATTCAACTTGCTCCAATTTATCACGAATTCCTTGCTCTAAAATGTCAGGCGCTTGTCCAAACAAATCCATGCCCAACAAGAAAGACGCATTGTCTTCTTCCTCTAGTAGGGAAACAGCAGCCTGTTGTTGTTTCCACGCATCGCGAGTCGCCTTGTGGATCGTGGTTTGGACGTTGCGGAGGCGACTTTGCAAAATGTGACTCTTGTCATTATTATTATTGTCGTCGTTGTCGTCCAACATCATGGTAGACGATATCTTGTTTGAAAGAGTACGTAATCTTGGTGATGCTATTGTAGACGCCGATGATGAGGTAGTATATCGATCAGTGCCATCATGGACGCGACAGACCAGCAACAATTCAAATGCGGCGCGGGCGGTCATTTCGACATTCAAAAACTCTCTCGAGAGCGCCGTCCGTCCGTCCTCTCTTCGTACCAGCGACACGCGATGACTCCCTGACTCATTCGACCACTTAGAGCTCGTCGAAATGCGCGAGCTCTTCCGGATATTCCAGCCTCCCAGCATCGATGACGCAAGCAAGACGAACCCATCACCGCGAGCATCAACTTGAAATAGGTTAGGCCACACTAAATTCGCTTGCTACCAGAAAGAGAGAATTACTGTCATCCTGTACCGGTCAATTGGCGGCGCATTCTTTGCCACCACCACCAACATCGCCGTGGGCCGTCTTTTTTCTCTTCTCGGACGTAAGACTCTCACTTCCTGGTAGAGAGAATATTGTTGAACATGACACTGACGCACATTTCTGCAACACCTCAGCAAGAAGAAAACGACTGCGGGAGCCTCTACATGCATCCTCAAACGTTCACGGCGTCACATAATGCCACGACGACGACCATCATTGCTTGGACGATACAAGAAAGTCTCTGCCGTTGTTAGATTGGGAGCGTAATGGCATCATCAACATTGAGCCTTTTCGGCCGACGACGACAAGGTAAACCACTGGGCAGCATCAATGTATGTATGTATGTAACGTTTCTACCGTACTTCTGGCGGGGACTTGTCTGCAAGAAAGATGGGAGCCTCCACCTCGAACGTTCACGGCGTGTTAGAGAAATGCCACGACGACGACGACGACCACCACCACCACCATCATGCGTAGCACTTGTACTTTTTGGTGAAAAATTCGATTCTCGGCGTCTCTGATGCAATCAAATCGGCCGATTAATGGCAGAATGAACATTGAACTTTCTCGGCCAAAGACAAACGCTCCACTTCATATGGGTACTCTTTTGGCACTTCAACCGGCGTATAGCCCTGGCAACTGCTGCGTGCCGACAAGTGTCTCTGGGAGGAGCCACAAACTCCACCATGATGGCGGTGGCATCCAACAGACAAAAGGTGGTCTATGCTATTACGCGGCATTACTACTACTTTTTGGTGGACGCTGAGGGGTAGCGGCGTCTCTACCGCAGTGACATTTGCAGTTTGTTGGCGGAGTAAACGTTGAGCCTTTTTTGGTCCCCATCAATGTGGAATATGGCTACCCATTGGCCGTTTCTACCGTAGTCCTGGCAACTGCTGCCGCCGCGGGTATTGCTACGTGTTAGGAACAAAAAGAAGACTTTCAATCCTTAGTGTTGGATCAATAAAAAATCAACACGGCAAGCAACGAAGCAATCAAGGTGCCGTCAACTGATGGTGAAAGAAGATTCCCTTCACCGTATCAGCCTTGACATCAACGTCGTTGGGGTCAGTACGGACGGGGAAGAAACCACCGGCAATATGGCTACTAATTGGACATTTCTACTGACCTACCGGCAACTGCTTCCGCCGGTTGTTGAGCGGCTACGTGCAACAAGGACAGCTCTACGAACCAAAAGAAGACTTTGAATCCTTTGCTTGATTTCAAATATCTACTAGCGCGCGCTATCAATGAAGCAATCATGATCAAATGCTGGTGAACAAGATTCCTTGCATGGTATCAGCCTTGGAATCAACGTCTTTGGGGTCCGCACGGACGGGAACGGTTTCTCGCACAATGCTGGCAATTGTGTTCACCGAAGCCATGGTATCAACATCTTTGGGGTCGCTTCGAATCGGAGCAATGTCTCGAACAATGCTGGCAATCGTATTTTCCAAAGCAATCGATGAACCACCCCCGAACGGTGTTGAAAGAGTGTTCAAGGCTTGGATAGTTCCAATCACATCGACAACTAGCTTGTTGTTGCTGCCGAAGCCACTCCCACCACCCCCGTGGTCATGATCTGATACCGCTGATGAAGTTGATGACCCCCCAAACAAGTCCGCTTGAACCAGAGTTTCGGCCGCTGGAATATCGCTTCCTTGGGGCCGAAAGAAGAAAGGAAACATTGTGGCGATTCGCACCTTCTCGTCTTCTCGAAGGACGTCTATGGGGAAGATTTCCTCTCCATACATTGGCGACGGAATCTTTGGTGACCCAGATGATGATCTGAGTAACCCGGGATGGTTATCCTTCATCGATGAGGGGTGATCCGCTTTCTTTTTCTTAGCATTTGGTTCTTTAACCTGTTTGCTGGTCGTATCACTGAGAAGTGGTCGCTTTGATGGAGAGCCAGTCGGGTGAGAGTCGCTTTCAACAGTTGCTTTGCTATAGTCCGCAGAGTGTGGTCTCTTCTTACTGCTGTCTCGGCTCTCCGTCGTTTCGATCCCCTGTTCTATTTGATATCCCTCCTCTTGTTCTTGCTCGTTGCTTTTCAAGCTTGAGGAGGCTATGCTGGAGGCTGGGGGTACTCCATCATCGTCTTGCCTTGTTTTTGTCTCTTTCGCCGGAGCCCCATGAAGGCGTCGTGCGGCAAGTTTCGATTTGGTGCTGGAACGGTACTTGCTGTGGAGGCAATCACGAAACAAGCAACCAATCTTTTCTCGGGCGAATGCATCTTCGACTTCCCACCATTGACCTTCTTCAAATTTGATGAAACCTGCTTGCGGTGATGCATTTTTGACGGCAATAATAATGGACGAAACAATTGCGGACTTTTCGGTTTTGGATTTGGCGTTGGAGTAGCGCGTTACTACGCTCTCAACTATTCTCTTGAGATGAGAGTTTCCGGAAGAAGCAGCGCATATGCTACCTCTCCCGCACAGAACAGTATACTCCCCTGGAACGAAGCTTGTGCCCAGAGGACGTTTCTTGTTGGACGAAGGCGGAGAGGGAAAGTTCGCTGCCGCACTGTTGGCCGAGGACGATGCTGCGTTATCGCGGTCCTCGATAAATGATAGCGGCAGTTGACGATCCGCCCCAGTTTTATTGAAAGGGTAGTCCATTTTCGTGATGCTTTTCTTGGATGTTTCAGTTTTTTGTTTTGTGACTACCTCCAAAAGGAAGGCCGACACAAATCTTTGTCTCTGATAGCAAGTTCTATTGAGGGTAGTTGCAATTAGTTTGTTCAACCCCAACTACGATACCTGGTACTCGCATTAGTTTGTGCTTCACGAAGCTGGAGACCAGGTTAGTGGTCGTCGCACCGGAACGCGCTCGACGGAAGCATGTTCAAATGGGTCCCTAATCATTCCACCAATCTTCGCAATTCCATGGTTGTTTAACACAGTACAGTTGCTGCATAATATGTAACTCGGCACCGGGAGTTCTGAATTATTACGAGGCCTTCTCCAACCAACATATGTTTTGCTGGCGCATCCCTTCGGATGCAGACGGAGTCTGAAGCGCGCCTTCGTCTTCTTCGGGTGCAAACGGCAACACTTCTATTATGGGTGGAGCCCAACTGACTTTTGTGCTCGAGACCAAGACACTTTCTACGCGGAAACGAAGAAGGGCGAACCCATACATTATAGCCAAAGTCCACATAAGTATCCCAAAGATTCGGAATGTAGGGCCTTTCCACAACTTCTACAACAGCAGTGATTGATTATAAACGACTAATGTTCGCGATACCATATTGTATCTTCAAGCTGAAGTTGGAACTTCGCAATTAAAGATATACTGAATACAAAGGTTTACATAAGCTCATTAGAAACGAACTCGAAGTCCCCTTTATTGAGAACTCCTTATTATAGAACCGCTCCACTACAAATATCTGGTACAAAAGTTGGTACGCTTTGCAGCAATAGTCCCGAATTCGCTGGTCGAATGTCGTACGATAGTTATACATGACTCTCCAGTAAAACGGACAATTGATTAGCAGCAGCTGTTGCGAGGATGCGCTTCGCCGTGGCAGCCGCGCTAATTGTGCAGTGGACGAGTCAGAGGAGTCAAGCAGCGTTGTGACGAAGAGCCAGGAGGAACCGGGCTGTCAAGGTAGCTTTCATTAATCTCATGCAAGCTACCTCTTGTTGACATTTGCCGAAATCATTTACACCATCGTTCGAAAGACGATCACGAAAGAAAGACGGAATGAGTGTAAATCTTGTTCTTGCTATCGGGAGCTGGACGACGACGACGGTAATGGACAAATAGGACCTAAACTGGTGCACAGACAGACTGATTCGACTCTCGTCGAACGGTGTCGGTGGCGGAGCACAAACGATTTTCGAATTTGACGATGGTAAAAGCGAGTCTCGCTGTGAAGTGTCATTCTTAATACTGTTGAGACTTGAGGGGCGACAATGGCGTCCTCTACGGCACGTCTTTCGCCTTCTATTACTACGATAAAGCGTGCGTTACAAGCCACGGGGGCGACGGTATTGGGTGGCGGCATTGGCTACACCACGTACTTGTACAAATACGATGAAGGATTTCACCGCATGATCCAAGCGTATTCGACCTTTGTGCCAGTGGTGATGCATTATCGCTTTGCCGAATTCTGTCACAAACATTTCGGCGCTCTTTCAGATGCCGAGTGGGCCATCATGGATGAGCTGTATGCCGTTCCGACTGTCACAACGTTAGGGCGGCTTCAGGGAATGTACACGAAATATGGTCAGACGGCGGCTGGATTTACAAATACGTTCAGCGATGTTTGGATTCGAGAATTTAGAAAACTCGAAAATGAAGTTCCTCCCAGGTCTATTGAGAGTGTCCTCAAAACGATTGAAGAGGAAACGGGCAAGGCAGTCGAGGAAACCTTTTCGTATTTGGAAGAAGAGCCCCTGGGAAGTGCGAGTATCGGTCAAGTGCACCGAGCAACTCTTCTAGATGGCCGCGAGGTAGCCATCAAGGTGCAATATCCCGAAGCCCAAGAATTATTTCATGAAGATATTGCGACGATACGAAATTTTTGTGAGGTGTTTGCACCGGAACATATTGTCATTATGAATGCCCTAGAAAAACAAAATGCCGCCGAGCTTGATTATAGGAACGAAGCTAAGAATCTTGAGGAAGTACGGGAGAATATGATTCGACACGGCTTTCAACCATCTGAAGTTCTAGTTCCGTCGCCAATCCCCGAGTATTCCACGAAACGATTGCTGGTTATGGAACTTTTGCCTGGGCCCAAGCTGATTGACGGCATTCGAAGTTACTTTGAGATTTGGGCGCGGGACAATGGAACTACGTTACATGATCTAGAACAAGAAGCGCGTGATCGAATCGAACGAGAGGGAATACCTGCCAAGTATGATGGTCCGTCGGCGTGGAGAATGGCGAGCTATCGCAGATGGTTGCGCACTAAAGACTTTGTCTGCAATGTCGGCATTGGAACGTACAATATGACAGTTGGGAAACTTCGTGGAAGGCCCGTCGAGTATTTTCATTCTGTATTACCGCCAAACATTCCTCGGATTATTGATACTTTGATGCGAGTCCATGGTATTCAGCTGCTAAAGCACGGTGTATTCAATGCGGATCCGCACGGTGGCAACTTTGTACTCATGCCGGACTCTCGCATCGGAATGATTGACTACGGAGCAACGAAACGCCTTACACGTAATGAGCGATTGTCGGCTTGTCTCCTATTTGCCGCGCTCTATCGTCAAGATGAAGAAAAACTATTTCAAATGGCCGATGTGGGCGGCTACAAGAGCAAGTATGGCCGCCGTGATGTTCTGCTCAAGCTGCTTCAATTCGGATACGATTCCTACGGGAAGGATGTGACGGGAGGCAAGAATATCCAACAATTTTTGGACGAGCTCAAGGAAAAGGATCCTTGGGAAGAAGTCCCCGATAATTTTGTAATGGCTCAGGTAAGTGTCGCGATTTGGGACAAGTTAATGTCTGAAATTGGGACATTCCATGACTTGACTGAAATTTCTGGTCACAGCACTAACACTATGCATAACTCGTCCGGTATCTTTTCATCACTTTTCTGTCTCTGCTGCATCATGGTGTTTTGACGATTCAAATCATTGGGGTGTAGTTTATGAGCATTCGCTTGCGATCTCTAGCTTTGGGGATGAACCATCCAGTTAAGTGCTCTGAGTGGTGGGGTCCTCAAGCGGAACGAATTTTGGAGGAGGAAGGTCTGCCGTACGATACTTGGACAGTGGAGCAGATGATAGAGTACAAGCCCGAGTTGAACATGCAGCGGTATAAATTCGCGTAGCTTAACTTAACATGTTATTTGCTTGCATGAGTTCTTGCTATGATAGAAGTTGCATATCGTTGACATGGTGAACAGCTATATAAATGGAACTGCACAAGAAGGATTTATCTTTATCGGTTAAAGACAGCAATTCCAGCTGCCGCGGGATAGCTTCCCACGGCTGCTAAAGATGAGGGTATGCGTGAAGGAGAGGAGGAGAAGAAAGTGGAACTGCGTGAAGAAACATGTAATTCAGCAGATGGTGTGAAACATGAGTCCATGAACAGCCGTTGAAGGCAAGGAATAGCATCGGCAAGAGATGGCAACTTTGCCCGCCCTAAGTAGCTTAACTGGGCAGTGATGGGATATCATCGGCGAGCGTCGTGCCTGAACGACCCCCAATCAGTTAGAAGAATGAGGCACCCGCCTTATCTAATGGAAGTACCCGACCCATCCATCCTCGGCGTGCACTTCAGCAGGCAGAGTAAAATGCCGTACGTCAGTGGCGTCCAAATCAAAGCGAACGGATGAACAAATCGACGCCGAGTCATCGGCACCGAGATCGTCCTCTTCGTGAATGCTGGTGCTGATAAGACGACGCAAATCGTTCAGGGAACTGCGTTCGCCAGAATAGATAGGATCCCGGCGGAGGCAACTCTGGAGTGGCCCTCGAGATCTATGAAGGCTACCAGACGCTGAAAGATCGCCGACAGAAACCGATTTACGTTCCTTGGAGAGCGGCTGGGTCTCCACAATTCCCGGAAGAGAATTGTGAGACCCATTCGATGGGAAAAAGATGAAGCGGCGGCTGGGTTGAACAACTGCGGCAGGAGAACAGGCGTCAGGCCGCTTCCCTATTGTTGTTGGGGGCGCCTGGCCAGTAGCACTCCAGTATTTGGAAAACACGGATCTCCTTGACGAACTCATGGTGCTACCCATGGTCGATACAGAAGAATCGTCATCAGCAGCCTGAGATGACATTGTTAGACTGTCTAGCGCAGGCAAGCTCTCCTCTGACGCAGAACGAGAAAGGCAGCCTTTTGCAGCGTCGTTAACAGTTGCTCTCGTCGAGCCCTGATCTTGTGCTGCGAGCTCTTCCCGCTGGCGTCCATTGGACGGCCGCTGGTTTTGCTGTTGTTGGATTAAAGACAGGTCAAAGACGCCTTCAGTTGAGACGTAAGGTGGCAGCATCGTGATGAAATTATAATCGAAATACAAGGGTTCCTGAAGCAAACAATCCAAGCGATGAGATACCAGCTAGGATTGTCAAAAGGTGAGACTTTGCGCCTTTTGCGGACCGAAGTTGTGAGACGAAGATGAAAAGGATGTCGGTTGGACAACAACAAACTTGGCTATGGCCAAAAGATAAAAAGCCCGTGTCGTGTAGACCGACAAAAGACCTCTATTCTCCGTCCAGAAGATGGACAAGTCTTTCATCCAGTGGCGAAAGCGAGGTCTGTGGTTGGATAGCATCGTTGCACACCACCTGCCTAACAACCCGACAGCTTCGCAATTCCCAGGTGTGGACCTTGTCGTGTTGGCGCCACATCTGCCCTGGAGGCAAGAACAGGCGGCGTGGAATAATTGGGGCCCCCCGAACCCTCCCGAGAACGCTTTTTGATTGGCCAACCCTGCCGAACATTCCTCACACGTACAATTTTTAAGACCGCTTTCCGTAGAAAAAATTGATGACATCGCCTTTTGGCTGCTAGAACGTGCGCGCAATACGACTCATTTTTGGCACCATCTGCGATGATGTCTTTGGCATATGAGTTACTCCGACATATCGGACAGTTCTCCGTCCATCTGCATGCTCCCCATATGTCAAAAGTGGATTAGACCTGCGTTCGTTCCGGTTCTCACAAACGCACTTTGGTTAACAGGTTGATAAAAACTGATGTCTGGAGCAGAACACTACAACATATGGTTAAAAGGGCTATTTTCTACTAGGTAGGCAACAAAGTCAGACGAGTCGAAAATCTTGTTGTAGTAGATACTTCGGTGCAGCGACGAGCCATTGGAGATCAAGCCTCGGTCAAGGTAAACTCTATACTAGCTAGTTCCTACCCATAGTGCGTATGATATTGGTAGTTCCTCTAAATATAGCTAGCTAGCAGTAGTATTCCTTGTTGATATTATAGCTTTGATGATATACTAAACTAAATGATACCAGGCCGCCGCAGCTCCACAAATCGGTGGCTCTAGAGTAGTAAAACCACCACCGGGGGGTCTAGTATCGTAGTGGGTGTGTTTACCATGCCGTTAATCACGGGGGAAAAGATGAACCCAGTCCAAGAGATCGATGCAGCAGCATTCAGAAACCAAGAAATTGAAATCGGAACATGCCAATAGTATTCCAAACCGTCCAAACAACAGGAAGAAGAGAGTGAACTGCAAAACAGTGCATTCTTGGTGTCTTTGCTTGTCGAATTGCGCCGTTGAGAATGGCGCTTGTGGCCGTTAAGCAGGACGATCGGCGCTTGACAAATTGTCCGTTGTTGCTCCAACCGCTCTCTCATTGTCCCGCGTTTCAAGTAGAGTATCAGGCAGCAGCGCTCCGACGAGCCCCACTCATCATAAGATTCTTGACCACTAGCACACTGTCAATTCCCGCTTGCGATGATCATTGTAGATCTTGCACTGTCAAGAGTTCTTCTCGTTGCTGAAGAATCTGCTGCACGGTATCCGTGACAGCGAAGACACCCCATACCAGTCCGTTCCAAGCCATGCTCACCGTCTCCACTGGATGAGTGAAGCGCTCTACGGCAGCGTCTTTGACAGAATTTGCGATCTTTTCCACACCGCCATGCCTTTTCACCTGACGCTGAACGACACGCCACGTTTGTTTCCCAACGACAGACGTCAGAACGAGTCCCAACTTTCCAGCTTGTAGTACTTGTGCGGCTCCCTGCTCCAGATTCGATACAATCGGGCCGTCCTGAAAATGCTGGTAGATATCTTGAACGACATTGTCAGCCAAAACCACAGAGCCGCCAATAACTGTCGTAATGATGGCCGCTGGCCACAGCGTCAACCCCAGGGCGACCGCCAAGAGGGGCTGCTCCGCTGCGGCCTCCTTCGCCCAGCCCAGCACTCGCGCGACTTCCGGTCCTAATCGAGGCCACAGTACCCGAACTCGACGTGGCTGCTTCTTGCGCTTTTCCGACGACCTCTGATTTTGCTCAGTTTTATTGGAAGTCTCATTTTCATCCTGCACTTCTTCTCCGTTCTCGTCAAGTTCTTCGATAATCACCCCGCTCTCGGCGGAGTTTCTTAAAGCCCCGTTTTGTTGCTCGATGAAAAAGTCGTCTGGCGTCAACGTTTCATGAACATTCTGGAGCGACATCAAGAAGAGCCTCGCCAGGGTCAATGCTGCATCTGCAATATCTTCTGCATCCGTTTCGGAAATGTCTCGAAAGGCAGCTTCTACATCACGCAACAGCGTTGCCGCACCCTGAATCGCCCGCAAAAAGTCGTCTTCTGTCGGGGGACTTACTGACAGACGCGAAGACGTACTGCTTCGCGTTGGAATCAACGTCTCGGTTTCCTGGTCGTCCTCCCTGCCCATATTTGCTTGAAGCGCCAGTTCGTGCTCTTGTCTAGCCCGTGCCAGGCCCGCATCCAGTTGCTGGAAGTCTTGAGCACATGCTTGTGCCAGCGCCCTCTGCTCTTCGGGTGAATGTTCTTCCAGGCGTCCTGCCAAAGCACCGATTCCGTCGGCCAGCTCTTGGCATCGACGCAGAATCGCGGACGGCAAAATGTCCACATTATCTTCCAGGTTTTGTAAGGTAGAATCTGCTCCTTGCAACAACCCTCCAATGGCTTTCAACACGTCCGCTGCGGCATCGTATTGTTGCTGTTGCAACGCCAACTCCTTTTCTCGATCACCTTCGATGGTAACAGCGGCAGAAAACCCCAGATCCAGATCGTCACCACTGCTGTAATTTCCCGTAGACTTCATCATGATTGCAAATTACTATTTGTGATCACTCTGGTGGCGAAATGGAAGCGGTTTCCCATTGTGGTTGCTGCTAGTGAAAATTGTCGACGACGAGATGAGATGGACAACGCGTCATTTTTTGATTCGTGTCTTTTTTCCGAGATCCCGACTAACGTACGATGACGTGGGATTAACGGTCCGGTGCTTGGGATGACCGGCGCGCGGCTCTTCTTGGCGCGAAACAACGACGTGACGACGGGCATTCCGAAAACCAGCAACAACGAGATCCTAGCAATGCAAGAAAGGTGATGGGGTTGTCCAAAGAACAAGAAAAGAAGGAGGAAGAAGTATCGTACCATGCTGAGAGCGACGACAAGAAGCAGGAACATGTTCTTGTTATCCTAGCAGCAAGAAGAATAGTGGACCACCACCCACCAGCACGACACCAGCACCGCCAGCCACCAGAAGTTGTCGCCGCAATCGAAACGAGATGGCCTCGTTCTGCTGCTGTGCTGATGAAATGAGGGTTGCGCGATGCAGCGACAGCGGTGGTTTTCACTGTACCTAGCGACTCCCAAGAAGAAGAAGAAGAAGAAGAAGAAGAAGAAGAAGAAGAAGTCCGGACGACACTGCCGCAAAGTAACATCTTGCTGCTGCTACTACGATAGCTACTGTACTGACTGTTCCCTTTTCCTACTACTAGGTTACGAATATAAGAATAGTAGCATACCGCTGAGAACTATCGTAACCGGAGGTTACCTAGTACTACAACAACAAGATGCGCCAAATTGGAAAATCACACTTCATTACCACGCTTCGCCTTCTAGCCAGACTACCAGCAACAAAACAATTAGCACCAGATACTACGGTAGACTCGACTCGAGGCAACAGGCAGTTTCATAGCTGCCTCTCTATTGCGAATTCAAAGATCGACGAAAACTAATAGCAAGTGGCAGGTATTTATGATGATTCGATGCTATTGCATGGAAACGTAAATGGAGCGAACGGCGAAATTGATTGATGAGAATGGGGGGTTGGAAGTGAGAATCCTCATCCGTGGAACAGATAAGCCCTTGGTGCGAACATAGATTCCGAAGTTATCTGAGGTAGTTGCGCGTTGCAGTGAAGCTCGTTTCCGGTTTCGACGAGCAAAACTATTATGCCATAAGAGGTCGACCCGCGGAAGACCGACGACTAAAGGGCACTAATAAAAGAATGGCGTGGCATATAGCTTCGTCTTCGCACAAGAAACTCTTGTGATTGTGTAGAAGTAGCGCTAGAATTCCGACTACCGGCCGGAGGAGGGCACTGGTTGTGTCATTGAAGATGATTATATTGAGAAATATCAAAGGCATCGATTAAATCTCACCTGCATTTGCATTAAGCAGCATTTCTCTATAGGCTTATCAGTAGGTATTCCACAGTTCTCCATTCCATGAGCGTTTGTTACCGAAGTGTAACAAAACTTACGTAGGACATGAGTAGAGCATCACTTTCCTTTGAAAAAATGAGAAGTCGAGCCCTCCACCGAACAAAAATGAAGCTTCGACGATTTGGCTGGGGCAATAACATTGCGAAAATTCTCTTAAGTGTTTTGATGCAATATGGCTACGTCTCCGAAGTCTTGGCACAAAATGTCCTAGAATCTACCATACTTCTCTCTATTAGCGCGGAACTTGCGGGTCACCTTGCCTGATCGTGCGATGACGAAAATCAACTAGCCACGTAAAATATCTTTTGCCCATATTCTTTGCTGTTGTTCCATCATACTTTCCTTCTCTGCTCATATTTTCTGCATGAGTTTCTTGGTAACGCAAGAAGCATAAAAAGCAAAGCACCAACCATCCAAAGCTTTTCACGACGCAGCCACAAGAACAACATCTTCGAAATGTCCATGTCGTCGTCTTCTTCCACTGCTACTGTCACGTTCTGTGATGGATCTTTGAACAAAGTTCACGAGTTCGACAAGGTCGAAGAATTTGAGCGACCCCTAATATGGTGGAGTTTTTCCGACTTTGCTCGATTCCGATCACTCTGTAACACGACTGTTAGAGCTCTTCGAAGCGATGACGGAGAACAAGAATGCGCAGAAGAACAAGACAAAGAAAACTTTTACTGCATGCGGGGGCTTGAAAACTGGGGAGGCAAGGAGTGCAGGGAACGAAGGGCGCGTATTAAGAAGGCTGTTTGGCTGGTAATTGATGGCCAAAGGGAACTATTCGACGAGGGTATCGTCGACGGCTTTGCTTGTGCCGAGATGTATCAACAGCATTGTGCCGACATGCGCATTCAAGCACATGTTCGAGGGGTTCAAGATGAAGAGGCACTACTTTGGCATCGCGTCGACGAATTCGTGCAAGAGGATGACGAGACCAGCCCGGCATCCTCAGAAGTCGAACAGAAGATCTCCCAGCCCCTCGCCCGCATTAAGCGACGAAGATCAAGTGGTGAGAAGATGAAGGCATTTAGCACATCACTCAAGAATTTTGCACGAAAAGTCTCGTCATCATCAGCGGCCTAAAAGATCACAGAGGATAGGATTTTAGGGCACTTTGTAAGCTTTTGTTGTAATATAACCATGTACAATTATTTTGATCTAGCTTGCCTGTCTTCCCATACTTTACTAGTTATAATGTGTTGCCCTGCCCGCTTTTGCGAGTAGGGCAACAAGTAGTAGCACTGGAAATGCCACCAACACGTCAGATATGCATAGTACAACCAAGAAGTGCCCCATTTCCATTCTGCCGGTAGTAGTAGCCCTACCAATTGATGGTCGTGCTCATTGCAAACAACATCAACGGCCATCTGAGAAAGAGTTCGGGCCGCTTCAGTTCTATTTTAGGTGCCGGAACGACAGCAACAACAAGCCCGCGAAAACGCGAAAGGTCGAAATTTCAAGTCCAGCTACGTACTAACTGATCTCTCAGTAGCTCGCAAGTTGCGGAACATGCGTGCAATCCTAATGCACACCTCCCTGCGAGGCATTCTCTCCCAGGTCTGCGACGCGTTATTTTTGATGGACCAAAAATCGAGCTCCTTCGTCGGACATTTCTTCGGAGATCTTGTGGGATATTTCAATTTTTCCATCTCTGTCCGTAGCCCTGCAGGCATCATTGTAATCGTCAACAAGCTTCGTAGATGTTGGTTTCCAGGCCACCTCTTTCCGTGTTTTTCCCCGTCCGAGAAGCACATCTTGTGGCGTTGGCCGGGTTTCGTCATCCCTCCACGAGACGAAATCTGATCCCTCAGCGTAGATCCAGCGTCCAAGGCAGCGAGCTCGCGTAATCTTCTATCGTGTTCCGTGGTGCTGATGGTTCCATCTGGACGTAGTGGCAAAACCACAGGTGAAATTGGCTAGGCCATGGTTCTGCTCATGGACTCCACATCCGTTCCAAAATGACTATAGTCGACAAAAACGTTTTCCTTCAATCACCGACTTTAAAAGAGTGAAAACAGAGCCTTTATCCGAGGATCATCGGAACAAACGTGCAAGGCAGTCATCAGTCGGACGGGCATGGGGGCAATCACTTTAGCAATGCTGGATTCCGGGCCCTCCGTTTGCGATTGAGGACCACCACGCTCTATTGGGATTCTGATGACTAAAAACAACATTTCAATTCTATGTATCACGAGCAGCTTTTGCTGATTGTGATTGACGACGTGTCGTGAGAAATATCAAAGTCATCGATGGAAATCTCACCTGCATTTGCAGTGCGGATGGAATTCTGTTGAGGCTTATTATCTCGTTGTTCACACTGGAGTTCGAGGCCTCCTGAGTAACGAAATGTACGTAGAAATTATGTAGAGCAACACTGATGAAACCATGAATTTTCTCGAAACAAAAAATGATTCGGACGCTAGAACAAAGTGAAGCTTGAAGATTCGACTTGGGCAATAATACCGAACAAATTCGTTGCAAGGCCTCTCTCCATATGATAAGCCTCGTCCGGAATCCTGGGGACGGAATGGCTGGAGGCGGAACTGGATATCTTGTGCATTTTATCGTGCAAGCCACCAATCCCGAGAATCCTGCGTCGACATCTCAAAAATCTTTTTTTAGCACACACCTTTTCGATGATGTTGGTTCGCGTTCATCTTTCCGTCTGCTCATAATTTCATCGATTCTAACCCAAGGAGCATAAAAACAAGCCTCCAAGCCTTCAATTCCTTTTACAACGCAACCACAAGAACAACATCCTCAAAATGTCCATGTCGTCTTCTTACACATCTGCTGTTACTTTCTGTGATGAATCTCTGAACAAAGTTCAAGAATTCGACAAGGTCGACGAGTTTGAACGACCCCTGATATGGTGGAGTTTTTCCGACTTTGCTCGATTCCGATCACACTGCGATAAGACTGTCAAAGCTCTTCGAACGGATGATGGTGAACAAGAATGCTCAGAAGAGCAAGACAAAGAAGACTTCTACTGCATGCGGGGGCTTGAAAACTGGGGAGGCAAGGAGTGCAGGGAACGAAGAGCGCGTATTAAGAAGGCTGTTTGGCTGGTAATTGATGGCCAAAGGGAACTATTCGACGAGGGTATCGTCGACGGCTTTGCTTGTGCCGAGATGTATCAACAGCATTGTGCCGACATGCGCATTCAAGCACATGTTCGAGGGGTGTTGTCCGACCCGGAATCCTGTTCGAGTGAGTCGACCCGAAAGTGCGATTGTGACCTGCCGTTGCTCCTCTTGCCCAATCAGATCGAAGCAGGAACATAACTGCTTCTCCCCGGCATTGTTTGAGCAACCGCCTCGTCCAAAAAGCAATTCAATAAAGTAGTCATTCTTTTTGTCTGTGGATTGTTGCATTGCACCTCCGGAGATAGGAAAGGATCACAACAGGTTATGAGCCCAAATACACTTCGCTTGCGTTATCGGAATCTGACTGCTATCGCGGTTGGGTGGCTGAAATCGGAAGAGGATTGTACGAAGGAAACGGATAATCCCCCCGCGAAACAGAAGCTTCTCACTCAAACATCATGTTTACTACGGTTACCGACTACGTTGTCAAGTTCCTCGCCCAGAATCGTGATCCCGACGCTCACCGATTCATGAACTTGATCTATCAGGATGCGATTCCGGAACCCAGTCGTTTGTTCGTTGATCCAGTCACCATGGATGACCTGAAGACGGAACGAGAAGTCATCGACCTTCTCAGACAAATCATTGCGCGAGAAGTCATTGCTCCGATGGCAACTCAGACTTCGGATATCAACGACATCACCAGGATCATCAACTCTTTGCCTCTCTACGTGGAAGTGAACGGAAGCCAACGACGGCTGTCTCGAGATAGTCTGCAAAGAGCCCTGGAAATCGCCATCACAAACGGAAAGGATTCGGTTGAGATCCGAGTGGGAACGTCTCAGATCTACTTTGACTCGACAAACGGACCGATTGACTTCACTGACTGGTCCCAGTTTTCGCTGACTTCGATTAGAGTCCCAGCTCCGCCCCCACCAATGACTGCTGCTGAAATTGCTGCTGCGGTTGTTGGAGCCATTCCGACGCCCCCGACTGCTGCTGAACTTGCTAGTGCGTTCGCTAGCGCGTACCCACAGCCTACCGTTACTACCTCTGCCACCGTTGTGACGCCTAGCGTCCCCACCTCTGCTTCGACTGCTGGAATTCTGTTCAACTTCAACTCTGGTGCACTGCCCCCGGATGTTTGCACTCGCTACGAGAACAAGTACAAGACCAAAGGGTTGATCACTGGATCTATGGTCCGCATGCCGTACTCTACCGGGTTTCGCTATCATCTTGAAGGTGTAGACAAGCTGATCCTTCCGGATGGTACCTTTTTTCAGATCCAAGTTCCGAATGAGAAGGAGTTCTTGAAGGCTACGGTCTATTGCGAAGATGATACGCATGCTGGGATACGCCAATGGTACCAGAACTTCAGCCAGGCATGTTTGGACTATGGTTACTACGCACATCCATTGTGGTGCTACCTTCCGGATCATGGAGGGCCTGAGGGTTTCACCGTTGGGGATGGACCGAACGACGATCTTCCGAAGCGGATGGAAATCCAGATTGCAAAGATGACGAATGTCATCTACCGAGTGCTCTGCAAGAAAGAGATGTTTCCGAAGGGAAGCCGTCTCATCGAAATCGTTCAATCGTGCCCTGGAGACGGATACAGTGCTCTCAAATCAGTGCTGTTCAAAAGTCATCCAGCGTTCTATGCTCATCCTTCAACGTTGATTCGTGAGTACCCGAAACAGAAGGAACTCTCGATGACTGCGTACTATCGGATATTCAACGATTATCTTCAATTGAGAGCCTGGATTGCTGATATCACCTTGACTCTTGACGACTTGAGCGAGCTTGACATTTTTATTCGGAACACCAAGCACAATGTCTACCTCAACCAGGTCACTCGAGAGGAACGCCGCACCCCATCGATTGCCATCAAGAAGTATCGTGGTACTCAGCTTATTGAAACATTGTCTAAGTTCCTACTTGAAGCTGATAGCCCCGAATGGAAGGAAGTTACCTCCTCCCGCTATTCGAAGAAAGATATATCGGGGAGGACTGGGAAGACTGATTACGGTTCCCGCAAACCGTATCGCAAGCCTTTTAGTGCGATCGTCAATGCAGTCGCCGCCGTCTCGGATGATGATGCCGATGCTGATTCCACCAAAGAAGGCTCTGATGACGATGATGATGCCACCGATGATGATGATCCTATCAGTGCTGCGCTAATGTCGATCAAGGTCCCGAAGAAGAAAGGGTCTCGCGCTCTCTACCATGTTTATTGTGCCTCGGTGCATCGGATCCAAATGGAACCTGATATTGCCCGAGACACCACTTGTATTGTGTGTGATGGGAAACACCGCTTTGATAAGTGCCCTGTTCTTGGCAACGCCGACTTCCTACGTGGGCATTATGTTCGGTACTGCCAGCAGCTCCGCCGAGATTCTACTGCTAAGGCTGCCCTCCTTTCCGGGAAGAACGGAAGCTCGCCTCCCCGCGGTACCAATACCCCACCTGTCAAATCGTTGAACTTCATTGATGCCAAAGACGATCATTATGAAGGTGGTAGCGACACGGACACTGATGGTGAGGATTTTCAGCGCGGCCGCGGATAAACTTGGTTTCGCGCCGCCCTCCTTCCAACAAATCCAAGTATTCTACGAGCGGGACTTTGTCGGAGCTGCCGGATAGCAGCAAGTCCGTCGCTTCTATCTCCGACCTTGCGGACGATGGTACAGTCCAAGCGTCAAATCTGTCAAATCTGTCTCGTCATATTCATCCTTTGTTTCGGGGCTCAGAAACACAGGATGAGGGGAGAGCGAGCTCCAGATTTGGCCGCAAGAAAATTGCACAGAAACGCCCAGCCTCCAAAGGGGGGAGAGCACGGCGAGATCCTGCGACTGTCCCTTCTACGTCTCCCGATCCGAATGAGGGGAGAGACCAAGGAATTGACGTTGTGATGCCAGTCCCACGCAAGCCTCCTGATCCCAACGTTCTCGATGCAAACCCCAATAACGATGATGCACCTGCACTAATCCCGTATGGGCCAGATGATGGTGATGCGACCGACTCCGACAGCGATATCGATGATCCTGAGACGAACGTGATAAATGTCGCCGTACATGCCCTATCATGCGATTCACCGGTCACCTCAGATCCTATTCCGGACTCTCAAGATGTTGATGGCATGCGTGCACAAATCGACACGGGCGCCCATGCAACTTGTACGGACCAAAAGCGTCTCCTCTTTGGATATCGGCGTTTCACCAAGAAATTCCCGAGCCCACTCAAGCTTATGCCGGCAACTCATGGATCCGATGCAAGCCCTGAAGGATTTGGTTTCCTGCATGTTCCGTGCGTTACCGCTGTGTCTGGTTATCTACCTGTGCTAACCTTTTATACTCCAGCGCTACGCACCACGGTCATAAATGAACTGGACCTAATTCGCGCTGCTGGTCTCAAGAGGCGTGACATCGAAGGAGAAAAGCTTACGAAGTACTACGATGCTGGCACGTGTACCTGGACTGCATCGCACAAGTTCCGTCGATCTCAGGATGTGACGATTCATGGAGTACTACGTTCGGGAAAATGTTACTCTGGAGTACTGTTCGAGCCATGTTCGGATGAAGCGATTCAAGCAATCAAGGTTGAAGATGCTGAATTTACAGAGGCATGTGAACGTGCAACATTATACGCTGTTTACGCCCATCAAGAGAAGGAATACGCGAAGCTCCGAGAAGAGTTCAAGAACCTGCCTCGAATGTACCATGGTCTGCCATTTCACGAATTTATTCAGCGAAATACTCCTGTGCATGCAATTCGCAAGGAAGCTGAGCGCCTACTATGGCACCAGAGACTTGGACATCCGAGCGACTACTACCTCTACAATGCTCACAAGCATGTGGAGGGAGTACCGGAATTTAAGCACATGGACCCGATCCTGGACGCTTGTCCCACGTGCATCCGAGCAAAACAAACCAAGGAGCCCGCTGGTGACAGTACTACTCGCGTCGCAACTCAACCCTACCAAGGCTTGTCTATCGATTTTTCATTTGCAGGTCAGCGTTCCAAAGATGGGAATCGTGCCAAGGACTTTGTTGGGTTTAATGGGGAGACGTGTTGGATCCTCGTTACGGACCATTTTTCGCGTATGAAACACGGCGACACTCGTGTTTCTAAGGCGTCCCCAATCAATTGGCTACGTGATTTCTTGCGCAAGCATTCACCACAATGCGACGGAAAGTACGTAATGCTTGACCAAGGTGGGGAACTTTATGCAAACCCCGAAGTGGTAAAATTGTTCAAGGATTTCGGATATGATGTCCGACCTACTGGTGCCGACGCGTCCAATCAAAATGGACCAGTCGAACGAGCCCATCGTACGGTTGCCAATGCGATTCGGGCCATGCTTACTGGTGCCAACCTAGACATCCGGTTTTGGCCATATGCATTCCATCACTGGCTCAGGATCGATAACTCGTTACCGTCCCGCGATCAGGATGCAAGTCCACTACAGATCGCTCAGGGAAAG
This sequence comes from Nitzschia sp. DOCU1, assembly GCA_951394045.1. NCBI lineage: Eukaryota > Bacillariophyta > Bacillariophyceae > Bacillariales > Bacillariaceae > Nitzschia > Nitzschia sp. DOCU1. The sequence goes on along the minus strand of OX595988.1, from coordinate 414,961 downwards.
GTGGATAACTTTGCCGACTTCCGCACGTTTGGTTGTCGTGTATGGGTCCGACCGCCAGGGCGAAGACCTGCCAAGTTTCGTGTTGTTTCGAGACGTGGGATATTCCTTGGTTTTATTCCCAACACAACTACGAACATTCTTTGGTATGACCCTGAGACGTCTCATGTTAAGATTGCTAAACACGCCCGATTCGACGAGGGCATGAACGATCTACCGTTGAACGAGACACCGCCGAACGTCGTTCATCTACAACGCACACAACTTGGCGAAGAGATGCCAATGGAAATGCAAGAAGTTTTGGTCCGGGAATTCGATGTTGGGTCCAGCCCTTTCTTTGCGACCCTCCCACGGCGCATGCGGGTTGCGTGTCAGTGCAACAACTTTGGCCTTTCTGTGGAGAACGATCAATTAAGCAACCGAGCTTTTGTGTCTGACATCCGAAAGGATAGCAGTGCCTCAAGGCTCTTCTCGTCTCACAAGGCAACCAGGAACAAAATCCGTGGTGCGTATATTATTCGCATAAACGGTACTCCTGTCTTTACGAAGGACGAAGTTCTCGAAGCGCTGCGGTCCGCCCGTCAATCAAAGTTGAATTCGTTCGCTATCGAGTTTGCTCCTGAGCGATACTTGGCAGCAAAACAGCTTCGAAATGCCATGAAGGAACTGGATATATTCGCCCCGGATCTTCCAGCAGATGGGGTACATGTTCACACTTTATCTGTTCAGGATGTTCGCTCTATCGCGTCAATTCGGTATCCGGAGGACGACTTTTCAGAGTCCCCACTTCCGACTGAGCAGGCTGCTGCTGCTATCTCAGCTATTCGCTCGAGTGCTACTACAAATGACGAGCAAGCCATCGGTCATTTCACTCGAAAGAAGCTGAAGAAATTGGATACATGGTCCCTTTGGGAAGCCGGTGAGCGTAAGCAGCTCGACCAGTTCCACGATCTCGGTATGTATGGGCTCCCCGTCGATCGAGTCAAGGATTCTATCGTGCTCCGCCAACACTGGCAATATCACATCAAACGTGATGGTACTCGCCGTGCTCGAAACTGTTGCGATGGTTCTCCGCGCGCTGCCCCTTCGTTGCATCGTTTTGTGCAAACATACTCGTCATGCGTTGAGCAGCCTGTGCAGCGCTTATTCTTTGCACTGTCGGCTGAGATGAATTACAAAGTTTTCGGCGGCGATGCCAAAGACGCATACGCTCATTCGCCACCACCGGATCGACCCACGTACGTTGAAATTGACGACGCGTATGCCGACTGGTACAAATGGAAGTTCGGGCGACCGGTCGATCGATCCAAGGTTCTGCCGGTGCTCCATGCATTACAAGGCCATCCTGAATCGGGACGCCTCTGGGAGCAACATATTTCAAAGATTCTTCGGTCCCCAGATCTCAATTTTCGCTCCACCACCCATGATAAGTCGATCTATCGAGGAGACTATGAAGGCACTCCTATATTCCTTCTTCGCCAGGTGGACGATTTTGCTCTTGCTGTCCCCGATGAAGCCATTGCTCAGGCTATCTACAAGCGTATTGGTGATTTGTTGAAGCTGCCATCCGAGTCGTCCGTCCCCTTCAGCTATTTGGGGCTTCTCCACGACTTCAATGGTGTTGATGTCAAACAGTATTCTGACCGAATAGTTCTCAGTTGCGGAAGCTACATCGATCGCGTTCTCCGCTCACACGGTTGGGACCAAGCTTCGCCGAGCGATCACTCCAGCTCTCGGCCTACGTCGCCTCTTCCACCGGATAGCATTTCGACCATGTATGCTTCCAAAGGATCAGAAGAAGGTTCCGAGGACTATCACAAGCTTGTGGCGTCATTTGGGTTCGGTTATCGAACACTTCTTGGGGAACTGTTGTATGCTTACGTTACTTGCCGCCCTGACATCGGTTATGCAGTCATCACCCTGAGCAAATTCGCTACTGCTCCCTCGGCGTATCATTTTGCCATGCTCAAGAAAGTTGCTAAGTATCTGCGCAGCACTCGTGACTGGGGACTCCACTATTACCGTTCTGTCGTCGATCCGACCCTGCCACCTTGTCCTCTTGCAGCTGCTTCTGTGGATCCTTCCTTGCCTGCCTTCCCTTCTTACGAATCCGGAATTCGGCTCACTGGTTTCCTCGATGCTGCCCACGCCAACGAGTTGCGCAAACGTCGATCCACTACAGGCTACGTCTTCATGATGGCTGGAGGTAGCATTTCGTACAAGTGCAAGACGCAGCCCCTGACCGCGACAAGTTCTACTGAAGCTGAATTCTACGCAGCTGTTACGACCGCCAAGCATGCCCGATACTTGCGTGCTATTCTTACGGAATTGGGATTCCCACAGTCGCATCCTACGCCCTTATACTGCGATAACGAGTCAGCGATCAACATGGTCAATGCTCGTATACCCACTGAACGTTCACGCCACATTCTCATACAGTTTTTCGCTATTCAAGACTGGAAGGAATCGGGAGACATTGTCATGCGCCATATTCCTGGGATTTTGAACCCGTCAGACGATCTAACGAAACCACTCGGTTGGGTGCTCCATTCGCGCCATTGCCAACGTCTGATGGGACACATCCCGCCCTAAACTCCCACCCTTTCTTTTCTTTCCATGTCGGTACATACTATGATTCTAGCTTGTGTATGCTACAATCAGGGGAGAGTGTTGTCCGACCCGGAATCCTGTTCGAGTGAGTCGACCCGAAAGTGCGATTGTGACCTGCCGTTGCTCCTCTTGCCCAATCAGATCGAAGCAGGAACATAACTGCTTCTCCCCGGCATTGTTTGAGCAACCGCCTCGTCCAAAAAGCAATTCAATAAAGTAGTCATTCTTTTTGTCTGTGGATTGTTGCATTGCACCTCCGGAGATAGGAAAGGATCACAACAAGGGGTTCAAGATGAAGAGGCACTACTTTGGCATCGCGTCGACGAATTCGTTCAAGAGGATGACGAGACCAGCCCGGCATCCTCAGAAGTCGAACAGAAGATCTCCCAGCCCCTCGCCCGCATTAAGCGACGAAGATCAAGTGGTGAGAAGATGAAGGCATTTAGCACATCACTCAAGAATTTTGCACGAAAAGTCTCGTCATCATCAGCGGTCTAAGATCACAGGATTTTGGGGCACTTTGTAAGCTTTTGTTGTAATATAACCATGTACAATTTTCAACTACCGTTCATGTCTTCCCATACTATGCACGGTGGAAATGTGTTGGCCTGCCCTTCTTGGCGAGTAGGGCAGCTATGTACGGGGGAGATGCCACCAACCAGTATGACAACACAACCAAGAAGTGCCTCATCTATAGATTGCCTAGTACTATAAAAGCAGTGAAGAATGCGGGCTATCGTAGCAATACTAATTAATGGACGTGCTTCTTGCAAACAACGTACACGGCCATTAGTTTGCGTTCGCGGCGGTTCAGTACTGTGTTAGGTGCCGGAAAGGCAGCATGCCCTCGAAAAAGAAATAGGTTCAAATTGCAAGTCCAGCTACGACGTAACTGATCTCTCTGCAGCTCGCAAGTTGCGGAACAAGTGTGCAATCCGAATGCACACTTCCCTGCGAGGCATTTTCTCCCAGCTCTCCGACGAGCTATTTTTCGACGGGACCAAAAAACGAGTCCCTGCGTCGGACATTTCTTCGTAGATCTTGTGGGATATTTCGATCTTTCCATCCCGGTCCGTAGCCCTGTAAGCATCATTGTAATCGTCCACGAGCTTTCGTAGATGTAGATTTCCAGGCCACCTCTTTCCGTGTTTCCCCCGTCCAAGAAGCACATCCTCAGGGGTTGGCTGTATTGGTTGGGTTTCGTCTTCCATTCCCCGAGAGGACACCTTATCCGCCAGTGTGGATCCAGCTTCCAAGGCAGCGAGCTCGCGTAATCTTCTATCGTGTTCCGCCGTGCTTATTGTTCCATCGGGACGTACTGGTAGAACCACTGGTGAAATTCCGTAGGCCATGAGACTATACATGCACTCCACATCCGTTCCAAAATGACTTTGTAGTCGACACAAAAGTTTTCCTTCAATCACCGACGTAAGTAGCGAAAACAGAGCCTTTATCCGTGGATCGTCGAAACAAACGTGCAACGCAGTCAGTCGAACGGGCATTGAGGCAATCACTTTTAGAAATAATGGATTTCGGGCACGCCGTTTGGTGTTGAGGAGCTGCTCTATTCGGATTCCGACCATGTACTCGATCAAGATTACGCCCTTTTTTTGAGATAGTTCCTGATTACCAATATATTGCATCCAAAAGAAGAAGAGTCGAGCCGCAGATTCGGCAGGTGGCTCTTTCCCCAGCTTTCTCATCATTTGAATTTCGACGGCTCGGCCCGCCCGATCCCGCTCAGAACACACTTGCATAAAACCCTTTTCTAATAACGATCGATCCAAATCCGGCAAGTCGGACAATAAAATATCTCTCCCCAGAACCGTTTGACCAAACATTTTGAGCCTAAAATCAAAATGCAAGGCCATTCGATGAGCGGCTCTTGCGGCATCAAAATTCTCGGCTCGAAGGAAACGCAACCGTAGACTTTGCACATAATCAAAATTCGTTTGTACCGCGAAATCATAGGCAGTCTTTTCTTCCACCAGAAACATTTCCAAATCCATCTCATCGAGTTTGTCCGCCACGAGTTCAGGGGTTTCTTCCACCAGTGGAACTGACACGCCGTGTAAATCGTAAAAGCCCTCACTTCGTTCCTTGGCTGTCAATTCATTCATTTTGTAGCTCGGGATATCATGAAGGTTCTGTTGGGCAAACATTCGCGAGAGATTGCTGGTAGGAAGGTCGGCTGACATTTCACTGCCCGCCGTACTTTCGCGATTATCCTGATCGGCGGCGGGGTTGCAAAAGGATGCGCAGTGTTGAAACACAAAGCCCATAATGGCAGTGTTGCAAGTGTATTGACAACGAAGAAGATGTGATGGACTGTGGAGAATGATGGATGTTAACCAATGGCCCAGTCCTAAGAAAGGGATGATGTGCGTTTAGAAGTGTTCGTCAATTGGATCATGTGCCGCAGAGTTGAAGACGTTCGTGATGGGAAATCAACGAGCAACAAAGCACGAAGACAGCACGGATGTGGGGATGCCACAGACAGACAACAGTGCTGTGCGGGAAACGAGAGGAAAGGAAAAGGGCGGGACAATTCGCTTACGAATGCTGTATGACGTTTCCAAATTCAGTCCTATCAGTCGATTTAGCTGTCACATGGTTCCCGAATGAATCGTGGGTTTGGCAGGCACGCGCCGATCGGCATTTTCAATTTGGTACAAAATTACTGTTACTTTTCCGTATACCCACCGAGCCGACCGATGACGTGCGAGCATGTCGCATTATCTACCTTGAAGCGAAACCCATTTTCACAACTTCGGACGCATGCTTGCAACTACGAGCTGTTAAACATTGGTCGCTCTACCGAGATAGGGTGGGAACGTGGTACTCATATCCTATATTTTATATCTACCAAGGCGATGAGAGCTCCCTTGCCACTGACAGATCCAATGGTGCTGTTGCACCAGCTTCTTTGGTCCACAATCCTTGGAACCACCACCCAAAGAACGATGAACGCAAAGGCTTCTCGGTTCTTGTGATTCTCCCACTGCCAGTGCCGCAACGTCCTTCCCAAAATCATGGACCACGTGATCGACGGCTGACAACGATTCATCATGGGCACGATGACGCTATCCTTGTCTCCTGCCATTGTCTTCTTCCGACCGTGGTGGTCTTGGTGGTGAAGAAGCAAGACGAAGCCGGCGAGGGGATCTGCTGCTTGGCCTATGCTGATCATGATCCTTGGAATCAATGGCGAGTGGGGCCCAAACGATATCCCGAAGCACCAAACTTACGGGGGAAACGCCGTTCTCACTAGTCGGCGTAGCGTCATTGGAATGGAGACCCAGATCGGACATGTTGAACGAGAGTGACGAACCTGGACGATCCGTAGAGTCTTGCTGCTGATGTTCACCGCCACTAGCTCTACCGGCCGGTCGACTCAACGTCATCTCTCCTCCTCGAGGTCGTTTTGAAGACTTGCCATGTCGATTTTCTGCCGGAGACGTAGGAGGAGGAGGTGACCATGATCGCTTTTGCCCGGATGCCGAAGTTGTTCTTCGACGACTGATAGGGGACGCAGAAGCAAAAATGTTGAGATCTTGTGGCATTTTGCGTTGCTGCTTCCACATTCTGGATGGATGACCAGATGGCGCTTCATCCTTGCTCGCCTTTTTCGACGAGACGGCACCTTCTTTGTTGTTGGAAGGGCTATCAAAAATGTTTCGTAAATGCAATCCATGGGGTGGAGATTCTTCCGAATCGTTCCGCATCAATTCTCTCTTTTGTTGAGAAGAAGTAGATTCCTGACGCTTTGGGGAGCGACTTTGCGGGACATTCGGCGCCTTTGACTTGGCCGAGGGCACCTCAGGAGGGGGGTACGAAGGGTGATGAGATGGGCCTGCATGTTGCATGCCTTCATGTTGTTGCGGATCACCAAACGGAGGAGGAGGAGGATGGTGACCGTAGCCATACTGCGAGTGTGGTCCAGCAACCCCACCATGATAATCAGGAACTTGTCCGCTCTGATATGGGATACCCTCGCTCTCTTGCGCATGCGGTGGTAGGGGCTGGAAAGGCATGAAGTATGGACCATGACCATGAATCTGCTGTGGGTAGGGTCCCTCGGGACCAACCGGCACTGGCGGGGGATAGTGGGGGTACGGCGAGAACTGCACCGGTGGTAAAAATGTTGGAGCATACATCGTGGGATTCGCTGATAGTGGAGGCGGAAACATTGCGTATCCAGCTACCATAGCATTATGTCCAGCGAAAGGTTCAGTCCCAGCAACAAACGACGGTGGCATTGAACCTGCGCCGACATACCCACCAGGAAACATTGGTGGTGCACCAGCAGGGAAGCCTTGATCGTATCCGACCAGAGGAAATGGGGGATATCCTGGTACCATAGAGGTCGGAAGTGGAAAGCCCTGAAACGGAGCTTGCACCATCATATTGCCAGCAGCAGACTGCGTCACGGGATCCGTTTGATGTTCTTGAGTTCTTCCGTGCGTCCCGCCTGTGTTTTGGGCGTCGTTATTCGAAGAAGGGAAACAGGGCACTACTGTTGCAAGATCTTCTTCCTTCAAGAAAGGAGGGATTCTCTTGTTAAGCTTCATAGGGATACCATGGCGCGCCTTGAGGATAAATTCAGTCACGAACTCAAAGGCGCCTTTCACTTTCAAGAGTGACTGGCCGAGGGAGGAGGCCGTTTCTTCATCAGTCAAGACCGGAAAGTCTTCAGGTTTAGATTCATACGAAATCTTGTTTGAACTCTCGGGAATCGGACAATCATTTGCAATCGAATATGATGTGTAAGCCACAGCCTTCCCCCCAATCAACTGATCTGGCGCAGTATCGCCAATAGCAGCTTTCAACACGGCAGCTGCTTCTTCGGCATTAATATCCCCCACCTTTGGCTCTGCCGAATCCTCGTTGCTTCGCGCCACGGCTTTACCGTCGTCATCGCGGTCTTTCTTGTCGCTGGCTTGTGCGGCTGCTGTCGCCTCCACGTGCCTCAAGAAACTGTCGTACTCTGCCATGAACTCTGCTTGACTTCGATCTGATATTTTGCGAAACTTTTGGAGGTGACTCTTGGTTTTCTCCCGAGTGATGTTGCTGGGCAAATTTTTCATGGAATCCATGATAACCGAAGGCGAACAGTGCTTGAGGCCAATCTCGAAGACTGCAGCCACGAACGAACGATGATGTTCCATTGACCACCCCATTTCATCAATGGAAGGTATCGCAACCACTGACGCCGCGGAGCTTGGTACGACCGGCTCGGAACAACTGTTTGAGTTGTCTACTGAAGTTGCTGGGGAGGGGTCAGCAGCCGCCGCATTACTGCCAGAAGTGGGCAGGAGAGTGGATTTTATCTTCACCACATCCTCCTTTTCCTCTTCTTTTGACGGTGGTTTGAGTGCGATTATCTTCAAACTCTTGGATGAAGGCTCGTGAGTTTCCCCTTGCCGCTCTCCCTCTGCAAGGACCCCAGGCTCTACCCCCCGATGCCCGTGCCGGCCACAATTCCCCGAATCATTTATCGCGTCTTGCGGTGCGGCAGTCTTCGCTGGTGTCTCCTCAGCGTGCCCATCATCCGAGCCGCTCACAAAAGACGAGCCCGGAGTATCGGTGCTTGACTTCCCTGATGCTCTAGAAAGAAGCGGCGGGGCAACTCCTGAATCGTTGGTGTTGTTTGGGGGTCCGGATGTGGCATCGGATACTGAAGGATTTTCTCGATCTATGTGTAAGGGGCCCGTCATTGGCAGTGGAGCGGATACATCATTTTCTGTAGCGAAGTCAGAAGAATCTTTGTTCCTTGGCTCAGATTCTGAGTTTCTTGCCAAGTCCGTCTTTATCTTCGACAGATTATATGGTTCCCCGGTGAACGTTGCGACGTTGTTATTGTCGTCCCCCCGCCCAGCGCCCTGACTAGCACCAATTGGAAGAGCCGTCGTCGGTTCTTCTTGCTGTTTCTTATTTGGTGGCGTCGCCGCAGGGGTACTGTCAGCGGATGAATTATCGATTTCGTGGCCGATAATCGTTTGCCCTCCGAGCTCATCGTTTTGGGATGTTGTATCATGCTCATCGAGATTTTTTACTCGAGGGCTTGTAACAACCTCTCCTCGTCCCTGAGGCTCCTGAATGGCGGGGGTCGAAGATTTCGCAGGTTCTGCAAATTCGGTTTCCGATGTGGCTGAAACATCGGTACGCTTCTTGGATATGGACCAAGAAGCACTCTCTATATCCATTGATGCCGTTGCTGCTATTCTCGTCGGAGGCTTCTCGGCCTCGTATGGATGGGATATTTTTATAGTTAACAAGTCGTCCAACGGTGTCATATCTTGTTGCCACCCCAGGCGGATCGATTGGTGGCTAATGGCTTGATGCTATGATAGCACTAATGCCAATGAGAGGAGCGTCTTTCTTCAGCGATGAAGTGGTTATTTTAGAGTTGGGGTTGACGAGATTCGAATGTGATTCGAATGCACAGTTCAATGGACAACCTCGCGCCCACCCCCGTTCAGTCCGCGCTGTGCTACCGGTAGTTCTCTCACAAAACTGCCAGTAAAATATTATTCAAAAGAAAGTCTCCAGGCCTCCGTACGTACCAATGCAGTCCAGAAAAGAGCATAATACGATGATGAACCATTAAATAATAGGTTGAATGTCAACATATTATAAAGGAAGTGGAAAACCGGAAAGTTCCGTCGACTACGTCAGAACCTCCGCGGTGAAGTGGAAATGAGGGTTTGAAAAGTCACGAATAATGCAACGGTCCACCATAGATTCTGTGTAAATCTGCGGAAGATTTTGATACTCAGAACTATGTGGAAACGAAATGGATCCAACAGATTTTCGCCTTAACTATTCTGTCGTTATGGTCCCATTGGGAAGATTCTGGGATGGAAGGGCCATCTTCGCTGACGACACATTCATTTAACAATCCTCTACCAGTGCAATTCGGCACTCTGAAAATCGTCCGGAGGCGGGCGGATTGATCTGATCGCATGGAAACTGCTGGTACCTGATGATAATATGAGGCTGATATACATATAAGAATACCTGCATCTTGCTCAAACATACGTGGACGTCTGTCCGTCAGTGCGACGGCTGTAGTGCACCGAGAAGCCAGGGACCAAAAGGCCGTGGCAAAAAATTGACCACAATGGTGAGGCCTCTACCGGTCGACGAGGTTTAATTCCTGCATCAAACACCCTTTACTTGTTGGACGCTTCCATAATAGCTCCTGTACTTTATTCTATCCACCATTTGCAATGTCATTTAGCTTCCAATACTGCGGTGCTGGTGTCCATGATTCTTCGGGGAGCAGCGTTGAAGAAGAAAAGCCTGCAAGTGACTTATCCGCCCGTCTTCCCCGCAACAATAATTCATCGCGGGGGGAAGTCCGCTTATTTGCTCAGCAAAACCTTCACGACATTCCCGGCCAGAAGCTGAATCAACTAACTGCTCAAGAAAGAAGTGAAGGGTTCTATGATGTGCACGGAGTTTCCTGTTCTCCTGTAGAGGAAACGCCAGAGTTAATTTCAGAGAAACTGGAAGAACTGGACTCTGCAATGTTCCACGTCGAAGAACGAGGAGCGTTTGAATTAGCGATGGAAAGGAGCCCCGAGTACGTACAAAGCTTGCGATTACGGTTTTTGCGATCTGAAAACTATCAAGTGGCCAAAGCTGCTTCTCGGATGGCGCTACACTTTGCGTTCCGGCAAAAATACTTTGGAAACGAAACACTAGAAAGGGACTTGCGATTATCAGACCTGTCAGATCACGACAGGCAGCTGTTTGAGACTGGATTTTTTCAGCTATGTGCCGAACGTGACCGAGGAGGGCGAGCAATCATTGTGCAAATGATGAGGAAGATTGGCCGGGAGCCGCCTCCAGAGACGGCGGTAAGTAGTGTGCCCTCCGTGTGTGCCCCGTCGTGCAATATAAAGGCTAACTTGTGCTATCCTGTACCAGATCCGAATATTCTTTTGGCTGGTGACTTTGGCCTCTAATCAAGAGCTTACTCAGAAGAAAGGAGTCGTAATCGTGGAGTATTTGGTTGCCATGAGAATGGAGTTCCTGCTTAACATCCAGAAGCGTTCCAGGGTGCCTTTGTTCTTGGAGGCGTTTGCTGCCCAGCCGGTTCGATTCAATGCCCTTCACGTTTGCTTCGACGAAGTGAAAATGAAACCGCTCATTTCATTTTTGGCGTCGATGATGAAAGCCAGTTATCTGTGTCGTTTGCTTAGCCATTTCGGAAGCGACGTCGAGTGCTTGTATAGCCTGATGGCATTTGGCATTCTTCCAAATACGCTTCCAGTAGGTACGGATGGGACAATTTATACTGCGGATCACTCGAGAATGTTAGCCTCTGTATTGGCCGCCGAAAATGAGATGTCAACCGCAATGGAATTCGAGGTCTCGTCATTTCTTGGTGAGAACGACACGGTGATTTCTGAAGCGATGGGTCTGCCGCAGCCCCACGATATTTTGATGGGACGAGGAAAGCATGGCAACAAATGGCTTGGAAACCGAAAGCTCCGAAAAATGCTGGAGGCCAACAGGGACGCTTACAGAAAGGGAAGGAAAGCGGAAAAGGTCGCTATATCGAATATGATTTATGAGGAGATTCTTAATTCGGGATCGCGATTCCTGATTCTTTCGAAAGATTCCAAGGATGATTGGATTCTTATGGAGCGTACCGAGGTTTGCTCGCGGATCTCTCACATGTTGCGGAATGTTCATTCCTCAGATTGAGAATGTAGCTCCCTCGCCTTGGCTGGCGGATCTACCAGTCGTTTGTACGTTCACCAACACGAGCTAATTGGTAGTAGTGGTTGAAATGTTACTAGCTATCGGCGAGACAAAGAAACTACGAGGATAGTTGCAATAGTTCAAACTATTGTTGCAGTTACAAAATAGGCGGGGGTAAAGTACAAAGACATAGTTTTGCCACCCCGCTATGGTCCGTTGTAGGAACCATTTACCCCATGCTTCCTCGCCGTTTAGCACCTGGCCGAACGTTGTAACGCGTTGATTCGTCCATCGTTTCGTTGTACTTTGCCAAGTATTCCTGGACCAAGCTTTTCCCCTATTAGATCAGGGCGTTTCAAAGACAGAGGCTTATGTCAGCACACGGATCCTCATGAGAATCAACAACACTATTCCGCATTACTCACCTTGAGTTCGAATTCTCGTCTGTTTTCGGTAGCATAAATCCGGAACTCATCGCTCGATACGCCAAACACGCCGCAAGTATCTAGCTTCTTTGCCAAAGGTAGGACGTAGTAGTCCAAGAAACCCAGCTCGCCTTCGTACCATCCTTCCGAGGGATCCGACGCCAAACGTCCAAGTTTGTACGCGTGGTACATTTCCATGAAGAGGCATTCATTCCATTTGCGGTAGATGTGCCAATGCCTACGGGGGAAGATGAAGGGACAAGGAGGAAGATTAGTGATTGCGCTCGTGTCGGCAACATATTTACTCTCGTTTGTTTTGGTGGCGTCGTCACTTACTGCATAGTATGACTGACGTCACTAGCTTGAATCAAGTGCTCAATCACGATAGTTGCCTTTCGGTTGCGGACTTCCAAGGCGACTCTCTTGGGTACGGAATTTCCTCCATTACTGTCATCAGCATCTTCTGCAAATGCAATGTTCCAGCGTTCCTTTCGCAGCACGCCGATCTCTTTGTCCATGACATCCGTGCTCATTACCATCTTTTATCGTAGTGAACAAGGCGAATGGAAGCAAACTAGCGTAAGAAACAAGGCGTTCACTGGAAAAATATTGTAAACCCATTCAACGTACCTGCACAACCAGTTGCCGGAAATGCTTGAGTTCTTCATCGTTGGCACAAATGCAAAGGCGTAGGTCCTTGAACTCGTCGCTCATGAGCAACGCCCACGCCAAGTCGATGGAGTTCTGTTCGGCAATAGACTTATTCCGATAAATCTCTGCAAGTTCTGGTTTTTCTTTTGCGAGGCTTACGTTGGGCACTCCGGGATGATCGACATCGTGAATCAAAGCAGAAAAGAAAGCCGCAAATTGCGTCAGAGGATCAGACGTAATACCAAACGAATGATCCAGGGAATCTAGCGCAAATAATCCGTCCTTGGATGTTGGAATCGGTTCCGCAGGCTGTGACGAGGCTACAATGCGGGCCAAGAGCTTGGTTACACTCATAGCCACATGACTGCAAAGAGAGGCGGGTGAGTGAAGCTGTCGTAAGATGCATCCCGCTGAGTCGAAACTGATAAAATGCGACGTACCTAGCATGCTCGAAATTATGGAATGGGTTGGAGTGATACAACTTGGCAATCCTGGTGACGAAGTCCGTGAGCTGATTTGTCACCTTGCTGCTGAATTCAATCGACTCAGGGGGGACCTGTTTTTGGAATGCTTGGATCTCAGCATCGAACTCGGGTAGTATGACAACGTCCTTTACTTCGTCCAATGGTCGAGCAAAACTCAACATCTCATGTTCATCATTCGAATTTCGACGCTCTCTTCCCTTGCTGCCCTTCTTTGCAAGATCTCTTAGCGAGCGAGCCTTTCTGCGAGCGACAACTTGCTTTAAGAGCTTCGTCATCTCCTCAGTGTTCCAGCTCACTAGTCGACTTGTCTTTGACACGCAAGTCTCTGTTCCAGCAAGGGGATCACTCACAATGTAATCGTTCGATGACGCCTGCGACCGAGCTTCTTCATTCTTGCTCAACCAGTATGTTTGCAAGTGGCCCTTACCCTTCACAAACACCTTAACATCTCGCGGCTCCAACCAGCTCCCTTTGCCGGCTGCGCGGAGATACTCTGCTGTTTCGGGCGACACCTGAATCCGCCCAGTCATTCCCGTGGACTCCATGCGGCTTGCGGTATTCATAGTGTCTCCAAAGATTTGGAAGCGCCCCTTGTCACCTCGAAGTACCCCAGAAGTCACGGCACCTGAATGAATCCCGATGCGGATCCCTGTGTTGTGTCCAAAATGCTTAGAGAAAGATATGTCACACATTTCCAATCAATGTTCCCTTTGACGTACCGAGGTCACCTGTGTCAGGTCCAAGCGTGGTTTCCAGCTTGTGGACAATGACAGGCATAGCTTTCAAGCAATCCATCGCGAATCTCGCCATTACAACTGCATGGTCCTTTAGAGGAATAGGAACACCGGCCGAGGCAACGTAACAATCACTAAGAATAGGCAACGGAACCGATGAGCCAGGATTGCAATCAATAAAAAGAACGAGACGAAACGACGAAACGTACCCCACCGTTTCAACCTTGAAGATTTTGCGCCTCTTTGCAATTCTGTCGAAGGACGAGAATAGAACCTCCAACAAAGTAAAAACCTGGGATGGCTCTCGTACGGAGCTCCATGCCGTGAAACCCTTGAGATCAGCAAACAACAAGCTAGCCTCGGGGTGAAAGTCAGCGATCGGCTTGCTTCCAAAGAGCCCCTCACTCGAGAGTGGATCTTGTGGTCCACGATCGGTTCTGGCGCCAAACTGGCGCAGTCTAGCGTGGTCCTTTGCCCTAGCATTCTGAGCCTCCGCGCCACGGAGCAATCGCTCGCGGACATTTTCTGGGAACAAGTTCGCGACGATGGTACGCTCCGCCTCGGCCTCTGCTTTCGCCTTATAGATATCAACAACACGTTTCATGTTCGTGTACATCCAAATGGCGATACCAATACTGGCGACAAAGAGCATGACTCCACCGAAAATCACCAGCGTATTCTCGGAGTCATACGAATCGTCAACTGGGACGACGAGAATACTCCATGATCCTGAAGCAATCGGAACTATTTCTTCGTAAAGGCGATTTTTTTCGGTGCTCTTGACAACGTTGCTGTAGTTATCTTCAGGGATGAAGGTAACTTGAGTTGGGATACCCTCACTTTCAGCTACGTTATACGCAGCAGCCCCCAAGAATTCTTTTCTTCCATCGGGACGGATATCGTAGAGATAGACAGCAAGGTCCTCTTCCTGCAATCTTGCAACTCGCTGCAATAGAGAAGGGACACGGACGACAAGGCTCGACAGCATGTCGGGAATCTTGCCTGGCTGCGTCGAGAGGGGCACGCCAGGGTGGTACACTAGCACACTGTAAGCATTTTCCTCAGTTTCTTGAACGGTGTTGATTCTTGCAGAGAGAACAGGCTGCTGGTTTTCGATGCAATAATTAAGAAGAGGCTGGAAAACTTCTTCATTCAAGTATACCTAAAAAGAAAGGGAGAAGGTACAAGGTCAGTTGTTGCTGTCAAAAATCGACGGCGTGCCGAGAATTCTTGCTTCCGTCGCATCCCTACTCACGTCCAGGTCAATCGCACCGAGGTTAGTTTCGGGTGGTTCGCAGTACTTGATAGGAAAGTAAAAGGGCCTTTCACTTTCTGGGGACTCTACACCGGTCACCTTTCCTTCCTCAGAGTCGAAAAAAATCCCAGTAAAGCCTGGATACTCAAAACCAGGGACGCGGGCCTCCCAATACTCCTTGGCTTCTTTTTCGTGGGCTGCCCGATCGGCATGGGTGACATTCGGGACACATTGGATGGACTGGAATTCAATACCATCAGCCAAAATATATTCGTAGAATTCTTGGAACTCGACTCTTGTGGTGCCATTACCGCGGCTGCAGATTTCGTGCGCCGAGGCGGCGATTCGTTCATATTCGTGCCAAGTCGTTTCCACGACCAATGCCAGATCCTTGGCTCGGGTCTCAAAACTTGCATCAGCTTCATTGGCCGCATTACTCAGACCGAAGTAAAGAAACACGGTACTTGCGCTGAGGCCAAGGACAAGCACCAGAAGTCCAAAAAGCTTTGTTCTTCTCGCCATTGCGTTGATATCGACCTGGTCGACGTGTTTGATCGGACCTGCAGATTCGTCGGCGGTGGAAGAGTTCTGAATGCTGCTCGAGGGATCAAGAGCTTCTTCGATATCGATATCATCCTCAAGATCATCGCGGCTTTCGTCCACTGTTAGAGTCGAACGCACCGTTGCGAGTATCCCTTGTTCCTCTCCCCAGCCGAGGCGTTACTTCTAGTAGAGGCTTCGATCACGTTGCCATCGGCAACACCGGAGGAAGACGTTAGCTGGACTTCCATCTTGAAAGTGCCTACTACCACCAAAGATTCTGTGAACAAGATGAGATCTTCAAGTGGTCGATTTATGACGAAAAGAAATAAGGTGCTGATCTGCATCAAACGCTATCGGATTTTCGTGCCAAATCATTTCGGAACTTGAAAAGGTGAGAAGATAAGACTTCCTGCCGCCGACGAGAATCGCGGAAGTTGAGCTTCAAGGAACACGCTCGAAATGTCACAGTTTTGGTGCTGAACATGTACTGGACTCGACCTGTACCTTCACTACCTTTAAATGAAACTTGTCGACAATAATGTCTTCTTGGAATACCGGTAGAGTCATTTAGGCTTACTTCGCCTTCTTTGAATACACACGGTATACTGACTAACCTGCAGACTGGCACCTCTTTTCCAGAGCGCCTACCGAAAACGCCAGTAAGGTTAAATAAGGGGGTCATACCATAGAGGTCGCGCAGGATTTTAACGATTGAAAGTTAGCCCTAAATTTCGGCATTTCAGGCTCAATCGGCCTTTTCGTCATTGGAAAATCGAACTCGTCAGAGGCTCTTGAACAAAATAGTCTCATACTTTGGTAAAAGTTCCTCATGTTTGTGCGGCAATAGAGCAATCGCGTTGCTCGCACATTGCTATTCCTCAAAGGTTTTGATGGAGTTCTGTAGATTGGCCGACGTCACAATAAACTCTGTATCTTGAGTCGGACCGGCAGAGGCAGCGGCTTTAGTGCCCCGAAGGACTCTGCTAGTCATAGCAGCTCCGACTTGCTTCTCTTTTCCTACTACACAACGCCAGTTCCCCAGAGCATGTTAACGACATCATGTGATGCACTATCCGCTAAAGAAGTGCAACTATAGCATTAACGCCAATCGGATGAGGTGAATTTCACGCCGCTATGGTGGCGTGCGGTGCGCCGGGCCGCCCAATTTCGTGCCGATTTCAGCGGCACGAAATACGTATTTCGTGCCGATTTTTTCAGCATTGGCCTTATCCTTGCCTTATCCTTACCTTATCCTTACCTTATCCTTGTCGTAATAAAAACGCGCTATCGAACTCCCTCCGACAATCAACCTTCTGCATCCAACACCAAACCATGACATTATTGATTTATTTCACTCGTTTTGACTATCACATACGATGGGTTCGAATGCCAGAGACCTCTCTCATAACCCCTACGGCATGGACTTCCTTGGGGCGGTCGATTACGGCTCTGATACCGAGCCAGATCCGATGGATTCCACAGTTGCAACCGCAATTCGGCTCTCCAACGAAGAGCAGAACCGCCGCACTGGTAGGAACGAGACAATCGATGTGATCGAAGTGACGAACATCGGGAACAACATTCGTATGTTCAGCGAACCGGGTCCGGACCCTCGCTTCATGACGTTCGACTTCCCGGACGAGATTTCAGCTGAGGACGTCGAAGCTTTCCAGCAGTACTTGCGCAATTCGGGCAAATTTTCTGCTGGTGCTACTTTGCCGCCCATCGAACCTAAGTGCGAATGGTGTGGGGAGTCGCCGTGCTTTTTGAATCAGGTGGTTGAGGGCACCGGTGGGCGTACCATGTATGAGCACCTATTCGTTGACAAGGGTGATGCAATGTTGGAACAGGGCATCCCCACGAAGGAGATTCGTTATGCCCTTTACCGTGACGCAACAACCTTCATCAGTGGTTACCTAGGAAAGGGCAACCGTAAGCCACTTCCAGCTTGCGTAGTGGGAGAGATCCAGGATTCGTTCCCAGCCCCACAAGGCGGTACCTACACTGGCTTCAAGAATGCAGGGAGCAAATAGAGATAGTCTAATTATCTAGTGACCTCTTTTCTAACTAATCAATTATTATACAGTTACCGACAAAGGCGGATCCTTTCTTTTTCTCTGTTGTGGGGCTTTGCCCAGTCGTACTTTCAGCTGTGTCAGTGCCGGGTGACCGTATTGGACTGTGATCTTCCCGTTCACATTTCTCCAAATTTGTCGCCCCAGTTCGCTAGTGAGGATG
This sequence comes from Nitzschia sp. DOCU1, assembly GCA_951394045.1. Classification (NCBI taxonomy): domain Eukaryota; phylum Bacillariophyta; class Bacillariophyceae; order Bacillariales; family Bacillariaceae; genus Nitzschia; species Nitzschia sp. DOCU1. The sequence continues at coordinate 397,308 of OX595988.1, read as the reverse complement.
GTGTGGCATGACATCCCCTTCGGGAACAACTTGTGGAGCTGGCGTTCCTCTACGTCTGTCGGGATATGCATGTGACAGGGGCCACAATTCCGGCACAAACAAACGCTCGCTCTGGTGTTTTTGTTCAACCCAGTCAATCGTGCATCCAACTGACATACTAGACATCTCCTTTCCTTTTCCGAGGTAGGGCCTTCGATGTGACATTTTCCTGCAACATCGCCATTGGTAGTCGCTCGTGCCTGCACTCCCATTTGTCCAACCTGTGCAGTAACCGCAGCAGTATGGTCATCCAAAGGCCGACCATCGTTCTCATCTTCGTAGTTCAAGAAATCGTCCGCGATCCAAGAATAGAAATCATACCTGCTAAAGTGTCGACGACGATTCATTCCTGGCTCGTCGACAGACAAATTCCATGCGATGAGGGCGTTGAGGAGCATGCAGTCAAGCACTGCAAAGAACGCTTTTTTATACCATTTTTTGAAGTGCCCTTTTCGGGCCCAGCCGCCATGGTGCATCCTCATTTGATCTCCTCTGTCTACGCCACCCATGTACCGGTGATAATGACGCAACGCCCTTGGAACCCTGAGCATCCGCATGGTGTTTCCTTCTCGTCGACCGACGTCTTCTTCTTCGATATCCGTTATACTAGCGCAAACGTTCACAACTTTATTGTCCCGCCATTGCATGCAGACAATGTCGTTCACTTTATCGTAGGCAATTAGGGATTCACCTCGTTCGCCTCTGTCCGGCATCGTCACCAGATCCTTTGGCCAACCCTTCCTTGACTGCTTGCACGTCCCAGTTGAGAGCAAGTGGCAGCAATCTCGTAGCCTGACTGCCAGTTCTGGGCACTGGTAGCGATTATCCATACTCAGAGTCCGGTAGCCATGTTCCAAACCTTCATCGTGGAGTCCCCGCTGTAGTGCTGCGTTTACCACAGCCTTTTGTGTTGTCGGCAGCGACTGTGCCTCTTTGTCGATGAACGAGTTACACTCATTCTTTCCTTGGTACACATCCATATGTAGGATTGCGTAAGTGACTGAGTCTGCGAGGATGAAGAAATCGACACGGTAGGGCTGTGGCTTCGATTTGTTATATTGGCGGACGGGACACAAACGGCTGCGGCAAGAAACGCCACCTTCATCGAACGCCAAATTAGGACCAGGATGAAAGGTCCTCTTCGAGGCTGCGTTTATGTTATTCAACGCCTCGCGTAACTGGTAACACTTGTCGCCACCGTATCCGGCAACCTTGTCCATGGGGTGGAAGGCCCCACGAATCTGCTTGAACCTTGTAAGCGACATGTATTTCTGCACCCACCCTTTCGTACCCTCCAGCGTCTTGTCCTCTGAGTCGGCGTCCAGCCCTGTGCTTAGCTTCTTGTCTTCTCCCGCAAAGTAAGCTACGTAGCCTCCACCGTCTCTTTCCTGCATCGAAATCCGCAGTAGAATTCCCAAGAACACATGCATCTCCTTCGTTGTAACATTCCTCCACTCTTTGCCACAGTAACTCATGTTCCGGTTCAAGTTGGGCCTAATTTTATTGTTGAAATAGAGGTTGGTTTGCCTTGCAAGATTCGAAACAAAACGCACAGTGAGACCACCACACTGTCGCAGGCAGTCCGTCGGGTTCTTGAACGATTGGGCAACACCCGTCTTGAGTCCAGTTGGGCCATGGTAGAGTGGTGGACACGCATTCATGTCGGTAGTTTCGTCTACCAAATTGAAAACAAACTGTCCATCGGGGATGCCGTTGTCGTTCTGACCATCTTCATCATCAGATGGCTCCTCTAGCTCTACTTCGATCTCGTCGGGAATGTTGAGCCAGGCGTTGTCGTCTTCGTCCAAGTCGTCCCCATCCTGGGAATCCGAGTCAACATAGCTCCCTCCACTAGCATTGCTTCTAGTCGACCTAGCAGTTGATAGCGCTGATAGCCCCGTGAAATTGCTGTTTGTCATCGTTGAGACAGAGTCAGCTGCCGTCATCATCGCCGCCCGTGCTGCATACCTCACCGGAGTCGTGAGTACAATGGTGGCCTGTGGAGGTGGCGTGGCTTGAATAGGTGAGGCTGTTGGACCTGGTGCCTGAGTACCAAATGACATGTGGAGCTGTTGCCGAATTCCAGCAGGACCTGCATGCTCGTAGTCATGAGCTGCTTGTTGGAAATGGGACCGAATGTAATCGTCGGCCGGGAACCATTCTCGAAGCAATGAACGGTCGACGGTCGCAGGCATGCCCGGGGAATGGGTGATCCAATCGACCCTGAACTGGCCATTGTTCCGCTTCTTGTTGGGACACTCGACAATTACACCAACAATCCGCCCAGAAATGCCTGGAATTGGGAAGCCAGTTGTCGAGTAGAGCTGGGCGTCACCGAGAAGTTTCTTCTTCCTGTATGAAAATTTTTTCGAACGCTCTTTGCCGGCAGCACCAGGATCAAGTGCCAACACACCTGCAATAGCCTCCTCCACTGCAGAACCATCACTGGCAGCATCATCTTTCTCGTTTGCAGTAGCCTCGTTGACTCCAATGCCATCGGTCGCAGCATCGTTGGTCTCATTCGGCGATGGTGGGCCCATATCGCGTGAATTGTCCGAATTTGAGACAAAAATGGATTCGGCATGGACAAGTTCATCAATATGGTCGTCGCTAACCCGAGACCAGTCATCAGGCTCCCTGACACGTCTAGGAACCGCCCGGATCGGTTGGAAGGAATCCTGGTGGCCCGTGGGGGCCGTTGGGGGTGCCGACATGGTGGGGTTTTAATTTTTTGGCAAACTTCGCCCCGACAGGCTCACTTTTAGTGTCCGATAGGAGGGCGGGAACCGAAAGCATGGAACTCACCGGCATGACCGACCCTAGGTAAAATTGCACGCTCTTTCGTGCGGTCGGATCTGTTTCGACGTTGGAGTGAGTTAGGCCAACGATTGGACGAAGATAAAATTTCGTGACGATAGCGGCGCGAAATTTATTTCGTGCCGCTATAGCGGCATGGCTTCTGATTGGCGTTAATACACCTATAGCAGCATCAGGCAATGGCCGTAGAATTGAATCGCACCGTCGTCGTGGTCCTATCATCGTGCACTCAGCAAACCATCCATTTGCGTCGACGACGCCTTGCTTGTTGTTGTTCTTGGGGCACCATACTAGCTAGTTACCAGCTAGCTAGCTACTAGCTTCCGATAGTACAGCGACAGTTGTTGGTTGGTTGGTTGCTGGTATCCGGCCAAGATCACACATTAGTTCTTACAAGTGACTTGCTACGGCATGTTCCAATGATACGGCATTTTTGAATCGTCGTACGACTTGTTCCAACACGTAGGCTTTTTGTTCGTCTCTTGATAATGATGTTGCAGCAGTACTACCATTGCAAGCTTGTTCCGACCACGGCCGTGCATGCAAGGGAGTATAGCAAATGGAGATACCCTCGGCAATTTGCAAGTGCTGTATAAGCTGTGGATGATCTTCTTCTTGTAGTAGTAATGTCGAAAACTGGGACGAAATCTGGTCGAGTTGCTCCATACCCACAATGGCCGTTTCGGCATGATAGTCACCATCTTCTCCCGCCGCTGCCACGTGTTGTTGAATCTTTTCTAGGATGAATTGACATTTGGCTACCACCGCCAGGTTACCAATCCGTTGCGCAATCGCACTGGCCACGATGTAATACTGACCGAGTTTGGACATGGCGTAGGTGTAATTGTATGGCATAATCTTGTAGGTCGGAATCGTCAAATCCACCATATTGCCGTCAATTTCCAACGAAATGGAACCATCGGGATGTGTACTCGGCAAGGTGGCATCCGTACCTGTCAGGACCACTTTCCAGGGTCTTGACGATGACGATGCTGATGCTGATGGAATGACAAAGGCCGCTGGATCCAAGAGTGCTTGTGCTAAATTTTGAGCCGCTTGCAAATTCCTTGCAAAAGGATTATCTCCCTTGTGTTGTCCCAAGGTAAAATACAAGATGAATTCGTCGTAGTTGTCGTCGGCCCATTCGGCAGTGGCCATTCGTAAAATATCCTTGCATTCGTCGACGCCTTGAGGAATTTGATCCAAATGTTGCTTGGCCATGTGCGTCACATGATGTGCGGGTAGGCTAGTAGCAGCACTGCTGTTGATACTATGACTCGTCCGAGATATAGTCATGACTCGAGCACAACGTTTGGCGAGTTTGGCTACTAGTAATTCGGAAATGGAACGAGGAGTCGCATTGTATTTGCCACCTAGCACTACTGCCATGATACGGCCGTGTGATGCTGATGCTGCATCGGCTCGTCGCCGTTGCTCCCGTAGAAATGTGGGAGACTCGGCTTCTTGTTGTGCCAAAATAGGATTGATGGTATCAAACAAGGCTTGCGTCTCTTCCAATAAGGATAACTTGTTTGTTGTCGTGGAAGTATCAGTGGCAGCAAAGGCCTCTAGAGCTTGAACCATTCGAGGATTGGACAGTCTCCAATAGGCCAAAGTTTTCGGGGATTGCTGGTAACGAATTTCATGAATCAAGGCTTGCAAACGAGTCTGTGCTGCATTCATGGTTTTGTTGTTGTTTGTGTACTGGGTATTGGAGAAAGTGAAGGTGATGCAATGGCGATGCAATGAGGCATACAAAGCTCCGAAAACGAGAAAGATACTCTCCGCCGTGCTTTGGATTTTTTGGATGGCGGGCGGCCGGCGGGTTCATCTGGTACGACTAGTACGACCGGACCGTCTGTCCTTGCTTCCGACTTTGCGAACAATGTTCGGCAGGCGCTGGCTGACGCACACGGCCAGCCAAGCCATTCGAAATCCAGATGGTCGTCTTATTATTGGCGAAAAGCTTCTTCTCTAAAGCTTTTGTGTCATTTTTCATCCCCATGGACTAAACAGCTTTAGTAGAGAGAAAAGAGTCCGCAGTTAGTGCCGATTGATCATGTTTCGACAAAGAATCCTCTTCTATTCTAGTATGATCATATCCTTTTGGAGCTTTTGTTTTTGTTGGCTCGGCGGTCACGCTCTGCTCTTGAGCGGCTCTGCCCGCAGTTTGTCGACGCCTCGGCGATCCTCACATCGACCATCATTGTCATTAACAACAACAACAACAACATGCCATTATTCCTTTTCCTTATCATCGTCATCAAGTCGCAATGACGACCAAGACTTGCCTCTTCCACAAGATGACGACGACGACGACGACGACGACGACTGTAATTCCCACCACAAAACATTTCACCAAGAACTCGCCAAACGATCCGAAGAAATTCAAATCGAACAAGCCCGGACGGCATTGGAACATCAAAATACACAATCTTTCCTCAAGCGTAAACCCCGCAAATTACCATATGAACAAGCTCGGAAATGGGTACAATATAATTTGGGTGCCGATACCAAGGAAGAATTTGAAGATTTGGTACAAAATGGTAATGTCAGAACGCCCTATATTCCCAAACGACCACAAGAATACTATACGTTGACGAGAGAGTGGATTTCGTGGGAACACTTTTTGACTGGATATCACAAGAATCAACATCCATCCGCTATTAAACCGTCGGATGGAATATTAGATTAACTTTGGAGAATAGACTACTACTCTAGCAGCTAGTGGAAGGAAGATTTGAGAGCGGTACACTGCTAGAAGTAGCGGTGTGTCGAATCAGTTTCTAGCTAGCGTTCTCGGTATAACCATGAAGATAACATTCTTTATGTTTCTAGTTTTTATAGTATTTGATCCTCCTGAAGCTACTGCAGCTACAGCTAGCTAGTACATAAAGGTCATGAGGCGGCCTCGATGTTCCGCATCGCCCAAAGCGCCACTGATCCGATCTTCAAAATATGTCGCATCTTGGTTCAATTCGCCTTGACGATGTAAGCGTTCTTGATCCGTCATGAAATTCATGGTGTACGCCGTGCGGGATGCCGCCCTCGTCGTACTACTAGTAGTAGCGGCAACATGGTGGCGGCGAGATCGTAACCTTGCTAGCGCTTGTCCCAGTCCTTGTTCGGTTCCGTCACCCGCCGGACTCGTCTTGGCAGCACCGTCCGAATCTACCAAACTAGCATTGCCGGCTTCACCAACTTGCAAGATATCTCCTTGTGTCGCAGACGATTCGACAAGCGCAGCCTTTTGTTGTAGTGGGTGTTGTTGCCCCTCGGTGCTTACTAGATTGGTCGTTTCGTGCAAAGGAACATTCATAATCTTGCGTACATTGGATCCTTGAATGCGTAATGCCCGGTGTTTCTTTTGCATTTCCTGTGCATCGTGGTGAAAGACATTGACAGCACCTGAAAAGACATTCAATTCAAAGCCATAGGTACTCAACAAGCTCTCCACCATTTCACGCAATTCACCCAAACGACTTCCCGAATGATCCGATGTGACTTTGCGAACCAAATCGGGCAAGGGAACGCTAGAGACCATGCGTTGCATGGTCAAACGCAACAACTCGGATAACACGCCAGCCATAACCTTGGCGTGGGCGGCCTGTTCTTTTGAAAGACGCAAAAACCCTTTGGCATTGATGAGACGGTCCAGCACATTGAACCAGAGTTGGGAACCATGTTCGGTGCGAGAAGAAAAGGTGCCAGAGTTGCGTTCACACAAGTCAAGAGCGACAATCAAAATGCGTTTGACGGCATCAATTTCGCGTTCGGTAATATCAAAGGATTCCGAGTGACGAGTATCTCGCTTTTTCCAGGGCAGTGCGGGGTGCCGAGTGTACTTGTTGTAAAATTCCGTACCCATGCCGCGAATTGTCCGCTTGAGCCCCATCATTCGACTTTCCAGAGTTTGCAGGATGAGTTGGAGTCCACTTGAGACATTGCCCATTCGCTCCAAAAGATAACACGAAGCATCGGCAATGTCATACTTTTGACAAAGTGGAAGGCAAGCTTCAGGACGATAGTTGTCGTGGGATTGCAAATAGTCATAGACATCGTCTGGGTGGAGTTTGGCCATGAGTGCCAAATACGTGTGATGATGCTCCATGGTAAGGTTGGCGTTGAGAACGGCACCTGCCACTTGGTCCTTCTCGTCAAGTTCGCCCGAAATGATGGCTTGGAAAAAGAGGAATTGGGCATTTTCGTCGTCCAATTGGCGAATGACACCGTCCAAATCGTCGACAAAGAGCTCCGCCACTAGTTCGGCTGTCAGTAAAGAATCCAATTGTACCAAATCCGCCAGTTTGGATGCCAGGGCATCACGGAGCGCATTAGGCTTGGGTTCGCTGCCTTCACCTTCTTCGGAGGCACCCGAACACTCCTTCTTGACATAGGCAAAGACTTCCTTACGAAAGTCAGGATCGTCGTCATCCAAATAGCAATCGATTGCCGCCCGAAAGTGGACTGCGCGTCGATCTTGTTCTTGCTGGCTTTCCGAGTGACCCCACGAAGAAGCACCTTCTTGATGTAGCAATAGGGCGGCTCGATGAATGCCCGACTTCTGTACTAGAACCAGCACTTCTTCGGGCTCATACGCATTGCGCGGCAGGGCAGTCAAGAGTTGCAAGATTTGCTTTTGCGATTGCAAACGATCTTGTGGGTCCGTTGCCGACTCAAAGCGTGTCGCCATTCGACTCAATATCATGAAGGTGACTGTCTTGTTGGCACGGACCACGCCCTTCATGAGATACTCCGCCAAGAAGTCCAAGAGCGCGTTAATAGCCTGCGGCGAGCGATGTAGCGTGCTTTGATGGGTGGCTGCAACGTCGTCAGATTCGGGCATAATGATCGACAGGAGCATGCCAATGATTTCTTGACGATCGGGGGCTTTTCGGTGGGAGTCCCGGCCATTGGACCGTTCGGCGCCAACTTCGACTTCCCAGCCTCCAATCGACTCAAAGTTGGATTCTCGAAAGTCGCTATCCGGTGCATCCATGGCCAACGAAAGTGTATCCAACATGGCTTTGGGGTCGACCATAAGCAGAATATGCGTGTAGGGATACAGTTGAGCACGTTGGCCAATGACTTGAGCAGGCTTCCTGATGGACGGGGTGGGCGAAAATTCCTTTTGAAGTAGGAAACCTAACAGTTGGGATCGAATCATGGCCTTGCGCTCGTCGTCTTCAATTTCAACATCTTGGGGAAAGGTTCGTCCTTTGAAACAATACTGAAGATACAAAATGGCCTTGTACCCATATCGTTCCAAGTCATTCCGTGGGCTGCCTTCTTTGCGTCGTTCCGAAGTCAACTTGTTGGTAGTCGTAGTGTCGGCGGCATCAAAGATTCGTTCGGCCAAAATTTCAAGCGGGGACGCGTAGTCGCTCAAGCCCTGATTGAAGACATAAAAGAGCGCCGAATACATTTCATTGGCACGAAGTAGACTCAAGATAGAGTCAAAGTCCATGATCGTCACGTCCATGTGCAATAGGCATCGCTCGACCGTCGCAATGCCATTCGTAGCGCGGCAATGTTCCACAAAATGCGCCATGGCTTCTGGCGCAATATAATCTAGTTTGTCATTGAGAATGTAGGGTTCACACACATCCAAAAAGACTGACGAAAAGCCAGCTGCATGAAATCTTCGAAAGATGGGACCAAAGAGCAAATCCAATCGCTTGGTCACCACGCAAAATTCGACACAGACGCCGGCCAACATTTGAAAGTGCGACTGTGCTAGTTCGTATTCGGACATTTCAGGCGCATTCTCAACAGCAATATTCAAGTAACGTATCAACAATTTTGCAATCCACTCTTCATCTTCCGACTTGGTAATGCTGGCATATTCGGGGTGCTTGGAAATATCTTTGCGGCCCTGAGGATCGCGACGTCGATCTTGTTGACTCGAAACGGTATTTTCATAGTGATCCAAGGCCGATGCCAAAGCTTCGAGCCACTCTCCATCTTGTTCCAAAGCCGATATGCGTCGTTTGGCTCCCACAATGGAGACACTCTTGAGTTCTTCTTGGCACAGCAGTAATAGTCGATTGTCTCGACTTCGAATCGAATTCTGAAACGTCGTGCAAAAGGATTGATCATCGCTTTCCGCCTTGCGGCTGAGCGAAAACTCGGCATAGACCAGGCGCAGCCCCGAGAAATCGAGCCGTTCCGTCAAGGTCATCATGACCGTATCCACCACAGTAAACTCATTGTTGACAGTCAAATAGACTAGACTGCGTTCATTCAACCATTCCAAGGCGACCACGGGAGCCGACGATTGAAATTCATCGTGGACTCCAAACGCGGGCCATGGAATAATATCTTGGGGCGTGTTATCGGCAGGATCTTCTTCTGGAAAGTTGGCTCGTAACAATTGGATCGAACATCCCCACGCTCTTGCCAAAATGGGCGTAACAACATTGCCCCCACCCGATACCAACGCCCAGCCCCACGACAAGCATGGCAAATAAACTTGAGGAGATGATGAAGTTTGTTGTTTGCCGGAAGATAGTTGTTTGTTACTGTTTTGCATTTGTTCATCGGTTGGTTTCGCCCATCGATGCAAGACATGAACCGTCGGTTCCACTGCCACGGCAAACGAACTTCGTTCACTACTCAGCGCAATCAAAACAATTTTCTTCATGGCTGGCGTCGCCATGGGCAATTGTTGATGAACCGCCACGTAGGGATCCAACACATTCATGGCCAAGATTTGACCCGCCGTTCCATCCAACAAACATTCCGATTCGACACTATAACTACTCCACAAAATATTCTTACTGAATGCCAATTTGTGAACCAATCCACCCGCATCGACTGTGACGAGTTTGAGTTCGTTTAAAAAGCGGACTTGTGTAATGGGACTTGGAGTATTGTGACTTTCAATGACGGTTCGTAGCGCGACACCCCGAATCGCATCCCATAGCACAATATAACCCGACGTATATCCTGCCGCCAAAATTTCTCCATGAATCAAGGACAAATCAATCGTCGTCACAGATCCAGCCGTTTTGATATTAAAGGGCGTGTCTCCTCCATTCGTCAGTCGTTTTCGAAAGGTTTCAAACAAATCAAAGACCAGAATTGCGCCACGTTGAGTACCAATGGCAATAAATCTCGAGTTGATACAAAGTGCGGTTGGCAAATCCGGAGCTTGTTTGAGTAATGTCATGGATACACCTTCCATGTGTTTGTTTTCGACTGCCCCCGAGAAGCCAAAACGAGGCGTTGTCGTGGTCGTCGAAGCTGCTGTAATGGACAATCCATTATTATTGCTGCTGCTATTACGAAACAAGGAACGGGGTGTCGAATCTTGTTGCTCGTAGTATTGTTGTTTTTGTTGCTGTTGTTTGGTCCCGAGTTCAATTTTGGGTTTGAGACGTCGTTTGACCATGAGTGGAGATACAATATCTCGATGGCCACTCTTGAGTAGTTTACGTTCATAGGCTTGCGCATACAAGAGTGCCTTTTGACTTTGACGTTCCAAATCCCAATCGGACGGGGACGGTGCTGCTGCTGGCGCTGCTGTTCCAAATCCTCCCATGGACGCACTGCTGCTCAACGTAGGAGCAATTTCCAGAGTCGTTGTCGTACTGGGTTCCGCAGATTGTGGAGCCGTAGCAAACGAATCGGTAAGTGTCGTTTCCAACGCCACACTACTGTTGTCAGACTTCCAATGTTGGTGGGGTCGAATGGGTGACAATCCATGAATCATCATCATGCCCATGTGATCCATGTTGTCATTAGTATTATGATGCTCTTCATGTCGAGCCACCACCGACGAAGAAAAGTCATCATCCTCATCATCCGATTGTTGTAAAATAGCATCGACGCGAGAAGAGGAATGATGACGATAATGCCGTTGTGGTGTTGTAGGGACTGGCTCGGCGGCTGGAAGGGGAGGCAAGGCCACTGACTTCCATTCTCCATTATAATCATAATATCCGGCCGCAGCCGAACCTGATACACTCGATGTCATTTTCATCATCATCAAGAGAGCCTTGTTATTTTCCCCACTAGCCCCCTCGCCACTACCAGGACTGTTGCTACCAGCAAGGACTGGATGAGGATCCACATCCTCCGTATCATCGTCGTCATCGTCTTCTCCTAGAATGGCTTGCAAGACATCCCAGTCTTCGCCCGTGGCACCCGAAACGGGAATGTAGTTACTGCTAACAGGGGCTTGTGCTGGATGCCAAGAGGAAACTCCAGCGCCGCTATTTGTTTGATGATGATGATGATACGACGACGATGGAGCCGAAAGGAGATCCAAGTCATCATCGTCGTCGTCATCATCTAAATTCAAATGAACGTCATCATTGGAATCATCATCTTCTCGTAAAATTTGTTCCAAATCGACTCCCATGACATCCTGATAGGAAGAAGGCACTGGCAAAGGCGATGGTTGTGATTGTTGCTGTTGTTGTGGAGCATGTGGATAGTATGGCTTGCCTCGACTACTATTACTCAGAGGCGTCATGGCCTTGGTAAAAGCTGCCGTATACTCCAAAGAAGACGCAGGTTGCCGTTGCTCTTTAGGGGTCATACGACTTTTATTGTAATAATTTCCACCTTCTTCGGCAGAGGAGGAATCCTCATCGGAAGCATCCAAAATGGCTTGAATGTCCATGCTTTTGAACGTTAGTTAAGGCAAATCAATTCAGGGAACCACACCGACTGTAAATAGAACAAGGGCTTCTTGTCTATTGTAGTTTGCGCAAGTTCGATCGCTAATATAGGATTTGTGGGGGAGAAGTTTGCGCAATAACGGAACAGATAGTAATACAGTGCAGGAATCCAATGTTACGCCACCGCCGCCATGGTCAAACTCTACTATGGTACGGATGGGCGTTGTTTCTCTTGCGTGCCGCCATGCCCGCGCTCGCTCTCCTTTGCGCTTGACTGACTCCCTCTTGAATTTTGCAACGGAACAATGACGCGGGGGCGCATTGGAATCCCACGACTATAAACGTCCATTTGACTAGCATGACTATGTAAAGAAGCTCGGACCGCGGTAGCTACGGTACTCTTTTCTAGAGTAGCACAAAGGAAGAAGAGATTGGGCCGGTTATATCGTCGCTCCTCTTCTCTCTATCGACTAATTGTCTTCTCTAGAGCTCTGGTTCGTTGTTTCACCGATGCAACACTTTCCCCACTCTAGCTACGCAAGAAAACAAACAAAGACGACCGCATTAAAGCTAGTAGTAATGCCGCTTGCCGACGCCCCCCTGCTTCTAGTTCTAGTAGATTCTAAGAACTATAACGCTGCCGCATGTTAACTAGCTTGTAGTAGTTAATTGACAGTGTCGGTCAGTGGCTGGAGGCCACTCTTTCGTTGCTGTTGCACCAACAGCAGGATCCAACGAAAACGACGTCCGAAGAACGTAAACCTAATTACTGCAAAAGTCGCTACTCTAGATGAATACCATCCAACAGAATATGCAGTATAGTTGGTGATTAGTTCGTTCATGGCCCCTCATAAGCGCCCAAAGTTTACCCTATTACTCTCGCTTGGGGTTACTCTGCATTGACATGCACACAGTTCGTCATGACATGCATATTGTACTTTTTCTCACATTAAAGCTCATCAGAAGCTTCTTCCTTTTTCTTTCGATACGCCACAAAATCTTCCACCAAGGCTTGTGTATCCGCCTTGCCCTGAGCCATATCATCGGGCAAGTAGGTTTCATATCCATCCTGCAGAAACTTGTTCAAGTCGGCTTCCTGAATCATGTGCACTTTTTTCCGAAAATCCGACGCCAACATGGGTTTCATAATGTTCCAAATCTTGCCAAACCATCCCGGAGGATTGACAATCAAAAAGAGACGAACACGGACGGGAATACGTCCCTGCAACATCATCATGAATTGATAACAATAATTGACCGAAAAGTTACTCATGTGCCAGTCGTTCATGTAGGCAATGAACCCAATACCTTCGGAAGCGTCTTTTTCGGACGTTTCGCACATGCAATTCATGCAATACGCCAAATTGTCAATGATTTCCTGAGTCGATGTCTTGGCGGGAAAGTAACGAGCGGGGTACATGAAAAAGAGGGAATGACCGCCCTCTTTTGTTTTGAGGCCAGGAACTGGGAACAAGGTCTATCATAGAGTAATAGTAAAGAAAGAGGTAAGAGAGACAGACGAAGAATCCATCCAAACATACAGTGTCATCGGTGCTTACTTTACTCAAAAGTTGCTCTTCCAAGGATTCTGCCGTCAAGGTCAAGTACCGGTGATCAAATTTCTTCATGACTTTCCACGATGCTTTTTCTTGAAATTTCTTGTTGCCAGGAGAGCAACGAGCAAATCGCAAGTACATGTAATCACTAAAGGGCATGTCGGGATGCGCCTTTTCCCATTTGGCTTTGAGAGCATCAAAGCATTCTTTTTCTTTCGGGGTCAAACTGGCAATTTGATCCGCGATTGAGCGTTCGTCGGCCGAAGGAGCAAAGCGCATGGGACCGGGGCCCAGTTCGGCTTCAATGGCTTTCATATCCAGAGTCATGGTGTTATGATGATGCTTGCAAGAGATTTTTATAAGTGGTGTATGGGAGACGCCGACGATTGTTTGTTGCTTGCCAAGCTGAGAAAGTGTACTCTATCGAAAGGATTCGTTTCGCTCTCTGCGGACTACTGATACTGCGGGCAACAACAAGGCGATTTGTGCGGTGCTTCGTCCAAAGTAAAGTGCGCAAGATACCCTGTTACCAGTACCTGAGTGACATACACCCTTTCGACCAATCATATTACGAAGAAGATCAACCAATCATATCACTCAGAGATAAAAGAAAAATCGCATAACACCACGACATTGTGTGATGTCATCAGTGGTCGGTCCAGTCAACTTTCTGTCTGTCCTTCACTCGCTATTGGAAGGATACGCTCTATTACCTCGCTTTTCGCAGCCGCACGTTTCCGGCGGGAAAAACCAGCGGCGATGGCTTCAAGCCCCGGCCATCAAAGCAAGGCCCTGTCGAGTGCATTGGAAGATATTGCGAGTTTCATTCTTGCTGCTAGTTTGTTTGCGACTAATTGAAAGTGGCAGGTTTGAAGTGTCATACTATCCATTCCTCCTCCGGCTAAAAGACGCAAAGGTTGTTGCTCATATCAAGAATCCAACACGATGAGTGAAGGACAAGCTTCACCTGCCCCTGATGCTGGTGCCCCAGGCGTAAGTGATGCATGTGCTCCATGGCCAGCCGTATATCACGTTCATTCGCTCAACTTGCATTTTATACTATCCACAATATAGACTCCTGGAGATGAAGGTGGAGAACAAAAGTTATCCAAAAACCAGTTGAAAAAGTTAGCCAAAGGAAAAGGCAAAAAGGAAAAGAAGGAAAAGCCGCAATGGGGCGACTCGTCCAACACCAAAAAGGAAGCAGCGGCTACTTCTCTTCCTCCCAAACAAACCGAACCGTTTGTCAATCCTACACCCAAGGGTGCTAAAAAGGACATGGCCGCTCTACCCTTTGCTGACGCGTATTATCCCATGGCAGTCGAAGCCGCATGGCAAGATTGGTGGGAAGAAGCCGGCTTTTACAAAGGCAATCCTGCCGATGCCATGGGACGTCCCCCCGAGGAAAAGTTTGTCATGGTCATTCCACCGCCCAATGTGACTGGATCCTTGCATTTGGGTCATGCCTTGACCGCAGCTGTCGAAGATACACTTACACGATGGCATCGCATGAAGGGACATGCCACACTCTATGTGCCGGGTACGGATCATGCGGGTATTGCGACGCAATCCGTCGTTGAAAAGATGATTATGAAGACGCAAAATCAGACTCGTCATGATTTGGGTCGAACGGCGTTTGTTGATAAAGTGTGGGAATGGAAAGGAGAGTATGGAAACAAAATTACGAATCAGTTGCGTCGTTTGGGAAGTTCGGTCGATTGGAGTCGTGAACGATTTACTATGGACGACATGTTGAGTAAGGCTGTTATTGAAGCCTTTAATCGATTTCATGAAAAAGGATTGTTGTATCGAGCCAATCGATTGGGAAATTGGTCTTGTGCATTGAAATCGGCCATTTCGGATATTGAAGTGGATTACATTGATTTGGAAGGACGAACCTTTTTGGAAGTCAAGACACACAAGGGAAATCCAAAAGATCCCAAGGGACGATATGAATTTGGTATCCTAACGAGCTTTGCTTATCCTGTCGATGGATTGGATGAACAAGTTATTGTGGCAACGACACGTTTGGAAACCATGTTGGGAGATACTGCCGTTGCGGTGCATCCCGAAGATCCTAGATACACGCATTTGCATGGCAAGTTTGTCGTTCATCCCTTTAGTGGACGAAAGATCCCGATTATTACCGATGCAGAATTGGTCGACATGACCTTTGGTACGGGAGCCGTCAAGATTACGCCGGCGCATGACCCCAACGATTACGAATGTGGCAAACGACACAATTTGGAATTTATTACTGTTTTGAATGAAGATGGAAGTATCAATCATCATGGTGGAGCAGAGTTTGAAGGGATGATGCGATATGATGCTCGTATCGCAATGGAAGAAGCCTTGGACAAGAAGGTATGTAGGCGCCAAATTGGTTTGGATGGATGCAAAGCGATGCTACGTGTTGCGCATGTCTCACTTGTTTGCTATTTTTGCTTTATTGTTTACTACAGGGCTTGCTAAAAGGAAAGGAACCCAACAAGATGAGACTAGGTCTCTGCTCTCGTTCGGGAGATATTTTGGAACCCATGATTACTCCCCAGTGGTATGTCAACTGCGACGGTATGGCCAAGCGATCGACCGACGCCGTCCGCAACGGCGAGCTCAAGATTGTCCCCGCCGAACACGAAAAGACCTGGTTCCAGTGGCTTGACAATATTCGGGACTGGTGCGTTAGCCGTCAGCTGTGGTGGGGTCATCAAATCCCTGCCTGGTTTGCAACTACCAAGGAAGAAAGCGGCAAGATTAGCAAGAATGATATGGATCATAACGACCGATGGATTGTTGCGCGAAGCGAAGAGGAAGCCAAGATCAAGGCATTGAAGCTACTGGGATGTTCCGAGGATGATTTGATTTTGGAACGAGACGAAGATGTCTTGGATACGTGGTTTTCGTCGGGGCTGTTTCCCTTTTCTGTCATGGGTTGGCCCGACCAGACGGACGATCTCAAGGCCTTTTATCCGACGTCGTTGTTGGAGACGGGCTTGGATATTCTCTTCTTTTGGGTGGCGCGCATGGTCATGATGGGCTTGGAGTTGACGGACACGCTTCCATTCCACACCGTCTTTTTGCACGCCATGGTCCGTGACAAGGAGGGTCGAAAAATGTCAAAATCGTTGGGCAATGTCATTGATCCCCTTGAGGTTATTGATGGATGCTCACTCAAGACGCTTCAGGATCGTTTGGATAGTGGCAATTTGCCCCAAAAGGAAATTGCACGCGCCAAGAAGAATATTGAAGAAGAATTCCCAGACGGTATTCCTGAGTGTGGATCGGATGCGCTCCGATTCGGATTGTTGGCGTATTGTTCTCAAGGAAGAGACATCAACCTGGATGTCAAGATCGTCGTTGGATACCGCAAGTTCTGCAACAAGCTCTGGAATGCGACTCGGTTTGCTCTCAAGTACATTGAGGACTTTAAGCCCACTCCAACCTTGTTGGACGACCTCATGAGTAGCGGCAAGATGGCCATTCGAGACAAGTGGATGATCTCCCGCTTGATGAAGGGAATCGAGGCCGTCAATTCTCACTTTGATGCCTACAAATTTGGAGACGCGCAGCAAGCGTCCTACCACATGTGGCTGGACGATTTGTGCGATGTCTACCTGGAGTTGATCAAGCCCATTATGCAGGATTCTGAAGGTGGCGAAACGGATGCTCGATGGGCTGCACAAGCAACGCTATGGGTTTCTATTGAAGCTGGACTCCGGCTGCTTCACCCGATGATGCCGTTCGTCACGGAAGAATTGTGGCAGCGGCTCCCTGGTAGAGGGACGCTAGGCGAGACGGAACCCCCGACTATCATGATTGCGAAGTACCCCGAGTGCGTCGAGGCGTACAAGAACGAGGAGATTGAGGCCGCCATGGCAACTACGATGGATATTATCAAGGCCTGTCGATCGCTCCGTGCGTCGTATCATATCAACAATAACAAGTTGACGCATTTCTACATTAAGATGACGACTGGAGAGCAAGTCGCCGTTGCTCAATCCGATGATATCGCAACATTAGGTAGGGCTTCCAAGGTCGACGTCAACCCGGCAGCTGACGCTATCCCCGAATCGGTTGGAGCACAAATTGTGAACGATGCCATTACCGTTTTGGTCGATCTAAAGGGCATGGTTGACTACAAGCAAGAAATCCAGCGATTGACCAAGGGCCTCAAGAAGACGTCAACTGGCCTGCAGACGTTGGAGCGCAAGATGGCCGCCGACGGGTACGAAGAGAAGGTGCCTGAAGACCTCAAGCAGCAGAACTCTGAGAAGCTTTCTGCTTACAAGAAAGAGGTTTCGGAGATTGAAGAGATGATTGCAAACTTTGAGCGACTAGCGTCTCTGGACGAAAAAACGGAATCGTAGGTGATGGACTGAATCACGATTTAATTTGGCTGCAAGCTACGGTATGCTGTAAAGTTTATAACAGAACGATGGTTGCAGTCAACGGTACTATGACACGTCATCGGTAGTCTAGTAGACTAGAACGGCGACTAAAAAGAACATGCAGCGCGGAGTTACTCGTGTGGACGAGAATGAGTCGGGAAGTGACTCACATGCAAGCTTCGATCCATAATAGGAACCAGACACTTTCGGAGTGATTGGGTGCAGCTGTACTGCTTCAGGGAGACGATAAGAACCCAGTAGCGGACCTCAGCTGCGGCCTCATGATTTATGTGAGGAGTTTATCATAACCTACCGGTAGGTACCGGTAGTTCAGGCTTTTAATGGAAGTTCGGCTGAATCAGAAAACTTGACGTCAATCTTCTTCCAAGAGGCGAAGAACTCTAGCAAGTTGAAATTCTTTCCGCCGATGCATGATGTTCTGGTGATGCGCTTCGATGAGGTGTTTGCGCAAAAGCTGGTCATGTGTGGGCAACAAACTCTTCTTCTGCTTAATACCACCTATCCATGATTCAGTGATTTCAAGATAAAGAATTACATGGTGAGATCTCGGCGAAGATTGGATCGATAGCATTCATTGCCATAGTTCCACTTCCGCGATTCACTTGCGACTGAATGAATCGATCCATTCGGTGGCTGTGTCGTGTCGCACAGCCTGGCCACAAGCAGGCAGAGTAGATACGTACCAGGCACAGACCGTATATAGCCGTCCGTGCTGCACCGCTGCGCTCTACGGCTACTACGTGGCGATCTTTTCGAGAACCCAAAGAATATGAAGATCGCTTTCTGTAGTTCCGATTTCTATCGGAGTAATTTTGCTTCAAAATCAGACCTCTTATTTACTCTGAATCTCTTAGAATTTCTACGAACGAAACATCTACGTGACTCCCTGGTAGGATTTGAGAGCTGGCCGAGTCACTATTGTCCTCGATCTCAACTCATTTTTTTCCTTCGACACCGCCCGAATTGAGATTCAGCTCCGGCACCAAATAGCCTGAAGCAGTCATAAAATCGAACAAGATAACCACATCTGTGAGTCCTCTTTGGAGACAATATACGAGATCAAAAATGGCATTGAAGAATTCGACGACGGGAGGGAGGAGCAAGACTTTCCCTTGCAAGTTGTACGAACTCCTAGAGAAGTCGGACAAGTTAGGATACTCTCACATTATTTCGTGGCAACCAGGGGGCAAGTCGTTTCGAGTCTGGAAGCCGAAACAGTTAGAGACGAGCATCCTTCCTCGGCACTTCAAGCAATCGAAATTCAAGAGCTTTCTTCGACAACTTAACACGTACCACTTTCAGAGAATCACTTCTGGGACCAATCGAGGGGGATATGCGCACCCCGCCTTTGTCAGAGGAAAGCCTGATCAGTGCCAGAATATCCCGCGCATTCCTGATTCGAAAGGGTCGCCACCCGTAAAGGTAGAAACGGCACCCCGACAAGCGTCATTTGGCGAGAAATCCTTTTTTGATGTAAAGGATACGATGAGACCGATGCTTCCTTCGATGCCGAGTTCCGGAGAGGAAAGTTTCAGGAGTAAAACAGAAATAACGCCAAGGGATCTGGATGACTTTGTTGCTTTGTTCGAGCCTTCCGGCGCCCGAACTCAGAATGACTCTGAGCCCCAGTTCGATTTTAACAGTTCGGAATTGAACTTCATGTCGTGTATGGCAAACCCTGCAGAAGCTCCACAGCTCTCAGCGGGTGAGCTTGAGCCCATTCCAGTGGTTTCGGCGCCTGCCCCAGCTTCTCAGGGGCCATCTGTACCGTCTGGCCCAGTGCCTATTGTTGCACCCCCAGCACCTGCTGATCCCATTCCAGTACTGTCGGTCCCTGGCCCAGCAGCTCCTCGGCTATTATCTGTACCGTTGCCTACTATTCCGGCACCTGCACCTGTGGCCGTTACCATTAGTAACGGCGATCTGCATCGCAGCGAAAGTACCTTCCCTCGTATGGTATATCGCATGCTTCAAGATGTTGAAAAGAACAACGCGGACCACATAGTCAGCTGGATCAACGATGGAACAGCCTTTCGAGTCCACAATGAGGAAGCTTTTGTCAAGCAGATTTTACCTCTCTATTTTGATCAGACGGTATACGAGAGCTTCAGACGCCAACTGAACATGTACGGCTTTACAAGAGTAACCCGTGGACCACTAAAGGGAACATGCTTCCACAAGAACTTTTGTCGGAACGATCCTTCTCTAATCGATTTGATCTCACGTCGAAAGAGACCCAGCAATAAGAGGGGAGCCAAACGAACACAACCGTCTGCAGCGCGGGGCACTGTAGCATGCTGAATGGACTGTTCTCACAAGCGGCGATTCTCTTTATCAGTCTTCTTGTACCTCTACATGAACATTCCTGATACTTTTTACTCAATGTTGCCCAACGTGGGGAAGGGTACGGATAGTAGTTTGATTGATCCGTGATCTATAGCGGATGTTGTAAGAAGTTCACAGATGTATAGCATGCGTCAACAATTCTTTGCACGAAGCACCGTGCTAGTTGTAGAGTATACTGTAGCACGATTCGCAGCTGCACTTGCCCGTCTAGTCCCGTTACTCCTTTCTCCTAGAGAGCAGTAGAACCTGAAGCTAGGTTGGCTTGGTAACCGGTTGGGCCAGTGACTACTACCACTGCAGACTTGCGAAGACACGGTTCCATTTTCGGCACACCGTATTCAAGCAACTACCGCACCGCACTGTTGCTGTTTAAAGGTGTCGAGTCAAGCACACCGACATCACTCTTGTGGCGAGTAACGTTGGCATACCTCTCGGCCACTATGGCGTAAGCAGGCTTGGGGCGACGGAAGAAGTCGAGGACTCCCTTGTGATTAGCCCCACCCGGTCTTCCAAATGGTCTACTAGTATTCACCTCGATATAACCACAGGTCGGAGGTTCCACATCTGGTAGATAGTCGCAATGCGTGTTATTCTCAAACGCATCGTTCACCTTGAAATCAAAAAAGTGCCACAGACAAATGCCAGAAATATTGTAATTGGCCAAAGCATTCTCGACGTCTTGCTGGATAATGCTCGTTTGATAAGGAATCGTCCATTTGGTATGAGTGTCATTAGTAGTGGAATTGATCCATTCATAAATGCCAGCCGCTCCTGTTTCGGAAATGACAAAGGGCTTGCCTTCCGTGTACGGCAACACGTTTTGTTGAATGACATTGGCAATGCGATTCCACCATTGAGCTGGATCCGCGTCCTGGTACCATCCCGGATACCCATTGTGGGAAATCACCGTAGCCGCGTCATAACACAAGTCGTGAGGCGGATAAACGTTTGAAGCGTAGGTAATGAAACGTGTGGAATCTCGGGATTGAATAATCGCCGCACTTTCCATGTAGCCAGGGCATGCATCGGCATCGCCCGACGGCCCCTCATTGAAAAATGCCCAAAAGGCAATCGAAGCATGGTTCATGGCATTATCCAACATTTCATTCATTTGTTGCTCTTGATATTTCAAAAAGTAGTCGTCCTGTAGATTGTGAACCTTGACACCGGGTCCCAGGGTCTCGGACCACATGACCATTCCGACTTCGTCTAATCGGTCCAGCCAACGGGGGTCTTGAGGATAGTGTGCCCCACGTACAAAGTTGGCATTTCCTTGTTCCAATAGTTTGATGTCGTCGTCCATTTGCTGGTCGGTAGGCGATGCGGCAGTATCGGGCCACTGCGTATGATGGTTCCAACCGACCAATTTGAGAATTTCGCCATTGAGTCGAATACGGTTCGCCCCATGCTCATCTTTGGCAATATCCCAGTACCGCAATCCAAAGCGTTCTGTTACCGTCGCGCCACTCAAGTCTACTGATATTGTATGCAGCTGCGGATCCGTCGTCGACCAAATGCGGGGATTCGGCACACGAATGGTGCCTAAATCCGACAATCCAGGGGCTGTGGTTGACAGTGACCCTGCCCGAATGACTAGTTGATGAGCAAGTTCTCCCTTGCTTGTTTGGATTTCCAGCATGTCTTGATCAAACCCCAAAATGACATCTTGAAGGAGGGTCCCCTCAAATTGCGAGTCGGCCAATCGCAGCTGCAACTTGACAGACTCCAAATCATCTTGTGGAAAGACAAAGAGCCGCCAGGGCCATTGTTCGTCGCAATCTGGCAATACATGCCACTCGACGGATCGCAATATTCCACCATAATGCCAAAAGTCTCCTCCCGTATGCATGGGTGCTGTCGTTTCATTGAATCGATTGTCCACCAAGACAAAGATCTCGACATGAGATGCTGACGGCAAGGCTGGCACGTCCAAGGTAAAAGCGACGTAGCCACCGGCTAGATGGTCTCCTATTTCTTCCTGATTGACCCAGACACGACAATAAAAGCTGCACGCTTGAAATTGCAATCTCGCCGGACCCGAGGAAGGTGGAGAAACCATCGTCCGAAAGAACGAAACTCCTCGATATCCCAGAAAGCCTGGCAAGGTATTGTCGACAGTGGACGGAACCGGGGCCGTCTCGGGCGTAGCAATGGCGGCAATGTCCATATGAGGATCCATCGAATCGAAGCCTGTCGAATCTTCCAGTCGAGATGTGTTCCACATGCCGTCCAACAAAACGACGCTTCGTTTCCCAGAATAGCGAGGCCAGTAACGCGGAGCCGATGATTCGGCCAAAGGCAGGGCGCCCATCACTGACGCCACAACTAGCAATGGAAGAAGAAAGCGTCTCATGGTTGCAAGGTGAGGTAATAGAGACTTGAGGTCTACCCTTTCAAAGTCGGAAGGCTGACGGAACGAAGATATGGAGGGTGTGTGTTGGCACCCGTTTTTGGATCCAAATTTTTTGTGGCGGGGGAGGAAAACCCCAAAGATTTAGGGGGTGGTTAGTCTGGCCGGCGACCTACTTTGCCTGCGCCACGCATGCCTGCTTATGATAGCGTGGATAATTGCCCTCTTTCATCTTCTATTATTGCCTTCCACTTTTTCTTCTTCTGAGTTCGCAATTTGGTGCAATAGACAGGTACGTGGTAGTCTGTGTCGGAGGTAGAGAAAGGCGCGCATACTTGGGGAAAGCGCATTTAGGGCCGTGCCCAACTAGAGTCACGTGTCATGAATGGCAAATGCCCCACATTAATTACTGCCGTTTCGTCACGACCGAGAAATATGCTATGCAGTCACACACGACGATTTGATTAAAGGCAGACTGGCTTAAGAATTGGTCTGGATATTGCCATGACGTCCAGAGAACCAGAATTCGGTTGTTGGTAGAAACTATTGCCCACTACTATGTGCTGCAAGTTTGACATTTTGCTAAAAGTGTCATCACCACAACCATTCTTAATCTCACAAGCCCTTGATCATCGTTGCACTGTTCAGTAGTTCACGATGGAGAAAATCGTATGCCGAGAGGGCACTTCTAAAATTCCCCGTTTGTGAAGCACCCCACACAATGACGCTGCCAGCAGTTTTAATTATGCACTTGACAACTGTCACTGGTCTGTGATCTGGGAAGATAAAGTGCGTGGTAAGAAATTTGATCTGAGCCTGATATAAGAAAAAGAATGGTGTCTTCATCCGTTCCGTATGCCCCGATCAGTGGTTAGTTAAGTAAGCAGAATCGGAGCAGGGGTGAAAATTCCTCCGTTCACCAGGGACTATCTTGCATCTCAGAAATACAAACTCCAACTTCCTGCCGGCATCACTCACCTCTCTTTTCATTTTTTCTTAACTATCATCACAAATTCGAAAACCCAACACTAACAACAATGTTTCTCAAAAGCAAGAAGTCCGACTCGCAGCTTCAAATGGAGCTAACCATGCAGCTCGGATCGGGGCCGATGAGATTTGGGCCAGTCCAACAGGAGTGCTCAGTCCAAGCTGAAGCAGTTTCTCGAGGCCTTTCCGATGAAGATATTTTGGGCTTTGCCACAATAAAGGCCACGTGGGAAACCGACTTCAAGACGGAGTGCAAGAGAAAGGCATTCACTGACAGCCAGATTATGCGCATTGCTATCTACTGCGAGTTTAACGAACGTCGTGCTATCAGCCTGATGCGAAGAAGTAAGGGCCGTCTCTTTGAGCTCTCTGCCATCGATATGGAGGATCAACTTCGAAGCAAGACACTTTTCCCATGCCCTGGACTCAAGACAAGCGACGGGAGCAATGTTTTCTACATGCGTCCATCTCGATACTTCCCAAAAGAGACTACTGTCTCGGATGTGATTGATAACCTCATCTTCGTTATGGACAAGATGGTGGCCAAGGATTCCAAGCAAGGCATCGCCTTTCTGGCGAATATGGAGGGCTGGAACATGTACAACTTCAGCACCGAATACTGCAGGAAGTTCATGAATGTCCTTCAAGGGCGAATCTTTCCGGCCAAGGTCGATCTGTTCATAATTTTGAACCCTCCTTCGTGGTTCGGAAAGGTTTGGGCGATCATGAAGCCCATGCTATCGGAAAACTTTCGAAAAAAGGTCCATATTATTCAAGAGGACGAACTACCTTACTTCATGGAACTCGATTTTGAGAAATATTTACCAGACGAAGTTCGGGGCGGTCAAGTGGACACAGACGCCCTTGTCAAAGACTTTGTGCGATTCCATCAACACTTGGAGCGCGCCACCAATCCTCTCCGCAAAAAGCGAAGCCTGTTTGGTGGCCTCCCCAAGCTTGGTATCGATGTATCCAAGAAGGCCAAGGATTTGAATGAAACCAAACGTCGCGGATGGTTTAAGAACAGCCGTCGAAATTCCCTGGGAGGAGCTTCAGAGCATTCAACCACTTCTTTTTCGGATAGCAATCATTGGCCGGTGGTTGAACAGCAGTAAACTGTATAACACGAACTGGGGTCGATAGTACTACTACCTGCATGAATTCTTTGATCGCGTTTGTATCCTAGCCTACTTTGAAGGGATGCAGTTAGACGAGTTGGCTGTTCGTGTTACTGTGGTCATAGTACTAGTACTACACCAACAAAAGGATGATTGGCATGTCATGTAGCAGCAGGGTGAAAGCACTAGACTAGCTGCTACTACTACGATAGTACTACTAGATTGTAAAAGAAGGAGCAGCTATGTGTCTACCGGTCGCCATCAAACCTTCGTCATTGTCCTTATGCTAATAGCAGAGTTCTACGGGTCCGCATCCGCTTTCAAATGACAGCGTTCTTACAGCACCTCGTCGTTTGCAAGTAGTAGCTAGGTAGTAGGGGGTGCTTGTGTCTTCTTCGGCTGTCCTCGCCTGGAGGATGGTGGGGCAATTTGGTTCTTCATGCGACACAAACAAGGCTTGAAATACACAGCAGTATCCGTGCTAGTGGCTCCTGTTCCTACTAATCCGGGTTGGGACGAGAAGACCAAGAGGAATAAGAAGGGTGTTGAAACTTCTTCATTTTCGGCCGCTCATTTGTCCTCGTAGTAGTAGTAGTAGTAGTAGTAGTAGTAGTAGTAGTAGTAGTAGTAGTACGCGGGGTCGAGAAGTTCGCTGATTGTTCTTCATCGACCCCAACATCCTCCTCCATGCACAGTACCGATCAATCCAATCTCCTTACGGGGCGCAATCGTTCTTCCTCGCAATGAAGCTACGAGTGGAATGTGTTCCATTTGTAGGATCCTGCTAGCCGCCCGGTGGCATCATATCCACAAAGGAATGAAATGATAGTCTTCCGGTTGAATTAAGGGCATATTGTGCGCTTCCAATTTTGGCATCCCCGATTGATCATCTCCATTACATTTGCTCGGGAGAATTGAAATCTCTCACAAGGTCAGATAGATTTCTACCAATGAATTGAAGAACACCCTGCGCTATTTTATCGGGGAAATAAGCCAAGTATCCTGTTGCTTCCTGGGAAACAATATACCGGTATGCAGGGAAGTATTTAACAATAGTGTGCCGTTTTCGGATAAATGGGGAACCCGGGGCCGCGGTTAGCTACCGGACACGATGGATAATTGTTTTTCGTACGACCTTATTATTCAACATCTTTCCCACAATTTGTGAGCAACACATTTTATTAAAATATCAACAATCCAAATACATCACGACCATGACATTGTTGCTGGAAACTCCTACTGCGGTCGAGGCCCAAAGAAGGAGGGTCGATGACACTCAGCAGCTCGAGCAAGAACTTTCAGAGCAGCTTGGTCCAGGTCCTATGAGATTCGCTGCTGTGTCTGTTGTCCACCAGCAGCGGGGGTGTGACTTGTCAGCCGCGGCCCAAGCGCTCCAGTTGTCGGAGGAACAACTTGAAAATTTCACGGAGATAAAGGTAGCCTGGGAAGAGAAGCTGTCGTCGTCGTTGCACAAAAACATGAAGAAAGAATGCTCGGGACAAAATGCATTCACAGATTGCCACGTTCTTCGAATAGCCTACTTTTGCAGCTTTGATCGACGTCGCACTCTGGACTACCTTAAGAAAATGGACCCGAGATTCTTCAGGCTTTCTGCGATGGAGCTGGGAGGGCAACTTCGGACCAGAACCCTCTTCCCCTGTCCAGGCCTGAGAACACGTCAGGGAAGTAACGTATTTTACATGCGCCCTTCGAGATACCACCCTGATGAGACCCCAGTGTCTCTCATCATTGACAATCTTGTGTTCGTCATGGACAAGATGGTTCAACGGGATCCCTTTTCAGGCGTGGCCTTCATCGCCAATATGAACGGCTGGACCATGTCGAACTTTAGTGTCGATTACTGCCGCAAGTTCATGAATGTCCTTCAAGGTCGCGACTTCCCCGCCAAAGTTGATTTGTTCCTGATTTTGAACCCACCGTCATGGTTTGGCAAGATTTGGGCGATCATGAAGCCCATGCTATCGGAGAACTTTCGAAAAAAGGTTCACATGATTCAAGAGGATAAACTACCTCAGTTCATGGAGCTGGATTACGAAGCCTACCTTCCAGATGAGATTTCCGGCGGCCAAGTCAACACTGGAACATTGGTCGGAGACTTCGTTTTGTTCCAACAAGCGCTGGAGCAGGCAACTCATCAGCAATCGCAGAGCAAAACGCCGTTTGGTGATGGTAATAGCAGGGACCACCTCCGGGGCTATGCCGCGCGTCGCAAGAAGATCGAGGTCGCCTCTGGTGGTAAGCCTTCTCGTTCTTTGTGGAAAAGTCGAAACCATCATCCCCGCGGGGGGCAACATCAGGAAGAAGACGAACCTTCGGAGTCGGAAAACACTTGCACGACGTCATCCGTTTTTTCGCTTTAAATTTCAATATGATGGGAAGCGGCCGGGGAGGGGGAGCAGGCTATAGTAATGACAGTAGTATACCAAAATGAAACTGTATTTTTGTCGTTGTGACCACCAACTCCATAGCAGGTTTTTCCCTCTCCTGGTTTCACTAGGGTGGCAGCGGCTCCATTCCAATCCGACGAGAGACAGTAGGAATGAATCGGCCCCCTTTGTTGGTCGTTAATCCGGCGGGGCAAGCCTTCTTACTACATCGTCATGCTATCCTGATCAAGAAGATCTCGCGATCGACAGCTGTTTTTGCTAACTTCGTTCAGTATGACCGGTGCATCAAATCATCCATCATCTCGTCACACTGTCCGGCGGGAGGTGGAGGGAATTTTTGACTCCATAACTCATCGAATCACGGTCCCATCGTCACACATCTTCCAGTTGTTCCCGCAAAAGGGGCCTTTCGGAAATCTGAGATGGTTGATGTTTCGTTATGCCAGTTCCTTCGCCTCATTCTGTAAAGTTCGTGTGGGAATCGAAGGCTATATTATTGAAGGGTTGTAGTAGAAAACGTGATGTGTCATCGCTTTTATATAAAGCGCACGGGGGGCTTATTTCGGATCTTTCGCGGTAAGTCAACTTCGTCGTTTCGGACTCGGAAATCGAAGCAACCAAAGAGCTATTTGCTCTCGCCTCAAACAGGATCACGAGAGTTCCGAGATCATTCGTGTGAGGTTATGACGAAGCATCATTTTATAAAAACAACGTAACACAACAACCATGCCCGAGGAAGTGACCGATCGGAAGAATAGAAGCGACGCCCTGCTCCAAAGGGAGCTCGAGAATCAGTTGGGCCAAGGCCCGATGAGATTTGGGCCCGTTCGCCTGGCTTGTGCTATTGAATTTGGAGTGGCATCTCGAGCGCTTTCAGATGCCCAACTTGCCAAGTTTGAAAAGATCAAGAGGTCATGGGAACGTGCATACAAGAAGGACTGTGCGGAGAAGCTCTACACGGATTGTGAGATTCTTCGTATAGCTTTCTATTGCGACTTCAATCGCCGCCGCACGCTGGCCTTTATGAAAACGATGGAGGCGAGACTCTTCAGGCTGTCAATAGCGGACCTGGGTGGACAGATCCGAACACGCACTCTTTTTCCATGCCCTGGCCTCAAGACGAAAGAAGGCTGCAACATTATGTACATGCGTCCCTCCAGGTTCAATCCTGATGAAACCCCAATATCTCTTATCATTGACAACCTTGTTTATGTTATGGACAAGATGAAACGGAAGAACCCAAAGAGTGGTATTGCTCTTCTTGCCAATATGGAAGGGTGGACCATGACAAATTTTAGTATGGAGTATTGCCGAAAGTTTATGAGTGTCATTCAAGGAAACGACTTCCCCGTTCAAGTCTCGCAATTCCTTATCCTGAACCCGCCGAATTGGTTCGGAAACGTATGGGCCATTATGAAGACGATGCTTTCCGCGAAATTTCGAGAACGAGTGGCCATTATCAAGGGAGATAATATATTTTTCTCCTTGACAGGTGACTTTGAAGATTACCTACCTGATGAAGTCAGGGGTGGGGAAGTGGATACGGGAAATCTAGTTCGCGACTTTGTTATCTTCCAACAAGCTGTGGAGCAAGCTGTTCCGCACACAAAGGAGCCTGAAGTGGCCTTTGCACGGGGCCCACTTATAGGCTTTGCCATGCGTAAGAGAAAGATTGAAGCGGCTTCCACTTTCAGCGCCCATGGTGGTGCGTCCGTGACGCAAAGATCTGACAATGATTCCACTGGCCTTTAATTCATTCGGATTTGAGGTAGGGCAAGCGGGAAGAATTTATGTCTTACATGGGGCGATCAAATACATTGCGCTGCATAACGATAGTGTACAGTAATGATCAGGGATCGATTATGACCCTTGCTTCGTCTACTAAGTAGTTACCCCAAATTTGAACGTTGTTCTGGCTATGGGTGATTTGTGGGCCTCCTGGAGGATCAACAAAGAAGACGACTAACCGTCGCGATCGAGAGACTACCTACTGTCGACATGATCGGTACGCCTCCATGAAACTTGTCGATTGTATATCAGCTGACTATTTCCATATATGATGATGCATAGTAATCTAGTAATGCTGTCACTCTATATTGACCTTCTTTACACAACATATTGCTCCAAAAGAGCAGCGACAAACTTTTCGTACTTGATCATACCATCCTTGTCGGCCTCAAAGTCTGCCAAAACCTCATTGACTTCTCTGTCCGTCAAATTCTCTCCCATTTTCGTCAAAAGGTGCTTGAGCTCCGCGACGGCAATCTTTCCATTTCCTTCCTTATCGAAGACTTTGAGGCAACCAATGACTTCCCCTGGATCCACCATTTTCATCTTGTGGCCGATGATTTCCAAGAATTCATCAAAAGTAACAGGATCACTAGCTCCAACCTAGTCGATGGTGCCATTTGAAAAGAGCAACAATGAGACGAGTTGAACGCGCATGACTGTCGGCCGTGCAGTAGGCTTTCGATGGGCACAACCAGGGAACAGCAATGCTACCTCTAGAAGCCAAACACTGGGCCGCCGACATGATCAACCAATCACTCTTACCTTTTTCATGATTTCTTTGAGCTCCCCTTCTGTGGGGCACTTGTTCAGTGATCGGACCACGAGACCAATATCCTTGGCAGGAATGTTTCCTGATACCAAACGAGAAAAAGAAAAGGAAGGGATAAGATCCAGATTCGTCTTGCGAAAAATCAAGTATTACGATGAGATCTCCAAATGAGGTTTACACAAGTCAAGGTAAGGGCGACCACTGCCTTTTCGCTTGTTTGTGGGGTGGCTTCTCCCTTGCCTCAAGGACCAAACGATCAGCAACACCCAATCCAAATGTCGCCAATCATAGAGAAAAACGTGCCCGAACAAGATAAATGCCAAGAGATCGAAAAAGTCAAACCTACACTAGGCGAATCTTGGGGAAATGGCACAATAGGACATTGGGATGTAAAGGACGGGAAAAGGACCGCACTCTAGTTTCCTCAGGACCACGGCCACACGGCGACGAATCCATTGATCACTCACCCTCTCCAATCATGTCAAACAGATCGAACTGTTCCTTGTACATAGTGACTTCTTCTTCGCTAAATTTTCCTGCCATTTTGAATATGTGAGTCTATGCAGTAGTAGTTGCTGTGTTGAAAAGGGGTCTGTCTAGTGCTAATAGAAGGCGATGCGTCCGAGAGTGTGAGGCTTTTCGCACTCGGTGATATTCCCGCCGAAAACCGTCATGGTCGCTAGCGATCTTTTGGGGCTAATGACTCTGCATAATGACCGCGGGGTCAAACAAGTCGAAAGAGACATTGAAGATGCGCGATGCATGCTGATGCCTCCCGCCACCACATCACGTCATGAAACGTCCGCGAAACGGTCGGTGTCACGGTCGGTGGGCCGACGCGCGCGCAGTCATTTCAAACGTAGAAGTGTGTACCAAGGGAACAGAAGCATGTCTACGGTAAGGTAGTTAGCGCGCCTCCAGCAAGAAACCCTGCAGTTGCTGGATGACCCATGCAAGCAAAACGATCAATCGATGACAATGGCGAGGAGTAATGCAACAACAATCAGCATGTAGACGCAACAATCGAAGCTAGCGAGGACTTGGAGGCAATTTGGCGAACTGGGTGATGATGAATGATGTGGATTACTTTCAGCGAACGTGGAAGCTTCATCGTGGGAAACATCACGAAACTGCTCGCAAACCACCGCAGAAACCGCTCGGATCTTGGCATTCCCTTCAACAAATCCATCACTTTTTCACTCAACCGAGGTCACTTTTCTGCGAAGGAGCAATCTGCTTCGCTCCTTTCTTCATCGTCGCCGTGAACTTCACGACGATGATGAAGATGGCAGTGCTCCAGTGGCGCCACCTGCTGCTGTTTGTCTCGCAGGAAAGCCGTCAGTTCATCAAGTGTGGAGATGACATCCTCAGGTCCTCACGGGTAGGACCTGAAAAGCTCCAATGGATAGCACGCCTGGATGTTGTGAAACAATGTCCTGGGGTCCCTATGGATGGGATCCTAAAAGCTTCCGTCGGCAGCACGCCGGGATCGATCCTCGCTCGTGTTCTGTCTTTTGTTTCTCTCTTTCTTTCAACAGATCTGTGGATTGCTCTGGTGGCGGCAGTCCAGGTCATGTTGATCCTTCCTGGGGTCCCCGAAGGTGGGACCCTAAAAGCTATCGTATCATCCTCCCACGGTTTCGTGGCACGGGGCGGTGGCACGCCGGGAAGGATCGGTTGATTGTTGACGAGGGGGCTGTGATTTGAGGTGAGTTCTTTGTCGCCACGCTAATGTTCTTTCGTTCTCACAAGATTGTTCTCTTTCTGTTTTAGCTTTTGCAAGTATTACCGACCACGGCTCCAAAGGCGTTCTCGTTCATTTCCCTTGTGTGAAAGGTACATCCCCGCCTGGTTACAAAAATATATGTTAATTGTGAGGTAACAACCGAAAGAAGAGGAGTGGGAAGGGGGGCAACCGGCATGGCTTGGGGCACTGGGGGCAAAGCCAGTGATACACCATTGACCCCGGAACCCCCCGTCCCACGTTGGATGCAGCAAGTTGGCGGATGAGTGGATGCTGTGGCATGTTCCAGTCCCGAACATGGTAACGCAGACATCCATGACCCCAATGATTGGACTCCATCAGAAAAAATTGGCCTCCAAGGGAATGGAAGAGGATTGCTGAGGAATGTCATCGGATGAGGTTTTGCTTGTGAGGGCTAGAATGGAAAGTGGAGAAGATTGGCGAGAAGGAAGACGTTGGCGCGACGGCAAAGGCTTCACCTTGCAATCAAAGCTACTTTGTTGGCCGGATCTGTTGTCGGAAAGTTGAGTCCTCTCTTTGTTTTGCAGGTCGGTTGTGGTATGAGTGGGGGTCTGATTGTGTGTGTATTCAGTGTCTTAATGGTGAGTCCGTTTGTGTCTAGTGGGCATTGTATGGCGACAACGCCGTTTGATCATATTTCTCTCCCACAGTGCTACTTATACCCTGTTCTTTCCTCCTTTTGCAGGCGTCTGGTGGTGTTTTGGGCGGATGTGTTTGTTCGTGTATTCGGTGTCTTCGTGGTAAGTCTGGCTCAGTATAGTGGGCATCGTCTGGCGACAGTGCCGCTTGATCATATTTCTTTCCCGCGGTGCTACTCATTTCCTTGTTCTTTCTTCCTTTTGCAGGCGTATGGTGTTGTTCTACAACGAAACCAACATTTTCCAGAGCAACGATCCTGATCCCTGATCTCGACCCCGATTCCAGTTCTCCCCGCACACAAACAGCCTGATCAACGCAACCGGTTTGTGGTTCCGGTTTTAAAACGTCCTCCACTCGCGTACGTGTCTCGTCGCGGAGAGTTTAAGTGTAACCTGTGCTGGTGCGTGGAGGATTGGAATCGGCTGTACGCCGTCGAGTGAAGTGGATTGTTGTCTCTACTAGAGGCGGATCTCCCTCCCCTATGTGGGTAGAGGGAGCTCTCCTCCGGGCGGAGCAGCTGTGGCCTACCCCATCCATATCGAACAGCTTTGACGTAGCGGTGGGGCTCAGTAATTTGTTGCGTGAACAAATTCAGCCAATCGGTTCGATGAATAGATAGATGATAAATCAAGCGCGGTGCAATGGCGTTTTCCCTAGTAGCGTATACCCAGCTACTAGTTGTAATAACGCGGTCTCTCTAAGTCATACAGCTCGCCAGATTGCTTTAGTAGCTACCCTACCTAGTAACAGTAATCTCCATCTGCTGTATCTGGTTCTTAGTCTTCTACTACTCTCGTCAAGGTAGTTGCCAACTGGATAGCACGCAGTACTGCTGCAGTACTACCTATTTGGACTGTTGCTTCTTGGCGGCAATCAAAGCCTCCATGCGGCGTTTTTGCGCCTCCAATGCTTCTATTTCTTGCCACACGTCGTTCTTTTTCTGCCCATAATCTTTGCTCGTTAGTTGGGGTGCCTTGGGCTTGCTGCTCACAATTTGTGGAGCGGGGAGCTGACGAAAGTGCTCGGGAATTTGTACCATGCTGGCGCTGCTGGAGCGATCGGCCACGGAGAAGCTCGCTTCGCCCCCGCGCCCATCCCATTTCTCTTCCAACTTGGCGTACTTGGCCAAAACATCCGAAGCCTTGCTAAATCCCCCTTTGTGGACACCACTTCCACCAAGACGCAAACTAGATGCCTTCACAAAGCCACCACCCAAGCCGGGCGACGTCCCCTTGCCACCATCAGTTACTCGCAAATCCCCCACCATGCCTTCCCCCCAATCTTGAGCAATCCTATCCTCGTTGTCTTCGTCAACGTCAATGAGTCCATGATTGTTATCCCATGCCAATCCTTTGTCGTCTAAGAAAGCCTTGCGATTTCGATTGCGCCCCTTGCTGGTTCCAAATACATCGCCCCTCCTGATTTGACCGGATTGAATGCAACGTTTTACTTTTTGGGGATTCCGACAAAAGTCACATGTCTTCTCACATTCGATCGCCTGGCCACCAAAATGTTGAATCAAGGCATTTCGCCGACACTGCGGTTTCGTACAGTATTGTTCCATTAGATTGAGAGATTGCAATTTACGTTCACATTGCTTTTCCTCTGCCGCTGCTGCTTTTGTATCTCCCTTCTTTTGTTTCTTGGCAATACTCGCTTGTGACTGTACTTGAATCAAATATCGAAATTTCGAAACATCGTCGGGACTGTAGTATACAATAGAATGACTCGGCAATCCATCCCGTCCCGCTCGTCCCGATTCTTGATAAAAGCCTTCGACAGTTTGTGCCATGGTCCAATGAATGACATAACGCACATGAGGTAAATCGATTCCCATTCCAAATGCAATGGTCGCGACTGCAACTTGAATCTTGTCGGTAGACCATTCATGTAACACTAGGTTCCGTTGATCTTTTTTCAGCCCCCCGTGATAGGATGCGGCTCTCATGGAGACTTGTTCTTTGGAAGCTCGTTGCTGAATCAACCTGGCAATGTGGTCCGTGTCGTCTTTTTTGTGAACATAAATAATACCACTACACTTCTTGTCCTGACTTTTGGCATGTTGTTGTACAGTCCATGCCACCATTTCTTGCAAAGCGCCCTCGCCGCTCGTCAAACTCTCCTTGTACTTGACTTTGTAAAAAATATTGGGACGATCAAATGATCCTAACAAAAGCGGTGCCTTTTGCAATCGCAATACCGATTGAATATCTTGAATGACCTGGGGTGTCGCCGTTGCCGTGCAAGCCAAACATGGTACTTTGGGATACTTGGACCGAAGATAGTCCAAATTTCGGTAAGCGGGTCGAAAGTCGTGTCCCCAACTTTTTGATAGAAGAAAAGTAGAAGATGCAAAGGAGAAGAAGTATTGAGCAATCTTTGTAATAACGATTGATAGCAACATTCGATATGTACTCACCTGGATACGCAGTGTGCTTCATCGACGGCAAACATGGCCAGACGCTTTTGTTCGTGTAGTTTGCTGAGGACGCTTTTCATACGTTCCCCCTGAATCGATTCTGGTGTAATATACAGCAAAGTAAGTTTGCTAGTAGACGGCATTGTTGTTGAGGATGAAGATGCGGATGTATCCAGGACTTGACTCAAAACTTGTTCATTTTGTTTGGGCGTTTCTAGACTCGAGATGAGCCCCGCGGGAATGTTTCGCCCTTTGAGAAATTGCACTTGATCTTGCATCAGCGCGATAAGAGGTGAAATGACAATGGTGACACCCCCCAATAAGCAGGCAGGCAATTGATAACACAGAGATTTGCCTCCTCCCGTGGCCAAGACCAACAATTGCGATTTCTGCTCTAGCGCATTCGCAATGGCACGCGGTTGTAGATTTTCTCGCAAGGAGTGGAGGCCGAAGAGTTTCAAGGCGGACTGAATGTCGTGGGGGGTGAATTTGGTTCCAGGAGGAACCGTGTAGAGGGCAAAGGTCGGCTTTGCTTGCTGTTGTTGCGAGACGGGGGTGAAGAACGAATATGCTGCTGTTGCTGCTGGCTTTTTGTTTGCCGCGCTCATAGTGGCATCAACTTTTCGCTTTCTCCTCGGCGGCGGCTTTGTCATTTCTTG
Source organism: Nitzschia sp. DOCU1 (assembly GCA_951394045.1). Taxonomy (NCBI): domain Eukaryota; phylum Bacillariophyta; class Bacillariophyceae; order Bacillariales; family Bacillariaceae; genus Nitzschia; species Nitzschia sp. DOCU1. The sequence goes on along the minus strand of OX595988.1, from coordinate 362,609 downwards.
TTCATCGCCACTAGACAACAAATCAATGGTTTCGTTAGAACTCTTGGCAACATTTCTACCAGCAGTGGCAGTACTACTGCGATATCCAAAGAGAGTGGTTTGTTGCGTCGTCGACTTTGTGCTGTTGCTTGAACCCGCTGACGCTCGCCGCGTCGCACACATTTCACAACTCGCCGCAGTCGACTTGACATTTTCAAACGTACACGCAGAACAGATCCAAGCAGCACCACCACTAGCACTCATCTTCGTATTGCACTGCCTGCTGGTTGTCCATAATAGGAAAACGTTGCTTTTGAGTGAGCTAATAGAGCCGCCGTCGAGCATTGTCATTGTCGAAAGGGTGTATCTCCGCGTAAGCTGTGAGACGGTACCTATGCTCAACTGTACCCTTGGTACACATGCTAGTGAGAAACAGTATACCGCGCCCAATAGCAATTTACTTCGCCGGGCCATCATCTTGCCTCCAAATAGCTTAGCATCGTAACAGCAATGCTAAAGGTTGTAGCAAAGGACAAACTACTAGTAATCCACTACTTTAGAGAGCTGTCCGTAATAGCTAAAAGAAGTTATACTAGAAGTGTTGTAGTACATGTACTCCTACTAGTCCCCCAGCAGGATTTTGGGCGGGGCTGGTGGTCCTAGCTACAAGAAAAGGACCTCCTCAGAGCTCATAGATCACAGGACTTGCTTCTTCTCCTTTTGAGGAAGAGCCCTGCTGCTGCTGCTGCTGCTCCTGCTTCTCGTGTGTTGAGGCGGGGGTGGTATCGTCTTCAGATAATGCACTATCACCAGCACCACCAGCACCACGATTGGTCATGATGCTAGTCGTTGAACTCGAGACTGTGGTAGCGCCGGGGGGTACTGGATGATCATGATGAGGTTGTTGGTATGATTTTGAAGTTGTTGCGTCCTGTTCGCCACCTCCTTTCGTCGCCCTTTGTCCTGTCGTCTCCAAGTTAGCAGTCGTCTTATCTGCTCCGGCGGCGATGATGCCCGGGCCGTTTGGTTGTCCTGCTTCGGCTTGTTCCACCGGCGGCGGTACTCCAACAGCTGCTGCGCTTTTGTCTTGTGCTAGAAGATCTAGTCGTCTTTGTTCGATTGTCTTCAATCCTTGTATTTTGTCATTTTCGTCACGACTCTTCCCACCGTCTGCCGTTGTCTTCGCTCCTAGCAAAAAGGACAGATCTGGGGGTTGTTGTATTCCTGGTGTACCTCCAGCGCTGCTGGTGACACCTCCTCCTCCTTGTAGCGATGGCGGAATGGAGGCGACGACGAGATGAAGAGGTTGGGGTACTTCCGCCACGGTCGTTTTTGGTTTGTTGACTACAAGTAGTTGCCCCGGGCCACCGCGATCTGCTTTGCTAAGGATGGTACGAGCATTTGTACCCGCCAAAACAAGGTTCTTCCGACGTAGTTCTCCCACACTGACGACGGGGCTGCTGGAGGAGGTGGTATCAGCAGATGAATGGCTGCTGGTGTCAGTGCTGCTGTTCAGTGCCCCCGCTTTACCGAAGCGCCCGGTGGAGGGATAGCTAGTCTTCTTCTTCTTGCTTTTCGCAGGCATTTTGGCACCATGATGGTCAGCCCCATTTTCTTTCGTTTGTTTCGTGGACTCCGGTCGCCCTACCGTACCAACAAGAACCCCGCCACCTGATGCCCCCAGTAGCTTCGAGGAAGCTGCCACCAGCTTAGGATCCAAGATGACTGCCCTTTTTCCTTCTTGGGGAGCCGCCGCCCGGGCGAGGACAAGCGCTTTGTCTCCGCCAACGGTCTTTGCACCCTCGTTTCTGTCATCGCCTTTGCCGCCAAGTGTGGCGTCCTCGTCTGCAGCCGGAGAAGAGTCACTCAACGAAGACTCCTCTAACACGCCGCCGTGGTCTTTATCCGAGGTGTCGGCGAATGGCGGAGGGGTAATGTCTTCCTTCTCCTTTTTTCTCTTTTCCTTCTTGGCACCTGCGTCGTCTTTCGTCCTGTGGCGTCGTTGCTTCTTCTTGCCACTGCTGGTAGTGCTAGTACTGCTACTGCGCTTCTTTTCGGCTCTTCTAGAAGCTTTCTTCTCAGACGAACGCGCAGCAAATGCGGCAGCGGAAAGAACAAGGTCCTCAGAAGTAGTGGGATAGGCGGCTTCAATTGAGGCGAGGTTGATAGGCTTGGACTTGTCACTCACTGCCATGACACGCATTAGCCAGGCAGAAATGCCCATGTCGTCGTCCGGCTCCGGACGGTTAAGTAACAGAAGTGTCCACGCTCGGCGTCGGTCTTGGTCCAATGTTTCTTCTTGCGCATAAAAGTGGGGCAACGAAGAACCCCTCTCAGCATGTTTGTCCAGGGAAGAACCAGGAGACCGATGTTTTCTCCTCCTCTTTCTCATCTCTGGTTCTTCTTCTTCCACGGATTCGCGATATCGACGATGGCGCTTCATGCTCTTCTTTTTCGAGGAAACGGGGGGATCATTCGCCGGTGCGGAGGAGGACGCACCAGGAGTAGATGCATTGAACGACTTCAGAACATGGGAAATAAGAACTTGTCTTGTTGCTTCAGCGTCGGCACCAGAAGAAGACGCAGCACCAAGAAGAGCCGAGGAAGATGATCGAGTAGAAGAAGTATGCTTCGGGAGAGGAGGAATCGAAGCCAAAGCTGCAGTGGATAATGCAGGGCTCTCAGCACGACTGCTTGCTGGCGTCTTTTTCCGTCGTTGTAGCGGCGGCGGTGTTTGGCTCCATTGCTGCTGAGGAGGTGCTATTTGGCCCGGTGGCTGTTCCAGGGCGTCCTCGTGTGCATGCCGTTTGTGGAAATTTCGTTGTGCTACCGGCATTCTGCAAACAACACAGTAACGGAACTTGACTCCCCCATTGCGACACTGAGGGAAGCTGCAAATAAGTTGATCCCCGTGCTTGGTGTCTTGAGTAACGACGAAGTAAGCGTTCTTGAAGTTGTGGTCCATGGGCATGCCTCTTGCGCGACAAGGAAGGACATTCTTGTATAGTGGACCAGAAACACTTGATGGAGGAGCGCCAGTGGTGCTGTTGTTGCCAGCAGTGCTGGCTAATATGTTGTTCGGCTCGTTATCCCGTCGACCGCTGCCGCCGCCTGTTGCTGCTTGACTAGTGCCATACACGATACCAGCCGAACTTCTTGAAATCGAGTTTGAAACTGTGTTACTTCTCTTTTCACCGCCTTCAGCACTGCTGCTCGCTGTCTCGATGGAGGACGCTGTGGCGGCGTTGCTCTGGCCGGAAGTTGGAAGCTCCTCCTCTGTTTCCGGATCTCCTTGGTTGTGGCCACCGCGGCCAGTACTTGTTACATTTGATCTATGCTGTGTAGTGTTGTCAATACTAGAAGAAGCAGTCGTGCGGGCATCATGTTCTGAAGTGTTGCCACCTGCAACAAGGGGAGAAGCAGAAGCTCCCCCCCCGCCGCCAGCACCAGTGGCGGCACCAACACGACCGGCAGCAAAGAGAGATAACAAAGTCGAAGCTGCCAAATTGCTGCCACCCGGCTCCTGCTGGTTCTGCCTACCCAGATTTTGCTGTAGACGGAACAGTTCTTCCAAAAGCTGATCCTGACTTCCGGACGACGTTCTCTGAGACTCCCCCATCGTGCCAGCAGCACGACCTTGTTCCCCACGAGGCACACTAGTACTAGAATCATCATCTCGCGCACCACCAGCGGTGTTTAGGCTTGATGAACCGAGTAACGCCCCGGAAGATAAGGGCCCACCAAATTGACCAAGCAGAGGACCTAGTAGAGCAGCCGCATTCATGTGGAGAGTAGGTGGAATTGGCTGGCTAGCAGGCCTGTTACCTCCTCCTCCTCCTAGTTGTTGCCGCTGCTCGTGCTGATGCTGTAGGTTAGCCAGCAGCTGCTGAATGCTTCCAAACTGCTGAAGATGCCCGATACTACCCCTTGACTGCTGTTGTTGGGACACCATGAAAGCATTCGGTAAACTGGTCTGACCTTGAGTCCTGGAGCTGTTATTAAACAATGAAGCCAGAAGGTTGTTTGCGGGGAATGCCGCCGATGGAGGGGGGCCCGGGGCAGTTGAATTAAGCGATCCTAACGGATGTCGACTCTCTGTCCCACCTCCCCCGCCACCCCCATAGCCTTGTATCTGATCTGGGGTTTTGCTTGATGTGGGATTCGTCTCGGGCATGGCAGAAGGATGACTACCAAAGCCCGATGGTGCCAGGTGCGGATTTGAAGGCGCTGAGCTTTGAGGTCTCTGAAGCGGATTGGGGTTTAATCTCTGACGCCCTCCTCCGCCATTTCCTTGGCCGGAATCGTATTGGTTGTTATTCATGGTGATCCTATGGCTGATGAGCGAATTATCAGCAATGCATAATGCTAATAGCTTTCAACAACAACAGTAATACGTAGTTCTCTGTTGGGTTGCAAAAGTGGCAATGGCAACAATGGTTGCTTCACAGGGCAAAGCTCTGGGGCTCTCTGTACGTGGATCTCCGTAGAGCGCAGTAGACTGACGAGCTGTTTGCCCAACCATGCATCACACTATCTATGAAAGTAGTAGAGGGGCCGCCGACCTTGCGCGGGGGAATAACTGTCACTCTTAAGAGCGTCGACTTCAACGTCGGATGTGGTACATAGTTGCCTTGCAACCTTTAAATGCCAGGCGAGTATGACCTTAGGTTCCCTAACAGATGTTGTTTTGTCGAATGAAACGCGAGGTACACAGCGCAATTGTTATATTTCAGAGAACAAATGTCCACAAACAATGCCTACAAGCTCCCACCATTAACCTGTTAATCACAATACTTAGGGAACCGTCAAGTAGCGGCAGATGTAGCCTTTTTCATAAGCCCTCCACACCGAGCCTCTATTTCAGATCTCTCACATTCTGCCGAAGAAAGAAGGGTGCTGCTGCGTCTTCGTCTTTTGATGCGACAAGAACAAGAGTGGCGATCCGAGACAACTATCATAGGTACGGTCCCGACCGAAAACAGGGTTGTCATGGATGAACCACGCACTCTCTCTCTCTAGTAGACTTATGATTATTAAGAGACTGGTCTCCTCGACGGCAAGAAAATACCAGCACCACGATCACTGCAAGGACTGTCGCCGCTAGTACTACTAGTACCACTATTAAAGCAGCATCCTACTATGTACCGGTAGTACTTCTTCCCGCCACCGCACCAGAACTGGTTCTACTAGCTAGCTACGACTTTCGAGCTCAGTGTTGCGCGTCATTCTAGTACGCATTATTGAGCTCCCTCCTGAATAAATGATCCACCAACAGCCAGTATTCCGAATCGTCCGCCAAAGTCCTCGTCGCGGACATTTCTTCTTCGCTGCCTTGTTGCCGGGAACGTTTGTTTTGGCATGGTCGAAAGAAGATAAGCTCCGCCTGAGCCTAGGAAGGTACGCGGGCTTCAAGAGCCGGTTCTCGTTTTGGGCCGCCGCAGCAAGAATTTTTTGTTGGAGCTTGGCGAAGACAACGAGACTTCTTGACCATCAGGGCGATGAAGACTAAGGAAGAAATCAACTGGTAGAGGAGAGATGATTCTGAGATGACATTCTTCATCATCGTACACGGGCGTCGTCGTACGTGGTCTGGAAGCAAAAGTGCAAAGCGCGGAAGAAAAAGTTCGCATCACAACATCTCTTACAACAACAGTTCATAAAATTGAACTCGTTGGCGTTCGTCGTCTTCGAGATCTTGGTGTATTACGGATGTTTCCTAGAGAGGAAAGTTTGCCTTAACGCTCCCATCGCTTACATTCCGAATCGCTCGCGTAGGTTGTTTTTCGTCGTCCTCGCCGCTACTACTACTTCTTTTTCTTCTTCTGATCACATATTCAAGAACGATCATGTGTAAGAAGTGTTCCCACCTAGCCATCTTGGTGCTGAGCCTCGCTTCCTTGTCGGGCACTTTTGCTTTGGCTCAAACGAAAGATGCGGTACAGCTACGTAGTCGGCGAGCAAGAGATCCAAGAGACGGTTCTCGTTTTGGGCCGAAAATTCCTCTTGGAGTTTGGCGGTGCTGCTGAAAACGAGGAGACCGAGGACCTCGGCGATGAAGACGAGTTTCACTATCATAACGAGGACCTCCACCAGCATCATGGTGATGACCACGATATCCATGATGAGGAGGACCATCCTTCTGAAGCGGGAGGAAAGAAACCGTGGGACCAAGTTGTTCTAGCAGCATGCCTCTTCTTGATTAACTTGGGGACTCTCCTGTCGGCCGTCGTTTTCATCACGGGAGAGTTTGTCGCCAAACACGTGTTTAGCAAAGCGTAGTAATGTGGTGCACACGCCTCAGTATCTTGCCTTCTGCCATAAGGTCATTCCCAACTTTGCATGCGGGGCTATTGGCAACGACTGTCTTTTTGATGCTGCCGGAGTCGCTGTCCTTGACCGGCGTCCCTCATCATTTTAAGTCTAGAGAGAGACCGCTTGTTGTTTAGATTGTTGTTGACTTGTCGTCAAGCATGCATTCCGCAAGAGCTCAAGACCCGGAAACTCTGTCGTCACCAAGACCCTTTCCTGGGTGACGTAGGAGAGGTCTGGTTGGATTCTGAATACCGGTTGTCCCCCTTTTTCAGAAGCAAAACAAGCATCAAACGATGAGACATCATTGGAAAACCAATTCACGAAACTGCGATCTTCGCTTCTTCGGAAAGTCCTGTTGGAAACTGCAAGTAGATGGCAATTGTTGTCAGTTCAAATTCGATGTTGATTGGTTGACTTGGTGGCGTTCAACGGGAAAGCTTCCGGTGGCGTCTGAATCTTCCAATTATTGCTGACGTCACATCACGAAGATCCCTCATTTTCTTTCGACAAACCTCCCCACCACTTTGGAAATTACGTCACTCTCCATCAAGCTGGCCCAAAAGGATCTCGTCGTTGCAAAATTTCGTCGTCGTACCTTGTTCTCATAAAATGAGTTTGTTGCGACAGCTTTTCTCTTTCGGTAGTTCTAATCAATCATCACCCAAAATGGCTGCTACTGTTGTAAGTAATAACATCGAGTCGGGTTGAGCTTGGGCACCATGGATTCTCTTGGCTTTACATCTTGCTCCGATGAATTCGTCATTGCTTGTCGGTCTCTAATTTTCTATTTCCGTCGTCAATATAATTTAATATCATCGGAATTTCAGGCTAAGATTGCCAAGGTCTTCCCCAAGTCCTTGCCCAACAGCGTCTTGGTTGGTAAGGTCACTGAGAAGTTGACCAAGGCTGGATTCACCAAGTCCAACACCCTTGTTGCCACTTCTTTGTGCTGTGATGAGTTGGCTCGTCCTTTGGAAAAGGCCTTTGGATTGGACTACTACGGAGAACACTTCAGCATGGGAGGATTGGCCGGTTTCCCCCACGGAGGTCAAACCTCTTTCGGAGCCATGTGCGCCCACATTCCCGACTGTGGACACTGCTTGTTGGTTTACGGACCCCACGTCGGTGTCGACTCCAAGGGTACCGTCGGTACCGTTGAGCGACGAGGACGTGCCAACGGTGGAGCTTGCTGCGGATCTGCCACCGCTGCCTGTGGACACGTCTTGAAGGTCCGTGGAGGTGCTAACCCCCAGGAAGGCCCCGGAATCATCGACGCCCAACAGGGCAATGTCGGAACTCTGTTGATGCCCTATGGCGACCGTTTGGCCGCTGCCAGCGAGGACATGCTTCAAGTTGAGCTTTCCTACTCTCTCCAAGATGCTCAGCAAAAGATGATCGAGCAAATCGTCAAGAACGGAGCCAGCTCGGTTGCCGACGGTATGATCGCTGTTTTGGGAGGTGTCCAAATCAACACTCCCCCTGACATGGAGGACTACTACTGGCCCAAGCACTTCGACTTGTACGACAACAAGGGTGTCAAGCAAGACGAACTCATGTGGTAAGCACTTTGCTTTCCAATAAAGCTCCGATTGGCTTTATTAGCAAGCGGGTCACAATGCTAAATCATTCGGACTGCGGGGATCGTGCCTGGCAGGACAATGATTTGGAGCTAGTAAATTTTATGAAGTACTCAAAAGCGAATGAATATTATTTTTTTGCTCATCTGTAACAGCATGTTCTAATAGTCGGATTATCATGGCACTTCCGAAACGACGCTTGTGACCACATGATCGGTTAATTAGGTATGATGCCATACGAGTATCCTCCCACGATGACGACAAAAACAGGTTCCTCTTTTTACTACTATTCGTGGAGTTAACTTGTCGAATACCGGACCATTCTTGCGGTGGTAGAATCACACCACAGCTCCGGCAACTATTTCAACTGGGGACCAACCGATACGACAACAGAGTGCAGGCCATTCTGTCGGCTGTATATGGAAGGCAACGACACTATAGTAGACGAGTGCTAAAGTGACCGCGTGAATGCAAATCTCATCGTGCTAGGTAGATAACAACGTACCGCGCCCAATGAACTACTAAGATCGTGCTGTTCAAGCCAACAATACAGTATCTACTAGTACCTGCACGATACATCCTTTCATCCCCCCAGTTGTTGATGATGGAATCGGATGACAAGAAGGTACGCTGAATAGTGAGGGGAGCGATGACAAGACTCCGGTGGCTCGGAAGTCAAAAAAAAAAAAGAACCGAAGAGTGGTTTTCTCCCCGCAAGGAATTTCGGTTGGAAATCGCGATTACGAGAGGATCCCAGTCGTGGAGCCGTCCCCAGATGCGATGGCGAAGGACTTCGCTGATCTCTACGGAAAGATATAAGCAGGAAATCTTACCGAATCTTCATAAATAACGACATGATAGAGAATGCTAAATAAATTAGAACTGCGCGCCCGCAACACCATACTATCAAAGTACCTTATGGGATGAAGAGTTTATCAAGTAACTTATTTTAAAGCCAAGTTATTGGCTACGTATAACGCTTACATCTTTCCGTAAATTACGGTAGAGGTAGTAGACGCACAAAGTTGCCTCCTTGCAAAAATACGCAAGAGGCACGAGCTCCCAGGTCGAACGCAAAACTTAAAGGTTTTGGGACCTCGTGGTTGGTGAACTGCCACCAAGAAGGCATACCTGGTATATTTCTAAGGACGGCCCACTTCTTTCGTATTACAGGAGCGGTGACGGTTAGAGGTTCGTGCCAGTGTAAGTCGTGATAAAGGCAAACTCGCCCAAGTCTGCTAATTATTTGAGCGAACATTGCTTAAACGAGCCTCTCTCCATGGTTTTAGGGGAGAGGCGGGACTGAGAGAGAGAGAGTTTTTTGTTGGAAAAGTCCAAAACCAGTGTTTGGACTTTTCCAAACACGGCTTTTGTGTGATGGAATATTCCATCGCCGAATTCCAAAACCGCTTTGGTCGTTCATACCTACTGTGTGTCCTGGAGCGTTTGCTACTTCCATGCGCCCCCACTCCGAAATTCTCGTCCCTGCGAACACTGCTGATGCATTCCCTCATCGCTTCTTTGGCATTGGCCTTGTTGCTTGACATGAAAATTGATGATGATATTCTTAATCTTCTGAGACACGGAGGATGATTGGATTCAGGCTTGATGGACCCAAAACAGCAAAACCAAGGGAAGATGGAAGAGGGGGGGGGGGGGGGGGGGCAGGGCGACCCCACTCTAGCTGAATAGGTAGGTACGATATGGATGTTTTGTGGGTACTGACACAGTTAATGCCCGCAGTCGAGAGAGCTGTATTGGAATACGGGGTTGGAAAAGTTCAAAACCGCATCGAACAACTTGGAAAAGTCCAAAACCGTTGGGAAAAGTCCATTCCCGGAGTCCAATCCCAATTATGGTTCAACGACCACCCCTCCATGATTTTGTTAGATCCATATCACAGCAAGTTTGCCATCGTGTTGTTTCTATTTAATGGGGTTCTATTATAGTTCTCTATTTCTGGTTTCAGGGTTCTCTTCGTCGTCGCTCCAGCAAGTGTGGACCTAGCAACAAGGGGCACTACAAGAATCTGTTTTGGGGGAACGAAAGTGACATATAGTGACATACTTTCGACATGATTTTGACATATTTTTCACTTATGTTGTCGACATGCAGGCCAACTCGTTGTTTGTTAGCTTGGCACTAAGGAAGATTCTAAATGCTGAGTTTATTGATTTGATGTCTTGCGAAGATGGGAAGCTTGGTACCCACTCCAATTGCAAATATGGAACTACAGCAGCACACCGCAGAGGTGGGACGCCTGCTAATGTGGATTTTCGTGCACGTTGGGGTCAGAACAGTCAACAACAAGATCGGTATACAAATGCAGATCTACCATGGCCGGATGGGGACATTGCTGTGAGGTTGCGTGTCGGAGGGCCAATTCGGTATGTAGTGAAGACCGGTAGTGGCTTTACTACAGACTGGATACTTTAGCATGTTGTTTCAAATATTGCTTCAGACGGATTTCACCGGGAAGTCCCCAGAGTGCTAGGCACAGCACTTCTTTGGGCAGCTTTTGAAGTCACTGTTGCCGACATGATCCCCATTGGGATACTACGGCCAATCCAATCAGCATATGAAAATGACCGAGTTGTACTTCAAGGCAGTCTTGGTGCAGACTGGAATCCAGTGTCAAGAATCCTAATTGATTTGTATGAGACAGAGGGTGTGCTGATGGTGGCAGACCTGGATGATGGCAGCACTGGTGACCCTACAGAAAATATTGCTCAGCAACAAATGAGAAACAACGAGGATGAAAGAGGGGCACTGCGAGCTCTGCGATGTGATATTCATGAGTTGAAAGTCCATCTGGCTGCCTTGAAAGCCCAGCAAGATCAGACGAAGGCTGAATGGACAGCAAGCTTCAATAGAGTGTTCCAACACCTGAATAGAATTGAAGGCCAGCCAGGCCGGCGTGTTGTGGCAGATGATGATGGTCAGCCACTTCATGAAGACCACTTACAACAAGGGAATAATGCAAGGCTCAGTCGATGCCCCAAAACACTGCATCAACTGTGGGACGAGTGGATGAATGGCCTTAGTGGAAACAAGGCAGCAAGATCTTTCACAGCTCGAGAAAGAGGGCGAGTGAAACATGTCTTCAGTAAAAGAAAGATATTCTGGGACAAAGTGGTAAGTTGGTGTGGAGTGGTGAGATGGCATTGGTTGCAATTGATAAAATTTATGATGCTTGCGGTGGGACAGGTGAAAGTGTCAGTACTATTCTGCACGCAATGCAAAAGGAGAGAGCTGCCATTGCAAGACATCACTTAGTGCATGTGTAAAACAACGTCAAAGTTAAAACCAATGACAACAATAGCAATAGCCACTTTATTGTGTGACTTTGTGCCGCCACGTGACAACTTGTCGAAGTTGACTCGAATGAACACAATGCATGTGATGCGAATCCCTCCGACATATATGATTGCTGTTTTTATGGTAGATAATATGGTAGAAAGAGTTGAATGTACGAACCTGGTAAGCAAAGAATCGACATGAATTCCAGCACTTCATTCTCAACACATGATTCTCATGCGTTGGAACAATGCATTGAGTTGCCAAAAGTATTGATGGGGATGGCTCAACGCACCAAACCAAAGGCAAAAGGCAGCGATCAATGCCAAGAAAGAACATCACTTTTCCCAGAAAACAGAGTCCAAAAAGACCCTGTTTTTATCACTATCTGGAGTTCAGGTCTATTGCAGTACACTGCTTCTTTACACGTCCACTTGTTGGAACGAATATTATTAGTCTAGTTAGTCATATGTGATGACGTAGCACGACAAAGGCATCCCACACTAACACGGACGCCAGGCCAGACATGGACGTTGTCGGACAAGGCCCATTACCTATTGATGTCACCAAAGATGTGATGTTGTGCGATGGAAGCATCACAGGCAATTCCAGCTAGTCGTATGCGGATGCAATCCTAGTGTCAATGCCATCTAAGATCTGGCATCTCAATGACATTGAAACAACTATACTTTATTTCAGAGTAGATGACGACTTCCAAGGAACACTAGTGGAACATCATAGCTAGTCTACCACATGTTGGATAGACCCCCTGTTCGCATTGGTGCCGGTACATGTCAAGTGTCTCAAGCCTACTAGAGCTACGGCAGGCTACGAGACAACTCTACATGATGAACATGTTTGTTTCTAAAGCTAGTCATAATTTTCATAACTATTTCAATCCTACAAATGATGTAGTGCATAGTGTTAACATTCCACCACAATCATTGTGATCAAGACCAAGACATTCCAAATGAAGATTGCAAACTCAACTGTTGCGGCCGGCGTCACTATCCCTTGAAATGACATGATGTGTAAGGGCTTCCAACGGGGCCCAATCCCAATTCAACGTGAGGCGGAAGTGGTGGTAAACAAAGAGAAGCTTGTCACCTTCAAGTGTCACAACATTCCCAATGATCCCAACTCGACTCAGTTTGAACTCTCAATTCTTCCTTTCAACGGCGATGAGTCGGCCGAGACCTGGTTCCATCTGCAAGATAAGGTGGATAAAGTGAGCAAAGGTCAGAACTTGACCACAGGTCCACAGAGGTACGATTTCTACCGTCGTATCCTCACCAGAAAGGCTATTGCTAGGTTCGAAGAGACCGCAGTGACCACTGGGAACAAATCGATTCAAAACCTAAAAGTTACACTCCAAGGAGTGACTAACTACGTTCTACCGGCTCAAGCTTTGCAGACTCAGAAATGTTACATGCGCCGCTTGTGTGGCAAGTTGTCGGAGATGACAATGAAGGAGTACATTAGCGAATTCCAACACCTCAACCATTATTTGGCGATGTTCGATCCGAATGACAAAATCATTGAACATGCAGAGTTTGCTATCCCAAGCAGTTGGCGTCAACAGATGATCCTGCAAGGTTTCGAGCCGATTGAGCATACCTTGGATGAGTTTACCCAGTTCTGTGAGCATTTGGAGTTTACTGAAAAGATTCATGAATCGAATCACATTGTAAGCCAAAGCCAGATGGCCCCCATCCTCCGAAGGGGAAGCACTGTTGGCAACTTAACTGAAAAATATCTCAAAATGGTGTAAAAATATGTCACTATATGTCACTCTCATTCCCATAAAACAGATTGTTGTAATGCTCCTTTATGCTACTAGCTTCACTCTCTCTGTGGATGATGGCCAGAGAAGTCAGCCCTGCTTGAAAATATATGCCTTCTTGGTGGCAGTTCTCCAACCACAAGGTCCCAAAACTCTAAGTTTTGTGTTTGGCCTGGGAGCTTGTGCCTCTGGAGTAATTTTGCAATCTCAGCCTTTTCTGTGGCCCCGACAAGCTTGTGGAGCAGATTGGAGAGCCGTGCGTGAGGTGGCATTAACAAGTTGGTCCACGAGCCAAAAAGTTTTGATACTTCTCTTTTATGGATAAAGGCCCACGTATGATGTGGCATGAGGAGAACCGAGACCACCGAGAGCGACTTAGCATTTTCTTGGAGTTGCTGTCTAAGATGCCCAGGACCCTGCCATTGAAGAAAATTGTTGCTTCTAAGCCCATGTTGAGCTTGGGGGTCACTTCTCCCATAATGTCAGCCCTAATCAATTGTGGGAATTGAGCATTACAAGCCTGAGAACATAATCACCAGCAGCACTAGAGTCATTGAAGTAACCATGGTAGAGCCTCCCATCACCTGGAGTATTTGGTGAATCATCGTTATCCTTGATAAGATAATTGACAGGTGGCATCTGAAGTGTCGTCATTTTGACGGTGATGTTGTGGGTATCATTTTGCCATCGATGAAGGAGTCGTGGATTTCAATGTTGAATCATGCTGCCAATTTTCAATTTTGCATCTTGGTTGACCATTAGTAATGAGCAACAAATGTTCCGTATGCTGGAGGAAAGCAAATAGAAATCTGAAATGCCCTCAAAATTGCTGATATTTCTTCAAAAGGAACCTAGAGTCCTTCTCTTCATTAAATCATTGTTGCGAGATTAAAAATGGAATCTTGCGTTTAAAAAAATTATAACAAATATTCTCTTGTTATGATTTTTTAACCACAAACAGAAGATGCATAAAGGAAAATGAAGGAATCTTTCATTATGTATTTGCAAGCAAAGGATTCTTTGCTATGCAAAACAAGAGAATGCAATAAATATACATAATGCAAGTTGATATTTTCATACTTAAGGGGAACTGAGGAATCCAAGCTCAACAATGGGTCTGTGTTTGCATAAATAAAAAAGAATTGTTACATGCATGGCATTAATCCTACTCCAAACCAGCAAATGGCATTCATAGTGTAGCAACCAGCACTATCGAAACAGAGGCCTGCAAAAGACCAGCATAGTTTGACATTGACCCTGACTCAAAACAAGATATCCTCAACTGCATCAAAGAATGCAATATTGCCCTCCGCAATTACATGAAGAGCAAGTAGCAAGACCAGAGATCAAGACAAAGGGAAGTGCAACAGAACTACAGGGGAAAGAAACGTAACCAGCAGCTTTAGCAACAGTTTACTTCAACAAATGCTTCAAGAATGTCCTGATTAACAATACAGTATATCTACTTTAACAGAATGAGTGGTCTGTGCAGGATGACGAGCTGTTTAAAGTATTGTCGAAATGTGGCTCACCATCTTCCGTCAAGTAGTAAGTGGTAAAGGTAGGCAATTGGGCCGATGCTGCCCATACAAAAAGAAAAGTGCTGGCTACGCCAAATACATTGGTGTGCGTCACAAAAAAGGTTTCTAGTCTGATTGGTGGTTACGGTAGTAACAAAGATAGGCAAATGTGGATACGGGGGTATCCACATCCCCTAAAGAGATAGCCCCTGCACGCCCTCATTCAAATTAATAGGTTATGGGACAAAAAATCATGGTCGGTTGATTAGTTTGACCGAGAAACCACGTACAGAAATGGAATCTGTACACGCAGTCTGACCGCGAGAGATAGCCCGTGCTCTAAAGCGGTCCAAACGGGTCAGATTTATGGGAGCTACCAATCATGGTGCGATACTAGCTAGAGTCAGTCGCTATTGATAGAGTCTCTACTGCTACTCATCGAACTGAATGGCACCCCTAAACTACGAGGCGCACACACACTCTCTCTCGTCATACGAACTTACCCCTCACCCCAGCTGCAGCGGGGTTTGACTCTCTCTCTCTCTCTCTCTCTACTAGTAGAGCGTACGTAGCCTTCCACTTTGGACACGTCGTCGTTGGCGAGACGAGGCTCGTCTTTCTCTGTCCCTTCTTTATTGTATAAAGATAATACTGACACTCGCAACAATATTATTTTTTATGGCTAATGGTCTGGAAAGAGATTAAAGACTTGCACCAAGGACGATCCTAACATCTGGCGAATTTTCCGGTCTTCTTTGGCCGACATTTACACTACTACCCCCCTGGTAGGGGTCATGGACTTACTCGACAACTTTTGGCAAGTCCAGAGAGCCAAATATTTTCACATAAATATTTGCTTGCACAAGTCGACGACAAGAGGACATTAATATTCACTACTAAAAGTTGATGACACTGCCATTGCTATTGATACTCCTTTCTTCTGCATCACCATCCCCTTTGCTCTTTTTGAGGATATACCTCACCATGGTGGACCATCCAATTTTGGACCAGTTTTGCTTTCTACCTTTCGGGGTCTGGTTTGTGATGCTTCCAAACGCAGCCTCTCTGGCCCCATAAAATGCATTGTTGGTGTCCTCCCGAGTTGGGTTTGTTTTCAGCAAACCCAACTCAGCAGCTGTTGCATCCAAGAGGTGGAAGATCCGTTTCACCTCCACAAGATTCTTCACATACCACTTCTTATCCCCCTTGAAACATGAAACATCCCTACGCTCAAGCTTCTTCAATGGAGAGATCTTTTTTTCCTCGTCCCCATGGTGTCAATATTGGTACACATGAAGAAGAGATCCCATTGGAAATATCCAGTCCAGTGGCACACGACGGAATTCCCCTGCAATAAGCCATCACTGGTATGCTGTTGCTTGCCCACCTTCAATTGATGCAATGGCCTGTTGCTGGCCTTGCTGCGTAGCCAAGAATAGGTCTTTGAGTTTCTGCAGCTCTTGTTGAATGCTGAATTGTTCGGTCTGAACCACTTGGTGCATCCTGGACTCAGATAGATTCCCGCACATTGTTTGATCATCCATCATTTTTTCCATTTCCGGGATCACCACCTTGATTAACGTTTTGAGCTCTTCGTTCCTAGCAAGCAACATAGCATGGGGAGGGATTCCAGTTGCGTATGCCTGTCCACCATTCTCCCAGGGCAGTGATATCTTCACAAACTCTGACAATGGCTGTGAACAAGGGACTATTGCGGATAGGCAAATTGAGAGGGTAGGACTCTGCAACTGCACTACGATGTTTCAAATGGCTCGCAAGGCCAATTCTCAGAAACACTCGGACAATGGGGATGGCATCAATTTGAGCTTTTCCAAATAATAAGTCTAGAGCCCCATTCACTCTAGAGTCCACCCTGGCTTTCTCTGTAGCCAGCTCAGTGTCGGTCATCCCGTCCTTCACAGGCACAAAATCAGGGTGGGATGCTGCAAACTCGGGCTGGTTGATAGGGAGGCCACTCAAGACATGGCCACAATAGTGGTCTCCAGCTCGCTCGTGCAGCACATAGACATCCCTTACAGCCCCCATTGTGTGCCCACCACGAATACAAGTGGCTGCTGCACTTGGACCAGCGGTTGACCCGGAACTCATAAACGATATTGCGCCTTTGCTGCCATGAATGTATTCCTACATCCTCCACCTCATAGCCAAATTGCCCCAGCTCTTCCTTGTGCTTAGTCAAAAGCTTACCCATAATCTTGGAGAAGCGGCTTTTAACCAACTCGCCTTTTCCCTGAGTGGGAAAGAGTGGGCCATCCCGGTCGGCAAGTACACCTGGAAAGCAGACCAAATATTCAAACGTTGCTGACATGTAGTCAGCACGATAATCAAAAGGATTAGCATACACGTGCTGTGGCTTTTTCTTTCGCCGGTCCTCTCCCTCTTGATCTTCCTTTGAATGGGCAAATGGAATTCCAGTTGAATCTGCACGGAAGATCAAGTGCTTTGTATGAATCCTAGCTGTAGAGTCACCACGACATGCAAGGTTCCAAGTATGTACACTGTAGGCCCGTTCAAATGCTGCTTCTTTTGACCCTTCATTGACGCACCATTCATTGAACTTGCAGTAAAGATTGTATGGAAGCTCCCGCTTGCCCTCTTCTATGTTACCTTCACCTGCTTGTCTAGCTATTCTTGATACTCGCTGGACACCTTTCAGAATTTCCCCCACGCCCATGGTAAACTTTCTACTCATATCAACATCATATCGCCGCTCTTGTAGACTGTCTGCTGACCCAGGGGGTGTCCTCCTACACCAAGACATTCACCAATGAACTTTTTAAGTTCAACATTGCGGAATTCTTCTTGAAGGATATCACATTCAGGCTGTGATAATCCTTCACACTTTTTCAACAATTTATTGGGGTACTCGATGTCCTTTTCATGTTCCTCCAATAAGAGATTGAAATTTGCAGTTAAGCACGGATTGACGTATTCACTCCGGTAGAGCCACAGGATGAAGCGTTCGTTCTCTTTCCCATGCTTGTAGTATGTAGCTGGGGCACGGGAGTTGCTTTTCACATGATCCAAATTCATGTTGTTTCGAATCGCCTGCCTCAGATCTTCATTGTGCTGGTCAGCAGGCGGTGGTTGCCTAGACCTTCTTAGAGGAGTTCTGTTGTCTCTTGCATCGATGTCAGCATCGTCGTCGTCGGTATCGTTGTGGGTATCGTCGTCGGCATCGTCATCGGCATCCTCGTTATTTTCTTGGGCTACTGCTGCTGCATTGGCCACGACGCACTTATAGCACTTGTGGTTTAAATGGTCAGGATGGTCCCCAACAAATACACCACAGCAGGCGTGGACATTCTGGTGGCAATCAATGCATCGCTCGTTATTTGTCACCTGCTTTGTAGTTGGGTGCTTGCAGTCATCCCCTAGAGCGCAAATAGCATTGCGTGGGCCTCGTGGTTCTTCTGACATTTTTTTAAGGAGGGCTCGAATTGTTTTGTGGCCAATGCGCCAAAAGGAGTGCAGGATAATAATGTCGTCCCGGATGGCCGACAAAACTGAAGGAGCCTTGGCTGAAAAAATAATTTGCGTGATTTTCCTGGAAAAAAGGGGGCTTGGGAGCCCAGTCTCTTTTGCCTTTTTCCGCCCTAAATGAGGCAAGTTTCGTACAAGTTTCGTACAACTTTCGGGGTATGTACTAGGTATGTACTGTAATCATGTGCTCACCTATGAATCGTGTCGGCGACAAAATTGTGGATGCAATAAGACTCAACTCGTCGTCATTGTCATTGCTCACAGGTCGGCTGCAAGTACTGTACTACTAAGTCTCCATCCATCATTGTTTTTCACCTACCATCATCATCATGTCTACTCAGCTCAACCTTGCAACGAACAATGTTAGCCTACGCAAGACGATGTATGGTCGTGCAAAGGCAACCAAGGCTCTGCGTAATTCTGGCATCGCATCCTTCAATCGATTCCAAGAGGACCGTGGTGACCCACTTCTGGATGACATCACTGAAGTCTACGTCGAAGCTGATAACATGCAAATTCTTCTAGAATCATTTGGAGAGTGGTATGCTGAATCAAAGATTCTACAGAACAATACAAGTGGAAAATTCTTGGAGGCCTCGTCCAAGGCAAAGTACTGGGGGAATGTACGAGAGGCCCTCAAAGCAAAGTTTCCAAGTCACGAGGCCTGGAATGATGAAGAATGGTCCAAAGACGTTGTGGACCGGCTCCAAAACATTGCAAAACGAAGTCAGTTTGACAAGGGCACAGACTCACAGGACGCAAATACTCGACCACTGTATCGTGTTGTACGCTCTGAGTATGTTCGTTTCAAGGAACGAAGCAATTCTAACTGGAGTTCAAAGCAGGGAAGGGACCTGCACTCCATCATGTCAATGATTATAAAGGAAGCAACAAGAACAAATCAGAACTTTGAGAAGCGAGCCATCATTATGATGACATACTATGGAGTAGGTCGTGGTGGCGAGCCCAAGTTTCTACGGTATGACGACTGTGTGTGGGACACCAATTTTGAACATTTTGAAACCATGTGGCGTCAACTCAAGGTGTTGAAGAAGACACCCCTTACTTTTGGGAGCAATCCCCCGGATTCAGACTTGGAGACAGACCTCTACCATGCATTTGCTTGCTTTTTTGCAGCTGAGAATGGGCTGTATCGCTCGGAACGCGATGCACAAATTGCCAAATTCATGTTCCCCTCGTTGCATGCCATTTCTGATGCATCAGTTGCAACTCAAACGACTAAGTGGCTGCGTCAATATTGTGACCAATCATATCGCAAAAGCACTACAGCCAAAAGTCTGCGCATGGGGTCCAACAATTTTCTTGCAATCAACAATCGTGACATAACTCGTGAGCAACGAGTAACAAGGGGCTGCTGGGCACCCAGCGATACAGCAGACAAGCCCGCATATCGTGATGTGGCGCCAGCATTGACTTATCCTCCTTTCTGCTCCTTGGCAGGTTGGTTTGATCCAAATGCAAACAATCTACCAATGCGCATTCCGCCAACACTGCCAGAAGACGACCTGCAGAAAATTCGCAAGTTTCACAACCATCTCTACATTATCTCGGGTCCAAAGTTTGTTGGCTTGGACTACAGCATCTTTTTGACTCCCTTCTTATGGACGTGCACTGCTTCTGCAATTCTATATTTTCCACAGTCGTTGGCAAAGTACAACACGACAAATCCCATGAATGAAAAATTGATCCGTGTTATGTTGGAGCAGAATATTGCAAGAGACACAAACCATGCAATGGAGCTTCTGACTAAATGGAGCCAAGCGATTGGTGACGATTTCAGGAGCCGCAATAATGTTGGCATCGAGTATGCGAACCGTCAAAATCTTGTACCTGTGGTGGGAAAACATACAGAAATGCTGCAGCAGCAACAGTCGATCCAGCAGCAACAATCCATGCTGTTGAGTCAAGTGCTGTCGCAGCACAGTGCATTGATGGCACAGAATGCTGTGATCATCAAACAAAACGAGAAATTGATGAAACTATTGGGCAGTAAACGCAGATTGGCTGAGATTGACGATGTTTCAGATGAAGATTCTGTCAACAACCTACCGACAGCGGCGTCGCATGTGACCAGCCCTGAAAGTGGATTGATGGCTAGTGTTGCTGCAAAAGCTGTTACTCCCAGCAACAAGATGAAGGCAATGCTGGTATATGGATCAAAGGCAGCACTTGTTGCTAAAAAGGGAGGGTCCGGAGTTGAGTTAAAGCATGTACTACAAGACATGTATGGGGACGGGAGGTTGCAGAGGCATCGTGGTCAACTGCACAAGCTGCACCTCTCCATTTTCAGCGACAAAGATCAGTCCAAGTACCGTGCAGCAATGGAGCTACTGCAAGCCTCCTGGACACCTGATCAGGAAAAGCAGCTTTCCATTGGTAATAGTTTGAACGATGAGGAGTTGGAAAAGCTAACCGACGATGTCCAGTACACGGTGTTAGTTGCGATGAGGGCTATGATGGATGGAATCCCTATTGGTGATGTAAAATCCATTGGTAAACTAAAGGGCAATGTCCTTGGCCTGGGTACTCGCTATTTGGCAGAAAAGAAACAAAGAGAGGCAGCCGGTGGGGTTGCAACCACCAATAGCAAGGATGCCAACGCTTGTGCTGGCACACTGCTATCCTACTTCGTCAAGAGTGTGATGTCGCCCAGCAAGTAAGCACTAGAACACTAACACTACTAAGTTGCTATAATCATCAATCTAGGTCATTTAATCTATTTCAATTATTCTTTTCTCTACAATAAAGTATGTCCTTGCAAGATCTTCATCCTGCACGGATCGTCTTTCAGCCAAAACTTTACTAATCTGGATATCATTGTCATAAAGCCTCGCTTTTTGTAGTGCATCAAGCAGGAATTTTAGCAGATTGTCAATATCAGCATTCTTCTTTTTCGAAACATAAAATAGAACCGTAATCTGAACCTCCACAGATCCAAAATATGATGTCGCAGTATCTTGTTTGTAGAGGGTTTCAAGAGCCTTGATGAAGCCAACTTGGTCGGCATTGTTGGGGTTATACCGTCTGCCATTGGCGACACCATACCCTGGACGTTTGTATGGGCGTGGGTGCCCATAAATTGTGGCAGCAAACTGATAGCTATTCGCCATGAAGGTACCATCGTCCCCTTTGCATGAGAAGGATACTTGCTTGCGCTTGGTGTGTCGCTTGTTGGATTGTTCTTTGCGGTCGGTGCGGTGGATTCTCGCTTCATTCATGTTGCCTTCTTCTTCTTGATGATTGTTGCTTTGTTGTTTCATCTTGTCTTGAATGCCTTGTTGGTGGATGGCCACCAAGTCGTTTGGAAGCAAACTTGTTTTGTCGAAAGGAGTCGTAGCTCGTTTGAGTTTCGGCGCCATCGTCGATTGGTCCCCGCGCGCGACGGCCCAACGGTCGAAGTTTCGGAAGTTTCGTCATTTCAACCGTGGCGGGCCTCGCTTCGCTCGGCCCGAAAGTTTCGCGCTGCGCGCGAAACTTGGAATTTTCCGGCCAAACTGGACGACAAATACCACGAAGAATATCGTGCGGTGACCGGAAAAAGGCGAAGATCCAACGACCCAAAACAAAAAGAAAAATTATCACCGTCTTGGGGACGTGCGATTGCTTCGCTTCGCTCGGCAGCTTTGACGTCACATTCCGAAAGATCCGGCATCTTCATTCCGATGACCCTCCCCACCACTTTTTGGAAATTACGTCACACTCCCATCAAGGTGGCCCGAAAGGATCTCGTCGTTTCCTTTTCTCATAAAATGAGTTTGTTGCGACAACTTTTCTCTTTCGGTAGTTCTAATCAATCATCACCCAAAATGGCTGCTACTGTTGTAAGTAAACTACTGCGCATCGGTTTTGAACCGGGCCATTGTGAATTCGGTTGACTTTCCATCTCTTTTTAAATCAAATTCGTCATAGCCTGTGTCTATCTCTAATTTTTCTCATTTTCCGTCGTCAATTTAATATCATGGAAATTCAGGCTAAGATTGCCAAGGTCTTTCCCAAGTCTTTGCCCAACAGCGTCTTGGTTGGTAAGGTCACTGAGAAGTTGACCAAGGCTGGATTCACCAAGTCCAACACCCTTGTTGCCACATCTTTGTGCTGTGATGAGTTGGCTCGTCCTTTGGAAAAGGCCTTTGGATTGGACTACTACGGAGAACACTTCAGCATGGGAGGATTGGCCGGTTTCCCCCACGGAGGTCAAACCTCTTTCGGAGCCATGTGCTCCCACATTCCCGACTGTGGAAACTGCTTGTTGGTTTACGGACCCCACGTCGGTATTGACTCCAAGGGTACCGTCGGTACCGTTGAGCGACGAGGACGTGCCAGCGGTGGACCTTGCTGCGGATCTGCCACCGCTGCCTGCGGGCATGTTTTGTCGGTCCGTGGAGGTGCCAACCCCCAGGAAGGCCCCGGAATCATCGACGCCCAACAGGGCAATGTCGAAACTTTGTTGATGCCCTATGGCGACCGTTTGGCCGCTGCCAGTGAGGACATGCTTCAAGTTGAGCTTTCCTACTCGCTCCAAGATGCTCAGCAAAAGATGATCGAACAAATCGTCAAGAACGGAGCCAGCTCGGTTGCCGACGGTATGATCGCTGTTTTGGGAGGTGTCCAAATCAGCACCCCCCCTGACATGGAGGACTACTACTGGCCCAAGCACTTCGACTTGTACGACAACAAGGGTGTCAAGCAAGACGAACTCATGTGGTAGGCACTTTGCTTTCCAATAAAGCTCCGATTGGCTTTATTAGCAAGCGGGTCACAATGCTAAATCATTCGCCGGACTGCGGGGATCGTGCCTGGCAGGACAATGATTTGGAGCTAGTAAATTTTATGAAGTACTCAAAAGCGAATGAATATTATTTTTTTGCTCATCTGTAACAGCATGTTCTAATAGTCGGATTATCATGGCACTTCCGAAACGACGCTGGTGACCACATTGTAGGTCTCTGATGCCATACGAGTATCCTCTCACCATGACGACAAAAACAGGTTCCTCTGGCTAGTACTACTATTCGTGAAGTTGACTTGTCGAATGCCGGACTACTACTACCCGGTCGGTTTGGATACGACCATTCTTGGTGGTCGAATCACACCGCTGCTCCGGCAACTATTCTTTCAACTGGGGAACAACCGATACGACAACAGTGCGGGCCATTCTGTCAGCAGTATATCTTTGGGGTGTTACTATGGGAGGCAACGTCACAATAGTAGAGTGCAAAAGTGACCGCGTGAGTGCAAATCTCATGGTGCTAGATAAAGAACCGCACCCAAGGAACTAACATCGTGCTGGTCAAGCCAACAATGCAGTATCTATTACCTGCACGATACATCCTTTCATCCCAGTTGATGATGGAATCGGATGACGAGAAGGTACGCTAGAATATGAAGAAATTGGAGAAATACAACATCAAAAGTCAAACGTAGAACACTATACGCACACTCCAGCCGAAGTGGGGTTTGACTCTCTCTCTCTCTAGTAGAGCGTAGCTTTCCACTTTGGACACGGCGTCGTTGGCGAGACGAGGCTCGTCTTTTTCTGTCCCTTCTTTATATAACTATAATACTGCCACTCCCAACAATATTATTTTTATGGCTCCTCTTCCATAATCGGAGGTGGAGGCCCATTACCGCCTCGAAAGAGATTAAAGACTTGCACCAAGGACGATCCAACGACCACAAACAAAAAGAAAAATATCAACGTCTTGGGGACGTGCGATTCTTCGCTTCGCTCGGCAGCTTTCCCGACTGGAACTTGACCCCTCTTGGTGATGTTTTTATCAAATTTGTTGGTACGATTGCGAATGTTTCGTGGAAGAGCCTGGGGAGGGGGGAGGGGGGGGAGAAATTGAAACAAAAACGTTAGATGCATCAGTCATGCCAATGATGACGACTGGGCTTGAAAATGACAAAATAGATTCTCAGCCAGGCAGACTCTGAACTATCCAACACAACCCCGCACACAAAGCCCCGGAAAGACCTCAAAGACAAGGCAAAGACTAGACCCAGGGCGCCGACGTAAGAGGTCAATTCTTGACAAATCTCAAACAACATCATTGGCGCGCAAACGGTCCTCCAAAGACGAGAGGCGAGGCTTTGGGCAAAGATCAGGGATCCTTTCGGAATTCGTTGAACAGGAAGCACTGATAATGCCAGGCATTTCCTCTCTGCACAACGCGATCCACCCATGCCCTCGCCCCACACTCGTCGAGTTGTAAACGTCCAATGGTCGGAAGGGAGGGTTCTCATCATTTCCCCCGCCGGTGACATCCAATCCCCAACAATCACAATCGTATTTCCATCCCCGAAACGAGACCCACCATGGTTGCTTGGTTCCTCTGAAATGCCAATGATGACAAGGAAGAGTGAAATACGTAGGCAAACGATTGAGACGCGTCGAGCTTAAATGCGCTGACTATTCCACGAGCAATGCAGAAAGTCATCCATGGTCGATGACCCGCCGACGATGTGGAGTAGTCTGCATCTATTCTCCACGTGGAAGATAGCGGATGACAGGCTCGTCCGATGACGTGTTTCCTTGACAGCACATGCGCCGTCGTTAGATAAAAACAGTGCCGCCGTGATTGGTTTCTGCTTTTCACTCGGGAATGTAGAATATCGTAGCTTGGCTAGAGAAGAGAAGCTATGTTGAGTGCAGCACAGATTGAAAAATCAATTCTAATTCTACTCTTCTATTATTTGTTCTTTTCGGTATCTTGCTGTTGTTCTTGTAATTGCCAAGCGCTTATGAAGGCATCGCCCGATTCCAAATCGTCGCCTGCTCGCCTTTTCACCATGCTGCTACTGGTGGTGGTGGTGCTTTTGGGGACATTGTCCAACAAATGGGTTCTCCAAGCATCACCCGGTAATGCTGCAAGCCGTTGCACTTTGGGTCCAAAGTATACGAGCCAGGCAATGCCCATGGCAGAAAAGATCACCTGGAGGAACAAATAGGGATCATTGCCTCCAACCATTCCTCCTCCACTACCATCTCCTTCTCTCGTCAACACTCCAATCAACCACATGACAAAACTCGATGGCCACGTACCCCCCAGATTGGCGGCTGTATTCAGCAACGTCATGTACGATCCGCCAATAGCAGGATCGACTCGGGAGGCAAAGAAAATCATTTGGGCATTGAATTGGAGTGAATTGCAAATAGCTTGACCCGCAGTGGAAGCAATGACGGCGGCCCAAAACCACAAGGAACTATGCGGATAGTTGCTTTTCAGCAAATGTAACATGTACAGATCCAAAAGTGGAATGAGAGTGACTCGGAATTGATAGGCTCGCGTGAATTGTTGGAGCGGCGCCTTGTGCCAAACTTTATGAGCGACAATGGGAACCAAAATACCAAGAGGAAGGATAAGAGTGGGAGAGAGTAGAGCGGTTGTGCTCTTGCTCAAACCATATTCGACAGCCTTGAGAAACTTGACATTGTCGGACAAGGCGACGGGAAGACGGTAGGTTACCAACATTAGAAACAATGTCCGTACGGCCGGCAATTGACAAACGGCCCAAAGTCGATGATACGTTTCGCGCAGCCCAATCGTCGATGCATCCAATTCCGCATCATCATCATCCTCGTCGTCTAATTGGGATGACGTTGTCGATGCTAGTAGGGCTCCGCCCGTTCCTCCAATCGACGCTGTACTACTAGTAGTAGACACCGGCGGCAATTCTCGTTTGAACAATGCCACCACCAAAGTCGTTCCCAACATGAGAAAGCCCATGAATCGCAAGAAGCCTCGTAATCGTACCAAACCTTGTGTTGGATTACTGGGCAATCTCAATAAAGGCCGCCACAATGTTTCACTCGCTTCCACGTCATTCAATGCCAAGAATCCCACAAAACTCAAAAAGTATCCAATATTTTGTCCAATCGAATTACAAATGGGGCCTCGTCCACGATTTTGTTTGGATAACATGGTCAAAGCCCATCCATCGACGGCAATATCTTGAGTGGCCATGAGAAAATACAGGACAAAAAAGAAGCTTGTCACCCCACGAACATTCATACTACTAGTCCCTTTGTTGGTGCCCGATAATCCCAATTGCCCTTCGACAAAATTGGCCCCTCCCACCATAATGAGACCTGCCAAAGTTTGAACTGGCACGAGCCATGATTTGCGTCTTCCAATCTTTTTAAAGAATATGGCATCCACTATGGGTGCCCACAATAATTTGAGTGAAAAGGGCCAACTGCAAAGAGCAAAAATAGCATTGGCATTATAACTGGCTCGAGTGGCGGCTGCTGCTGCGGCTGAGGAGGAGGATGCCACCGATGCTGCCACGTCTCCCAATACGGCTGCCGTAGACGATGCAGCTGCTAATTTGGTAATCTTTTCTTGTAATAAAAACGGAATACTGGCCGACAATCCCATGGGAATGCCCTGAAGTGTATACAAGAGAATCAATAGAGCATAGTTCCATCGATCATTGTGTCCTTCTGCTTCTCCTTCGACAGGAAGCGCACGGTTGTCTTCTTGATTGAAAATGGTACGAATTTGGACTTGAACTTTTTGAACCGTCGTTTCTGTGGCGTGAGCGACAAAACGAGAAATCTTGGCACCTGTCGATTGAGGTGGAGCACGATGAATTCGTCGTGGTCGATGATTTTGTGATTCATGATGATGATTATGATGTGCATGACTACTTGTACTACCGCCCCGAAGAGTCGTCGTAGCCGCAAGGAGAGCTTCGTCGTTGCCCATTTGAATGTCCGTGGCGGAAAGAGGAGCCAAGGAAGAAATGCTCGAACTCTGGTGGGATCCAATGCGACGCTTCATCCAAACAAAGCACGAGATCGTAACGAAGAACTTCGCTGACAATACTCCCTTGCGCAAAAATGTCGTCGAATCCAATGGCGACGACTCTACGACTTCTTCAAGGTAGAATAGAGTGTGATGTGTTTTGTCGGATGAAATATGTGATGGGCGGGTGGCGATGCCAAAGGAACCCACATGCCATCGGTGCTGGTCGGTGGTGGTGTGACTCTGTGCCATTTCATGACGTCATTCATGAGTCAACGTAGATCATCTGCTGATTCCTACGTAAATGGGTCGTACGACGAAAATATGTGACAGGGGTCTTCTCCACGTGGCGAAATTGTGGGTCTAATGAGTCAGAATCTACGACGATATAAACCTGCAAACAATTAACACGGTATCGATCGTCAACAGCTACTCTGAAGTAGATGGGAGCCAGCCATTGTTAATAGCTACTAGTATCAGACACCGGTTCTTGCTTGTTGTTGCTATATGGTAAGCAATAAAGGAAATGGAACTCCGCTGCTGAATAACAGCCGCCGCGCCCACATGCTGTAGGAGGAAAGCATTCGATTGTGAAAGTAGGCGAAAAGAGACCCAAGCCCCAAGCTCCATGCTGTCTCGGACAACGCATAACCAATTACCGCTACCATTGAATCGATTATGAAAAGTACAACAATATGGTACTAGACCCAGTGCAGAATTCGATGGTTCTGCCGCCGCCGACAACCACGCGCATCCCAGGAGCTACTTCTACTACCTAGTCGAGGCGACAATAGTCTTTTTCAAAAAATCTCATTTCTCAATGTACATCTTATATGTATAGCGAGTATGACGCCCCCTCCCCGTGTGTCGGTTTCATGGCAGCTCCAGGTAGCTTCGTTGCAGGAAGCAAGGACAAAATATAAATAAAGCAGTCGTCAGTCAGTCGTCGCTCATAAAGTAGTAGAGCAGTCCTTTCTATTGACGAGAATATCCATTGGCACCGGCCAAGGTGATCCAGGCCAAAAATGTCTTGGTTGTAAAACTCATCATGATCAACGCAAATTCCCCGACCAAATAATCTTCAAAGTACCCAACCTTGAGCCACTGCAACAAAAAGCAAGTGGGAAAGGTCATGTCCAAAAAGAACAAGGACAAAACAATGGTCCAGACAAAACCAGGTGAATCACCACGGTTCAAACCACTAAAGAAATAAAAGAAAATCACAATCCATGAAGCCAAGTGGGGAACCGTTCCCAAAAAGAAGGGAACCCAGTTTTGCTTGTAGCCGTCTGCTCGTGCCTTGGCATTCATTTGTTCGTGAAGCATTGCAAAGTACATGGAGCAATGTGCGCACACGAAAATCAGAAACATGAGATGAACATCGGTCACACCGGCAACTTGGGCAATGTGCATGCGCATGAGCGATGCGGAAAGACTGTATTCGATCCAGCGAGAAGGACTTTGATTTCGTTCAATGTAGTACTCGTAGTGTTGACGGAATCGAGGGAGGATACAAAAGAGGTGGTCGATACAAGAAAAGAGGATAAAAAGGCCGGCATACCATGTGATGGGATAGTGACCGAGCAAATTTGGGTCGGGTCGGGCATATTCGTCTTCAAGTACGTAGCCCTCAATTCGCGAGGGATAATTGGTGTAGACTAGCCATTGAAGATCTGTCTGCGTAGAAAAGGCAAACAAGAACAGAGCTTGCATGCCCTGAAACAGCGCTGCGACAAGGTGGCATGGGGCTAGCCACAAGGGGATGCGATTGAGGTTTTCTACCTCCAAGTAGTGCGGTCTTTCAACTTCCTTGGAGTCAGCTGGAGCTTCTTCTCGAACGACGACTTCGCCCGTCATGTCAATGGAGCCTTGAGGAGCCATGGTAAGTTCAATGAGCCTGTTGCTATAGTCTTCCTTGGTGACAACCAAACTGCCAGAGATGGCCTTAAAAAATGGGAAAGTCAACTCATGGTGTTGGTCTCTAGCTAGGAGAACGTCGTGAGCCAACTGATGTTTTATTCGCGACGACGCATTTCGGCATCACTGATTCACCTACGCACGCGCACCTCTCGGGGGGAGAACTTGCTACCTCCTTCGTAAACGCAAATTACTCGTTTCCTACTATCGTATTATTGCCGAAAGTGCTAATCGATTGTGCCTACGTGGCCGATGAGGGCATAATATCAATTTTACCGGAATTATGAGCCAACTGAACAATCATTCGCAGAAAAATATGATTCAACAATACGATTAAGTCCATAGAGTGGTGGAGGGATGTTCTCTTTCTTGCTCGTCTCTTCTACTATACTTTTCTCTACTCTACTACCGGTAGAGAGGCGTTTTGAAGACGATCGATGATGTCATGATGTTTTGCTCGTCCGCACACTTCTATTGCGCATTTAATCAACGTTGCACACGATACGATAGTCTCAATCCGTGAATGAAAATGGATCTAAGAAGGTACCGGTACGAGTAGCTACCATGGGTTTGATCGTTTCCTAACCAAAGATAAACTGGAAAGACTAGTAGCTATTTCCTCGTATTATCGCATCGTTTCCTTCTTTCATTCAATCTCTCTCTATCTCTCGTGATTTTCGGTCGAAATCTCCTTCGAAAGTTTAATAAAAACTCTCGGTTTAAAATCGTATCAGTCGTACGGTCTTTTTGATTGGGTCTGCCAATGCTTCGCCCAGAACATTTTTCCAATGGCCGCGTCACCATGATCGGACAAAGATACATCAGTCTGGATCGATCCCACCGCCGAATCCCTGAGATGACCGCTCGAGTGCTACGCCGACAAGCAATATCATGAAAAGGCTGCTGCTGCCGATTGCCTTGTCGGCGCCGTTTGTTTCGGCCTTGCTGCCGGTTAAACGAAGTACCGACGGTCGTCGCTTTTGGTCAAGACATGCCGCCACTTGTTCACAAGAGACGGATTGGCTTTCGTTGGATCCCAACGACCTGTCGGTAGGAGAGAGGTATGGGTTTTTCATTTCAGCCGTGACTCCACGTCCCGTGGCCGTCATTACCACGCGATCCTCCAATGGCGTTGTCAATTGCGCGCCCTTCTCCTACAGCAGCTTATCGTCGCATGACCCACCAATTGTGACCCACGGTATTGCGGTCAGTCAAGGCCGCAAGAAGGATACGCTTCAAAATATTGAGGACACTGGAGAATGGGTCTTTCATGTCCTGACGAAATCGTACTTGAAGCAGGCTAACGAATGTGCCGCGACGTTACCGCCCGATCAAGACGAAGCAGAATTGAATGGCTTGGCTACCATGGATTGTGATATTGTAAAAGCGCCACGACTGGAGAAAGCTGCCATTGCGCTAGAATGCAAACTGTGGGACAAGAAAGAAGTCAAGAACGATAAAGGCGTGCATACAACTACTATTGTCATGGGTCGAGTCGTCCGAATTCATGTGGACTCGAGCGTGTTGAAAGAAAGAGATGGGGACGATCCCAGAATGCCTCCCTTGGTGGATTTAGTCAAATTACAAGCGGTCGGTCGGGCTGGTGATATTACATATTGGCCCGTGGGTGTTACGGATCCAGGAACCGAAACCTTGTCAATGCCTCGTCCAAAATAGTTTCTGGAAGCATTTTTTCAAGTCGGTGGAATCATCCAAAATGGCCTACTACCATGTTCTTGGCAAGGTCTTGCTTTGCTGTCCACCTCCCGTCGTGCACCTACTAGACCAGATCCCAATCATATTGTGCCAGCAACGTTTCTATTCGTCCAGCCATGTACTTCAATAGCACTAACTTCCAAACAATGCTTTGACTACTACTAGGAGCATAGTGTCTTGTTCGACGATATGGCATTTTCCAAATTTTGCATTGAAGGGGACCAGTGGAAATAAAATCCTTCCCCCGCGTCGCCCCCCCCCCCCCGAAATGGCGTTTTCTTCCATCGGCAGCACAGACCACCCGAACCGTGCACAGTCTCGAGTGTCGAGGCATAAGGCTTAAATGTCTAGTTATGAGAATCCAAAAATGAGGCACAATGTCATTTACAAATGTCTAGAGGGAAGAATTTAGCTTAATGTTTTCCGAACTTGGTTCCCGTACTGAGCAAAATTAGAAGGCTACATTTAGAGAAAGAAGAATTTGGATATACCACCCAGGCTTTTGACTTTTGCGAACTCTTATTGTTCTTCCGCGAATTGTGGCGCATGCATCTCTGCTTGGAAATGATAGTGAACGGGATTTGTTCATGGTTTCGCTCGCGTACGCGCCATTTGCGTAAGGCTTGTGCCACACACTCTTCGCTTTGCTGCCACCATGCAACTCATCAAATTTTCATTCGCTTTTCCTCCCTTGGACCGCGATCGACCCCCCCTCCGGCGAAAAACGTAGCGATTGTCATCCCCCCTCCTACAACTATACACTTCATCATATCAATATCACCATGACGGCTTCTATTGGATCATTATCCGATGATGAGATGCTGGTAGATCGTGGGAATAGTAGTGAAACGCTGCTACCACCGCTGGCGGAGGAAGGCACAGTCCGAGTTTCTCCGGTGATTATAAGTCGCAACAACACTGTTGCGACTAATAGCATCAGCACTATGGAGCAGATGAAGGGAGCAGCAACAGCCGAACTCGAACCAGACTCAGACTTTGTGACGAGTCTCCCTGATGAGGACGATTTGTTGGAAGCGTCCGAGTCCTCGTACTGTTTCGACGATGCGGATGAGGATGAGGATGACGATAATGCGGATCAGCAATATCACGAGTGGTATCTTCCAGAAGAGTTTTGTTCCCACTATGAAGTTCCGATTCTTTTTGAAGATGGAATGGATCTTGTCGAATGTGAATTGTATTATGCGGCGCATGAGCAAGGCAATGGGGGCTTTGTCTTTGCGTCCAAGAAGAAAAAGAGCGGATCGAGGAATGCATCCAGTCCCACCAGTGTGACTGCAATGAATCATCAGCATCGTCCTACAAGTGGTCATCGTCCGTATTGGCTACTACGGAAGGAATTGGATGACTTGCCATTGCCTTCTTGTTTGCGCCCTTCGAAACAAAGTTCTCGAGACGCTCATGCGGATCATCATAACAGTTTGGATGTACCAGCATCGTTACCACAACGAGTCGAGGTGGATCGATTCCACACAATAAATCATCATCAACCTCTGTTTCCTGCCATGCGACGTTGCTCCTATGCTGGAGTAGTCTCGACCAAGAATATGATGCACCATCATCCTGTTCCCAGCAAAAACAAGACTAGTACTCAGGAGGATGATTCCGAGTCGACGGCGAGTACTGCTAGTTGTGAAGAGGAGGTGCAGATTGCAAAACTCCGTGATCACGACGAGCGTCGTCAAGATTCGGTTGCTTCGACTTTATTATCTCCTTCCGCACGTCCTCCGACGTTGCCTCGTCGTCGATCGAGTTTATTAGCCTTGCATCGCAAGGCACGAAGTCAATCCGAGATTGAGGATTTGTGTAATCTTCACGTAAGCTTTGCCCCTACGGTGCAAGTCACTACTATTCCTGCCGCATGGGAATACCCCGAAGAACTCGCCCAAACTTTATGGCATACCCGCAAGGAACTCAAAGAATTCTTACGTCAAGCGGCCTATGAAAAGAAACAACGGGCACGTAGACGACGAAAACAAGGTTATGATGATGACGAAGACGAAGAAGACGAACAAGAAGGCAGTGGACGGGGGCGCAATAAACGGAATAATCGTCGAAGAAACAAGAAACGACAAGAGGAATCGTCATCGTCGTCGTCGAAACGCCCTATAGGTCAACAACAGAAACAAGAAGACGAGGAAGAAGAAGCGTTTTATGAAGCAGAGTTTGATGACGACGACGAAGAAGACGAACTTCTCCCATAGGAACACGACAAAGAGACGACTGGGGCGGATCATTGGAAATGAAATAGCTAGCTAACGTCTAGAAAGCTACTACTAACAAGCCAGATTTTCGAACGATTCGTCTAAGACCACCTCAGTGTAGAGTATTGATCTGGAACCAAGCTAATCGTAGTCTCTAGCAGTACTACCGAGCTTTACTGGATAGTGCGTACTCGATGCTGCTTTGACTATCTACTATCTGTCGTCGCTATCAACGTCGACTGGTTTCTTCTCTAGTATCACATCTTTTGGACTCTCGTGTGAATCCTGGCCGCTGATGGATTCATTCCTTTTGTGTTTCGCCATGATGCGGTTAGATCGTCGATCCCTTCGACCGCACTAGCCTTGTGTCATCAAACGTCCGCGAAACGGTCGGTGGGCCGACGCGCGCGCAGTCATTTCAAACGTAGAAGTGTGTACCAAGGGAACAGAAGCGTGTCAATGGTAAGGTAGTTAGCGCGCCTCGAGCAAGAAACCCTGCAGTTGATGGATGACCCATGCAAGCAAAACGATCAATCGATGACCATGGCGAGGAGTAATGCAACAACAATCAGCATGTAGACGCAACAATCGAAGCTAGTGTGGACTTGGAGGCAATTTGGCGAACTGGGTGATGATGAATGTGGATTACTTTCAGCGAACGTGGAAGCTTCATCGTGGGAAACATCACGAAACTGCTCGCAAACCACAGCAGAAACCACTCGGATCTCGGCATTCCCTTCAACAAATCCTTCACTTTTTCACTCAATCGAGGTCACTTTTCTATGAAGGATTGCTCCTTTCTTCATCGTCGCCGTGAACTTCACGACGATGATGAAGATGACAGTGCTACAGTGGCGCCACCTGCTGCTGTTTGTCTCATAGGAAAGCCGGCAATTCATCAAGTGTGGAGATGACATCCTCAGGTCCTCACGGGTAGGACCTGAAAAGCTCCGATGGATAGCACGCCTGGATGTTTTGTTGTGAAACAATGTTCTGGGGTTCCCACGGGTGGAATCCTAAAAGCTTCCGTCGGCAGCACGCCGGGATCGATCCTTGCTCGTGTTCTGTCTTTTGTTTCTCTCTTTCTTTCAACAGATCTGTGGATTGCTCTGGTGGTGGCAGTCCAGGTCGTGTCGATTGTTCCTGGGGTCCCCGTGGGTGGGACCCTAAAAGCTATCGTATCATCCTCCCACGATTTCGTGGCATGGGGCGGTAGCACGCCGGGAAAGATCGGTTGATTGTCGACCGAGGCGCTTTGATTCGAGGTGAAATCTTTGCTGTCGTGCTGGTGTTCTTTTGTTCTCACAAGATTTTCCTCTTTCTATTTTAGCTGTTGCAAGTATTACCGACCACGGCTCCAAAAGCGTTCTCTTTTCATTCCCTTGTGTGCAGGTACATCCCCGCCTGGCTATGAAAAATATATGTAATTTGTGAGGTAACAGCCGAAAGAAGAGGAGTGGGAAGGGGGGCAACCGGCATGGCTTGGGGCACTGGGGGCAAAGCCAGTGATACACCATTGACCCCGGAACCCCCCCTCCCACGTTGGATGCAGCAAGTTGGCGGATGAGTGGATGCTGTGGCATGTTCTAGTCCCGAACATGGTAACGCAGACACCCATGACCCCAATGATTGGACTCCATCAGAAAAAATTGGCCTCCAAGGGAATGGACGAGGATTACTTAGGAGTCGTCGGATGAGGTTTTGCTTGCGACGGCTAGAATGGAAAGTGGAGAAGATTGGCGAGAACGAAGACATTGGCGTGACGGCAAAGGCTTCACCTTGCAATCACAGCTACTTTGTTGGCCGGATCTGTTGTTGGAAAGTTGAGTCCTTTCTTTGTTTTACAGGTTGGTTGTGGTGTGGGTGGATGTATGTGCGCATTTATTTATTCCGTGTCTTTATGGTAAGTCCGTGTGTGTCTAGTGCGGCGCATTCTTGTATGGCGACAGTGCCGTTTGATCATATTTCTCTCCCGCAGTGCTACTTATACCCTGTTCTTTCCCCCTTTTGGAGGTAGGTTGTGGTGTGGGTGGATGTGTTTGTTCGTGCATTCGGTGTCTTTGTGGTAAGACTGGCTCAGTATAGTGGGCATCGTCTGGCGACAGTGCCGTTTGATCATATTTCTTTTCCGCAGTGCTACTCACCTTGTTCTTTTCTCCTGTTGCAGGCGTCTGATTTTGTTCTAGGACAAAACCAATATTTTCCAGAGCAACGATCCTGATCCCTGATCTCGACCCCGATTCCAATTCTCCCCGCACACAAACAGCCTGATCAACGCAACCGGTTTGTGGTTCCGGTTTTAAAACGTCCTCCACTCGCGTACGTGTCTCGTCGCGGAGAGTTTAAGTGTAACCTGTGCTGGTGCGTGGAGGATTGGAATCGGCTGTACGCCGTCGAGTGAAGTGGATTGTTGTCTCTATTAGGCGGATCTCCCTCCCTTATGTGGGTAGAGGGAGCTCTCCTCCGGGCGGAGCAGCTGTGGCCTACCCCATCCATATCGAACAGCTTTGACGTAGCGGTGGGGCTCAGTAATTTGTTGCGTGAACAAATTCAGCCAATCGGTTCGATGAATAGATAGACGATACATTTAATAGTTGCGTTGTAATGGCGTTTTGAAATAGTGCGAACGCGTTGTATGGGTTGTATCCGTAAACGCCTCCATGCACTCTGCGCCAGGGAGGCAGTCTACATTAAGCGGGTTTTAATTCGTTCTTTGTACTATTCCTTTATTCTGTTGTAGGTTTCTTCGCTTGCCCATGTCGACATCACCCGTAGCCTCGGCCGATAGAGACAATCCATCATCGGTCACGAACGACGATTGATCCGCATGCGGCTTGGCTGCGGTTAATGGTTTTGTAGTTATTGCTGCTGCTGCTGCTGCTTGCCCCGACATTTTGAAGGACTTGTGCCGCCTCGGCATCGTCATTGTTTGCGCCGCCAATTCCAATGCTTTCAAAAACTTCCGTGGTTTGTTCCAGTGCATGTTGTAGAGCACATCACAACATTTCCGAGGCCACGAGATCTTCTGGTTTTTGTGCCAAGGGCTTGATGGTAGGCATCAATCGATTGGTCCAATTTCCACTCAAATGCCAGCAGTATCCTAGTGCGGTCCATGCCGATAGATTGATGGGCTGCAACGTCAAGCACCGTCGTCTTCTCAGACATATTGGCCGTCGTAGTTCCTGGTAGGAGCCGCCACATAAATCCACGCCAAGTATGTAGAGGTTATTCACTTTTTTCTCCATTGGACAATGTTGGACAATATATGCTTCATACAATGCCCAAGACTTTTGTTGCCGACTGACAATCTGATCGCCCCACCAAACGTTCTTCCAAGGCTTTAAGGGCGCGTTGATAAAAAGAGTGTCGCTCGTCCGAAATGTCCTGTATTGTAATAATCATTCTTCTTCTTGCTTCTTTGTAGTATCATGCATAAGCTTTCGTAGAAATTCCTCGACCGTAAGTACCTTTTGTTCCAAGGATTCTTGCCACGTGGCTTCGCTCATATCCCCCTGCCGTACCACCAGTTCATGCAGGCGTTCCTTATCTTGGGGCGTTTCGACTAGAAACCAGGGGACGTTGGCAATGGCAAGAGGTCGAGACGTGTCCGCATCGGGCAACAAAATCACTCCCGTCCATCCATATTGTCCCGCCAAACGAAATCGATCCGCCCAAAAAGATGAATCCGAGAAGCCACGTTCGGTTCGCAAGTGAGGCGTGGGAGGCGAATCCGAGTCTGGTGGTGGTGGTGGGGCAGGTACAGTACCACTTTTACCACCATCGTTACCAGTACTAGCACCCCCCAAATGACCCGACTGAATAATACGGGCTAGCGTATCCACTGCCAGCGTTTTGGCAACGGTAGGAGAACGAACATACAAGGGATTGCCGGTTCCATGAAATTTGTAGTCTCCAAAAGGTGACGTTTGAAGCGCTTGATGCAGTTGCCGTTGCTGTTCCTTGTAGTACGAGTCGTCCTTTCGATTGATGTCGTTCTTGGTGCTGCTGCCATTGTTTACTCTTTGGCGTTTCGGATTGGATGTGGATTCTCCACCTTCTTCTGTCGGCAACCCTCGGATGGAACCACTGAGTTGCTTGGTCGGTTGCAGCAGCGATCTTGGTGGTACTGCCCGCGGCTGTTGCTGTTGCTGCTTTCTTCTAGTCGTCATTTTGTGCTGGTCAATGTCGTTTGGATTGTTCATTGTCGTTGATGCTATGGATCATCATGTGATCGTTCTTTTCTCGTCTCGTTATGGCGCACCTGTCTCGGTTCCCGACCCACTTTTTTGTGCTTGGAGGGAGAGGGTGGAGGGAGGGCTGACGGACGGAAGATCAGAAAGACGACTAAAAGGATTACACATCTTCACCTGCTATCTGCGCTACCTGGTATGTCGTTTGTCGCGCCGACAACTACTGTACACAATCCCGAGATCCACCCCACAACAACAACAACAACATGTCCTCACTAAAGCCAATCCATCATCATTCACCACACAACAACAGTGTCTAACTTTTCGGTGTTACGTACCTGTCGAGTTTTGCTGCTATCAATTGGGATTGGCATCCTCATCATTGCACATGGATGGATGGATGGATGGATGGATTTGACAAGCAAGAATCGAGTCGACTAGACGCGGGGGAGCAACCGAATTCGGAACCTGTTTTTGCAGTCTCGTTGCGATTACTATCACTTGTTGCCCGAGCTGTTTTTATTGGCAACAACAGATCTTGTATCGTCATCGTTATTATGCTGTCGTGATTGGAAGAATGAATGAAATGAATCGTGCTGTCTAAGCCATTCTGGACTGATCGCACCTGCTGCGGGTCTGAATGATGGGCCAGACTACCACAAATCGACTCGAGCTTTGCATGGTGCACACAATTTGAAAAATCAGCTACTTTACTATTTCCACCCAGCACCAACAACATTACCCATAAACTATCACACCATGTGTCACCACCCCGCGAAGAAACAAAAGACAGGACGAGGACAGGCTCCATGTCCTTTTACCCAACATGAGGTGGAGGACGTGTCAGCCGTCAATGAAGAAGAAGGTCTCCTAGAACGAGTCGAGTCCCGAGCCTTGCTGGACCCCTATGGCGACAAGGGAATTTATACCGGCGTCATTATACGATCGACGGGAATGCCACATGGAATTGGTTGTATGATTTATGAGGAGGACAGAGGAAGAGGGTATGAAGGGGAATGGTGAGTTTTTTCGGGCCACTTGCACCAGTTTTGGTTGTTGTTGGAATGAAACGGAGAATGAATCCGTTCCAATTTATTCGGCAAACTCGTCCACTCACTTTTCATATTATACTTCTACTCCTTCTACTAGGTGCCACGGCCGATGGCATGGATTTGGACGTGCGGACTTCTCCAATGGCGATAGCTACGAGGGAGAATACCAATTTGACCACCGACATGGGCAAGGAATGTATAGGTGGCACGACGGCAGAGTTTACACTGGGCGTTTCTCGGAAGACCTCCGCCATGGCCTTGGCACCTTTACTTGGCCAGACGGGGCAGTCTACTATGGAAATTTCGTCAAGGGAGAGCGCGCAGGCCATGGGAAATACACCTTTGCCAATGGCGGAGAGTATGTCGGCTCATGGAAAGATGGACGCTATGACGGATTCGGCACGCTTACTTGGGAGGACGGGAGGCACTATCGCGGAGAATGGCGCGACAGCATGGCAAATGGCTATGGAAAGGAGACGTATCCGAATGGCACCATTCGACATGAAGGCCAGTGGCGGGACGATCAGCCGTTTTTTGGGAAGTAGATCAGAGCAGGTTGTAAAAGCAACTAGTAGACTTTCCACCAAGCATGTACAAAAGTAGCCAGAAGAGCCAAAAACTCGCTCGCGTCAATTGGCATCTCCCCGTACGGATTCCAGATCGGTCAGTCGTTGGACAATATACGAGCTTGGAGCTATGCCTTGCCCCCTCATTTCTTCCACCAAAGCGTGCACCCGTTCGTATCGGTTGGGGCTGGAACTCGTATAAAGTGCTTTGAACATGGCCCGATAGGTATATTCGTCGGGCTGCAACGTTTTCGACTTCAAAGCATGGTCTAGCAAGGATCGAGCTCGTTCGACCGCCTCTGGCTGCCGATAAGCTTGATTGGCCCAGGTATTCATGACTATATTGATACAGTAGATGTTGGCTGCTACTCCATACTGCTCCATGACTCGAAGTACAGCCTCGGCACGCTTCGGATCGGGAACTCGAGACCAGCACAACAGGACGTTAGCGAAGCAATGGACGTTGGGAGGTTCCGATAAGATAGAAGACTGATAAAGGTCGTGCATGCGCATCAAAAGTTCTTCTGCAGACTGAGCAGCTTCTTGGGCACCGCATTGAGTCGTCCTGGACCAACCATACAGGACGGTGGCAAAAGCATACACATCTGGAGTGGGCAAATGAGGTTGATCCAGCATTGTTTTGAGCAAAGCCTCGGCGTCTTGGGAGCGACCCTGCGCGGCATAGGCTTTCAGTACAGTCGAATAAGAAATTCCATTGGGTTTCAAGGAATCTAGAGCCTCCATGCGTTCCAACAAGGCCCGGGCTCGATCGGGTGCTTGTGGATCTGTCGTGGCGCGATGTGCCCAGGCTTGCAAAACGGACGTGTATGAAACAACATTGGGCATTACTCTAAATTCCTCTGCCATGCGATCTAGCCACGCTTCTGCCTGTTCGGCACCATTGGCTTGCCGGGAACGTGCCCAAGCCGATACGACGACCGACAAGGTATGGACATTGGGTTTCAATCCACTCTGGATAAGTTCTTGCAAGAGTTCTTCGACTCGTCCTGCTTGACCGTCCTTTGCGAACACATTCATCAAATTGGTGTATGCAATGACATCCGGCTGAAGATCCGGGCGTTGCTTTAGCTGATCAAACAAGGCTTGAGCCCGGTTGGCGGCCGTTTCTTTGTTGTTTTGGCCTTGGCGGCGCCTTTGGCGTCGTCCTCCTTCTCCTTGTGCCGCCACGGGAGCAGGAATTTTGGCCCAACACGCCAAACAGGCACTATAGGCTACCAGGTCTGGTTTCATGCCTAATTGGGGCAAGAATTCGTTCAAAATCCGTTCGGCGCGTTCGGCTGCTTCCCACGTTCCAACTTGAGACCATCCCGTCAAGACAGCCGCAACAGTCGTATGGTTTGGGCGGATATCACTACTCGCAAAATCGTGAGTAGTACCGGCCCGATCCTCCGTATTAGACGACGACGACGACGACGATACTTCTAGCATCTCGAGTAAGAGTGCTTCGGCTTGTTGAGGATTTCCTGCACGCGCATGAGCCCGAATCGTTGTATTGTACGATACACGGTTAGGATGGACGCCACTTTGCTTCATTTGCTCCAACAATTGTTGCGCCCGTTCTGCAGCATAGGGATACGTTCCTGATGCCTTGTGCGCCCATGCATCCAATACAATTGAATACGATACTACATCGGGAGGCTTGGCAAGTTGTCCGAAACGATGCAGTTCTTGCATTTGTTGCAAGATGGATTCGGCTATTTCTGCCG
Organism: Nitzschia sp. DOCU1; assembly: GCA_951394045.1. Lineage (NCBI taxonomy): Eukaryota > Bacillariophyta > Bacillariophyceae > Bacillariales > Bacillariaceae > Nitzschia > Nitzschia sp. DOCU1. Next base: position 322,479 of record OX595988.1, on the reverse strand, counting down.
AGTTTGGTGGTGCATGATGATAATGATCGCGACGCTTTTTACGACGATGCTGATGCCTGGTAGAAAGTTGTTGTTGTTGTTGCGTTGTTCCGTCATTATCACCTTCCTGCTTCGCCCAGGCACTTAGTAATGAATTCCACGTAGCCAAGTCGGGTTGGCACTTGGTTTCTTGTTGCATCCTCTCGACCCACTCCATGGCCTTTTCGGCATTTCCCTCGTGTGCCCATGCCGCCACTAATGAGTTGTACCAAAAGGCATTGGGTTTCAAGTGGGGTTGCTGCTGTAGAATTTCATGATAAAATTCTTCGGCCCGTTCTGGAGCATTGGGCAATCCACTCGTCGCCCAAGCTTGTAGGACAGTCCCGACCGCCACCACATCTGGAAATGCAGCGCTAGTATCCTCTTTAGCGGCTCGGCGGATCCAACTTTGCAAATAGTCATTTGCAAAATACACACCCTCTTTATGCACATTGATTGAGGATGAAATATGACTTGCCACATCCAATATCATGGCTGGAATGTGTTGCTGTTGCGCATCGGCACCATAGAGCAAAGGGATAACTTTGGCTTGCTCCAAAGCTTCTAATCGTTTTGCTAATTGGGATGGCAAGTACAAGCCCGTCGTTTGGGGATCGGGCGCTGAAGTATTATTTGGTTCATCTTCTCGTCGTCGTTCCAGATAATCTTTCCATTGCCGTTGCCACATGTGCACAATGGGTTGAATAATGTTTCTTGGAATCAAGGGAGTCCTGCTGGACGACGAGGATCGTAGCTTCTTTTCCATTAAAGCATCTAGAAGATTCCAACAGGTCACCAAGTCTTGTCGCTCCTCGCCCATGTAGTATTTAAGAGTTTCTTGAAATTGATGAATTGTGCGTGGGGTCAAGCTGCTCGTAATAGAAGGATCCAACAAGGATTGTGTCGTTTCCTGCCATTTAACGTCAAGGGACGACGACGAGGAGGATCCTCGGGAAGGAAATAACGTACACGTTGACTGAGAGACAAAGAAGCGGTGGGGAGTTTGTAGTGTAGAAAGTCTGCCACGAGGATCCGTGATAACAGGTCCATGCCGATACCACCTGCCTTGACAAGCCGCCCGTCGCTGCATCGCGATCGGCCATCTCTGACGCACCAAACGTTTCATCCTCGTTGTGGATGACACAAGATGATCTTCATTCCCGCATTCCACTAGCTATCATTTGCACATGCTATAGCAGGTTGCTTATGCAGAGGACCATGAGATAGCCTGCCCCGTTACAGCATGGTGCTCTCGTGCCTGTAGAAGGATGTTCCGATCCACTTTGGAATTGTCATCGTTGCCGTCGCGTCATCCAAACGGAGATCCTTTTCCCGCCAAAATCGTCGGTCATCTGGTCCAATAGATCGACTTTTTTGGAATGACGCATACCTGGTACGGCTCAATTTTCCGACTTTGTGAACGTAATCACATTCCCCTTCGCTCTCCCAAGAAGCAAGGGCGAAACGCCGTGCATATTAATATCATGTCGCATTCAATAAACAAATTCACTTTTATCAATATCTTGGTTGCCTTGAGAATGACCGCATACTTAAAGTTTTCCGATTGACACATTTAACCCTGTGAACTCATTATAAGCAAATTTCACGACCGAGACGGAATCCACTCGTGAAATCACGATCAGCATTAAGTATTTGAATGCCGAATGTATCTTGGTGTTCTTTAGTCCAATTCTGCAAGGTGAGCCGGAATCGTACGAAATAGTACCAGTCCAAGTGTTCCTAAAAATAGAAAGAGGCCGTTGCGTAAAAGCGCTGTGCAGCCGCAGGAACTCTAATCCGAATATCGTACTCCGGGCGGCGCGTCGCTACTTGAAACAACAAACTACCACTCAACCTTCTCAACAATCTCAACAACAACCCATCTTTGCCGTCGAAGTCGTGTAAGCACCAACAACATCATCACCATGAGGACCAATGAAACAATACCGCTCGAACAATCCAGTCCTCTTCATGAACCCCCGTCCACGTGCACCTCGCTTGATGTGGGTTCTTCGCACGGCCGCCCTAGGCAGGCGTTGACGTCGAGCTACTCTGGCGACAGCGTCTCGCTCCTAAGTCCCGGCGGCCGTCAACGCCGTCGGCAACGCCCCCCTCGAAGCAACACCATGCCGATGCCGACTACGCCATTGCGCCTGGGGGCTGGCCCCCGTCAGATGACTCCGATAGCAGGCAAGATTAACTTTTCGCCTACGGAGGAACGCACCGCGATGATGCCGTCGTTGCCTCCCGCGCCGTGGATCCACTCGCAGGACTCGTTGCCATCACCGTCTGTCTACGATCCTGACGACGACTTGAAGAGCGAACAAGATACAGCTGCCACTATTGCATCGACGATTGATACAACCAGTGTCTCGGATCACTACGGGGACGAGATTGTCCCCGTCGTGCCAAAGAAGATCCCCCGCGCCGCCGTGTCTGAGGAAACTCTGACCTTTGGACAATTCGCCTGCGATGCGATTCAATCCGAGTTGCAAGTCAAGGTCGTGCTGTTATATGCATCAAAAGTTCCAAATGCCGATCAGGTTTATAGCTTGATGAATTGCGAGGATCCCTTGGCGGATGAGCTTTGTCACAGCATTCAGCTGGTACGCGTCAAGGTGTCGCGATTCGATCTACGACAACTCATGCAAGCGTCCGTCTACGATCAAGTACTTCCACAAGTGGTAGCAACGACCGAATGGGATCAACAATGGGAATTTGTTTGTGAACAGGATGTTGATTTGTTTGATGTGGCCTTGCCGTTGGCGCTGTTACAAGACTATTCCGAAGTGCCTGCCATTGCCAAATTGTCGCGACGATTGCATCAATTACAGCAATTTCCACGACCCGATGACTGGATTCCAGGAATATTACTGGTAGTACGACACTTGTGCCAGATTCATGGCATTGAGCAATAAAATGAATAGTCTATATTATTCTATCATTGATTATTGTGTAGGATTGGAAACGGAACAAGTATCATGAAAGTAGTAGAGTAGTGACGCAGGCAAGGCAAACATTAGAAGTGACGCGTAGTGATTAAAGAGTAGACAAGCGTTGTCCAGCAGAAGGTTGGGGTTCCCCTACTTCTGGTAGCGAGGGAGGGACGCGGGGTTTAGACATAGACCTCCACGCATTCTATTACCTATCCTCTCGTTTGAATTTGCACTACTGGTCTACCTAGTTTGTTGTTACTCGAACTGTCTTCTCGACGCCTCGTTTGTAGTTTTTCTCTTATGATTCTGCCACGTAGTAGCACTTCCTAGCTGGTAGTAGTAGCAGCGGCACAACTAGTATCAGTTCGGTAGTACGGTCTAGTGGTGAACGACGACGACTCTCGACTATTTCCTTTCTCCGCTCTACCCTCTAGTGCAAAGGACGGATTGCAACATCGCTGATTTTGTTTCTCTAGCTAGTATCACAGAGTGTTGCATCATGAGCAGTAGCTGCTAGTAATAGTCGTACGACGACTAGCAGTAAACCGTTACGGTTCATCAGGCTATTGCAATCATTAACTGCAGCCGTTATACTACCACTATTACACTCACCTTCTTTTAGTCGAGTGTTACCATAACATAGCTCATCGGATCATCTTTTTGATGTTTCTGGTACCGTACACAAACTAGTGAAAGCGCGGGCAGAAACGCATCACATTTCCACAAGAATGTTCAACACTGCTACAAGGACGTCACACCCACTCTATCCTATTCCCCTAGAACTGCTCCTTTTAGTACAGGATGCTAGTACTAGAAACACTTCTTCCTCTTCTTCATGAGTCCACTAGCACCAGTGCGCGGATGATTTTCGACCAAACCCGCAATGTTAATACAGATAGTAGAAATGATCGATTTGCATCATGTGGTGGGGTGAAAGTTTCTAGAGCCGGGGGTATGGCCGCGTCGCTCGTCGTCGTCGAGACAACCATCCCCTCTTCCGACGGCTTGAACAAACAACAACCTCTTTTGCTTGTAAAGGGATGTTCGACGTCTTGCTAGTAGTTGTGAATTGAAGTTGTAAATCGTTATTGTTCTCACGACGCCCACTCTCTGAGAGCACTAGCGACCACACCATCGTTGTCCGCAATTGAACCACATGATGATGTACTACCGCACGTTCCCATCCTTTTTCAGGCGCTGGATGCGCGTGTTGTCTCCTGTGCAGTGATTCGAAGAACTTGTCCTCGTCGTCAACGTCGTCCAAACAATTCCGAGGGCCGTCGAGTCCTCGTTGAGTCACCACAAAAACGTGCTAGGTCTTTATGGAACTGGTACCAATGTTATCGAGCGAGAGTTCTTGCTTTTTCTCTTGTGTGCCCGCACCCAATTAGTTTTCTGTTCCGTTTGAAGATGGTGTCACCATGGACGTTGATTTGTGGCTGGATTTTTCGCCGCAATCACACAGAAAAAGTCAACTGTGCACGTCCAGCACGAGGATCATCAATCGTCTAGCGCTTCATCTTGCTGCGTAATACCGGCCCATCGACGACGACTTGTTTCGGATAGAAACAGAAGCACCGTGGTTACGCCAATGTGCCGCCTACCCGCATTCTACGGCACCCACCCCCAGCAGTCACTCTGGATTTTGGACGAAAGCCCAAGCGCAAACATCGACGGACGCCCGCGTCTTCCTTCTCTTTCGTGGCGGACAATGATCTCAATGGAATGTACCGCTGGACCTGCCTAGGTATCTTTGGAGAGAAGAGCACTTTCATACCAGCAACCGTGGTTGCCAACGAATACACAAAAATCTTTTTTGGCCGCGAGAAGTTTTTTGTTGTGACGTCAGGCCGGCCAGAATTTCCCTCCGACACACAGAGGACACCGTATGGCCAATAGTTCCTTACCACGTGAAATGCAATAAATGAGACCCTGCTCTTGTTCGCGGCCAGCTACCGCTAAAAGGGCTTGTGGTCCGGAAAGAGAAGCATAATATCACCTTATCAACACCGTGCGCCTGCCGGGCTAAATTTTCGCGCCGTACATTGGGTACGTGCGCCTACGGCGCACGACGGGCCAATTCTGCCTCAACCTCCCCAATTTAGCCTGGCGGCAATAAGAGGGAATTTTCCTGCATGTGAGCGTCCCCTCGATTCGTACGACATGATGATGTCATGCGTTTTCCCGCGCCGCCAAAAAAGGGGGACCTTAAATAATTGCATTGGTTCGCCTGACAAAAGAGCGTTTCACGCCTTCCCACTTTTGTACTACATTTTACGAGCGCCCCACGTAAGAAAACTTGCAAAGCAATTCTGCCCCTGCAGTCTGAAACAATATGTACTTTCTGGCCCCCAAATCGATTCGGTGTAGGAAGTGTACTACCTGGTACACGTATCATCGTTAAAGCGAAAACTTTTCGAAGCGGAAAGGCTACGCTAAAACGCGTGGAAATGTGCCCATACTTAACTTCCCCCACTTTTTGCCCAGCATTGGCATCGTCGCGATCGCCCCGATGACCGTCACAAACGCAACTTTATTTTTGCGTCTTGACCATGACAATGCGACTCTTTCAAGGCATTTCTTGCGAATCTACCTTGGAACTGATCAAAGCTTTTGCAAAGTCATGTATAATAAACTACTGGTTAGTGAAGTAGCTAAGCTAAACTCTTTAAATCCATGTAGTTCTTATTCAGTCGCGAATTTTCCTCTTGGCTTGCCCTTGGTGATGATTTCTTGTTGTTGCAAGTAGCCAAGCATGTTGGAGAGCTTGCCCTTGCATTCTATTGCAAAGATAGATTTCCAATCCCTGATGACGTCGTCGTTAGTTATGTTTTCCAATGTGGCCTTCCTCTCAATGGCCTGGATGATTCGCAGTAGCTTGCTGAACCTCTTGTTTTCCTTTGGGGCATGGTGCTTCCTCCATCTTGCCTTCCACTTGCTATGGAGAGCCGCCATACCGCCCTCAACGTCAGTAGGAAACCTGCTATTCGTCCCATGAAAGTGACCCCACAACTCATGAAGGCTTGGGTAGCAGTCCTGAGCCCTCATGTTGGACTCTCTCGCATGGTCAATGGACTGGAGCATGGTCGTTGGTGCTAGTGGTGGTGGCGGAAGAGGCACCGGCATATCCAACTCCATTTCGCGAGCACCTTCAACAGAAGTAGATTGCTGCATCAGGGAGTGCCCCATGACAACCATGGACTCCCCAAGTTGTTCCAACACTGCACTATGCTTGGACTCCAGTTCTCGCATTATTTGCTCATGCGACTCTTGCAGCATCGACTGCAAATCCAACACTTGTCGTCTATTTGCGTCTAGCCGCTGCTGCACACCAGGAAGAATCATTTCAATACTTGCATCAAGTGGGGAGGACGCCTGCTGAAGCTCTGTCTTCATTGTCTCACAGAATGCCTGTAGCAGTAGGGTAGTAGTGAACAACACCATAGCAGGAATTACCAGGTATTTCGCGCAAAAGATAAAAGGAGCGATATTTTTAGTGTGAGCAAATATGGAATTGCCAGTTATTTCAAATAAGGAATGACCAGGTATTTCGCGCGACCGGTAGTAAGCTTACCGCAAATGCCGTCGAGGCCAAGCATGGTACATGAGTAATGATCGGATGCCCCTCCAGACGATCTGGGTGCTCATTACACATCACTGCCATGTCTTGTAGGAAGATAATGTTAAGCTCCACCATGAACTCCAGGAAATGCTGCGCAGTGTAGCACTTGGCATTCTGTGCATTGGCTGCGAGAACTTGCGCCAGTCCATGAAACACCCATCGCCCAATTGGAGTTTGCTCTTGCAGTTCTTGGCAGGGAATCACTACAGTTCTTTTGTTGAAGTGAATGCCATTCCCAGTAGCAAATCCTCCCAAGCGACGAATGGCCTTCATTGGAAGCTTGGTAGAGTATCGTGCAGCCTGCATGCTGGGATTCCAATTGCCGAGGCGACGAATTTCCTCACTCTCTATTTCCAGCATTTCCAGGATCTTAGCCCCCATATTTCGGCCGAGGTGCGCTAAGTGGGTAAGAGCAAGGCCCAAATGCAGTAGTATTGCTTTTACTGCTTTCGCATAAGTGCTGGTTTTCATGCTCTTAGTGTAGTCGGTGCCCACTCCCGAAATAAGGAGCTTCACCGAGAACCAAGATGCGTTGTTTGTCCAGTCGAAGTTTTCCTCACTAAATTCTTGAGTCAGAGCGAACCTGACCATTAAGTACATTGCTAGTGCACCTAAAGGACACAGCAGAACATTCTTATGGCGTGTAGCACGGCCATAGAGCACCCTGCCCTTGTTGGTTTTGCCTGCAGTTTCGTTCAATTAGAGGTTTACTTAGATGGAAATTCTGTAAGTAAAAAACACTGCGGAAAAAATAGGCTTACCTTCCCCAAATTGCATGATCATCACACACAATGGATTCACGTCCTCATCTTTTTTAACCATAATTTTCATCATGTCGCTCAGTTCGCACTTATGCAGCGTTTCGCACCGCAATAGGCCGGCGATTGAAAACAGCAACGCAAATCTATTGCGGAGCCATTGAAGACAGTATCTCCCAGACTTGCTCTTCTGAAAGAAAGCATCCTCTAGATCATCAAATCTTTCCACTGCATTGCAGGGACCAAAGATTTTATCAGCTTTCTCTTCATAGGTTTCCTTTTTGTGCCTGGCCTGTCGCTGCTCAGCCATCTTTACCAGATCTTTTGAGTGCGCATTCCACACAAACTCCCAGCCAAAACCAGTCAACCCTGTGGCTACATGGCTATCATGGATCTTTTTCAACCCAGCTCTGTACTGCTGGATTGCAGATGGACCAAGGCCATTAACAGGATGAGGAATTGCATAGTTGGGGTCATCATCCTTCTTTTGGTAGTGGGCCTGGTATGAATCCAGCACGTCTTTGTAGTCCAGGGGGTCAAAACCATGGCCAGACTGTCCCTTTTTAGTGCGAAAGACTTGGTAGAACATAAAGTCATAGACCTTGTTTGCATTCATGCTAGTAGGGAATGGATCATCCCTGCTAGCTATATGACTGCAGTAGGCTTCCCATTCTTTCTCCACTCGACCATACACCACCTGAGTGTTCTCCGGCACAGCTTGGTTCGCCACACTGTGGGCTACTGCCTGCAAACGAGCAACAATAGCATTTTCTGCTGGATGAGGTACTATAGGGGGCTCTATAGAGTCCTCAGGGATACTGGCATCATATTCTATCATGGTTATCTTTCAAACAATGAATGATGAAAGACAACCCCGGCGACGACGACGGTGGCTATCGTCCGCCTCCAATGCAATCGTGCCGGCCATCGCTTTGCAAGTCGCCCCCAAATCGAGCACCCACTGGCGAACGGGAGGAAGAATTGCACACGTAATGGGGCTTTAAATAGACGTCATCGGCTGTCGGAGTGGTGCGAGGCAAAAGGAGTCCCGAATAATCCGGAAGTGTGCTGCTGACGTCACCGAAGAGGCAATAAGCTGACTTATTCCGGCCGTCCGACATGCTCGATTAATTTTGACGCTCCAATAAGTCAAAATATTGCCCCCCAAATCTAGCCTCGCAGGCAAACGCGGCAAAAAATTTTAGCCCAAAGTTATAATAATAGGCGCAGCAGATGCAATGGTCTTCCCTCTTTTCACCGCGAGAAGGGTATTGCAATCGAGTGCCGAGCAGCGAGCGCTAAATTGGCCGTTTAACGGGTCGGTATTCTTTAGTCAGCAGTCGCTGGGTGATGATCCAAGTTCAATACCAGGAACAGTGACATAGTTCTTCTTCCACCCGCGCGCCCTTGGAGGGGGCTCAATCGATATCTGTGTATCATGTTACTTACTTGATTGGGCCGACCTTTGATTTCTTCGGGGTAGATGAACTTTCCTTTGTCGATCTATGGTTCGCCCGACTATGGAGTCGACTTTTTGTCCAATTTCATGCACTGTCTTCTGGTGAAAGAAAGCGAAACCAGTCATAAATGATGGTAGGCCCTTCGCTTGCCGCTTGTGAGATGGCATATATTTCACACAATGCGTGAGGTTGTTCTCCCCGGCGATTTTCACACTTTCCCAACCTGCGTCCAAAGGCGGAAGTTATCCCGATTGTTCGAAATCGTACACCCAAAGTTCCCGACCGTGGTCGGCGTCTTGGTCTCACATTTTGAGCGCATTCCATTTTTATCGACACTACGTAAATCAAAGATGGGCGTGCTATCCAATATCGATTCCGTCATGGCCTCTCCCAAGAACAACAAGAACAACAACAAGCGTTCAGCCATGCTCAACGAATATTACTTTGGAGATAGCTTCTCGTCTCTCCGATTTCTCCAGGACCACCAAGAAGAATACGACGACGACCAAGAAGGCGACTTTGTCCAGAATGTTCTTGACTTTGGGGCATGTGCCACTTCGGCCGCATTGCAACTGCTGGACGAGTTGCCCGCAGGGGCAGAGAGCGATGACATTCGAACGCTGCTAACGACCAACTCCAGGCTCCTTTCAAGAAGCGGCCACTCCGAGATTCTAGAGGACCTCGACTCGTCGCGAAGCTCGTCGGCGTCAACCTCTACTATGGCCACGACGGCTGAAGAAGACTCTTCCACGAGCTGCTCGTCTTCCTCGTCGTCTTCTTCCGGTGGGAACGACGAAGAAGCCGGTGATCTTCTTCTTGCCTTGGACGCATTAAACTTCCCGTTTGATCTATTCGACGGGGACTTGCTCGACGACCTGGATTCCTCACAGGAAAGTAATACGATGTTCTACGAAGCTCTTATCCTCCCCCGACACAACGACCAAGAAAAAATGGATGCCGATGACTCGTTGTCAGGAACGGCCGCATTCTTTCCCCCGTCGGACAATCGGTCGAAAATATCACCGATTCGACTTGTTTCGCCTTTGGGCATGTCGACCGAAAAGGGACGGCTGAACATGCTGGCGAAGCTGGATGAGTGCATGAAACGTACAGCTGCATCTCGTTCCATGGTACGAAATCTCATGCTCCCTTCACTGAGCCCTGCTGCCGTGACGAAATCAGACGACGAAAAGTGCAAGTCGCTGATAACGTCATTATCGTCTACTTTCCAACCAGAAGTAACGCTCTCCGGTTCCAGATCTTTACTATCACTCCAAAAGAAGATCCTTCGACGATCTGGCAATCGTCTCTCAGCAAAGGCAAAAGTCCAGCGCAAGAATACACGAAGGAGCTTGAAACATTCCATGAAGAAAATCAGACACGGGGGTGATTACGTTTGTAGTGGAGTTTTGCTCCGAGCGGCGCCTTTTTCTTTGGATGCTGCTGGCGGCACAAATCAATTTTCATCGACGAGGATCAAATCCAAAATTCCTCAACCTTCCACTAAATTGATTGGCGCAGAAATGCTGACGACGTCCTCTTCCGACGACATGGAAATGGCGGCGTCTCCGAAACAATCATGCAGCATCTCAGCTTTCTTGCGCCAGAGCAAGAAGAGTGCCTGCTATCAAAACTGGTAGAAGAAGATCAGCCAGTGTCGTGTGCTGCTTTCAGGGGCTTCGACCACCACAGTAGACTGTCTGCAACAAGAACAAAAAACAAAAGCAGCATAAGAAGTACTATTAGATGTTGGCATTATGATGTTCCTCCTCCAAAATGCTGCTTCTGTTGGCGTGCCCTGTTCTTGCACGACGCGGGGTTGGCAGGAACGAGCGACGTCGAACAACGCGTGTGGTTTGGGGTACTACGAGAAGAAAATCGAGCTGACGATAAATAGTAGTATTACTACTCACTCACTTCAAACCAGGTCTAAGGAGGCTCCAAAGTCTTGATGCTATTGTTACTAGTGATGCCGTATCGATGATATATTAATTTCCGTTTCAGGTATCGGGCCACACCTTTTTGTTACTTGGAGTATTACTGCTGTTGCCAATGATGTGATTGATCTCCTACGCCGTAGTTGCTATGACCTGCTGCACATTCGACTAGATCGACGAAACTTTGTTCGAATGTGTCGGACGTGGGATGAAGAACATGCCGATGAATCTCCGCGGGCGGACGGAAGAATTTAGGTTCGCCGCTCACACTTGCATGGGGCGATAAAGAGCGTAGAAAACCCTAAACCAGTTGAAGCGACATTCTAACCAGCGTCTAAATTACGAATGTCCGAATGAACCATCTTGAGTAGGTAGAAGCTTCTACTATTGCAAGCATTCCGGATCTACCTATTACTACCAGCCAGCAGATTTTGAGCTGCGCGCTACCGGTAGTACTATACTCGGAACAATGAGGATGCTTGCGTTCTCGATGGGCCTCTTCAAGGATGCCACTACTTTCTGAAAAGTATTCGAACCACTACCAAGGGCAGCGCTTCCCAACCAAGCGGAAGAGACGCTCGTTGTAAGGCTGGATAAATTCTAGGACTTCCTTTCGGGTCTCTGGAGAAAGTGGAATGCCGTCATCGAACCCATTTCCGATATCGCTCGATGACTTGTTACCATACTCTGCTTCTTGTTCTTGCTGAACTTCTTTCAACTCTTCCCAGGCTGTTGCCTTGTCGTAACCGCGATTGCCGCCGACATTGAAAGCCCCTTGGGCGACCACATCGGTATAGTTATACGAGGGCAGTCCCAACTGCATGGATAGATCGTTTAGCTCGTCGGGGTCGCTCAATTCTTCAGTGCAGTAAAACAAAATGTCCTCCGGATCAAACCGCGCATACCACCATTCCAGTGGCAGCACATAAAGACTTCGACCAATGAACGACTGGATCAAAAATGCATTCTTGAATGGAATGTATCTCTCTGGATGAGCCATTTGCAATGCTGCCCATTGCTCCCTCAAAACCGTGCTATTGATCCGACCACCATAACAGACGAGATCAAGGTCGATCAAAGGATCCAATTTCTTCTTCTTGCGTCTGTCGAATTCAGCTCTTGTCCATTCGTAGCTATCGTACCATTTGTCATGGGTCTTTTTTGGACCAAAATGGTTTAAGCACGCCCTGAGTTGCTGTAGCTCGGCCTTGACAAGCTCTTCGAAACTGAACAGGTACTGCTCATAATATTCGTCGTCCATCCTAGATTTAATACCCTTCCGCTGTCCCTCGCGATAGGCATCCAGTGTAGGAACTTTGTAGTTGTATCGGTAACTGGAATACATTCGCGTAAGAGGATTGCGGCCGACTGCGATGAGTTTGGGGCGTCCCGGCATTAATGATCGGGCAGCATGAACTGCCTTGGGGTATGGCAAATAGCCTGGGCTGGCTTCTCCGGTCATCAATGCTCCGTGGCGCAAAAAGTTGGAAGCTAACGGGAACCATGAGTAATACCAATCTATGGGCTTGCTCAAGCCATACTATAAAGGGAAGATTGTGTCAAGTGAGAAGATCAGTCGCCCTTCATGTCACGTTTGATGTTTCTTCATAGTACTTACAATGAAATAGTGAATCTGCTTAGAGTAAGCAGGTGCCACTCGAGGGTGGCCTAGCAGGTAATGGTATAAGCTAGAAGTCCCACATTTTCCTGCTCCAATGATCAAAAATCCTGGTCGACACAAACCTTCTAAACTCCCGGGTCCTCTCCATGCTCTGTCATTGGGGTCATGTTTGTATTGGTATTCAGTTTCGTTACGTTCATCGTACCAGTCAATTTTCCCTCTTTCGGGGAAACAAGGCCCCCAAGTCCTTCCTGATCCATCATGTGGTTGAGGCTTCCAGTAAGGTGGCGAGATGCCAATCTCGTTTACAAAATCCGACCGGTTGTCGTAAAGTCCGAGGTCGTACAATTCCCCCGGCAGGAACGATTCCGATGGCCCCCCGTTGCTATAGTCTTTACCAGGAGGGTGCTTCTCCCCACTCCCCTCCGACTGCTTCAACCCCAGGGAGGTTGAAACCGATGAAAAGGAAAGAGGAGATCCCTCCCATATCAAACCAAGCACGGCTCCGGTGAAGACGAGGAGGCCAACGAGAATGTAAACAATGCGCGTTTTCCTTGAGTTCCTCCGTTGAGGGGTTATTGATTCCCTCGGCTCTGGCTCACCCATGTTACACCTTCAAGGGAGGGGGGTTCAACAGACACAACAGCAAGCTTCACGATAGGACCACAAGAATACGAATAGACATCAAACACCAAATGCTGTTTTCAACAACACCAACAAGGAAGCAATAGGCACATCGCCGACATCCGACGAGGGAACGAGTAAGTCGAGTCGAGTCGTCGAGGTCGTCAAGTCGAGGCAACCGAGGAAAAAAGCGCGTGGCGATGCCCCCACCACGAGAAAGGGGCGCGATAGAGTCTGCCGCGTCAGTTTTCCACGATTGATTGATTCCTTCATTCGATCAAGATGATCCAATGTGCGACTAAAGCGACTAAAATAAAAATCGCCAAACGTCGGAGGGAGGCCCCTCCCAGCTTGAATGACAAGGCATCCTTCGATGAGACAAAAACTATCTGGAAGCAGACTCAACCTATGTATTTTGAATACGATGCTACCATTTCTTCCGACCGTCGTGCTCGACGACAAGAGAGAAACATAGTCAGCAGCACCAATAGCATGAGATACTGCTGCTGTAGTACCGTAGTGCCGCCGGTTCCCACACGTGCCGCACTTCCGTTCTTCAATGGATAATGCGTGAGTTTATGGAAATGGCTGCAGATTCGACAGCTTTATCATTGTGGATTTGGGTATCTGAACCATTACCATGGTGAAGGTTTTCACTATGATACTACTACGATCACTCTTTCGAGCAATAGGCGTCCGTTCGGCGGTCGAAACTTCTTTCATTTTGCATGCTGAATGGCTTTTTTCGGTGATTTATTGAAGGCTTAAATTATATCAATCAATAGATTATTTAGGGCCCAGTCTACGCTTCATATTTATTGATCTCAAAAGGATACACAGCAGTTAATTCGAGAGGCACATGAGAATTCCGATCACTTTGCACGAGATTTCATCATGCCGATCAAAATTCTGTTGTTCTACTTGTACAAATGGGTCTTGCGGAGGGATGGGGAACCATCAAGATTATAGCGCTACGAAATCGGCAAATGTGGAAGAAGCAACTTCGGCGAGAATTTTCGGCATTTTATCGACTGTCGAACCAGCGCCAGGTACATGTAGTAGGCAACGACAACGAAGCACTGCGCCATTAAAAGAGCAAGCTAAAGGACAAGTCGAGCTATCTCTACTCTAGCCTGAGTAATGATACTCTGAATTCTACTAGAGAACTACCGCTGCTGCTGTAGTACCAGCAGCTAGTACAAATATCTTCTTCTTCTTCTTAATCATCGTCGTCGTGTTGTTGCTGTTGCTGCCCTCCTCCCCCTCTTCGGTCTCCTCCTCCGTCCTCGCACTGCTGGTGCTGGTTGCTGCTGGTGCTGGCCACTCGTCCCAGCTGGTAGCCAACCATGATATACTTCAAATCCTTCGGCGACAAACTTTCGACGAGGGTTTCTTCTTCTTCTTGCTGCTCTTCGTACTGAGAAGGAGAAGACGGCCGCGGTGGGGGGAAAGAAGAAAGAGGACCCCCCTGCTGGAGGTTGCGGTGGACGTGCTGCTGCTGCTGCTGGTGATAGTAGTGGCGAGGAGCACCAGGAGTAGTACTAGTACTAGTAGGACCGTGATATTCTCCTTCTTGTTGCTGAGTAGTAGTAGTAGTACTGAGACGAAGAACAAGCTGCTTCTGCATGCCCATACCCAGCAGCCGCTGCTGTTGCAGTAAAGAAAGAACAAGAGGATCATCACTGAGCGCAGGAGGAGCCCGGGGGGAGGATACAACGCCAGCAGTACTAGTAGTAGGAGTACTAGTAGTAGGAGTACTGCCGCCAATGCTGGTGCCGCCGCTGCTGGTGGAGGATGTACTTGTGCTTCCGCTCTTTGTACTTCCTTCCCTGCTGCTGGTGGTGCTCGCCAGCAGCACCTTGCTGATATTGCCACCGCCACCATAATATTCACCACCACCACGAGCACTGGTGCTGTTAACAGTACTAGTACTACTGCCACCAGGATGTCGAGCAGCAGGAGGATAAGCGGTAATCCTCCCCAAAGTAGTAAAATTGGTAGAGTCTTCTTGTCCCGCCTCGTCGAGACCACGCAATACCGGTCGAAATCTGTTCCCAGCACTGCTACCAGTACTAATACCGCTTGTATTTGCAGTGGTAGTACTAGGAGTGGTGTTGGCGTTGTGTTTGGCATGGCGAAGACGACGGTGGTTTTGCTCCTCCATCGTACCATTGACGTCGTCCTCGTGGTGCTGTTCGTCTACTTTTCGTCTCTTGCAGAAAGGCGGCAATTCCATTGGCCACGAAGAAGCTCTTTTCTTCTTCTCGCTGCTTGTTATTGCGGTTGGTCGTACTGTAGCGTCGCTCTTGCTCGGCGAGGACGACCGCGTCCCTCGCTTGTACAGCCCTTTGTTTTTGATTCTTTTCATATTGTTGCAAAGCGCGGAATCTTGGCGTACAAAAGCTCTGTGGTAGTAGCTTCCATTGTAAATTCCTTTCGACCTATCGCGAGAAAAGCCCCAAATATTGAGTTGCCTCAGGAAACTTTTGTACTTGGTCATCTGAAAAAACCGCGGCATGATCTGATCTAAGAATCTTTCGGGGTCGTGCACTTTGAAAGGGGTGAAATGAGCAGGACCACCAAGAAGTGGCTGTGATTGATTTCTGTCATAAGTAGAAGCAACAGTGCTGTGGTCTGCCTTCGCTGCTCCTCTTTTGGTGTTTGCATCGCCACCCTCCTCGTGGTGGCTAATAGTACCACCAGCAGCACCACCACCCCTAGAGGACGATGAGGATGACGATTTCTCGGATAACCAAGAGACGATGGACTGCAAACCTTCAGTTTCAACTTGTTCCAACATTTTGTGAAGCTTCGTTGGAAAGTGTTCCGTGCCAACAAGGCCCCCCGTAAGCCCTTTTGGAACAAGAGCAACGCCAGCAACACGAACTCCAGCAGCCGCAGCAGCACCACCAGTGGTCGTGTTACTCCTAGTAGTAGTAGAACCAACACCACGAGGACCCACCAAAGAGGAACAAGAAATATGAGCAGCGCTAGCATCATCATGAGCGGCATCGTTGTCCGAGTCATCTGACAGAACAACATCCTCGACTTCAGCCGTATTGAGTGCGCCCCACAATTCAAGAATACCATCGGCATCATTGTTGCCGTCGGGTTCCTTTTGTTGTTCTTCTTGTTGTTCTTCGTTAGCACCATCATGATCATAATGATTATCCCCAGACAACGACGAGTATTCCTTATCTTCTACTTCCGTCCTTGGACGACGTCGTACATGCATCATTTCGTGTTTTTCCTCAATGGGACCATCAGCATCGCGACATGATGGAACCTGCATCATCGTACTACTGGTAGTGAGTTTCTTTTCGTCTTGCCGTTCTTGCCGTTCTTGTTGTTCTTGGTGTGGTAGAGAATAATCACCTTCCATCAACTCGTCTGCTGGCCTCGAGGAGGGCATCGGCAGCGTGAAACTATGGCACGAAAGTGTCTCAACTTTGACCGAGTTACGGCCAAGACCAGCATGCAGCGAAGAAAAATGATGCTATCCCTAAATCGGCAAATCGTGCATAGCGGGGCTGTTTGCGGGCTTCGCTAATTACCGTAGAAGCGCTACGGAAAGGGATTGGCAGAATTCGCAGTTGCTCGCGGACCTGTTCGCCTCGCATTGTAATAATTATGGGATCGGAACTTTCACGTCGGGTCACACTTTAGAACTGAGAAGGCCACGCCAGTCCCTGTGCTATATCCATTAACCGATTGGGGTTCTGGTCGTTTCGGTTCTTACTTCGGGGTTCGTTTCCTTGTGCGTCGCTTCAAGATATTCTGCCTCCAATAATTGGAGGTTGACGCGTCTTTAAACAACCATGCGGTGGCAGTAGCCAAGGTAGTTCAAGGAGCCACTTGCGTGGCAACGCTATGGAGAATTGCGTGTTCATATTAGGAACAGTCCTCGTCATGAAAGCACCTTGGGTGAGACCGATCAATCCAACAGTGTCATGTGAAGAAGAATTGTCAGGGTTCCCAACCGGCAACCGGCGACAAAAATGCGGTCCCCACGCCCAACATTCGGGGTTCTGGTTACGGGTCTACTTCGCTTTGATTTGCAAAGCTTCGGGCTACATTTAATAACACTTGTCAAACGCGAAGGCCCTTAGTTCGTTTACCCGGTGCTACAATAGTAACCGAGAACTCTTGTTATCCACACCAAAACTCTCCTTGTGGCGCTACTGATATACTTGGTGCTACTCGTCGAAGACGAAGAGAGGTATTCTCAATGCTAGTAGGCAGGAGTTTGATATGTCCATATCCTTACCTCTAGTATTCTTTCACAGATAACAACTACTACTATTCTTAAAGAAGCAGCAAATAGTGTAGTAGGAATAATACTACTGGGCCGGCGGTATCTACTACTAGCTACCAGTAGTCGCAAATTCGTTGCCATTCTTTTCTTGTTAAAGGTAGTACTACTATTAGTATGCTGATGACGATAGAACTGGCCAATTGCTGAGAGTCTCTTCAAATTGCCGGAACGATAACGCGCTAGTACACACAAGAACGACGGTGGTCTCATCAGGCGCAGCACGACCGGCAGTGGCAGGAGCACCAGCCAGGAGCTTTTCTTCTTCTTTGTGGTGGTTGTTGTCATCCGCCCCCCGCCTGGCTTTTCCTTTCCCTTTCTGTTGTCTTTTTTCGACCCTCCATACTTAGGGACTGTTGCCCCTGCCTGGCTCCTGGCCCGTCAAGAAGTATCGAGCAATGATGGGCCAGGAACTTGTACATTCTTAGAGCACGAGAAACCTGAAGGGAATTTTAGTCCCGTTGGTCAATTGGACGTTCATCACGAGTCCGAGAGATTTGGGCGTTTTGGAGGTCGTCTCCGAAGTGATGTGGTGGGGCCAACAGCAGCATGTGCAATTTCCGAAGGAGGTTCCAGTGGGATGGTCCACAGGTGCAAAGTGGGGTCGCGAGTGCCAGTCAGGACACAGCTTCCATCATAGAGAATGGAAACACAAACATTGTCGAGTTGAACAGTACACCCTGCGTCCACAAGGAGGATGCTGACAGATATGAGGGGAAGCGAGGCCATTTCAGGGATGCGGTATGCTTTTCTGGCTGACAGGGGCAACAATGGCAAATTGACAAAACCCTCATGGGTAGCATACATTATATCGCCATTTGGGTTGGCGACTAGTAAAGGCAAGGCTAGTGCACGCAGGTTGATAAGGGCAGCATTGACCGGGAAGAAATTTGACATGGTGCCAGAGTCAACATAGGCAGTACCAGGAGGCACATACTAGTTAAAGTTTTAATTTTAATAGTTGGAACTTTGGCACCAGGCTCCCGCCCGCTTCATTTGCCTTTGGGGCGTGGGGCAGGATGGCGGCCAGTGTTAATCATGCGGCAGCCTCGCATCATGTTGGTGATGGTGCCTTCGTCTTCATGACCGTCTTTCTTGTTGGTGCAAGTTTTGGAAGTGTGATGCTTCACAAAACTCAAGCCATGGCTATGGCAATAATACATTTCCTTTGTTCCCACGCGAACGGGCGCCTCGGTGCTAGCAGGGCTAGGGGCAGCCACGATGGTGGTGGTCGGGGGCTTTGGAGTGCATTGGCAGCAAATCCAGCCTGTTTGCTTGTGGTTTCTTCAACACAGATTTTGTTGGCTTCCGTGAAGTGCTCTTTGAACAACGCAAGTTTCTTTCGGTCATCAGCTGACTTAATCTTCCAATCCCGGATATAGGTGGTCATGACACCGGATTCAGCCAGGGTCTCCAAAGTGAGGGCCATGGCTGTCCCATTGCTGATTTCATTTGAAGTGCCCACGGCAATTGATTGGCAGTGCATGATGCGATCCCACAGGATCTCAATCCCATCTTCAGGATTCCATTCCCCACGAAGCTGGGCACGGTTCTTTTCAAGGTCAGCCGCAGTGAGCTCACCATAAGTACTGTGCAGGTGGGAGATGAGTTGAAGCGGTGTGACATCCGAATAAAGAAAATTGGGGTCCTTAAGCATGAAGTAAAATCATTCGTCGATGGCCTCAAGGACTTGTTTCTTTAATCCATCCTTGATTGCTTCGTATTCCCGGAATAGCTTCAAACGTTGGTCATGGATTCGGTCACCAGCACGGATCTGGGCATCGGTAGCATCTGCAGCAGGGGTGGCCTGGATGCCTGGTGGGGTTGGCGCAGTGTAGGTCACGCCCGTCAGCTTTTTGTAACTGTCGGAGGATAGCACAATGCCGAGCTGACCATGCTGCCCACCACCCAGTTCGGAGGGTTGGGAGCGTGCATTCTGGAATATTTCGGCCAGGAGTTGTTGGACGGTAATAGGGTCAGGCTGACCAACAATTGGGGTAAGCGTCGTTTTAGGAAAAACAATGACAGGGACAGACATGGTGTCATTAGTAAGGGGGAAAAATACTGGAGTATTGGCTGGTAAAGGGACACGAAAATGCTTCGGTCAGGGCGATCGTTGACAAAGGCAAACGATGGTAAGGGCAACGATAGGTGCAGGTTGATCAGCTTGTTTAGCTCTGTTGATGTGCGTGTCGAGTAAACGGGGAGCTAAACAAGTTATGAGACTAGTATCCATGGGAAGTTCTGATCTCCAGAGGAACGGCCATTTGGGCAACGGGCGCGTCGGCCGGGTGGCCAGCCTGCTGGGGGATCAACAACAGTTGTTGTCATCCGCCCCCCGCCTGGCTTTTCCTTTCCCTTTCCGTTGTCTTTTTTCGACCTTCCATACTTAGGGACTGTTGCCCCTGCCTGGCTCCTGGCTCCTGGCTCCTGGCCCGTCAAGAAGTATCGAGCAATGATGGGGCAGGAACTTGTACATTCTTAGAGCACGAGAAACCTGAAGGGAATTTTAGTCCCGTTGGTCAATTGGACGTCCGTCGCGAGTCCGAGAGATGTGGGCGTTTTGGAGGTCGTCTCCGAAGCGATGACAGCACGCTGCCTGGTGTATTTTATCAAAAAGAGAGGCGTTCCCGACTAAACCTAAATGATGCTTGCGGCGGCTGGATGTATCAAGACTTTTAACAGATGCTTCCATTACTGCCGTTCGATGCCCACAATCATGTGCACATGGGCCCGACATGGCCCTTGTCCAAAGATACGCGCTTGTTAGAAGCCGACGCCGATAGCGCTTGGAGGCTTCATCAGCATCAGGCGTGGCGTTCTTCTTCGTCGTCTGCGAGTGCCGCTGACCTGCTGGGCGATGGCTGTTTGAGTGGCATGGCGGTCATGTCCACGCATCCTCGTGACTTTCCCTTGGTGCTGGATCTTGCTCAATGCTGCTCGGATCCGAGGAAGCTGCTGATTCCATGCATTGGAGTTCACCCCTGGTTTCTGCACGCAGTCGACAAAGAAGATTGGCAACTTTTAGACTGCCATAACAAGCTACCCAAGTGGATTTTTACCATGGAAGATTTGTTGATTCAATACCCACAAATGCCCGTCGGGGAAATTGGGCTCGATGGCTTTCATTTTGACCCAATCACCAAAAGTTTAACATCGCCAATGGAGAATCAAATTCAGGCGTTCGAGTTGCAACTAAATCTAGCGATTCGACATGAACGGCCGGTTTCAATACACTGTGTGCGTGCTATGGGTCCGGTGATGAATGCAATTGCCAAGGTACAAAAGGCAAACGACGGAAAGCTTCCTCCAACGATGTATTTTCATGCCTTTGGAGGCAAGCTAGGCACTGCTACTCAACTTGTGAAAACATTGGAGAAGAAAAAGGCGACGAAGTTGTTCTTTGGATTTTCCCCCGTCATCAACTTTGAGTCTTCAAAGACGTTCAAGGTAATTCAAGAAGTAGGAATTGAGCGACTAGTGCTCGAAACGGATCACGAAGACGCCGCATTTGTTGCGACAAGCATGCAACATGGAGTGCAAGTTATTTCCAAGGTATTTGGTGTAACTCCGGAAGAGTTGATTCGTCAAACCAATCAGAATGTGCAGGAGCTATATCGTCTCGGGCAAGATCAGAACTTGTGATGCCTTTGGAAACGTTACCAGTTAGTGTGAGTTGGCGTAATTGATGTATACCCCCGCACACGCAGTGAAATGGGAAAATGCAACAATCTGTTAGCGCCAAACGATTGTGAGCCATCCTCAATGCAACTACGGTCGTCCAAACAAGTTCAAATACTTGGATGGCATCCGCGTTCAACTAGCGATCGTTAAGCCATTCACCTATCATCGTTTACAATTTCTGTTGGGCATGGCGTGCATCGACCAGCAGCGCCATTCGCTTTCTTTAATGATGCGACAACTACATGCGACACTATCTGCTGAAGATACAAGCTTTCGGGTATCTTGGATTGGGCGAGATCTTGGAACTTCAATTATCTACCAGGAATATGCAAGGGTGAGCTGTCTGCAATCAGCAAGTCCCATGGCCTTTCCGTGTATTCGACACGCCTCCTTTTGGTATCAAATGCATCAGGAGATCGAAAACGAGTCGCGCCAAGCCATCTGCAAACCAATTTGAACGTATTTGCTTTCGTCGAGAGTGGGTCCGGTGGGGATAGCAACGTGAGGTTGGGAAGGAAAGCTTTGAACAACATAACTTGAAGTCTGTTGGGGCGAGTTCGATGGAGGCTTATTGGTATCCCGGCTTATCATCGCGATTTCTTCTTCGAGAAAGATAGGCTCGGCTTCCTCACATTCCCCTTGCTCTAGCGCCCACTGCAATTTCTGGGGCTCGTGGTCAGTCTCGCCGGAGGACAGCTCTCGTGGAGACCTGGTCACCATCGAGAATAGCGAGGCTTGTGGTTCACAGACATTGAATTCGAAATCGTGTCTAGAAGCAGTTCTTTCTGAATGCATTTCGCCGTCACGGCGCTTCATGAAACGCAGCGAAGAGGTATCGTGTCGCTGGAAATAGATGTGGGAGTATCCTCCGTTGCACGGACCCCGAGATCCGATCAAGCGTTCGAAATTCCAGATGTTAAGCTGCCGTTGAAAAGACTTGTACTGGGTTTGACGGTTGAAGAAGCGTGGCATCACTTCCGTGACAAAAATATTCGGTTTGTGTACCTTGAAGGACTTGTCGTCATGCAGCCACGAGACAATGTGATCGAAACCTCCCTTGGCAGCTGATTCGAGCATAAAGTGAAGTTGCCACGGAAAAGGCATCGAATTCATCGCGCCGTCTTCAGCCAAAGCTGGATAGATATATCCGATACATAGACCCTTGACCCCGTGCCATTCGGAGGGCGTGGGAGAACTATTGTGTGAGAGGGACAGGCTCATGGTCGTGGCTCCTCGTCTTGAATTTCTCAAAGTTATGGGGGGAATGGCTGTAGTCCAAGGGGAGGCTTAAGGACAATCAGTGCAGATAGGCTTTGACAGTCGTTCGCCAAGGGACCGAAGACTCAGTTCGGCCATTTGTCTTCGTTGTCGACGACGAAGACAAATGGCGACGAACATTTTCGGCGCAGTCCCACTGCTGGTAATTCTTCTAGTTCTCTTGCCTTCCCTTCCTTGCGTACTCTAGGCATGGAATGCAATCTTTGCGGGAATGCAACTGAGTTGACTCAACTTCAAGGACGAGCACGGCGATACGGGGAATGTACGACGTAATATTAATACTCTTGTGTAGGAATCATCAGAGCACCAGGTGCCCTCTTCTCTCTCTAGCTCTTTGGTACTACTGTACCGGACGCTTTTTTAGGCAGCCTCAAGTAGTGGGAGGATCCAACTGCTTTGTTACCAGGTAATCGTACAGCACACTGGTTTGGAAAATCCAGCACCGATCGACCCAATCAGATCAAAATTTCAATCGATATTTTCGGGCAAATGGCTAATGCCACTTTTGCCGCATTCCGTGGAGTTCAATGAGAAATGGCGAGATGCAAAAATTCGCCTTCGTAATCTTTCGTCGTGTTGTTGCATTTTCGACATCAATTAATTAATCTCCCCGCGCCTCCATACCATTCGACCATTCCCGAATCGAATGAATCCATGAAGCAAAGCGCATTTCGGCGCCACCCCCGACCGACGCACCCATCGAAAAAGCGGATCCTTGGGTGATGCTATCCCTTATTTGCAGCAACCCCACTTTCAGAACTCCCTTCTCCCCGTCTTGTTTACCCAACCATCTCTCCTCTTTGTGAACGAAACACATCAGAAGCAGCGCCGTGGTAGTGCTGTTAGGTAGAGAGTATTCTCGTTACCGTCGAATCGAGAGAAAGAGGAGGGGGTCGTCGGGAGAAGCTATTACTGGTGCTACTAATCCTCCCTAGTAGCAAAAACTAGTAATGCTCCTGTTGGAGGGTGCCCTTCAGGGTGTCATTGGGCGATGCGGTGTTTCCATCGTAACATAAAAGTCTTAGGTTCATACGAAGCAGGCGACAACCATCACGTCTTATTACGATACCAGGAACTGGAATCGTACAGGTCAATCGCGCGTGCGAAAAAGTTCGCCCCATGCTGGCCAATGATGCGCGACGTGACCCTGACGAAGTATCAAATAGCCCCCGATGCCTTGATGGTCGTCATCGTCGGGAATATTCATAGGCCAAGAACGACGAAAGACATTCTTTCTCTTGAACTTTTGACACCCTCCCAACACCGGTGGTCGAGAGATGAGACATGGACCGTCATCAAGGTGCCGGCAACGCGGGGAGAAGGCGGGGTTCTACGTTCATTCTCGCCTCCGACAATACAAAATTCGGTTTTTAAAGCAGATCTGTTAGAAAGGTATGAACAGCTTGCGGAAGAAACACGCCCCCAGTGGTGTCAAGAAAAAGAACAAGTTAGGGGGTTTTGCAAAGATCATCTCAATTTCTTTCAAGGCTTTCCGCCGACGGCAAGGCAACAAGGGTTGATCGGAATTGAGAGGCTCGCATTCCTTCTCGTCATGACCCATAAGTGCTGATGTTTTGTGACAACATAATCCGAGGAATTCTCTTGAATGAGGCTATTCGCCTTCTCACCATTTAATCTCCGCCCACGGGAATGATTTGTTCCAATCAAAGATCTCGCAACCCCCCAAAACTCCTTCCGACCGATCCGAAGGTTCATAAGAAGATTCAACATGTTCGCAATCCCCCTCGTTGACACAACCAATCAATGCAAGTCCTAGTGTCAATCGTTTATGGGCCATTTGATTTTTCGATATGCCCTTTCTCCGTCAACCGAAAAGGATGCGGGCCTATCTATCAAAGAAGACGGCACACGAAGAAGGCCCATCAACCCGAACACACGCGACGGGACCTCTTACCAGAAAAGCTGCCTGATTTTTCCGCCTATTGGCGTAATAGCGCTATTATTATCACTACTAGCAAACCGAACAACTGCGTCAACAACTAATATCGTACATACAACAGCTGCAACTGGAAGAAGCCCCATCCGATTTCATCGTTCGCTTTTCTCATTGTTATCATTGTTCCATTGCGCTATTGCACCGCATCAACCCGAAACCCAAATATCAAGCACTTCCAAGGTCTCATAAATCAGTACCCGCCTCTTTTGTGGTGCCCCACTTTGCTCTTCTACTACCGAACGAGCCTTTTCAATGTTCCAATAGACGACGTTGCTTTATAGACTTACAATACCCTTCCATCCCTTCGAGCAAATAAACACCATGGCAAGACGGTCCATTATTCTCGGGTCCATCGGCTCCGCTTCGCAAGCTGAAATCGTCAGAGAAGATGCAAACATCATTGAGGTTATCCCGCCTCAAGAGCTCATCCTTGCTCCCAAGGAGAGCTCCCAGGAAGACGATGAAAATGATTCTCTCGATTCGTCAGTATCGAGTTTGAGTCAGGAGGACGAAGACGAAAGTCCTCTCTCTGTTCCTTCCAAACCTCGATCCATCTTTGGAAACTACTGGAAAGCAGGAGGCGAATGCCCTCCGAAGAAAATCATTCCTCCTGCCCGATCGGTTTCTCCCATGTGCGTAATGGCAGATCCGTACTATCAACCCCCCTACTCTAGTCCCACGCTCGACATGCTTTTGTCGGGGCATGGGGTCGAGCAACAAAACGAGGATGATGATTCAATGAACACTTACGAACGAACCCTCAAGAGTTGCGAGGTTCTTCCTAATTGGAGATTACCCACCACTTCCCCCTACGAGAATGCACCGCTTTGGATGTCCTGGTTTACCAAGCGCAATGCATCCGCTCCTACGCTGGGCTTGCGAGGATTGGGTGGTCCGTTGACACGAAGTCGCTACGTACAGTCCGATTCGGCTCTCCACACTACTCCCTTGAAGTCAGCATTGCGACAAGGCCGCTTCAGTGGTGGAGTAGCTAAAACATCTACTACCTCTCTTCGTAATCATGTCCACTTTCAACCACGAATCCAGGTGTGCTCGTATCAGCCTCCCGTGGAATCGTGGGCGGCGGAAGGATGGTCTCAATGGTTCGGATCGTAAGAGGGAGAGGGACGATCAATCTACCACCCTGTTTCAATGCTGTACAACTGCTATATTTGCTATTACGCTTGCTGCTACATTTGCTACTTGCTACATTTCTAATGAATACTAAACATGCTTAGATCATTTACCTGGTACATCTACAACTAGCTACCTTGATACGGTTTGCAAGGGGGCAACATACGAATGCGAACACGAGTCCCAGATTGCCTCTCCAATTGGGTCGTGGCGGTCTCTCGAATCCAAGCGTAGTCTACAAAGAGGATTCGTACTAGAGAACCAGATAATACAGAGCGAGCGACCACCAAAATTGAAACCTATGAAGGTATGCGTCGCTCGAGTACGATTGGGGGCTTGTCTAAAGTTACAAAAGCGTAGAGTACGCACTATATCCAACGAGCAAGCAGTAGTGAGCTAGTTAGTAGTACCTTTGCAGCAATTCGTCATTCTTGCTCCGACGAGTGGTCTGTTGCTGTTATGCTGCTGCTTCAAGTAAACACTATCCTAGGGTAGACTCGTTGCTACCATGCAATACAAGTAGTTTTATGTCATACCCCATGATCAAACTACTTTGGAATGGCCGCAATGAACAAAAAGTCCGTCAAGAGTCGGTTACTCTCAGAAGGATGGATACTCGGTTCTTGCAGTCGTGCTACGGTCAAAATCGTAGGGGACTCATCATCATGAATGCAAGATAACTCGATTCCTTACGCGTTCCGCCAAAGAGGGCAATCTGGTTCCACTCCTCCCATAAACAGTTTTCCAGTATGCAGTCTAAGGTGCCGCGTCAGTAAGCTTTTCCCAACGCCGACGCTGGAGAAGCAAGTCGATCTCGTCCAAAGGTGAGATTGGTTCCCACCCGCGTCATCGCAGCGTCGACCTGTTACAAGAGAATAGTTCGGAAATTATCGAAATGCCCATTCATGCCAAGAACAAGGTTTGCTTGTTTCGATGTAGGAGGTTTCCCCATCGTTAGATTGCGTCGCGGCAACTTGCAAGAAAGTCCAGCCACCAAATCTGATTCCACTCCTCTCAAAAACAGTTTTCCAGCGTGCAGTTGAAGGTACCGCATCAGTAAGCTTTCCCCAACGCCGACGCTGAAGAAGCAAGTCGATCTCGTCCAGAGGTGGGATCGGTTCCCACCCACGTCATCACAGAGTCGATCTGTTACAAGAGAATAGACCGGAACATATCAAAATGCCCATGGCTGGTTGTTGATTGTCATGCCAAGAGCAAGGTTTGCTTTCGATGTAGGAGGTTTCCCCATTGTTAGATTGCGTCTCGGCAACTTGCAAGAAAGTCCAACCACCAAATCTGATTCCACTCGTCTCAGAAACAGTTTTCCAGCGTGCAGTTTAAGGTGCCGCATCAGTAAGCTTTCCCAACGCCGACGCTGAAGAAGCAAGTCGCTCTCTTCCCGAGGTGGGATTGGCTCCCACCCGAGTCATCGCCGAGTCGACTACTCTCAGCAGGATGGATACTCAGTTCTTGTAGTCGGTTTACGGTCAAAATCGTAGGGCACTCATGAATGCAAAAGACAGTTCGATTCCTTGCGCGTTCCGCCAAAGAGTTCAATCTGATTCCACTCTTCCAGCGTGCAGTCTAAGGTACCGCATCAGTAAGCTTTTCCCAACGCCGACGCTGAAGAAGCAAGTCGATCTCGTCCAGAGGTGGGATCTGTTCCCACCCGCGTCATGGCAGCGTCGACCTGTTACAAGAGAATAGATCGGAACTTATCAAAATGCCCATGGCAGGTCGTTGATTGTCATGCCAAGAAGGTTTGCTTTCGATGTAGGAGGTTTCCCCATCGTTTGATTGCGTCTGGGCAACTTGCAAGAAAGACCAACCACCAAAGATCCTTCCATGCGTCTTAATAAGAGACCCGGATGGATTGCCGAGCAACAAGGGAACTAACTTTCTTCTGAAGAATCGTCGAATACTAGTGGCTCCCTCATGGTTTTACACCATTGCTGATGATCCGAAAGTCATGAGCATCATTGTCAACGCATCATCAGACCAGCCATTGCCGTAGGAATACCCTACCGCCCAAGGAAGACACCATGTTCTGACTTCGACTTTGCCAGAGACAAGCTGTATGATAATTAAGACCCGGACGGGTGTATCATGCATCAATCCTTTGACATCATTGAGGGTACCGATGTGCGGACAGGGGGCCTTGCTATCATCTTCGCACGACTCCCCAGCCATGCACGATGCCGACAAAGTTGTCTAGCTACCCATTACGGTAGTTAGCGACTTGCGTTCGTGGTGCGATACACAAACACTCATCGGGCGGAGATCCAGACCATCCGATGAGATGCTTTCTCGCTGCTCGTGTGTGCAGCACATGAACCGAAGAGGTTGACTGAAAATTCGACGAAAATGTGAGAAACCTCTCTCTCTCTGTGCGGCGACACGTCGGCAGTTCAACGGCGAATTGTATGTGCTTCCACTGCGCACCTTTTCTATGAATTATACGAAATTGAATATATCAATAAACATGGAGTTTCACAGTTACTTAGAGAGAAATAATTGCAACGCATGCGCCCGTGCCACTCCAATGGCATCCAATGATCTGTAGTGCCGATGATAAGCAAAAGCCCATCGGTTGGGCGGGAGAAGGCAATTTCACCGTCGCCAGCTGGAAAAAAGGTCCATTGCAAGGACAGGGTCCTCCTTTCTTCGTTGGTCTTGTATCCGTGGCGGCAAAGCAAATCTTGTTTGTTACACCATTTCAATCCACTGGCATTCAGTGGAGACACAAACAAGCTTCTTAGGAGTAGTCGTTGCCAGTAGAGGTGGCAGAGTAAAGAAGAATCATGATCTCGAATTACCACACCGCATCGTCGTCCGGCCCGGGTGGGGCATACTACACCTTTTCGGGCTTTGAAAACGAGGTGGCCCCCAGTAGCCAGCGCGCTAATGCTGCTGGCGGGAAGAATGCCGGAAAGAAAGGAGCTCGCAAAGGCATGCGTGGATTCAAAGGCTGGGGTCGAGGGCGCCTTAGTAGTGGCGACACCATTGAATCCGATGGAAGCAACGGTGTCCAGAGTCTGACGTATTCGGCTGGGTCTTCAATTCAATCAGCAGGAGAAACGACGGCCTCTTCGGAATTCTCAGGGATTCTCAGAGTTCTAGATGCTGCTGACAAGAAGGATCTTGCCAAGGGGGAAGGAGTCAACTACTACGGCAGAGGTGGTGGCTCTGTTGCGTCCAGTTTGAACTATTCCGATACGGATGGAGAAACGTCGCAGATGGGGCGGTCCAAAATGAGTCGGGGGACATCAGTAGCCTCGAATTACTCGACAGATTACTCGACTGATCAAGAATCACAGCTTGAAGGAGCCAAGCTTATATCCATGCTGCTGGAGGAGTAAGTTATTTATGCTTGAAACGGGCAGATGCAGCGCTTTGGTTTGCTAACGTATCGGCCCTCGCGACGTTTGTTTGTTATTGACACAGGCCAAAGAACAAACCAGTTCCAGATAGCCTCCTGGGGCCGAGTCGAGGCTATTCGTCCGATGATGATGAAGAAGAAGAACCCTTTGATATGAGATTTGAGACATCGCGGGTACCGGTACGCCGAAATAAAGTCAGACCGGCACCTCATTCTGCGGCGAGCCCCGCCGCGACTGTCAAAACTTCCTCCCCCTCTAGGAACATTGAACTTACCGGTAGCAAATCATCGCAATCCGCGACATCCAAGGACAAGAGTGTGTCCTCGCGAACGTCGTCTTCGTCCGCACCAACGAAACATAGAAATGTTGCTACTGCTACTGGTAGAGAGTATAACGGTGTCGGTACACACCGGACACTTTCGAAACCGAAAACGACTACCAAAGACGAGACGAAATCCTGGCCGTGCGGGATGGAAGCTTTGGAAGATGCAATTCCGCAAAGCGTCAAGACGTTTCTGCGGCCCTTTTTATGTGGCTTGATATAAGAAGGGATTTCAACTGCGTGGATCAACGTCCTTGAAATGAGCGCCATCTTGTTGACGCCTAGGCCTTAACTTCATATTCGATGTGCAAGCATAAAGTTTTGAACAGATTGAACTAGCTGGAAACTTATATCATGGCTTGCAAGAATACGAATACCATAATGCTCGGTGGCGTGGAATCCACGAGTTAGACGGGTAGACAAATCTCCTTTTTCAAATGTCACCGTCGACTTTAGATAAACCCTCAGTCTGTCGATATATTTGTAAACTACGAAAGAGCAGCAACACCACCCACGAGCTATCGTAGATCTGGGGCGGCACCGACCCCCCTCGTTCGATGATTCCTCTTTACATATTAATAGTGGTACTATGCCTCCCAAGACTTCATGTTGGGGGTGACTACTGATATAAGTACTTACTCCTAGAGATCAACATAACCAGATTCACCTAGCTAGACTAGCTACTAACTATGGAATAGTGGTCTACCCAGTGCACCGGTAGTACAGCAGCGCCCGCAGCGGTGATTTGGTGGACGAACCCAAGATCCCCGTCCGTCTTTCCAGCACTCAAGATCCCCCATTTCATAAAACAGCACGTCGTTTGTTCCCGCCTCGACAAGCGCCACCATGCAAAAGCTTCTGCGTCGGCGTTTCGCCTCGCCACCAATGCGCGCTGCCGAATTACGTGGTAGGGCCTTTTGATTGACACCCGCCACGGTCCCGGTTCTGCAGACGTCTATGTGACGGAACGGAGAATCGAGTATTAGTGGAACGACTTTCGTCAATTGTGCCCAGAAAACCTTGACGTCGTCCAACCCGACAGTTCATAGAACCCAAGACGCTACAGCAAACGAATGCCTGTCTGGGCAGAAGTTCCGGATTCTCGGAGGGAAGAAGCTACCATAATACAGCTTTTTTAGGATTTGCGCCCTTTCGTCGCCACCGTTTCGCCCCACCCTACCGGTAGCATTATAGAACACGCACGTGCACCGGGTATTCCATACCTGGATGTGGATGTACTGTACACTGCAGGAAGCCGGGGTTCGTAATAAAAGAGTCGTTCATATATGTTAGCATTCCTTCTCATATATATCTGAGATCCTATTACTCCGAATTTCTCAGTGCACAAGCCGAAGTCGGATTCAATTAACACGTCGGTCACTTTAATAATCATCACTCTCCGGAGAATCGAGTTAAAGTGGAACGACTTTTGTCTCTTGGTGCGTCGCAATTCCCCGCTCCGCAACCTTTCTCCTTTTTTCTGCCCAAGCAGACGACCCCACTCCACCTTCACAATTTTCAATGAAAATTACAACCAGCATAGCATGGAGTTTCCAGCGTCCAGGAATGATCGTCAATGTATCCCAGGTTCGAACCCCATCCCTGATCTTTTAAGCGAGACAGCGTTCATCCCATTTCGTCGTTGCAGGGTTGTCTCCGAAGACGACTTAGCGATTGCTGCTGACAGCAGTAAAAACGATGAAATAGGGACGTTTGACTCGATGATCTGCGATGAGGTGAACGACAACATGACAATGGGGAGCTCGGCGTCATTTCCTATGAAGCTCTATGCTATGCTGGAAGATGCCGAATCGAATGGATTCCAGCACACTGTTTCTTGGTGCTTCGATGACAAAGCATTCAAAGTCCACGACACAAAAGAGTTTTTCGATTTTGTTCTGCCGCAGTATTTTGCACAAACTCGCTACAAGTCATTTTTACGACAGCTCAACATCTATGGCTTTACCCGTGTCCCTAGAGGTCCGCATAAAGGAATTTGCTTCCACGAGCTGTTTGTACGAGGCAAACCTGAACTCTGTGCCTCGATGCAGCGTAAGACCATTAAGGATTGTTCAGATGAAGGACCAGATGATAAGTTTTTGACAGCTCACGAGTCTGGAGCTACGGGTACAGCTTCCAACAATGGGATGCTTTTTCTGGATTCAGGAACACCTCTTGGGGAGAGCGGCATGATCCCTGATTCGTCCGGCCAAATGGGCAGTGGCGTAGTAGATGACTTTGCCACTGTTTTTTGCAAGAACGACATGGCCTCATTGTGTGGCAGCAGCCCCCATTCAGCATTCGATGACTGTGTGGCTGGAGATGTCTCCAGTAATGCGTCTTCGACCGGAAAATTCCCTGAAGACAGCATCCTGGAAGTTTTGCTCGAGGAAGAGGCTGCGCCGCCCCAACGCGCCGAAATGAACAGCCGAAGCGATAGTTTCCCTTGGAGACTATACGATCTGCTCGACGCTGTGGAAGATTCTGGTTTAAGCCACATCATTTCATGGGAGCTGGATGGGCGAGCTTTGAAGATTCACAGGCCAAAAGATTTTGTTTCTACTATTTTACCGGTTTCTTTTGCACAGTGCAACAAGCTGGAAAGTTTTCAACGCCAGTTGAATTTATATGGCTTTCGGAGAATTACCCGTGGGCCAAACAAGGGGATGTATACCCACAAGTACTTGATTCGAGGGAGCAGGGGGCTGTGTCGCCTTATTACTCGCCCGAAGTGACCATGCGAGTGTTTTGGGGTCCTTTCAAATTACCGACCCATTTTTGGAAATACCTAGTGTGGTTGTTCTGCAACAAGACGCAACAACCAGGCTACTACGCAAAGGCAATTTTTTGAGGAGCTGAGGAGCTCGCTGCCTCCGAGATTTTGATGCATTTTCCTTTTGCATTTTATTTCTTTTTAAACTACATTTTATTATAATAATCACAACATCGATATGCTTTCCTCGTTGGGCTTCCAGCAGAATAGGCGACCTCTCAATACCGTCGGCATTAAGAGTTGGCACACTACCTCTACTCTACCGGTAGTAGCTACTAGTGGGAACCTTCGCGTTAGGCAGTTGTTTCACCGACCCTAGCAGCCTGGCAGAATTTAGCAAAAGTGCATAGAGAGACATCGTCAGCATGCGTCTATCGTACCGGTACTATGATGTGCAATCCCTGATCTTTTCAACGCCTCGCAGTAATCGTAGTCTGCTTCCGTCAAGAGTTTCCTCAGTTCGAGTGAGCGATTTGCTTCCACTTAGAGGCATATGTTAGTTTCACAACTAAAATGAGCCTCTGGTTCTCTTCGGCGTTCTGCGACACTTACCAGTAGAGAATCGAAACACGCGAAACAAACTTTTAATGTCCATTACCCATTTACATAATAATCGTGCGCACGTTAAGTAATTGTAACAACGGCATGTGACACGAATGACAAATTGGACGCTCCTCTGTGCCGAGGTTTGCGCCTTGGAGATGGGTATGAAAAGACGCATGTATCAGGGGTATGCATCCCCCTTGTTTGGTGGCTGAAATAGAAGATTTGGGGGATCGATGATGGCAACAAAATGACGCTCATCATCATACGGTAGTATGATGCCGCCGCTAATCTCACTTTCCTCTGATTATCACGTAGTAGCATCAGTCCAAAAGATACTCACCCGTATCACTCTGATAGAATAATGTCAGCCAACGGAGCAATAAAGGACGAAGACGACGCAACGACGAAATGTGCCAAGTGCAGTCGAAAGGCTCGAAAAGGTGAGAGGGGCGCGTTGACGCGTATTGATCTTTGTGCGATTGAGGACGAAAGAGTGACGCTGACCCTGCTGGTGGCTGTTCCTTGTTCACCTCCCCTTCGTGTCATTGAACGCATCATCAGGCTGCACACAACTGGTATGTCTCAAATGTTGTACCGACTTGGAGCATTGCACAGTGCACAAGGAGCAACGTGAACAAGCAGCCTTTCGCGACCAAGTCCTGAGTGGAACGACGGACATCCAACGAGAGTTGCAAACCTTGCGTTCCAAGATTGTGGTCAAGGGCCGCTTTCGAGAACCTGGTTTTACGCATATGGGCGATACAGTTATCATCTGGAATCTACGAGAATATCTCTCCAATCCAAAATGGAAGGAAGAAGCATTGCGGAAATCTAGTAAGCGTCGGACGCGAGATGGGGAGCCTACGATCCGAGTGTTGAAGAATAGTCGGAAACGATTCCGAAGAATTGTTCAGTCGCTATATGAATCGAGTTTGAAAGCTCGAATAGAATGAACTGCTCGCCCACTACTATAGAATAAGCTGGATCTGGGACTGATCTCTTGGCAGCATATCGAGCTGAACATGCCGCTGTTGGTGGAGGCAAACTGGAAGGGACAGTACTATCGACTAGTAGATCCATGTTGTAATCCTATAATCTATGGTCCATGCATACTGTCTGTTACTATACTCTTGTTAATCCGTACTTGCCAAGGAACCCATGGATGTAGCATGATCCATTGCAGACGGCGTTGGAACACCCACAACACCACCTCGTACCCCCGGTCCCTTACGTACCGTATGATTATTCCCATAACCAAACAATTCATTGGCATATCGTCGATCATCAATTTTTCCATCCGCACTCGTAAACTTGGCTTTTACCAAGGCAAAGTACGCCGACATGGTCAATAAGCTATCACTTCCCGCTTGATGCTCGGCACCCAATCGTTGACATTTCAAATCATCTGCCAACTTTTGGAGTCCACCCAAAAAGAAGTGTCCATCCAACAAGGATGTCATGTATTTGATATCATAAATAGTTGGAAAATAAATCTTGAGCAATTCGAAAAAGGACTTTTCATCATTGGGCAAATCTTGTGTCGTCAATAGTTTGAGCAAGTATGCAAAATCATATCCCGAATGAAAGCTGACCCACTTGACACGATCATCCAATACTAATCCACTAACCATGAGCAATTCTCCAAAGAGTTGTGGATCAATGCCTCGAGATGCGTGATCCTTGAAGGAAATGCCAGAATGCACGAGCAAATCAATAGAATCTTGAGCAAACATATCATCTTCCAAATCAAATGCAAAATTGAATTGCCAACAGGGGCATTCTTTACACAAATTTCCTTGTGCGTCGGCAAAACTCAAGCCGAGTTGAATAATCTTGAGTAAATCGACATTGACTTTGAGGGATTTGTAATGATAGTCGTTCGTAAAGGCTTCCGTCACGGGCTTGGCGACAATGCCAGGAAATTCTGTATCCATGGCCACATAGGGATACTTTTCAATGACTTGACGGATATAACGCATTTCTTCTTCGACGTTTTCGGCCCAGACATTGCGAATTTCCAGATTTTCACTTTGTTGAGAAAGTCAAGAAGAAGAGTAGGGTGAGTAGGATTCAACTATGGATGGATGATGGATAGATAGAATGAATAGTCAGCAGCTTGCAGCAGTACTCACCCCGTCGCTGGATCTTGAAAGGTAAATTTCGGAATGGAGTTGGAATGTGGATTGTCCGTCGCGGAAGGATAGGGACTCGACGATCGACTGCGACCAGTGCTGCTGCTGCTGTTGTTGTTATTGCCACTATAGCCACCACCAGCACCCAGACTACTGCTGCTACTAGTACTATAAGGATTCGTCGCCCCACCAGCAGCACCAGCACCGGGATAAGGAACGGGAGAATGACGACCTCGACTCATGATCCGATTTGGATTAAACGGAGGTGATTCTGTGGACAAGGTCGACCTTGCCGTCGCCATGATGTTGTGGATTGATTGACAATGTCTTCAATAGCTAGCTGTAGGCCAAGATGAAGCGCCGATGGACTGCCTGCCTGGTTGCTGACTGAAGCTACTACTTCCACAGATAGAATTGCTGCTTCTGAAAACTTGTATACTAGTGTCAAATACAAGAAACGGCTCACTACAGACAGAGCATATGATCATCGTCGATATCGCCATGGTCCGCAACACAGCAAAGAGACCAACCCGATCGAAAACAGCCGCCGCGCGCCTTCATCGTCGCCACATATACACGCTCTCACTCATTGTGCGTACGGTAGACATTAGATACCAAATCATTCGAGAATACGCACGCGGCGCATCCCAACGGAAGCAAATACTAGTCCGACTGTACTTTTGAATCCAAGAAGATCCTTTGGGGTTGGCGTCAGTTCCGTAGAACTTCGTACAATTTGTACGATCCGATGGATAGCATCGCCAATGGACATGCACACATCATCATACCCGGTAGATGGAACGGATGGCCCTCCAACTACCGTGTAGCGCCATTGAAACCTCTCCACAAACCCCATAGTAGCAGCTCCATCGCGAAGTTACAGCATTAGCTTACTACCTTGCCATTGCTGCTCTCTGCCCCTTACTACTGGCGCATTCCATGATCATTGGCATTGCCACCCTGAAACAACAACAACGCATCCACAGCAGCATACCGGTAGTCGCCGCTGGTAACTACAACCGTTTCCTTACTTACTTGCTTACCTGACTGATTGATTGATCGGCACTTCCCGGTGAAATCCTCTTACGCACGTGCCACTACTAGTAGTATCGCACTACTACTACTATCGATACTATCATCATGTCGTCGTCCGCGGATATTTCCGACAAGGAACTCAAGGGAATGATTCGTCGTTTGATTCCCAAGGTGAACTTGCAAAAGACGGGCATCAAAGCCTTTATTAAACTGTTAAGCAAAGAATGCGGCGGCCAGGATTTGAAACATCGTCAAGATTACATCAAGAAAGAATTAAGTGAAGCCATTAATGAAATGGAAGATTCTTCCGAAGAAGAAGAATCCGACTCGGAAGAAGACAAACCCAAGAAGAAACGCGCTGCTGGAAAGGGATTGTCCATCAAGAAGGAAATTTCCGAACCCTTGGCGAATTTCTTGGGCAAGGGCAAGGAAATGGCTCGGACGGATATTGTGAAATCCCTCTGGGATTACATTAAAGAGCATGATTTGCAAAATCCACAAAACAAACGCGAAATCTTGCTGGACGCAAAGATGAAGCAAGTCTTTGGATGCGATACTTTCACCATGTTTACCATGAACAAGTATGTGGCGGCTCATATTCATCCGTTCAAGCCACTCGACTTGACCGCCAAACCCAAGAAAGAAAAAACACCCAAGAAAAAAGCTGATGAAAGCGGCAAAAAGCGCAAGAAGGGTTCCAAGGCAGAAGCGTCGCCTAAAAAGAAAAAGCGCAAACCCAAAAAGCCAGGCCTCCAACCACCGTATCGATTGTCTGAAGAAATGGCGGCTGTTGTCGGAAAGGATATCTTGCCGAGACCTCAAGTCGTTACGGCATTATGGGAGTATATCAAACGAAATGATTTGCAGGTACGTACAACAATGACTATGACTTTTATACCATACTGCTATTCTATCATGGTGTTGACTCATGGCATTGCATTCTTCTTCTTTTTCTTCTACGCAGAATCCAAATGACAAACGCCAGATTCTTTGCGATGCCAAGCTCAAGAGCATCATGGGGGGCAATGATAAAGTTACCATGTTCAATATGAATCGATACATTACCGATCACTTGTTGGAAAAGTTGGATCGATCGGCTTATAATCACGAAGAAGAAGAAGCAGGGGCGGCTGGGGACGATGATGATGACGACGAAGAAGAAGAGGAGGAAGAAGAAGATGATGACGACGACGATGATGATGTTTAGAGTTATATCCGTAACGATTGATGCGTTACTTTGCAACTAGGATTGTGCACCAGTCTTGCGACGTGATGTTATAAAAGTATAGTCGGCATAACATATACAGTACGATACTACTAGTGCGTGTAGGTAGCTACCAGGAGTCAAAGCATTGCCGATGGTACCCCACACGCATACCGAGTGCTCCCGCTTAGACCACTATGCTGGCTAGTACATGATGGACAAAATTTAGCTGGTAGCATTTGGTGAAGATAACTATTCACCTAACATTGATTATAATAGCCCCTGCTAGCGAAAGCCGGAACCAAACACGGAGCCCCAGCCACGAGCACGGTTCGGGTTATTATTATTTCCCGTGGGATCCGTCATATTGGGAGGAGGAGCCCGGGGAACATTTGGTTTGACCGCACCCATGTCGTTATTGGTATTAGTAGCGCCGGTGGTAGTATCACCAAAAGGATAAAAGGCAGAATTATGAGTCATTTGTTGACCCCCCGTAGCATATGGGACATATGGATTCTGCGGAGGGTGAGGGTGATTCGGCATTTGATGATGATGCTGTTGCTGCTGCTGCTGCTGCTGTTGATTTTGGTTGTGATGATGATGCTGCTGGTGAGCCACATGTTGTTGCAATCCATGAGGATGGTGGTGGTGGTGGTGGAGATTCATAGTAACGCCAGGATTGTGAAGATATTGCATAGCCTGCGCTCCTTCGTGCATGGCCGTCTCGTCGAGATAGTCATGTACCATGCGGGCATCAAACGTCCTGGTAGTGGCCGGAGCCGCGTGAACTAATGTTGGCGCTGCCGCCGCCGCCGCCGGAGGTCCAGTGGTGCCATGAGCGCGCCGCTGTAGAGTGTCCTCATGATGGGCGCCCAATGCACCGTCACTTCCAGCCGACGACAAATCATCGTGTACCGGACGAAAGTCGATTGTAGTGGGAAAATCGCCCGCACGACGGCTTTTCTTCTTGGCTGTCATTAGAGCCCCATCATCCTCGTCACCGTTTGTGCGTTTGGCAGATCCCAGCTTTCGTCCCCGTTTGAGATTACTACCTTCAGCTTTGGTGCGCTTGACGCTGCGTTTGTGAATATGCGTCTTTTTCATTTGCTCCAACTTGGTTTCAGCGTGGTGATGCTCTTCTGACAATTCTTGATGTTCCACCGTCCGCGATACCAGCTCTTGGCGCAATGCATTACGTTGCTTCCATAGGGCATCCAATTGGAATTCGTGGAGCGTCAGTGGGCCCTCTTCCACGACCTGCATTTCCCGGACCCATTCCGGTAGCAAATATGGAGACTTGCGACTCACATACTCGATCATGCCTGGTTCTTTTAGGAAGTCGTCAGGACTATAATCTGGCATAGGAAAATTGTCGGCCTTGCGTCCTTCGATGACCAGTTTCCACGTTCCATCGGGCAACTGCATTCGGTACTCTGGTGCAAAGTGCCACGGAGCAAGTCGAACCGGCCGATCCTTTTCCCGACGATTCGATGGCATGACACACTCCGGCAGTTGGTAGCCCTTGGGGACTCGAATCGTATCTGCGCTCCAACCAATGCCTTCGCAGGTTGCATTGGAACATCCACAGGGGATTGGAACGACCTTGACCTTGGAGACTGCGGGGACGTCTTTTTTGCCAGGTCTCAAGGCATACTCCACTCCCAACAAAAAGTGTCCACGTCGCTTCTGGTAATGCTCAATATCATTACGAGGCCACCACAGCTGTTTATGCAAACAGCAGAGATTACGATTCAGTTCTAATGCGGGGTACTGACAGTTTTCCACGGCACACTTGAGATCATCTGGGGCGATTCGGGCACAAAAGACTTGGTCTAGGGAAAGTGAAAAGTATTTGGCCACGTCGGCGGCCGTGAGCATACAGCGAAAGCCCGGAAAGCGTTTTCCCTTTACAATAGAAAGGATTCGGGGTCGATTCCGGCTTTCACCGGGCGCAAGAATTGTTGGCGATTGTGGCCTATCTACCGGTTGTGCAGGATCCGTGGCGCTGGGAGCAGCGACTCTCTGCTGCGTCGTCACCACAGCCTCATGGTCAGCAAAGTTCGGCATGATTGTTCCGGCGCCGCTTATTTCGGGGTGCAATAGCTTGTAAGGAGAGTTCGATCGTGTGGGTGCTCGATAATACCGATGTATGTGTTCCACACTTGAATATTCCTTATGCTGCTCTGCGGACAGCATGCGCCACCAGTTGGTAACAATCAGCTTTTCCGTAGGCGATTGAGCATCCATGAGTAAACAGCGGGGGACGAGACGATTTCCCAGATAAGTCCCATCGTTTAGCCTGAATCTGGGAAAAGCGGTTTTGACGGCTACAGAATCGTCCCAGTCCAAGCCTTCCGGAACTTCTAAATGCTTCATTGGAAGAGTCCCTTTGATGGGGTGATCCCGAAACCAAGGTACACGTTGATTGAGAGCCATTCGAGCTTCTGGGAAGCCTTCGAATGTATCGACCGTCCCCAAACAACCTTGTGGATGATGGGGGTTGACCTTTTTCCGTTTGACTACCCTGGCAATCCTCTTTCTTCTCGGTTTTGGGGCCGCCGGTGTCTCAGCGTTTTCCTTCTCTGCTGTCTTCAGGCTACCGCCGTGCTCGTTCTCTGTCAATTCTGACGGATTGGGGGCGGCCGTAAACGTTTCTTCAGGAGCACAAATGACAAAGTTATCCTTGGCAGGAGCCGTGGATGCGTCATTCGAAGCAGCGGAAAGACCCTCATTCCTGACATTTGCGTCGCTTGGAGCTAGGATTTGTTCACTTTCCTGTATTTCAGTATCTGTCGACATGGCTATAGCAGCGGCAAAGCCATAAAAAGCCACTGCTAGCTTGCCTCCTGTTGCTCTCTAATACCGTGAAATTAGAGTATCGCTCAATAAGAGCGACCACATCAAAAGCAATTCGAATTTTTGATCTTCCTCTCTTTTTTGTCTGCTTGGCTCCCCGCTCTTTTGTCAACGACAACGCGCTTTGTCTCTGAGACGATACGCAGGCAAGCGCGGTGCGCTTTGCCCACCCGTCTTCACGTCTCGAGCGGAAAGGACTGCATAAGCTCTTCCGCGCAGACAGATCAGACAGACAGAGCAGAGGTGAGGCCTCATTTCCAAAAATCGGGCGCGCGATAACTCGTGTAATCCGAGTGTTCTTTTATTTTTGCGTAAAACACGAGTTATCGTGGATGCGCCCAATTTTTGGAAATGAGGCCTCACCTCTGCGTGGAAGAGCGTATTGGTACTCCGACCGGCGGCGCCGCGACGCGGCCGGCGCGCAGAGGTCCGATCCGACCAACATGACCGCACTGTCAGAATGATGAGAATATGGCAGGCATCCCAGCGCCAGGAGAGCTTGACAACAACGAAAGTCTACAGATGAAAGCGAAGAAGAGCCTTTCCAGTATTAGGTTGATTTCGAAATTACTACTGGCGCGGTCCATCCGAGCTCCTATCAAACTTTGACTCATAACACTGGTGCCGGGAAAATAGATCTGTTGCTTCCTACCCATTTTTGTGATATAATAAGCAGTTTCACACGTTGTAGTGTAATAGAAAGATGCAGTGACTGCGCCGCTGGCCGCGAAGATGTCATCCTGTTCCCCTCCTAGAGCGCGAAGAGAGGATATCATGTTCTAGTAGTACACACGATTGATTTATGATAAATGCCGCCAACAGACAGTTTTTGACAACAACATGACGAAAGGTTGTTCCGAAAGAATTGTCGTTTGGGTCGCCTATACAATTATATAACCCCTCATCGGAACAGGCTTCGGGAAAACTGATTACGTAGCGGTAGCATTTATTATGGTGACTTCGGAGAAAAAGGTTCACAATACTTATGCCTTCAATTAGCACGTCCGCAGCCAGAGAAAGTCAACATATATCAGTCATGTTGAGCTCGGCACTGAGGAATCTAATTGCACCATGGCCAACGCATCAACCTGGGAGCGAAAACGTTTTACAGTCAGTCAGTGCAAAAACGCACGCATACCTCAGCTGTCGTTTCATAGAATCTCCATCTCATTGACCAAAAGCCACTTTACCATCATCTGCCATCTACAACCATGGATTCGCAATCGTATACTCAACAAAACCAATTCTTGAATCTAAGCATTGAGTTTCCTTCCAATTGCATATCGTCATTTGAGCCAGAGCCGGCCCCGGAGAGCAAACATTATGACCAACTAGCCTGGGCTACCCAGCACACAGTTAGTACATTTTGCTCAACATTTGATCGAGACGATGCTTCCGATTGCTGGACTGAAGATGGCATTTCTCTATCATCCCTTAACGAGGAAGATGTCTTCACTTCTGATCCTCTTCTGGATTTGGTGGGCGTGGCAAACGATCACGCAAGCCACCGTCGGCTTGGTGTGTACGACTATTCGATCATCGACGAGGCTCTACGTGTTGCCTCCGCCCCGGATGATAGCGTCTCAGTCCTACAAAGTTTCCAAGACTCCCAAGAATCGTTATATAAGGATTACGAAGAAACTTACAACGACGGACAGGGATGCGGTGAATCGAGAACTGGCGAAGCTTCCCACTTTGACGATTCAATGAACGCATTGAACGACGCGTTCGAGAAGCTCAACCATTGCATGTTGAGGACAGCTCAGAGTCGAAAGCTTGTGCGAGAGTTGACAGAAAGTATGTCCATGACCAAAGGTGCCGAGGTTATATCCGGCCTTCCCACGTGCAGTGCACCTTGTCTGAAACGCACCGATTCTTCGAGCAGCGTGTGTTCGTTAGGATCACGCTCCAGTCTCGGTAGCAAAGGTAGCGTGAAGGGGCGAAGAAGTTATAACAAGCCACGACGAGCATTCAAGAAAGGCACGTTTTCGAAGACGGGAGTTGCTCCGTTGAAAAGTAACGCCTTGCTTCAGCTGAGTTCAAGTGACCTCATTGCTAGTAGCATGCCCTAGGCATCCGAAGAGGGGGTCATGATCCGGATGCACATATCCATATAAATTTAAGTTCTATTTTCATCACACCAGTTTGCCCACCCATGCGAGATTGAGTTTTAAAACCATGCCGCAGTTGTCGAATGTAGTGTCACAGACCGGTAACGTCCTGGGACGAGATACAGTGCCTGCGCCATTCCTTTCACGATTGCACGCTTTGTTGATAGAAATGTCAAGGTTCCGAGGAAATTGGACACGAGGGGGTTCTATCTGTACGGGGTTGGAACAGCCGAAGGTCGCTGCACCGATCGGCGTTTCGTTGTCGTCTGCACCGTAACATGGATCCCGGCTTCAATCATTCCTACGACCGTAAAGACGCCTCCCACAATCGCCATGATAGAGGTGCAGTAGTCGTACCAGCGTCGCGATTCACTGCGGTAAAAAATAGCAATGGGAGACAAGTCGTAGATGAATTTAGCTTCTGGGATCATGTCGTTTCGATAATATGCCAACTGGGAATTCGCGAGCATCTGAAACAGCCTGACGTCGACGGCTCCATACTTGAAACCTTCGACTGAAGTAGAGACAAGCTTCAGGTAATGATGATACGACTCGTGCAAGTCACGAGTGATATAGGCATTTCCGTCCACTGGAGCAATCTTACTCAACACTTCCTTGGGCACCGTCGACCCCCGTCCAGATTCAATGAGACGTATCGCGTTTCCGTCTCCAACAGTCAACGCATGGACCATATGACTGACGTTGGTCATGTGGGCTGCAAACTCCTGATTCTGTGACCGGGCTAGTATATGAAAATTTCCCGGCGTGCGATCCAGAAGAAGGTGCCCCGCTAGATTACATCCTGGATGCTCCGCGTCCACCCAAGAGGCCTCTTTGAGTTTTGAATTCTTCTGCTGTACCAATATCTTTTCATGCCATTTTTTTACTTCGTCCGATCCGTACTCGCCCAATCGCTCACGTACCACTTCGGACGAGGAACAAAATGCTCACATGAGACGCTCACTGGTGTCCACTACGGTCAACTATCTACTCCCTCCTTTGGATACGCACCTTGATGAGCAAGATGTAGTTGACGTTCGCCTTCGTCCATGTGTTCTTTGTGCTCGATTTCAACCAAGTATAACCACTCGACCATGTGTAATAAAGTCCGATGACCGCGATAGTCCCCTTGTTTCCACGGCCGACCATCGACAAACAGCATCAACGTTGGATACGCCCGAATCCCCTCCTGAACGCAAACATTATGATTGACCACGCAATCGACTTTGGCAATAAAAACAGGTACTTCAACCTTTTCCGCTTCCTGATAATCTTTGGCTGTAACAACGTCTGGGTGCTGATTCCCTCGCTTCTGCGATGCGTCCAGCATTACTTCCGCCAGAGCCTCCCATGTCGGCGCCAAATCGCGACAATGGTTGCACCAACTCGCAAAGAAATCGACAAAGAGGTAGTCATTTTCAGTTTTCGCCAAGGCCAATGTCATTTCATCTAGCGAAATGGCGTCTTCTCCATTCAAATGAAGTTCCTCGATTGATTCTGTGACAGTTTCGTCGCTTAACGTGATGTCTTTAGGATCTTTCGCCCGAGCAGCAAACTGCTTCCGAACTCCGTTAGCATCCAGGGGCCACTTTTGAATGTGCGCCGTGACATTTTGCTCCGTACCAAGCGTGCTAACGACATCAACGACTGCCCACTCGCACCTCAAATCTAACATTGTAATGTTGAAATTGATTCTGATCCTGGGGTCTGGCGATGTATCCAACTGTAAATCGACCACCTGGCTATCAGGAGCATGGCGGTCAGAATATCAGTCGGCCCAACAAAGATTCTTGGAGCATACTCAGGAGGTCTTACCGTTTCATGAAGAACGCCCTTGTCTCCAGCACAAATAAGCTCAGGATGGTGAACAAGGCCACGTAGCTCATCAACGACCCCCGTCTCGTTCCTTCCATCAAATCGGCTGGGACCTTTCGGTACATATCAAGGCCAGTGGCCATCATTCGATATCTACTTCTAGTACTAGACGCCTCCATTCTTCCCGAGACTGGCAGAGCCAAGCTCCTGTGCTTCTAGGAAAGATACCACCGTGTGGTTCAAGAGATCTTTGTTGGGTCGTTGTGACATGCGGAGATATGTTCGCGGACCGTGATGCGATCCGATGTGTGATCATGCATGCAGTGTTGAGCTGTCGGAATCTGTACCATAGGTACTGTGGGTACCTGCCACACTACATTTGACAGACCAACATGCCAGCGGACCTCGAGCGAGCTCGTGGGCTCACCAGAGGTCAAAGTACCAGTAGCGGGGGGGGCGCAACCACAAACGTCAACGCGAAGGCTTGGTTCGTCTTCCGCCACGCAGGTGTTTGCCGCTTTCTGTTGTTACCAGGTACAACATATTCCAGAAGATGGCATATGTTTGAGTTGAAGAAGTCATCTGCTTTGGCGGGGTTATGTCTAATTGCTCTCTCTTGGTGGTTGTTCGAAGCTGTTCTCCTCACAAACTCCATGGTTTATTTGCATTTGCAGCAGACCCAAATAAAACCTCGTGCAGTGCGCCGCTGCATCGCCGTTGCTGCCGGGTACATCAGCAGCAGTAAAACCCAATACCAGGTAGCTACCACACTACTACTTCGCTTTAATACTACCACCAGTATTGTACTACTAGAGTAGTCAATATCTTTCGGTATAGACAAAGTAACAGGGTCTATGAATTCTATCAATGATTGTTATCATTCGTCGGGGAAGATTAGCGGAGAGGCCATTAGCTCATCAGCGTCGTAGTCGTTTTGGGAGAAATCGAGGAACATGCTGATCCTGTCCGCTTCTTCTTCTAGGGTGGGTTCTTGTTGTTCCTCGTCAGAGAACAAGGACAGGGGCATGGTTGGATATGGTTCCTCATCGCACGAAACCAGTCGAGCGAGCCCTGTTGTAG
Organism: Nitzschia sp. DOCU1; assembly: GCA_951394045.1. Taxonomy (NCBI): domain Eukaryota; phylum Bacillariophyta; class Bacillariophyceae; order Bacillariales; family Bacillariaceae; genus Nitzschia; species Nitzschia sp. DOCU1. Next base: position 277,884 of record OX595988.1, on the reverse strand, counting down.
GAGGAGGAGGAAGAGGCACCAGACAGGCATTATTTTTCAAGGTCAATGGCTCGAAAGCAAAAGAACGGGTGGACATGCTGCCTTCAAGGGCGGGGTAGGTCTGGCTCAGGGCCCGCTTTAGTTTGAGGGAGGCCCGTCCAAATTGTTCCTTCTGTCGGCGAGCTGCTTTTGACTTTGAGGAGGAACGATACTTGTCGCTGAGGAGATCGCGGAAGACATACCCGATCTTTTCCCTGATTGCCTGTTCTGTAACTTGGCTCCATGATCGGCCATCCTTCGCCTTCTTGACAAAGCCTCCACCGGCACTCCTGATACTCTCGATGATTTCATTGACCACACGAGTTTTGGTTCTCTTATCATTGGCCTCAGAGTATTGAGGCAAGAAGTTGGAAGCAAGGACCCTGAGCCGCTTGTTTCCTAGGTTTTCCTTCGGGATCTTGCCCTTGCCAAGAATTACTGTGTAAGGGTTCAGGGCAAAGTTGTCGTTATCATCGGTCGATGGCCACGACTCTTCATGCTCTTGTGATGATGATGTGGTGGTGGTGGTGGTTTCCTCGTCGACGTCGCCGCGATCATCCTCATCGTCGTCGAAAGGCAACCGAGGTACTATGATCGACAGAAGTCCAAGTTTCGTCTTGGAGGATACAGCGTCGGGATGAAGGTGGGGGCTGACGGTTTGAATTTGGATCATTTTGGTTGAGGAGGAGAACTACTCTACTAGAAAAATTGTGAGACGATTCGCAGTCTGGCGGCAGAGGAGTCGAAACATATTATTTTGTGACGGCGAGTCTCAGTAGTAAAAGGGTACTCGCACGGCACTCATATATATTGCCAATGCCTTTTATCACCGGTATTGGGGCATAAGCACACTTATTTATCAGACGTTGCTGCAGAAACACAAAACGTTCGATTCGCATTGGGAAGTGTGAGCCGGCCACCTACCGTCGGCGAATTCGAACTTTAGATTCTCTGGTATAAATGTTCCTGATACTGCACAGCAGTTTTCATCGTGCAATAAGAGTCTCTCCTTCGATAATTAGTTGAGAACTTGAGTTTTCTGATGTACAGTATCCTGCACAGCATTTTTGTAAGTTGGAAAGGGGCTTAACTCCGCATAGCGGCAGGGCGCGTCGAGGGTCTGTCTCTGTCGTCGCACTGCCCATTTTCTGCATGCATCGTCCAAATGCGATTTTCGAATTCTGCACACAATCCTCGTCATAGCGCACAAAAATCGAGTCAGCAGTACCGTTTCTTTCATGCAGCCCTTGCAATGCGGTGATTGACCATCATTGACGCCACCACGACATCCAATAAGCAGCGATGCATTACTGCAACGAATAATGCACAGCAGCAAAGAAAACTCTCTGGAAAGTCGCCCCTGTGCCGAGGCATCATCACAACAAAGCTGTTGGAACTGGCGTTTTGACACCCCAATTCAGATGCCCCATTGCTGCACTGAAGATATGAAAGAAGTAATAATGCGCAGCAGTTTTGTTTTAGCCGTCTCTCTTGACAACGGCCCGCGTGTCCGGCAGCAGTCTATTACTCATTGTTTAAAGCAGGAAAACAAACTTCAAGAAGCCGTGGAAGCGGAAAGAAGATAGAATCGTCGAAAACAATCACTACTGCTAAAAGTTGTTCCCTTGCGTCGGTGGATATCGTTCCTCAGAACGACGAAGTTGCTGGTATCCTTCTTGGAAACGACCACGCTTGGAATCGTGCGTTGCTTCTACGACCAGTGCGACAAAAACTGTTGCCGCGGTACAGTAGTAGTTGTGAACTGTGCCACGGGAAGCCGCGGGTTCTACCCATAGTTTTTCAAGTCCCTTGGCAATCAAATTCTTACTTTCGAGCTACGGTATCGTACTAGCCACACCGACATGGCATCTTGAGGAGGATGCGTTGTGGTTAATACATTACGTATGCTGGTATGTACTGTCTGTAGAAGTTCGGGGTTCCATTCATGTTGTCCTATCTGGTATGACGCTGACGCGACACTGAAAATAACAATAACTACGGCTTTTTAGCTTTTTCGAGCAGCTGCGACGCATTGGGACATTGCCGGGAAATAATACATTATGAACATCGCCTCCTAGCTTGGGTTACAACAGGAAGTTCCAACAGTAGCAGTTGTTACGCCTGTTTGGGTGTCATTTCCTTAATTTGTCTCTCGTTTCATTATCCCACACAAATTCTCACATCGGTTTTAGACGGATCATCCGTCAAAGAATTACCACCCGGCTGAGTTTTTGTCTCATTAATGGGGCTGACTATCGCAGCAAACGGGAAGTGGTTGCTTGCTTCTGTCTATCACTCTAATTCACGCCAAAGCCGTCAGGCCCATAATTTTTTGGCTAGAATATCTGACGTCGCGTTTCTCAAGACTCTATTTTGTAATGTTTACAATATTGATTACATTGTACAGTGGTAGGGTAATGCCCCAAGCTGTCTAAATACGAACAAGCTCATCGTCGATCCATGGATACGTCGTCCTCGTGCTGATTCATATCGTTATGTGAAGTTGAGCAATCCGAAGTGGACGAACAAGATGCGTCGTCGTCATTCACGGCACCGACACAACGGCGCAGCTTGGCCTTAGTTTTGGAACTAGACTTGTATCGATCCCCCAATAACTCTCGCATCGTATAACCGACTTTTTCCGTGGCGACGGCTTCCTTGACATCGTACCATCGCCCGTCTTTTCCCAGACGAATGAAAGCACCTAGTGGACAGGCTTCTCGAACCATGGAAACAATCGTCGCCACAATTTTCGACTTTGCTGCCTTGTTGGGAGCGTTCGAGTATCTCGTTAGAAATGTCGAAGCAATGATGCGGAGCCTGAGATTCCCAACAACGCCTTTGCTCTCCTTTCCTCGGCCAATGATTACAGAATAAGGCCCGGGCTTGAAGTAGGAAGGCAACATGTCAGATCTATGAGCAAGAGATCCCCCCTTGCAGTTTGTCTTGTTTGTAGCCGTCTTATGTGTGTGAAAGCCGATGTGGCTCATGTCGTTTTGGCCGAGAGATGCAAGTTGCGGGGTGTAACTGTTGGTGACGGGCTTTGATTCTCGTTGCATATAGCCACCGAGAGTCGCAGTGTTTATAAGCGCCTCGGCTTCCAACTGTACGATGTCTTGAGTATCTTGAGACACTGGCATGACGAATGACGGCATGGCTTGCTGTGCTTCTTCGGTATCTTCGACATTCTTGTTAGTCATTCTTTCAGAGATGTCTGGCGTTTGCGTTGGTGTCACTATTTTGATCGGCCCACTGATCGGCGATGGGTCGAAGTCATTCGGTGACAGTCCAAGACCTTCGCATATACTTTGATGGAACTTTTCTGAAGTCAAGTAATTGCAGAGCTTGTTTGCCCGTGCCGAGGGTGCCGGTTGGTGGTTGTACTTCTCAAAATGATTGTTATTCTGTCGTAGATTGTGCAACAAGTATCGTTGAGTTGCCTTCATGATCTCTTTTTCAACGACGTTATCGATTGAACATAGAGATTCGACGACTGGAAACGTAGCTTCTTGATACGCAGTCATCATGGTAGGCGAGTAAACTGTTGGTATCTTGCCCAACAAGGGGAGGGTCGAAATTGTGAGCTCACAAATTTATCCGACACAGAAGCCCCAATGAAACCGGCACTGATCTAGGATGTTCGCAGGATACCACATCACCGACCGCGCTTAATCAAAATGAAACTGCATTTTATATTGATACTTGTTTGGCCTTCTTCTGAATGACCTAGCGAACTTAAAAAACATATTGAAAATCCAAAAGTAGAACAGCCTCGTTAAATTACGTTGGCTCGCGGCACTTTCCTTTGTCAAGGCTTATTATTATAAAGGTGTTGTTGCATTTTGAACACCGGTACCGGTCATTTTGGAATTCGCTATTGGGCAAGGGGGCAAAGGTTTCCGAATGCCTCGACTTTTGCATGCAGTCTGAGAGCACCCATATTCCATGATTACAGATGTGCGCAATGTAGAATTTTATGTAGACTCAGTACATTACGGATACGGCATTGACTGGCCTGCATTAATGACTATTCCTTAATTGCAGTAATTCAACTACAGTCTCCCCATTCCCCACCCGACAAATCTGGTGAAAAGCTAGCACACACAGTATATTTCCCTGGTGGATGATTATGGCCAGCGTTGTTGGAGAGGCTAAAAGATAGCTTTGTTGAAGCGACAGTAGGTAGATAGTCACTCCTATTTCCATTCAAAACAATAGCTTGTGGTTGCTCGAAGGTTCAATGCAGCTCCGCCGCTTTCCTCACCTGGTGTCCATGGCGTCGACATGATCAGCATCGACTTCCGACGAGGGAGAAATAGATCCACCAGCTAATGACTGCGGGCTTTCTTCATGACTTCCAGATTGCGGACGTTGCATTTTTCGTACCTGGATTCGTACGGCGAAGTACACCTTTTCTCGCCCTACGGACTCTTCCACTTCCTTCCATTCGTCTGGGTTCAACTCGGAACGTTTGAGGAATCGAGTGCCGCGAGATTTGAGCGCTTCCCAGACACGTTTAACAGTCGAGGCTGATTCGACGCGAAGATTTTCTGCCTCGCATCTCTTCAATTCCTCTTTTATTAATCGGTTCATTAGCCTGTTCCCAGAGAACTCTTGGAAGGGTCGGCCTCGTCCGAGGAGGACGTCGCTTGCGGCAGGAAGCCCTACTATCTTCTTTCCATCCTGGTGCTGGTTGTCTTCAACAGGTTGCTTTGCCAGACGACCGCCGGTACTAGTGATGCCACGCGAATCATCGGAGGTAGCAGCACCAACACGAAACCTGCTGTTCAATGATGGCTCCTCCTCGATGCTTGTTCGAAAGTCGATATTACATGTGTGCGACAAAAGGGCACTTGGTATGCCAAAGCTACCTAATTGTTCCAAGCACCCTTTCGCCGGCCCTTTAAAAGGATGGAATCAAACGAGAAAGTGGTCAGAGATTCAAGTTGATCCCGGAAACCCACCATGGTCGTGCAATAACATACCAATGTGTGACCGCAGCCGATGTTCGAAGCTACCAGCACCAGATGATGATCCACCAACCTGTCCTTTGTTTGATGGAGGCAAAAATCGATTGAGTTCTTCCTGCTGGGGAGCCTCATCCGCACAGTAGTGTATGGCGACGATACGAACTGGAATCGATTGGAAAATCTCCCAAGATCTCCTGAAAAATTGAGCACCGCCAACTTCGTGCGGTTGTGAAGCCGCCTTCTTCTTTTTGCTGTAAAGTCCTCGTCCGTCTGCTCTTGTGACGGATTGTGATTCATTTACAGGAAGCTCCCCATCATTTTCAATGTCTTTCTCCCTGGATTGGGCCGCGGCGCCAGAAGGGGAGGTTTGACCACGAGACGAAGGAGCAGTCGAGCCTGCATGCCGCAGTGGTGGATCACTATCGGCACCGGCAGAGTCATCGAACGGGAACCCCCATAGAACTTTCACTATGCCGTGCTGTTGTACAGTCTCACTCTTGAGCGAAGTCATCAGTAGATACCATTGGGCACGAAGCTAGTGGGGGCACGACGTAAACGAAAATGGGTGGCCGGATGGTGGTGTAGTCGTCGTAGCACCAGCATCATCAAGCGCAAGGAAATGCAGCAGTAGTAAGAAGAACGAACGAGGACTGTGCTAGACAAGCGTCGGCAGTACTTCCAGCAGCTCCAAAGTCTCGTCCTTACCTGATGATCGACGACGCTGCTTGGGTCTGAGGAGGACGAGAAATCAAGTTTTCCGACTGACAAGAATGCAATGGGACGTCCTGCCATGTCAGCATCAATCATACGGAAATGTCCACTCTTCAACGTCTGAACGTCTTCATCCGAAAGGTCTTCGATTGTCAACTTTTTTGCTAGATTGCCTTCGCCCCAGAGGTGTAGTTTGTGTTCGAAGTACATGACCATGCGCATAGCCGCGTTTCGAATGTCAAACCTTTCCGCCCTGAGAAACATTAGCTGAAATGCAGGGTCGTTGGCGTATTTCGGTGACAAGACAAGAGCGAGATCGTAGGCAGATTTTCTGCGAATCCGGACCAACTCTTCGTTGAGCTTTATGAGATTCTGGCGCCTGAATTCCGCACTCTCCTCGGCCACAGCAGAACTAGCAACTCCGTGGATCTCTTCTAGGATCAATTCCCTTTCTTCTGGTGTCATTGTATTCATCTTTTGACCGAAACTACTACCACGCGGTCCAACGTCAAGGTCAGGAGCACCGCCGCCGTTTTCGTCGTCCTCCTTCCAATCTTTTTTGCTTTCTGTCCTCTTTCTTGTAGTAGGAGACCTCGTACTGCTCGTGGTTCTTCTAGGACTTCTTGATTGTTTGGAGGAGTGCTGTTCTTCCTCCTCCTTCAATATTTTTCTCGGCCGCGGCCGCCACCTACTACGTACTAGTCACGGATGGACAGGAGGGTGACGATTTGGTGCGATGGGGGGGGGGGGGGGGGGGCGCTGCTCCAACAACAATTCTTATTGTTGTAAAGAGGCCGTGGTATTACTACTGAGCAGGGCACCCCGGGGCAGTTCGTTCTCAGCTCCTCGCAGACCTGTGAGAGCCAAAATCTTAATGATAATGGTGGTGGGAACGACATTCAAAGCTTCAGCGCCCACCTACCGGTAGTACCAGTAGTATCACTCTTCGGCTTGGCCAAACGTACCTGGTAGCGACACACACCGAGTTCTTCGTACCTGGTATCTTCTTTTGCTGTGACTTTGTGAACATTGCCTCCCTCTCGGGTGGTGGTGGTTCACATTTCTACGGTAGAGAGACCCAGGGCTTGCAAGCACAGCATGTTCATGGTTCTGTTTAACAGTTAAGAATTTTTGATAGCGCCAACACTCGCGTGCTCGCATCGTGAATTCTTGTGTGTTCCTGAAGGGTGTTCTTTTGTTTGATTGGCGTGCTGTGTTGTGACCCAGATAGAGAACACCTGTGTTATTTGTGAACAGACATATGCCCACATTAAAAAGAGAAGTTGAGAGTGCCTGAAACTACCGGAAGAAGATCACTACCGGTATGTCGTGGAAGTCCGAAACTCAAACAAAAATGAAAGGGCATAGTAAGTGCTTCGTATTGGTTTCTCCGTTTCGGTCTGGATCTTCAAACCACAATTGACGATAGGAGCGCGATTTACCTGGTGATTTTCCGCCTGGCCTGTTTGCTACTATGAGATCATTTTCAAATCATCGTAATACCGGTAGTACCTGTGACATTCCGAAGAGATCCTGTGACATTCCGACGAGATACATCGTAGTGGCATCCCGTCCAATTAACTACTTCAAGCTGTCACTACTGACTACGAGAACTCGATGCCCAGCTGGCGTTCATGGCGAAAGTTCGTATGCATACCCCCTTTGCGGCCTGCGCCGACGTTCGTGTTTCAGTCGATCTCGGGTCGTCAACGAACCATGATGGAGTACGATACAACAGAGGACCTGCTACTACTGCCAAACCTGCTACTAGCACTATTAATACTACGTGAAGCAAAATCTCTTACTCTGGATGGCCCAAAGTACACCATGATGATGATAGTAGGAGCACTGTGACAGTAGTATCAGGAGCAGTCGAGAGAATAGTTGGATTTGACTGCCAGTAGGCCCGTTTCGTACTATGCATGTGGAGGGATGCTTGCAGGCCAGCAAGCTAACCCTGCTACAAGAAGAAGCAACCTACTTTGATCCGTGATGGAGGACAATGCTGGGTGCCATGACGCATTTTGACAGTTCAACTTTATCCGCCATGGTGCGCCGAACTGCCAGTCACCCACTGACGGATGCCCTTTCCACACGCGCCCTTAAGCCGAGGCTTCTTTGGGCACTCCTGCTGCACCAGGCTCGCCGTAGATTCATTTATTGCGCGTGATTCCACCAACAAAGAAACGCAGATCGGCCTGCTCGAATCGTTCTCCGTCGGTCGTGCTCTTGTAGCTCATCTTCTACTAGTAGTTGTTCTTCTCGGATTTGAATTGAAGAGTTGCGGCTGTTCCTTGTGAAAGAGAAATATCATATCTGGATCGTAGACAATGGCTTGGTGTATCAAGAAATGTGACCACAAGGCTGGCGGCAATCCCCCCTCCTGAAGGACACGCCGTCGCCCTGAAGCATTCATGTCAAGATAGACCTCTAGTTCTCCTTGAATTTGATCGATATGTGCATGATCGTTCTCTTCTTGTTCGTACAGGTTGTTCGACAGTGGGCCAACGGGGAGACGCTTCAGAGTCATGTTATGGGTCTTTAAAGTCTCACAAAGTGCCCTCCCACCAGTTGGTCCAATAGGGTTGCCTTCCAGGAACAGTCCTTCCAAGGTCGCGTTCGTTTCTAGTGCCCAGGCCAAAGCCATTGCACCGGCCGAGCCAATAGCATTTCCTTCCAAAAACAGATCATGAATTGTTCCATTGGTCCGTAGAGCGTCGGCGACGTAGCGCACGAGACTATCGTCCAAACCACAATGATCCAAATACAGATATCGAATGGTGGGCATGGCACTTGCAATTTCGACCATAACAGAAGTGTCCAGAATGTTACGACTGAGTTCCATCATTCCCAATCTAGGGTTTTTCTGGTGTGCTTGAGCAACAGCGTAAGATCCATGAGATCCAATGTGATTGTCTTCGAGCAATAGTGCTTGAAGGGATGGATGATGAGTCGCCACTTGGGCGATAGCAAAGGCGCCTTGGTCTTGAATGCAGTTAGACGAGAGTCCGAGGATGGTCATTTGAGAGTTCGTGTGCAGGGCTTGTGCAAGGGCCACGGCTCCTTCGGGTCCAATGGCATTTCCGTTCAACAAAAAGGTAGTCATATTAGAAGATTGACCCACCAGTAGAGACAAGCAAAACGCTCCTTTCTCGGTAATATTGTTGCAAGAAAGATCGAGTTCTGTCAGACTTGAAGAGGCCATGTCCGAAGAGTTCTTGAAGCGCTGTAAAAACGCCTGCGAGATCCAAAACGCTCCTTGGTCTCCGATATGGTTACCACAGAGAGAAAGAGACTGTAAGCAATGCGTCTTGGGGAACTCCAAAGTCAACGGAATCGATAGCACATGTCGTACGACGAATCGGCTGCTGGAAGATGCTGTGGTGTTTGTCGACGGATAGATACACGGCACCCGGAATCCATGTCGTGGCGTACTTGGGGTAATGCTGGTAGGAAACGGAGCCATGAGCGCAGTGGGTGACATAGAAGGACACAAGGCTTGCATCAGGGCAATTACACCGGCATCTCCTAATCGATTTTCTAGCAACGCCAGTCGGTTCAGACTAGGATGCGCCTGGATACTCTGTCCTAACCAGTACAGCTGCGGCTGGGGTTGATGATAGGGCATTGGAATGCCACCGCCAGCACCAGTAGGAGCCAAAGATGCTGCTGCTACCAGAGGAACTTCCTCCAATGTAAGACTTGTCAACGCTGTGTTGGATCGTAGAGCATCGGCAAGCACGGAACAATACATGGCGGGGTGATTGACGTCTCTCCGCGGAGAAGACTCTCGGGCCCGGTGAAACGACGAGGACATGCGATTGTCGTTCACACCATGAACAGCTGCGCCTCGTCGAGCGGCAGCACCAGCAGCAGCATTTGGGGGATGTCCCAACCCCACACCATCATTCGCAAAAGTTCTTGTTGGCTGTGGCGGCACAACAGGTATTGCAGAGTAGGCAGTGGGGAGTACCAGTAGATTGGAGTATCGATTCTCATACAAAGACTGCTGCAATTCCTCGATCGTATCGACAACCTTGAGAGCATCCCAGTCGAAATCGCTGTCCTTGTTGTTGATCGATGATGATGATGATTCCGTACTAACCACTTCATCCGTTTCCATGCTTGCGTCCTCGTTAGCATTCTTCGTATTGGCAATCATGGATTCAGAAGCGGTAGAAGTAGCCATGTCGCGCGCAAGACGAGAAATCTGCACGTCCTTCTGCCGAGATGCTACAGTTCGAGTTACCGCCCCACCTAGCAACAGCAATGATAAACCTTGATCGACGTGTTGGTGTCTCTTGGAACTCCTATCATTGGCACTTTGTTTCGATATTGTCGTTGTTTGATGCTTTTCTTCGTACGAGACAACAGCGGCCGGTCGTGAGGTAATGTATTCACTTTGGTTGCTTGCTTGATTGATTGTTTGATGATGGAACAACACACAGCAGAGAACAAAAGGTATCCTTTCTTCGTTGCAGCAGCAGCAGTGGCGGTCTCTAGAGAGGGCAACTCGTTAAGAAAAGTTCCGTCATTCGTCATTCCTATTCATCACCAACAACAACGCAAAGGTTCGAGATTTTCGCTCGGCGTGGCGAGAAGTGAGAATTGCACACCGCATCGCAGGCACTTTAGTACGTCAGTCCTTTTGCGGGATGTTGGTTGACGTCACCTTCAATGGGCACATATTCTTTCCAAAAGGGAAGAATGAAGTACTGAACTGTACCACTTGGGTAGGCAAGTATCCCGCTATCATACGCATCAGTATTCACTCACCATTCCTACGTCACAAGCGATCTTGCAGTCGATCCAGTCGTCGCGGCCACCGATTTCGCGAGGCTTCCACGCCACCACACACACGTCGACCATGGCGCTCGCAATGAGACCCGTCTCTTACTCTTGTGGCGGCAGACGACATCATTGTTGCTACCTAGTTCTTGCATCTCTCTCCTGAACCTCAGTTGTTTATTTATTGAATTGTAGACATCGTCCATACCCTTGTCAAAAGATGCAAAATCGTCCCTGGGCCGCCCATGTGGACATGTACCGCAAAATCCCCACCGACTTGATGGAAGGGACTCGGTCGGGGAGTATTTTGAGTTATATTTCCTTGACGATCATGATTATCTTGTTTGTCTATGAAACGAGTGCCTTTTTCTCCAACAGGTAAGCATGCAGTTTGCTAGGTATATGATGTGACGCTGCGTGTCTGTGCTGCTAGAGATCATGGGTTGTTTGTGCACTAGATGTACCCGTGCTATTTTGCTTTCGGTGGCGACGACTGAACGACCGACTGAACTAACTCTGATCTGGGGGCACCTGGGTCAACTACAACTTTGTCTCCTACTTGCCCCCTTCGTCTCACACTATACACTTGTCCCTTGCTCAGATTGGTAACGGATCTCGCTCTCGATCGTTCCGATGATCCTCGGATTCGTCTCAACTTTAATATTACCATGATGGATTTACGTTGCGATTGGGCCGTCATTGATGTCGTGAGCGTTTTGGGCACTGATCAAAATGTAACGGCCCATGTCACTAAATGGAATATTGATGGTAATGGTGTCCGTAAAGGCTACAAGGGCCGGAATCGTAATCAAAAAGATATTGATTTGTTTGATCCTTCCGTCACCGAAACCCTCGAAGAGCTTCATGCCAATGGAGAAGACGCTATTTCGTTGGATCCAGAAACTTTCGAGTATTACAAGAATGAATATGATTACGTCTTTGTGGACTTTTATGCGAGTTGGTGTTCGCATTGCCGGGATTTAGCGCCCACATGGGAAGCTTTGGCGGAAGTCATGGTCGATGCCGGAGAACATTTAGGCAAGGCACATCCGGACGATTATACGGATGAAGACTATAAGGCAGCCGAAAAAGTTCAAATGCCCGTGATTATTGCCAAGATTGATTGTGTGATACATGCGGAATTGTGCAATTTTGAAGAACGGATCCAGGCCTATCCGACCTTGAGATTGTTTGTGGATGGAAAGCCATGGCATGGTGGAGACTATCGTGGACATAGAACGATTCTAGAAATGGTGGAATGGTTGTATTACATGGAAGAGGAACACAAGGAAGAGTTGAAGGGAGATGGGGATGAAGCGGAACGTGCCCGGACTCTGCACAAGGCTCATGAAGGTACGTAGATTTGTCGACGACGAGCAAAAGTATTTCAAGGTATTGAATGTCAACTCAACCATTGTTTTAGGTGCTCGAGAACGTTTACATGAAGATGCCAAGAATGAAGAAACCAAACGGTGGCATGATCGTGCCTTGAGTAACAAGCGAAAATTGTTTCATGAGTGGAAAGAGGAGGAACATCCCGGGTGTCAATTGCAAGGTCATTTACTCCTAGATCGAACGCCTGGCAACTTTCACATTTTGGCGCGTTCCAATCAACATGATTTGGCTCCTCACATGACCAATGTGAGCCACATGATCCATGCCTTGTCCATTGGAGATCCCATGGCCAAAATTCGAATTGATAGCGGTCTCGCCAAAGTACCCGACCAAGTCCGATCCAAGATTTCGCCTATGGATGGTAACATTTACGTGACGGAAAACTTGCATGAATCCTATCATCATTATCTCAAGATTGTGTCCACCAAGGTAGATGGATTGCGAGTGGGACGACGGGATTTGAGAGTCTATCAAATTTTACCAAACTCTCAACTGGCCTTGTACCGAAATGATATGGTCCCCGAAGCCAAGTTTGCCTACGATTTGTCGCCCATTGCCGTGTCGTATCGCAAGGAAAAAGTGCATTGGTACGACTATTGTACTTCCATCATGGCCATTGTGGGAGGTGTCTTTACCGTGGTAGGAATGATTGAATCCAGCATCCATTCGACAATGGCGGCAGCACGATCACGAAGGCACCGATGAGGAACTCGGAACAAGCAACAAATCTCAAACTATAGACAATAGTCACGCGATTCTCATTCTAATAGCCGTACTACAATGACCTCTTGTGCGCTCTGCTAGCTAGAGGCGGTAGCGTAGCAGTGTGTTCTGCCGAATGGGAGACCTCGCTCAGAGCGAAACCTGAATGCCCAGCCCTGACATTCTGCATTGCCAATGCCGCTATCGATGCCTAGAGCTAGTAGAGCCATACAAAACGCCTAATCCAACCAAGGCATCGATGAGGCACTCGGAACAAACAAAAACTCTCAAACTATAGAAAATAGTCACGCAATTCTCATTCTACTAGCCGCGTAATATTAACCTCGTGTGCTCTCTTCTAGAGCTACTAGAGACGGTAGCGTAGTGTGTGCTGCCAAATGAGAGACTTCGCTCGGAGCGAAACTTGAATGCCCAAACCTCGCGTTCTGCATTGCCAACACCAATGTCGACGCCTAGAATCAGACAACAAGCCTACTCCTGCCACTGCTGGGAAATAGGAATCCTTGTATTCTTCTGTCTGAAAGAAGAAGCAGATTGTCACCCAATGCCGCTCTCCACGCAAAACACAGCAAAGCTATCCTGTGCGTGCACTTCGTTCATCAACCACTGCCATGGCATCCAGTACCACTCGAACTTCCCCCAACATTCTCAATACTTCTGCCCGCAATTCATCAATGCCTTGACCTTGGTGGATGCTGAGTTTGATGTAGGGCGTTCCATCGAGTATTTCTTCCAATTCTTCCAAGGCCCCATCGACAACACCCAAATCAATTTTGGAAACCACGTCGATCCAAGGACGCCTTGGAAATCGTGCACGTACTTGTCTACGAAGCTCCAATTGATCCTTGACGCTGGAACACTTGTCTCCTGCCTGCCCACTCAAATCCATGACATACATGACGGCGGTAGGCAAATGTTTCATGGCCGCCAAAGTCAATTCTTCCATTTCATTTCGCTGCGAGTCCGGTCGTACCAACAATCCTGGAGAATCCATGACTTGACACAATTGCGAATAGGCAAAACGACCGGACGCCACGTCGGGAGACAGTGCCGACTTTTTACGTCCATCCGTCGGAACGACTGCCTTGGCCACACTATTATCGTCGTCCCAAAAGACTTCTACATGCCCCAGTGTCATTCCCCGTGTCGTGAATGGATAGTTGTTGACTTCGGGTGTCGCCGACGAAATGTATCGAACAATGGAAGATTTGCCAACATTGGGCGCTCCCACTAATACCACAGCGGGGGTATCCAGTTGCACGGCAGGAGCACTCCGAAGACTTCGTTGCAATTCCAAAATATTTGCGACTGGTGGGTAGGCGAATTCCTCATATAATGCCAAGAGTCTATCAATGCCTTCTTGAGTGTATTGATCTGCTTCTTTGGCAGTTTCGGCATATTTTGTCTTGTGAATCCATTCTTTTCCCGCTTCTAGTAGAAGTTTACGTGCTTCATGAATATCGGTCAACACATCCTCCAAAGTCAATCCGTCTTGCTTTTGTCGGGCTCGTGCTGTCAAATCCGCCACGACGCGTTCAAAGGGATGCAATTGCCGCCATTCCCGACGATATCCATTGACTAGGTCCCGAAGGGGCAAACACAAGGCTTGCGTCATGGCATTCAAACGTTCCGCGCCATGTTTACGAGCTCGAGCACGAACATTTTTAATAGTACTATATAGCAAACGACAGTATGAGAAATATTGGCAAATACACGTATGCAATCATACTGTTTGTACTCACGCATCATTCTTGACCCGAAACGGGGCTTTGCGGGCCTTGTCCATGAGTTCTTTGGGACTTTTCACGACGGGTAATCGTCGAAGACCACCCGTATTACGCAACTTTGTTGTGCTGACATTTGGTTGTTGTTGTGGAGTTGTGGAAAAGATGGAAAGGTCGCGTCGTATCGTCGTAGTCCAAGTGACAATGGGCGAAGAAAACGCCGCCACTACGCATCGTTTGGTTGTGGAACTCATCACGATATTGGTTAGCAAGAACAACGACATGACAATCGTTACTCTGGGTATCATGGTAGAAGAAGTATTGACTTGATTGTGATATGGTCGCAACTAAAAGACTGTGGTGGCCATTGTCTAACAGATGAGGCTCTCTGCCGTTGACTTTTGGAGGTGATGGACATGTTGTGAGATTTATTTGCTCGCGCGAGACGACGGGAGAATTGATTGGCTGTGCATCATGCTGGGAGGGTGTTTTAGTCAGGTGAGTCGACGATGTTCGAGACAAAGCAAGGCTATCGGTAGCTTCATTGTCCGAGTGAAAGCATCAACAATCTCCTTGGGAGTACTGTCTGTACAACAAAGCATGAATACGGAATACCCAAAAAGTAAAATGCATTCGTATCGATAGTATTCAGTGAGAAAGCGTATCTGGTAACGCTCACCACTCGGCGTTGGTGACAAAACAATGGGACTATCCTTGTATCGATTGTACTATCTTTGGTTTGCTTATCGCGCCGATCGCAGCAAGGTAAGTGCGGCTCCACGGTTCCCTTCGCGTAACATACAATAGACCAAGGCTCGTGTCGCATAGGACCCTTCACGTGACATGGCTTGTGCCGACATGGCCAATTGCTTGGCGGCTGCCAAATTGCCCATGCACGCCGATGCCGCACTCGCCGAACATCGGACCATGGCTTGAGCCTTGGCGAGACGCATCTTGCCTTGGGAACCGGTATGAGTGGCGGCAGTTTCAATAGTTACACCCCCCAAAGCACTCGCCAACCGATCAAAGGCATCATTCTTGCCATCGCCTACTAAATACTTCATGGATGAAACAGCATCGCCCAACATACAAGCCGCCTCGGACGCGTACATGCGAGCTGTGGCTTGTTGGCGTTGAAAGAGAGCTTTCGAGGCGGAATCCATACCAGCTTCGGGCAAGATATGCTTCAACACGGCATCTGCATACTCTCGAGCCGACGCAAAATCCTTGGTTTCCAAACACACATAGGCCAAGGATACTTGAGCCGATGCTAATGCTAAAATGCCTTGATTGGATTCCCCGTGTCGATCCATCAATTCGACAGCATGTGCCAAGGAGAAACGGGCCCGGGGCAATGGATTGATTTGCAACTGTGCCAAATCCTCGGGGCTAGCGAGTACGGCTGCCAATTCGTCAATCTCCTTGGGTTCGCCAGTCGTCTTTTCCAAAAGAATACCCTTGGGTTGACTGTGATACACAAACGGATAATGGGGTTAGTCGTTCAATCCTTCATCCCAGTAGCATTCAAGTAGTAAAAGTAGTTACTTACCCTCCCAATTCAATAGTAGAATACCCTCCCCCACCGGCAGTGCCTCCCACTAATACACCTTCTTGTTGTTGTGATTCGATGCGTCTCTTTTGCATGGTCGACCAAATTCCCACAGCGGCTTCACCTAGACGTAACCATGCCCGACTCCGTTGTCGCCAAATACTGGAATGTTCGAGGCAATGTCCCAAACATTCGTAGGCGCCCATAAAGTTGCGTGCTTGCAAACTCCCCAAGGCGGCATTCCACAAAATCTTGCAAGTTGCATCCAATCGAACCGTCCCATCCTTTTCCAAGACGTTATTGTTATTGTTTTCTGAGGAAGTAACTTTGGCAACTGCCTTGCTCCACGAATGCAATGCCAAATGCGGTTTTCCATGTGTGGCATACACAATAGCTAAATTGTTGAAATGAATGGCATCTTCTGCTCCTGGCATTGCCGCCTGTGCTTCACTACACAAAATGAGTGACTTTTTGATATTGCCCTTGAGTTGTTCCGTATTGGCTTTGAGCGATAAAGCCGCTTGATTTTGGCGTTGCAACAGTGGCGATGGTAACAACAACACCTGAGGTTGTGTTTGCTCTTGCTGCTGGGGCTGCAACGTGAGGACACTACTGGCCAAAGTGGAATTGCCAGCTTGAGATACATCATTACTCGAAGATGCCATGCTCCCCGATTCAGTCGGTTTGAGTTTATGTTGAAAGATTTCCATGGCTTGTTTGAGTTCTTTTCGTGCCGATCGAATCCTAGCATCTACCAATTTACCATTTTGGCGTGCCAAAAAGTCACATCGAGCCGTATATAACGCGAGAGCAAATTTGAGAGAGTATTGTTGATCACTTGCCGTAATTTGATCAATGCGTTTGGATAACCAAGACACTAACGTGTCTACTTTTAGCGCAGGCAAAAGAATCGTGTCGCCATTATCATCTTGCCAGGTCCAAGTGGGAGGAATTCCGAGTGGATTTCCGACACTTAACGTCCAAATACCTTCCAACAACAACAGAGCCATGCGACAGGCAATGACAAGCAAATCTTGCGTCAAGGCTTTGTTGGGTGGTTGTTGCTGAAGCACAGGCTGCAATTCTTTCCATACACTTGCAGAAGCCTTTTCAGCTTGTCCTTGTGCCAACCACAACAAACTACGATTATACGTGAGTGTCCACTCATCGCGACGGCGTTTGCGAGACGCTGCCGACGATTGCGATAATACTAATACTATCGAGTCTTCCAAACTCGTCAAATCATTCAAGGTCTGGTCTTGTGGCGAAAGCATGGCTTGCAACAAGGCTTGATTGTACCGCGACGAGGGACCATCGGCGGTCGTCGTCAACAATCGGAGAGCCGCACTCGCATCTCCCGTCACTTCGTACACTTCACGGGCCGACATGGTGCCATCCGAAGACGAGGAGGCTGCTGCTGCTGCTTTACTAGAAGATGGCATCACTGCTGTTACTAGTAGTGGGGGTTGCGACGCTTTGAAAGATACGATCAGTAGCACCACTCCATGGCAAAAAGGAGAGTACTGTAGTGGCGGTCTCTCGGTGTGGGCCACCATATCATCGTGGGGGCGTTTTTGGGTGTTGGGCACAGTGTGCGTAGGAAAAAGGGGGATGTATTTTTTGTGGGATGCCTTTCCCCATTGATGGAGACTACTCAAAGTAGTCAGTCGATCACCATTCATTCATATTTTCTCCACGGACACTAACTACTTGCTACTGTAGTAGAGTGTCAATGGAATAGCTCTCTACTAGTAGTAGAGTAGTGGCGGTAAATAAACAACGAATGATAGCTAATAGTACACATCGAAAAACCTCAACTAGTGGTGTAGTATAGTCCTTGTTGTAGTAAATCATTTACTCGTACATTGTATATTGGCCGTTCACTACAACTAGCTAGAGTCGTAGCGGTACAAAGGAATAATAGCTAATACTACGCATCGAAAAAGTCAGCTAGTAATAGTCGTACTAGATCATGATTACACGTACATTTTCATAGACGTTGTTATAGAATACCAGGTAATTATACATAGCATAAACGAATAGATCCTCTTCGTCGTCGCCGTCGTCCCGCTTTAGGTTGTCTTATTACCTCTTACCACCAATGACATTCATTGGAACTTTCAAGTAGACTGTTCCATTTTCTTCGGGAGGGGGCATGGCACCATTGCGCAAATTCACTTGCAACGACGGAATAATCAGCCTGGGGGCTTGCAATTCGGCATCACGAGCTCGACGAAAGACTCCAAATTCGTCCAATGTTGTACTGGATTTCAATTGTTTATTCGTCATCTTGGATTGTCCAATCGTAGTTTCCCAGGCAATCTCACGACCACCGGGGGCATAGTCGTGCCCGACAAAGACACGAGTATCATCGGAAAGTTCCTTGTACAAGCGTTGGATACTTTGATACAATTGATCTACAGAACCACCGGGAAAGTCACAACGGGCCGTCCCCATGTCGGGCATAAAGAGCGTATCGCCCGTAAAGACGGCGTCGCCAATGACGAGAGAAACGCAAGCGGGGGTGTGACCAGGTGTATGCAAGACTTTGACTTGAGAACTCCCCAGCATCAAGACTTGCTCGTCTTTGAGAAGCATGTCAAACTGACTCCCGTCTGGCGCAAAATTATCCTTGTCAGAGGACAAATTGAAAATCTTTTGAAAGACGGCTTGGACGGCCGTCACATTTTCGCCAATGGCAGTTTTGGCATTGGGGAATTTTGTAGCCAAATAATTCGCGCCTGTCAAGTGATCTGCATGGACGTGCGTTTCAATGATATAATCCACAACCAAATCATTCGAATTGCAAAAGACTTCGACCTTTTCATTGTGATCCTGAGCGGTCCTTGCAGAGCCATGATCAAAATCCATGACAGGATCGATAATCATGGCGTGGTTAGAACCAGCATCCTTGACAACATACGTGCAAGTATTAGTGTCTTTGTGGAAGAAGCAAGTTACTTGTGGGGCAGCGGTAGAGGTAGTCATGATTGATTGTGTGATTTTGTGTAGATGTATTTTTGATTGTCAAAGTTATGAGAACATCAATCGCATTTCTCATTTGGAGCTCGGAACGATCTTTGCAACGAGTTTCCCCGGTGAGATGCAATGCGAACCGTCCGTGACCGTACCGTGTGGTAGTCAGTACGAATGACACACCAGGCCTTTTCTTGACAAAAATAGCCTTGTCACTTTCGTAACGAAGCCTCTCCCGTGGAAGGCACTCGGCAAGCGAAATGGTCCTTCCGAAAAGGGCCTCTGAGGCCCTTCACTTGATGCGCACGCATGCTGCCTTCATCTCGTTTGACCAACTCGACATTATTTAGTGTCTGATCCTCGCCCGGTTCGCCGCGTTGTTGACCATCCCCGCGCGTCGAAAAACACCTGAGCCAAAATGAGCAACACTGCACGGGACGGGACGCAGAGCGCGAATTCTGCACGGCAGTCTTTGGCTTTGCCGCGCGGCTCGTTCCCTTCCGCGAACCGCCTCACGAGCTTGCCGAAAGCCGTGCAGTTGGCTATGTGATGGCATACGTGTAGACCTCGCAGAGCCGCAGCATTCTGCTGCACTACGGGGTCTTGTCGTTCTAGACTTCTAGCTACGAGAAGTAGCGTACGATCTCTACCACCTACTAGTAGCTACGAAGTACAGTACGTCCATCCTCGATAGTAGTACTCTAGTACTACTAGTGCTGGGACGAGCCTTCTCGGTGGAGTAGTACTAGTGGTGGTACGACTAGGATCCCGGAAGGGGTTGCTGCCTTTCAAGAGTTATGGGGCCTCTTCTTGAGTCGTAGATCAACAACATGCTGCTGCTGAGCTACGTCGTTGTTGTTGCTGTCCGATTCGAGACTGCAAATCGAAGTTGCATCCGACGAAGAGAGGTCGACGACGGAACTTTCAGCCGAGGAGATTGCTGCTGGCGCGGCGGCCCCTCCTCCTCGTCTTGGTTCACGAGGGTGCCATAAAAAGCCCAGACTTTCTAGGGCTTGGATCCGTGCGGCTGTAATATGGCAGGAGCTCCTCTTATTCTTGTTCTTGTCTCTCATGAACTTTTTGTATTGTTGTCTCTGGTGATGAACCCATGTACCTAGTCGAGGGTTGTCCACGTAACCTGTGGGCACCGAACATGTACCATAACGCGCTTTAAACTCGGCTAGTTCTCCTAAGCGCTCCATCCAAGTTGCTTCATGGGTATCCCAGCAAAAGCCCACACTTGCCAGGACCCTGGCGCGCTCTTCGTTCATGTGCGATTGCTTACCCTGCTTCATGAGCGCAAAATGCCTTCGCTGCTCCTTGACCCACAGCCCAAGCTTGGGATACTTGTCGTGGTTCAGAGGCACATGGCAGTGTCCGTTTTCCAGGCGGAACTGCCGAAGATCTTCAATATGGCGGCTCCACGCGGCTTCTTGCGCATTCCATGCAAAACCAAGTTTGTTTAACAAAGCAACGCGATCAGGAGTGATGCTGCTCGGCTTTCCGCTCTTGAGTAACTTGTATTGCTTTCGTTGCTCGGCTACCCAGCTCCCAAGACGAGGGTTCTCAGAGTAGCCTCGCGGGACTATGCAGTCGCCGTGCTTTTCCTTGTACAACTTGAGCTCTTCAAGCGTATCGAGCCACTTGTTGGATTTCGGCTTGGGGGGAATCCCCGAAGTATTCTTGCCATTAGCGTCGGCGGTGGCAGTTTTCCTTGTCTCCACTTCTTGTTCCTCGTCGTGTTCCGTGGCAAACGTCGGCGAGTGTCGAGCTCTCTTGAGGCTTCTTCCGGCAACAGGGTGGACGGCAGGTGTTGTCGAAGGACTACAGGTAGTGCGGCTGGCCTCCTCCGTTCTGGTGGTGTTGCACTCATGTTCCCCGCCGCTTCTTGTTTCCCCTTCTTTAAGAGCGTTACCCGCATCCTTTGGATCCTTCATCATAACCCCCTTCTGCGCCCAAGATGTTGTCGTGACGGTGCTTCTGCTGGAGGAGTGCTGGTTGTCTGGGAGAACTTCTACGACATTTGTAGGAGGCGTCGTCGTCGTCCTATTATACCAGGAGCTAGTAGTACTAGCAATAGGATTTCCTCGGTTGGATAGAAGGTCGCCAATCGCATTCCTTCTGCTGGTATATTGGGGCGACGGACCTGGGATGATAAGGTGCTGTAGCCCGATGTTTTGGGGTGCGTTGTTGGTTCTGCTTAGTAGCGTCGCCGCTCCTCCATTCTGCTGGTGCATGTGCTGGTGGTGCCTCTCGAATGCAAAGCGGCGGTTGACCGCAACTATCATAGCTATGCGAAGCTGCAACTGTTCTTGATCAAGTGTATTTAATTCATTTTGCATGAGCATTCGTTGGACGAGATCGAAAGGGTTCATCGTGTTGTCGATATTGTCAGAGATTGCAAAGTTGGGAGCTACCCTCTGAAAAAGTGAGACCCGGCCAGGTCGCTATGATAGTAGTGGTAGTACCAGCTGAAGAATTAACGCGAAGCATCGTTAAAAGAGCGGGGGGGGGGGGGGGGGGTTGGAAGAATGCTGAGGTGGAACGCCTGCCCGTTCACGCTGGCCTTTGCTGTTCCCAACTGTGCTTTATCGTTGTCATCGGACGTCATAGGGAAACTGCTCATAGGCGAAACTGCTCAGTCATATCCTGCGGAGAGGCATATTAAAGGCATGTGAAGTCGGGCGACCGAAATGTCGCTTGGGACGTCGCATTCATACTTTGCAGAGCGGTTTTGGGCCATTTCAGTATCAGAGGTCATTTTAGTCAACTAAGTACTGCGTTTACGTGGGTCTACGTTTCCTGCATGGTAAAGTTCAGGACGGCCTGCTCTTGTTGAGCTCGCACAAAATGCGCCAGCCGAACTCTCGATCTGTCTCACACAATGGCATGGTAGTGACGAAGAAAGCAAAATCAATGCCCAGCATTGGCGTGCGTTCAGTGCATTTGGAGGGATACCAAAGGAGGCTACAAGAAGAAAGAGGATCACTCCTCCAGCGGCAGTGGTTCTTCTTGCCCTCTTCATATGCTTGATCCCTCTTGTTGTTCGTGTCTATGCTGGTGGTCGCGTCCTCTTCCTCGTTGTTGTGATCGTCATGGGTGTGGTGAGCGAATGATTGATGCACACGTAAATCATTCTCGGCTCAATTAAGTCAGTATAACTATCTCATCAGTCTAAAGGCAATGTGGTAGTTTTTGACGACCGTCGTCGAACTCTGTTGACTGATTTCCAAAGTTGTCGATGTACCAGCCCGATGCCGCCAGCAGCCAGCATCTACCAAGGAACGGCTGCACCTTGCACATTTCGCGCCACGCAACTACAATTGGTCATCCATCTCTACCTAGAATGGCTAGTGGGGGCAGAACGAGTCACGGCAAGAAATAAACGACAGTGCGAATCAGAAGAAGTGCCCAGCTGGAATGAATGCTATTGTACAATCATCGAGCAGTCGATACTAAACCAACGAAAAGCCAAGTGAGGGATACCTAAATAAGCATGTGGTGCTACTCCAGAATGTTCCATAGTGCTATGATAGAGACCCGCAGTCGAATTTAGATCCAGAACCCACTATCATCAGAGTCGAGAAGACTGCTCTTCAGCACCTTCACTGTCCCCCACACGAGTCTCATTATACCTCACTTTGCAAATCAAACAAGCGACATCTCGCAGCAAGGCTCCTTCTTCCAATGATGGAAGAGGCAAGGGTTCCTCATCGGCTGGTTGCATATACCTCGCAGTGTCCCACCATGCGGGGTTGTATTCCGGAGGTTCTTGTCCTACAATAGTAGCAAACAAGACAAATGCTTCCAACAACGTGCCGTGTGGACTTGGATGAAAATCATCCCTGGCATAGAGCCATTCCCAAGAAAATTTCGAGTCATTGTCGCCATCAAGCTTGGGGTACTTTTTGCGGACCTCAAGATAGGCCAAACCCACAGGTGCCACCACAGAATTTGGTATAACCTTTTGATATTCGGCATACCCTGATTTTAACAATTCTGTAAAGTCATCAAACGACCCCAAATCCTCGGAGTCCTTGACGGGCTTGCGATACGCCGCCGTCATGAGAAAGACCACAAGGGGCATCTTGTTCATTTTTTCAAGCATTGGCAAGTATGATTTCTCGAGTTCTTTCAGGGCTTCTTTTCTCGTATCCATTCGAGCTGGTGATTGAGTGTGATCATTCATAATCACAAAGTCCCAGGCTTTTGACCCTAGTAAATCCATTACCGTCGGGCTTCCAATATCGTACGTCCCATCGGGACGCAAGGCATTCGGACTGGCAAATTTCCCCGCCATGCCATTTCCCTTGCGAAGTATAGACACCAGCGAGGCGCCCCCGCGTAAGCATGAATCCTGGTTGGCATTTCCATAGTGGGTTTTGAACATCCACTGCAGCAGGCGGGGGCAGTCATTATAATATTGAATGGAGTTTCCGATGTGGGCAATTTGAATCAATTTGCTGTCCGTTGGATCGCTGCTTCTACTAGTCGCCATGTTGGATGGTCCACCACTACCAGTCGGCGTGGCAAGGGCCAAAATTGAAGGACAGCACAAATGATAGCAAATAACAAGGAGGAGAATACAAGATCTCGGGTAAACCACTGTATATCTGTTTCCCATTGTCATGGGGTTTCTAAAGTGGAGTGGAGAAGGTGGCTTTTCTGATTTTGCGTCTCGGCGGCTCTCTCTGCGTATCTTTCGGGGCGAGCGCGCGCATTTGGCTTTTGATTTCCCGCCAAGACGACTAATGCGAATAAATATGCCTAGCTTCCCGATGAAATGACTTGTTCTTTACCATGGTGAGATGCATGGGGTATGCTGGTTTTAATATGCTACGAGCATGATCATTCATGAGGCCCATGCGGGCAGTAGCCGTTCTGAAATGCAAGGATCGTGTGTCGGGTGCCGCTGGAGATAACGTTCCAAATCTATCAGCAAGACGATCATTGGGTTCAACGACGATCATAGAATAGTTCAAAATTGACATGGCAATCTAGTACCACCGACGTTGGATTTGTCGCTATAACTAAATAGGCGACAAATAGTGATTCTGCTTCCGGTTGCTTGTTTGTTCCAAAGCCAGAGATAACTGAATTCTTCATCCTGCGCCAAGACCCGAAATCCCACAGAATTATCCGAGGTGGTTTAGGGATGTGGTGCTGTATGGACTCGAGCTTATAAAAGCTTGTTCCCTCGCCACCACAATAAATCCCTTCACCATTCTATTCCTTCGATTTGATACCAAAAAAGCCTTGTAGTGTACTAGCAGCTCCAAACAACAATCAATTCCCTCCAATACGGAAATTTGAAAACGATGATTATCCTCGAATATTCAACGCATCAAATCCAAATATCACACCCAGTGTAATGCCTAGAACCGCCAGCAGAGAAATGGCACACATCACGGAACGCAGCCGGCCACTTTGACATGCCGTCGTAGTTTGCCCCGAATCAGAATATCCATGACATGGATTTTCCACATCCCATTGTCGTTGTTGCGTATGACTACTATTATAACGTGATGCGGTACGATTCGATTCGGGCTTGACAAAGGGAGTAGCAGCACCTAATCCACCAAGCGAATACCATTTCGACGACGTCGTTGCTTGTGATTTTTGAGCCTGGGTCTGCTTCAACGCTCGAATCGCTCGACGGCTGGCGAGTTCTTGAAATAGTAGATCTTCCATTTGGATACTACTGGTTATCATTGTCATTTGACCAACGTTTCCATCTGAGCGAACCCTTCGTAATCTCGTCCGAGGGGATTGTTTTCGTTCTGACGCTGCTGAGGGGCCATCGCCGTTGCTCCCCCGCCGTATGACTCGCTTCTTTGTGGGAGGTGGCGAGACGGGAACGACAAGTGCGCGGCAACTGCTTGGTCGCAAGTTCTTCGAAGTCGAAGGAGGCAATGCTGGCAACGATCGGTTGGATGTATTGGATTGACTGTGTCCTGATCCTTCGGCCCCACTGTTCTTACTTTCTCGCACAATTCGGGAATAATCCAAATTCCGCGTATATTCTAAAGCTGCAGCCGTGGAACTGAACACCTTAGCGCCTTTCAAGGAAGCGGGAGACGATGCCATGCTAGTCCTCTAGAGAAACATCGCTGTTGGAGAGGACTGATAAGGTTGACAAGCTAGAGTGGGTCTATTAAAGATACCGCTGTCCATGGGTGGTACCTGTATCGTATCGTACCTTTCACAAAGCACGCTAGCACGCGGTAGGCGGAATCTCGCCTCACTGTTCCGATCGATCATATGCGCCGTTGAGTCAGTCTTGTCACGAACACAACGCGATCGACTGCGGGCGGATGGTATGTCATACCTGGTACTGATTGTACCGCACACTGCAAGGTTAGCGTTCCGTTTGAAAGCATTATGACTGCATTCGCGATGTCAGTAGGCTTAATCGATCGGCTCTTGCAGAAAATCAAAAGGCTATTGCGATGCTATCACGATCCGGGCATCTCGGAGGTCCCCAAAATGCGCTGTGACACGCACTCTACTTAGCGGTGGTGGCGAGTTGCGAGCACGGCGAGAAAGTGCGCAACTATTTTAGTACTGTACTTCCAGCCCAGTAAAATAAAAATGAAATGAAGCTGAAGGAATAATCGAATCTTACAACTACCGTAGGCCTGAACCTCTGATAGTTGATCGTACAAAAAAATAGGCGAATTGAAAGAGCAATGTGAACACTTGGATGAAATGATCCGCGGCGGATAAAATGGCACACAGCTAAACTATTACAGCCGTACAAAACGAAATACGTGAATAATTAGCTCGGGTGTCATCTAGTCTACTATGAAGGAACAAAAGACAACAAGAAGAAACCATGATCTTGTAAGTTGCAGCGCGGTGGTATTCCTGGCTCGCAGCCTGCGTCGTGGTCGTGATCATCTTCTTGTTCTCGCCAACACAATGATACTTCTTGCTTCTCATGATCATGTACTAGGAAAGCAAACGCACCATGCGCGAACTGGTGAAGGAGAAATCCGTCACGATGCAGTACTTCTTGGAAGTGTCGCACCTCGATGCTGCCACCACCGAAATGTTGAAGAAGTACGACCGTGATGGCAATGGATCCTTCAGCAAGGACGAAGTTGTTGCAATTATCCTGGACTTGCGCGAAGCGGTGCAGTCCAACAACGAGATGCTCGGTGAATCCAACAAGCTCTTCAAGCGTTTGTTGGCGGCCGCCCTGTGCTTCTGCGTCCTCTTGCTGACTGCCATGTTCGGAGTCAGCTACGCCGTGACTGTCTTGACCGCCAAGACCGACGTTTCCAGCAGCGGGTTTATGACTGCTACTAATGGCGATGCCGTCGTCGCCACTGATTCTACCGCGACAACAGTTGCCACCACGTACGTTGAAGAAACAGGTGTGAATTGCATGACTATCGAGGACGCCGAGCAAATCTTCGAAAGCGTCTCTTCTGGACGCAATGTGCTTATCCAGGTACTAGAAGGAATACTCAGGAGTACTGTCTAAACGGAACAGGTCCCGTTGAGGGTGCATCTTGTTGTTCTGCCGTTACTACCTTCTGGAGATCGCTTGCTCTCTTGGGTCCTCGCCCTTAGCCACTCTCTAGAGGGCGATAGAGGCATCATGCAGAATCGCAAACGATTGTTGCACAAGGCCGCGCGGGGCAATGGGACAGCCGTAATGTTGCCCTCCTTTGTGACACGAAAAGCAGCGTCTGCACCCTTCTTTCTCTACTTTGAAGAGTACGCCATTGGTCGAATATCCTTCTCTAATCGGGTCCAGATCGCAATGCCACCCGTCCCGCCTCGAGCAATGAGCGAATGGTCGCTGGCGGCTATGAATGTGAATGCTGGTGGGCGCACAAAATCCTCTGGGCGCTTGCCCAAGCCAATATTATCCTTGATAAATGCGGGCAAAGATTCCGTGGCTCGCTGGGTACCATTACCAAAAACTTGTTTCAGATAAATGTCTTCAATGGTAATGATCATTTGTCGTCGACGCGCATTGAAAATATGTGGACCCAAAAGCGAAATTAATATGATGTTTTGGTTCCAACCGACTCCATTCCCAAAGTTGAACTCATCAATCATGGCAAAAGCAAAGATGGGGATCGGCTTGAAAGTAGTCGATTTGCCACCGCCCGTCGCAAATTGAAGTTTCCATGACCCGTGGGCCGCGTCCCATAACTCCTCCTTGTCTTGAAGGGTTGGATAAATCTTGAAAGCATTCTTGTCAATCAGACGAACTGCGTCATAGAGCACGTCGGTGGCTCTTCCAGAAACTGAGCACTGATCTATGATTTGAAGGGCTTCTTCATAACCATCGATCTTGACCAGAGACAGCGAAAGGTCACGACGCAACACGGGCTCGTTCAGGTGCAGAAACGAGTGGACGTGCTGGCCGAATAGGAGCAGCCAGAACACCAAAGTTGTTGCCACATGAACCATAACGTCTCTATCACCAGCGCGTCCCGTGTTGAGATTTGAACTTGTAATCTTTCAATTGGGCTTCAAACTCTTCACAAACTGACTGGCTTCGCCATGGTCGCTTGTGCTTTTCTTGGTTTGTTGTTGAAGTATGAATTGCTATGAAATACCGCTCTACCGAGACTCTGTAGATAATAGGCGTTTCCTGCAAACGCAAAAAGTGCGGAGGTTTGTGCGGAGAAATCGATTTCCTCCGCAGAAACCACATCGAAAAAAAGTGCTGCCGCGCACGCTTCCTGCATTCGGCACTACTCGTGCCAGTTTTGGCCTTCCCATGCGATGACCGAATCGACCCACCCCACCCGGCGCCGACGTTAAATATTTTTTATTACCTTTAACTAGAAGTTTCGCAACATTGAGGCGTGTGATACGTGATTTCGTAAAACCTGATTAGACGAAACTTCGATATATTTGCGAATTAGACGCTGAATCTCGTAATTTGGCCGAGAGGTTCGCTTCCGAATTAAGTATTCACTATCACAGTTAACTCGTAGTTTCGAAACCCTGAGGCTTTAAACGCGCAATTCAATAAGACGCGATTTCAGAACACTCGTACCTGTAACACGCGATTTCATAATACGTGGGTTAACAACGCGTGAGTGCATGCAAAGTTTGTATAGCTTTTCTCTTCTAAAGAGAGAGGAGAAAGACCCCACCTGAAGGGCAGCATACCTCTTCGTTCTCTCTTTGTCTGTTGAAGTATCGGTAGTTGTCGTCTGGAAGGATATGTGACGACGCCGTCGCCACGAAATGCGCATTGAGTCGAATGCCGTGCTTTTTCGCGAGACAATGAGGCTGCAAAGGGGGGCTTATTAATTTTTGGGCGCGGTGTTAATCTTTGGGCCTAAATAGGCAAAAAGTCTATCTCGTATGTAAAATTTGTACCTAAGAGACTTTCTCACAAAACGGTGGTGAAACCACCATTTTGTCACAAACTAAAATGCCAGTTTTCGCGAATTCTGCGATGCGAAGGCCTTCATAACCTGTTTTTGTCACAAAGTCCGCAGTTTTTGCGTTTGCAGGAAACGCCTAATTGCGCGGGTTTTATTGACCTCTTGACTACTTCGACCAATAACAGTCGAATAAGTCTACTCGTTAGTTTTCGCTCGATCGGGCTTGCGTTCTCTCGCGAGCGAAGCTCTGTGACGGAGGAACAGGGTAAACGCCTACCAATAGCGCTCAGTTATAATGCCGCAATAAATAATGCGATAGTCTCAAAACTGCAGAGCAGTTTCAGGCGAGTGA
The DNA here is from genome assembly GCA_951394045.1 of Nitzschia sp. DOCU1. NCBI lineage: Eukaryota > Bacillariophyta > Bacillariophyceae > Bacillariales > Bacillariaceae > Nitzschia > Nitzschia sp. DOCU1. The sequence goes on along the minus strand of OX595988.1, from coordinate 249,316 downwards.
AATCATCTTCATCTAACATTGGAGAAGCAAAACGGAATTATGAAATACCTTCCGTGTTAGGTACATTAACACTGCTTATGCAATTTCAGGCAGTAGTCGAATGAATTTTATGATTTATTGGGGTTGACGTTCTTTATTAAAGCATCCGGTGTGAGGCAATTCATTGGAAGTTCCAGTGGTGGGATGCACGCAACCATAATCCTTAAAAGCCAAACGGGCGCCAGCAAGCTGGGCCAATGTGTTCGATCGTACCACCAATGCGAACGAAAGGAATCCAGCATCACTACCGTAGGTACATCACGATTTCGCCTGATCATCCGGCCATCTCAATTTAACACAACTCTGATTCCCGCGCCTATTTGCGTTATTTCCACCAACCCCATCCACCCTTCGCTGGCTGGACTCTTGCATCTATCATTTATCCTTTGACCTCGCTCCTTGGCTGGATCATTGAATAGGAGCCATCACTGATTGAAGACGCTCGTTTCAGATCATCCCTGATTATTCTTTCCAGATAGTTTTATTGAGCGGAAAAAACACCTCTGCTAGTCGCCCAGCCAACATCTCTACCATTATTTGGAAACTCAGCTTTATGAAAATGCAATTTTGGAAACGCAAGCAACAACAGCAACCACCGAGTGGTCCCAAGAGGCTGTCGTCTTCGTCCACGGTGACGGCCTGCAGTAACGATGGCCGTGTTCCCTTGAGCAAAGATGAAAGCAACAGCACGAGAACTCTTTACACAAGCAGCGAAGACAACAGCCCACTCCAAAACGAGCGACAGAGACTGGATCTGATGAATGCCCGCTTTGTAGCCCCCAGTGCCATAAAGGAAGGGTTAGTTGACATCGCGAATGATATTCAGAGCACCGAGTATACTAGAGACCAAATAACGGCTGAGCAAAGCGTTGTCTCGAGGGCATTGAGCATTTCTTGTCCCCCGACTACCAGACAGATTTTCGAAGAGACTCGCAAGGAAAGGGAGGCGAGCGTAGTTCGAGGATTAGCTATACTGCAAGGAATGGAAGTACATGCCAAGACGTCACTACGAAAGTTGATCGTAGACGACCGCTCTGACCTGATACCATCGCCTTCTGGCTCCACTTGCGAGGACAATCTACCCGCACGTAGTACCAGCGGAGGTAGTGGAAATGGGGATGGACAGAGCATCAGCCAAAGCCCCCAGCGCGTGAAAGCTCGCGGCATTCGAAGTTGCCCCGCCTTGCCACCAGTGTCACCTGTCAAGACTGGCAATTCCAAGAAGAAGGCCAACGCCTTTCCACGGGAGGATGAATTGATGCTACAATTGAGCCCACGATAACGACGATGCTACTTTCAATAGTATTTCCGTAAAGTAGTTCTGTCCTTTCTAGAGTAAGGATTTCATTTATTCGGCCTATTGCTCTCGAGATGCTATATTTGAATTCAGCCAGCAATAATAGGCAACGAACGAACGGGCCCCCTTGTTGCCTAGTGGATGCATTTACCTGTTCCTACTATCGACGCGGAACGAGCAGCAATCTCCAATTACTGGCTTGCTCCTGAGCACAAAAACACTACGAAGAGCCGCCCCCAATGATCCGACACCAAGGGGTCAATTAGCGTTGAAAATGGAATAAGGTGAGGCGGTATAATATCATCATTTGTTGAAGCGCAGCAGCCACTTCTCGTCGTCGTTGCTTCGACCTACCAGTAGTAGAGCAGAGCCCGGCACCACCGTTGCTAATAGAATAGAAGCAGTACTAATAGTAGAAGTAACCCCACCCCGTAAACAATTAGCAGTTTATCTACCATGAGATGATGATGGATAGTCCCGTTCCTTGTTATCGTAGTACGATACCCGTTTATTCCAGTATTGGTTTTCGGTGGGACATAGCGACGATAACCGGGAATCCTCGTGTCGATCCCGATTCTCTTAGATGTTCCGATACCAGATAATTAGGGGGCCTTGGGGCTTATTATTAGTATGATACAGTCGTTACGCCCGCGCTCGCATCGGTCATGTCACTGGATTTCTTCATTTGTTCTAGTGATCGACTGCCGCTAAAAGTCGGGCTTCACTTTTCCGAGATTTCACACTCGAAGTCAACGAACAAATAGAAAATCCGGAGAGAGGCAGAACGAGTCTTCATACCTCCAGCAACTCCTCCTCCTTCCATTTCATCCCAATAAATTGTTATCCAAGAGTATCATCTATAATGTTTTCCTTTCTACTTTCCGGGCAACAACAAGAAGGTAATGGGGGGATCCCATGTTTCTTGAGAATAACGCCAAGAAAAAGGGGCCGAAACCTACGATCGACCACACAATCAAGTACGTGGTGCAGCAGCAGCCATGACCATGAACATACACATGATTCATTGTCGCAATCGCCCTCATCTCAAAACAGTGCCGCAAGTTCCAGCATTTCATCGTCTACTACTCGTGGTAGCAGTCGAAGGAGGATGAGACGAGGCCTCTATGATCCCGCCCCCCAACCATCCTTTCGAGACATTTACAACAGTACTCGATTCGAACGAGAGCAAAGTATTGCTCGTGGCCTTGGCGTCTTGTCTCTGATGGAACAACATACCAAATCTTGTCTTGCAGAAGAATGTAGACGACAAAATCAAAAGACATTGGTTGTGGATCACGTGAACGTTCCATTGCCAAGCCAATGGGCATTTGACGACCGACTAAGTGAACATTAACAAGAAGCAAAAGACTCCCGTGCCCCTCGTCTTGCAACCGTCGCGACATAGCTTTGGCATAAAGTAAAACCAGCCTTTTTTGCAAAAGATAATAGCCGCCCACGTTGTCTAGCACGCCTCTTTCTTGGTAGTTGCTCGTCTTCTTTGGTTATATCCAGTATTCGGTGTCCAGTCATTCATTGTCCAATCAACTAGTTTGGTCTCCCGGAATGACTCCTTGCTGAAGTAGTTGAATTTCAGCCTCCAAATTCGTTCTTGCTTGTGGTTCAAGCAATCCCTGAAACATGGTGCTTCCAAAGATGGGTCTAGTCAAGAATCCTTGCAAAATGGCGGCTCGTTTCTCGCAATAGATCTGTCGTGGGACATGTGCATATTCCTTTCGAATCAATGCGGCATAACTTAGGTACGCTTTTAGGGATTTCCCCAAGACGGCCATGTCGATATCCAAAAAGACTTGTTGCAAAGTAGGATCGACGACGTCGCCTGAAATCACTTGATGTCGTTCTGTAGCTAGAATCAAAACCGTCACTTGCTTCTGGATCAAGTCCTCCATGTGCAAGTCTCGACAAAACTGTTGAAACAGCTCAGCACTATCCTGCTCATCAGTGGCAGAGATTGGATCGTAAATGGCATCGTGAAAAAAGGTGGCCAACCGCAACACTCGGCCTGCATCGTCCTTTGTCAATGTCTCTAGTATGGAATCCACATATTCGAGCATTTCCCAAAGGTGCACGAGAGTGTGATAATGACGTTGCTGTTCGGTATGCTGTTCGACCAGACGATGGAACCAGCGCGTCGCTGTTTCGCCATCACCCACCGCTAACTGCCAATGGCGTTGCAACACTGCCATGACGTCTGCAGTGGCTTCTTCAAACGACTCATTGGCACCAACACGTCGACTGGTTTGTTCTAGTAATGACATTGTCACAGTCTTTTGTGTCAGTCAATATCCGACATGGACTTTGGTGTGAATCCTGGTCGCTCCTTTATCCTTTTGTCTTGCGTCATGGTCGATTGCGTGCGTTTAGGACTCAGCGGACTACACAAAATCGGTCGATCCCTTCGACCGCACTTGGAATTGCCGCCAAGGCCGCCCGCCCGCCACGTCATCCAACGTCCGCGAAACGGTCGTGGGGCCTACGCGCGCGCAGTCATTTCACACGTGGAAATGTGTACCAAGGGAACGGAGAAGCATCTCTAAGGTAGTTAGCGCGCCTCCAGCAAGAAACCCTGCAGTTGGCTGGATGAGACCCATGCAAGCAAAACGATCAATCGATGACAATGGCGATGGGTAATACAGCAACAATCAGCATGTAGACGCAACAATCGAAGCTAGTCTGGACTTGGAGGCAATTTGGGGAACTGGGTGATGATGAATGTGGATTACTTTCAGCGAACGTGGAAGCTTCATCGTGGGAAACATCACAAAACTGCTCGCAAACCAACGCAGAAACCGCTCAGATCTCGGCATTCCCTTCAACAAATCCATCACTTTATCACTCAATCGAGGTCACTTTTCTGCGAAAGGAGCAATCTGCGTCGCTCCTTTCTTCATCGTCGCCGTGAACTTCACGACGATGATGAAGATGACAGTGCTCCAGTGGCGCCACCTGCTGCTGTTTGTCTCACAGGAAAGCCGGCAATTCATCAAGTGTGGAGATGACATCCTCAGGTCCTCACGGGTAGGACCTGAAAAGCTCCGATGGATAGCACGCCTGGATGTTGTGAAACAATGTCCTGGGGTCCCTATGGGTGGGGTCCTAAAAGCTTCCATCGGCAGCACGCCGGGATCGATCCTCGCTCGTGTTCTGTCTTTTGTTTCTCTCTTTCTTTCAACAGATCTGTGGATTGCTCTGGTGGTGGCAGTCCAGGTCGTGTCGATCCTTCCTGGGGTCCCCGTGGGTGGGACCCTAAAAGCTATCGTATCATCCTCCCACGGTTTCGTGGCATGGGGCGGTAGCACGCCGGGAAGGATCTGTTGATTGTTGACGAGGGGGCTGTGATTTGAGGTGAGTTCTTTGTCGCCACGCTAATGTTCTTTCGTTCTCACAAGATTGTTCTCTTTCTATTTTAGCTTTTGCAAGTATTACCGACCACGGCTCCAAAGGCGTTCTCGTTCATTTCCCTTGTGTGAAAGGTACATCCCCGCCTGGCTATCAAAAATTTATGTTATTTGTGAGGTAACAGCCGAAAGAAGAGGAGTGGGAAGGGGGGCAACCGGCATGGCTTGGGGCACTGGGGGCAAAGCCAGTGATACACCATTGACCCCGGAACCCCCCGTCCCACGTTGGATGCAGCAAGTTGGCGGATGAGTGGATGCTGTGGCATGTTCCAGTCCCGAACATGGTAACGCAGACATCCATGACCCCAATGATTGGACTCCATCAGAAAAAATTGGCCTCCAAGGGAATGGAAGAGAATTGCTTAGGAATGTCGTCGGATGAGGTTTTGCTTGTGAGGGCTAGAATGGAAAGTGGAGAAGATTGGCGAGAACGAAGACGTTGGCGCGACGGCAGAGGCTTTACCTTGCAATCAAAGCTACTTTGTTGGCCAGATCTGTTGTTGGAAAGTTGAGTCCTCTCTTTGTTTTGCAGGTCGGTTGTGGTGTGGTTGGTTGTTTGTGTGCATGTATTCGGTGTCTTCATGGTAAGTGCACATCGTTTGTTTGATCATATTTTCATATTTTTCTCCCGCAGTGCTACTTATACCCTGTTCTTTCCTCCTTTTGCAGGCGTCTGGTGTTATTGTGGGCGGATGTGTTTGTTCATGTATTCGGTGTCTTCGTGGTAAGTCTGGCTCAGTATAGTGGGCATCGTCTGGCGACAGTGCCGTTTGATCATATTTCTTTCCCGCAGTGCTACTCATTTCCTTGTTCTTTCCTCCTTTTGCAGGCGTCTGGTGTTGTTCTACAATACCAACATTTTCTAGAGCAACGATCCTGATCCCTGATCTCGACCCCGATTCCAATTCTCCCCGCACACAAACAGCCTGATCAACGCAACCGGTTTGTGGTTCCGGTTTTAAAACGTCCTCCACTCGCGTACGTGTCTCGTCGCGGAGAGTTTAAGTGTAACCTGTGCTGGTGCGTGGAGGATTGGAATCGGCTGTACGCCGTCGAGTGAAGTGGATTGTTGTCTCTACTAGGCGGATCTCCCTCCCCTATGCGGGTAGAGGGAGCTCTCCTCCGGGCGGAGCAGCTGTGGCCCACCCCATCCATATCGAACAGCTTTGACGTAGCGGTGGGGCTCAGTAATTTGTTGCGTGAACAAATTCAGCCAATCGGTTCGATAAATAGATAGATAATAAGGTTAATAGTTGCGTTGTAATGTCATTTTCTAGCGTATGCCAAGCTACTAGTTAGAGGTGTATTTACACGGTCTCTACCTATCTAGAGTCATACAACTGACCAGAGTCCCGTCCAATGATCCTTTCACCAACGATATATTACACCAATCTTGCTCAGTATATATTGCTTTGAAATTCTACGCAATCGGGGCATTCGGTCGACCCGATGTACGAGGACCGCCGCCACCGGTAGTCGACCAGGGCACACCCTTATATGATGCCACTCTCTTTTCGTTCGTCTTTACACCCGGGAAAACGGATTTGGTTCCCAATACTTGTCTTGAACCAAATCCAGTACTTCTTGCAAGGCTTGATGATTCTCCAGCACTTGTTGCCTCGTTCCATGCTAGAACTTTTTGCCATGAGAGTGCGCACAAACCATGTGGCGGCTTGTTCTTAATTCTTTTCTCCCGAGGCCGATACACCCCGGATTCATTACAACACAAGTTGTTAGTGCCTCCACGCGCTTGATGGAGTGGGCCGTCAAAATGTCTTCTGCCAAGCTACTACGTAAATATTCCATTCCACTATGATGCCACCAAGTCGTATCGCCTGGAACCAGTCGCTGTTTGGTTAGAGTCAACAACATTTCGAAGTAACATCTTGCAAGAAGGTCATAGTCTCGACCAGAGAACACGCGATCCAATAGGGGACCAGGGTCTCCTCGCGTTTCAGGTGCTACGGACTTTCATTCGCCATTGACCTGCACAGTTGCCGAAGTTGCATATTCGTAGTTTCGCCATGATTCCCAGAAGAGGTTCTTCCGGCAGAAAAGTCGCGAGACCTATTGAACAATACACAAATGCCGACAGCGCTCGGCTACATTCAAGCGTCAATTCTATGGGGCGGGGTCTGCGTTTTCCTATTGCCGAATCTGCACCACCGATTTGTGGGTACGCAGCATACGATCATCCTGCTTCTTCTCCATCATAATCCTCCATCATGGCTACTAGTTCCGATTTCTTGGCATATTTTTAAAGACCCCAAAATCGTAGTTCGGCCTTCAACCTACTGCTGTAAGTTGGGTTCAGTCTTGACCAAAGATTTTGTCTAGAAGCGCTGCTAGCCTCCCCGCCTTTAAAAGACGACACCATCATTCCATCAAACCCTTGGCGGAATGAGAAGCTTTATCCTCACCGTCGTCACCGTTGTCTTCATCTCTAAAGGATCCACTTGTTTGTCTTGCCGCACTTGCGAAAGTCCTTTCAAGTCCTCATCAGCCAGTAAATAAGGTGCTATCGAAGTCCTTGTCATCGCCATCCTGGCCAGCTTTGGACTTCTTGTGCCATCAAAAAATAGATAAACGAGCAGCTGATCCCAGTAGCTCGAGATTCAAGCCATTGTCGTCTTCATCCACGTCCAAGCGCTCTTGAACTAAAGCGTCCACAGTATCCGATTGCGTCTTGGCACTGTCGGCTTGGCTTGAATGGCATCGCCACGATCCTTCCTTGTATGCCCTGCTCTGTCAAGCCATCTCGTCGACCACTTCCAACTAACGATTCGTCATCATCATCTTGGCCATGACGAAGACAATTCTAATAAGATTACGACAGTCCATGCGCCACCGACTGACTGGCATTCGTCGCCATTGCGGCTAGCGAAGGAGAGACAACTGATAGACCCCTATTGCCAGTAGTAGCTGTTGGTGGGAGGGTTTCTCACGGATGCCGAGAGTCATATCCGAAAGAACGCGAGGATTCGAATGACGTCATCGAAATGACTGCTGACACATACACCGTAAAAACGAAAACATGGAAAACCGGAGTTTCCATGCCCCGACATGGATAGTGTTCTCGTTTTCCATGCCATTTTCCACGTCCAACTCCCCACGAAAATCCGAACTGGCGATTCCAGGAACTGCCTGGAAAACCAATCCATTTCCCGGTCCTCCCATGGAAAACGACGTCACCGGATTGGTCGTCCTATTCGAATAATTCGTCATCCAGACACCCCCAAATTGGAATGACGTCGAACGATAATTATTATAATCATGACCTATTATTCTTTTTAGTCAGTCTCGTTTGTGTTGGCGAAACACATACAAAATCTGCCGCCAACGCCCCCTCACCCGCCGACGAGCGAGACACGGCGAGGGAGAATTTAGCAATACTCGATGAAACACCAGCATCATCATCTCTCATTATGACACATCCAAGTCGATGCTTTGTTCAGATTTGCTTCAACACAATCTCCTGCCCACAATCGGCCCTGCTGGTTGGATCCTTGAAGAACGGTAGAAGCCAGTGACTCTTGCCCCAAACATGGCAGGGGTGGTCGACCCCCCTGCTAGCTTTCCCACCACACAGGAATATTTTGAGTGCGACCTTTCCTTACTACAGTGCAACAAGTGCGGTCAGGTGCCACCCACTGCCTCCCGGCTGGATGGCGAATTCCAGCTCTGGGCAGCACAGTTGAGTTGCGACAACTGCCGTGGGCTCCCCTTCTTCTTCATGTGTCGTATCTGCCCACAACATGGTCTGTTTCAAAATCGGAAACAGAAGTTGCATATCCGTTGCTTGAGCAAAATGCGGAAGCACTCCATTTCAAAGACCCATACCAAGGCAATGGTTGAATTCATGGCGATGAAAGGTCAAGCCGAGACATCACTACCATCCCAATTGCATCAAGAGCCAGACCAAGAAGACATCTCTGCAGTAGCACGGCGTCCTGTGCACTCAGAACTAGTAAACACAGAGGAGGCCCAAGATGATGACGAGCCCAACAACGACTTTTTGTACCATGGGAATGACGATGACTGCACAGAAATGCAGGAGGAGGCATCTTTGATAGAAATGTCTGTGGAACAGAGGAAGCTTGCCTGGCTTCAAGAGCTGAAGGAAAATAACTCTAGAAGAGAAATTAACTTCCAGAATTGCTTTCCTGACGATGTGAATAGCTACTTCGAGCTAACACACAGACAGCCCTGCTTGGGTGCTCAACACCTTGTCGGTCGAGCCTTTCATGGTGGTCAAGCCAGCCAAGTCCACCCATGCACCGCCTTATACGGCCTCCAATTTTGTCGGCTTAGCGACAATCTAAGCACCGATCAGTTCGAGGCACTGGCATCCATCCTAGATTTCATGCAGAACCCCCCTACTGGACCCGAGGCAGACTGTTATCCACCAGCTCCCATACCAACCTCCCCACGTGAGATGAGGCAATTCTTCACTACTGGTAAGGATTCGATAAAGATGAACCTTCCGATACCACCAATTCACTACTACAGGAACAAGACACATGTCTACATATCGCCGCTCGACTGTCTACGAGATCTACTGGGCCATGGACGGCACGTAGACCCTATGTTCCCGGGAGCCTCTGTCCATGCCCGTTCCCCACGTGGCCAGGAACTCATGGACAAGTTCATTGTTGACTCTGCCGATTCTAAACAATGCTTCCTCATTCCCCTATATCCATGGAACGACGACATCGACCCAAACAACGTCAAGGGTAACAGGCACAAAGTCTGGGTGCAGATGATTACCTTCGCCCCACCGGAGGCTCGGATTCACAAATCCCATAACACGTACCTCATCGCCATGGGGTCGGGCGACAAGGAACACGGGGTCATCGAGACCAAACTACAGAAACATTTGGCTCAACTAGCAGCTGGTGTGGACGTATACCACGGTGGGTTGAAGTGCCTAGTTCGCTGCTATTGTTATGTTTACGCACACATGGCTGATAGGCCTGCGAAGGCTCAAAGCACCTACACACTATCAGGAACATCGCCCTCCCATGCTTGTTTCGGACTGTCTGGTATCTTACCCAGCAACCTGCCTTCCTGCGAACTTTGCTTCCAGCGCCGCCAAACAGCCACCTCATGTAGGGAACCATGCTCAGATTGCTTTGATTGGGTGCCGGTGGGGGCGGAATATGACTGCCCAAGAAATTATCCAGATCCTCCACCTAGTGGTTGCCTGAGTGTTAAGCGAATTACTTTTCAATCAATGGGCATCGCTGTTGAAACCGCATACGGCAAGGTGCTACTTGGGGATTGGAAAAAACAGCAATGCCGCACTTACCTGAAGACGGAGGGGCTACCAGCATCCCTTGCTGATGAATTATACGAGCACGCAAAAGAACGTGCAGCCTACTGGAAGGCTCAAGACAAGCAAACATTCCTCCAAGAGCATACGGCAAACAATCAAGCCTACTACGATGAAAAGTTCATTCCGCCTGCTCCCTGGTCCCACCCCATGGTAGAAGTTCGTGATTGGGTAACAACCATCATGCACCAACTATTCTTGGGCATAGTAAAGGCGACATTTGGCGAAGACCTGGTTAAATTGTGGTTGACTAGCAATAAAAAGGCGTCCAGCTTTGTGCACCGAACAAATATTTCTATAACACGTGGGGCCTACCTTAAATTGACATGGCTCAAACTCGAGCCCCTATCCAAGGACGGGAAAACGGGTCGTTTCGTGTCCGAGAATTACCTCGCCTTCGAACGAGTGTCCAAATGGCTCTATTCGGACCTGGGACAAGTCACCCAGCAAGACGAGGAATATAATGATCCCGTCAACAAAGAACTTGCCCAATACTCGAGAACACAATTAACAGCTTGGTTGAAGGCTCGTAGGATCCAATTTGCCTCTGCCATGCGGAAGGATGAGCTCTTAGCATTGGCTTACCAAATGGTGGAAGCGAACGGAGGCCAGTGGCCCATGATCATCCCTGAGGATCGTGTTGATGCCTCGTTCGAGCTCGCAGAGGACCTGATTGCGGCTCTTTTGGCTATGACTAGCCGGATTATGATCAAAGGGGATATTAGCGAAAGGGATGCTCATGATTGTGACCGGCATGTCAAGCTTTTCTTGAGTTTGGTCAACAAATTTGACCAAACTCGCAGGAATACTACCTCCACCAACACTTCTGTGAGTCCGATCTACCTGGCAAAGTACAATTTTATTTCCCTCCTGAGCATACCCGAGTGTATGCTTCATCATGGTTCCCTACGTCTACTGTGGGAGGGTGATGGCAAGGGAGAAGGGTCACTCCCGGAGGTCAAAGCTTCGATTGTCTCCTTGAAAGGCGACTGGGCGAAGAATGCGGCAGACCGCTGGTACCGCCAACGACAACTCGCCCGTGTCACAGAGTCCCTTGTGTTGGATATGAACAACATGGGTATCAAGCACAACCTACTGGATGTAGCAACGGCACAAATGAAATCAGAAAACGGGACGACCGACAAGGAGTGGAATGAGTCTGCCAGGAACTACCAGAAGAACTATCACGTCTACAAGAAAAAAAGGATGCGTTGGATACATTAGCTGCTTGCAACAAAATTGTCTCAGTTGTTTACATGACAGATGGTTCTTTTGGAATGGTGGCCAAGGGAAACAAACAACAACGCAATGGAGGTGGTGCATTTCGAGAGGAAATATTCATTCCGTTGGAGATTATCCGCGACAACAATGGAATGCCAATTGGGGAATCGTCATGTGGTGCCACATACTTCTCATGGATTGCGAAAGAAAATGAAACAATCCATTTGTTCCAAGGTGGCCGCTCAATTGTGAAGTACTGCATCCTGCTACCACGTCACAATAGGCCTGCCAACAATGTAGGACATCAGATGTTCTATCTAGTTACCTCTGACTGGGAGGAGATGCTCGAGGATGGCACCATTGGCCTACCACAGGCCAGGGGGTGCTCCTACTGCTAATATTGTGTAATGCGTATACTATAAGAAATCTCTACTATAGTGATGGTCAGGGAGTTGCGAGCATGTGGGATAAGACATGGTCTCCCCTACTTGGTGGAGTGTTCTGCATATGCGAGCCCTTATCCGTCAACTTTCTCTTGCGCCCGGCCCTGCTCTTGCCACACTGCTTGTCGGCACTAATAAGAGTCAGTCTTCTAGGATCGTTGCTCCTCCAGCAATCACTGCAAACCCTGTAGAGACTGCAGGAAACACAGTAGTACAAGGGCTGCCTCGCCCCCATCACACTATCCTTGCCACATGCAGAACACTTCTTCTTCCGTCCTTGACTCATCCATTCTTGAATAGACGTGAAGGAAGCGAAGAAAGAAGGATCGCCAAGTTCATTGTGTCGACACAGCACCCCGTGTTTCTGATAACATGGGTCGCATATCTGGTGCTCGACCTTGGCGGCCATCTTCCAAAAGACGTTCTTGCGAGAAGGTTGACCCTCCGTGTTGCACCAGAAGGCCCGACTACAGACCAAATGATTCCCGGTCATCATAGCTTCATAACATGTATTAGTACTTGAGGGATGGCCGTGATCATCATTGTTATCATAGGCAGCAGCGACATCATCATCGTGAAATTCACTATTCATGACAGTAGGGGCAGGTAAGTTGATGGCTGGCGTGGTGGTAGTGGCCAATTGGTCGACCAATTTGTCGAAGTTGTTGTTGGTGATGGTGCCGGTAGTGGCGGCGCCGGAGCTTGGCGGATCATCCTCTGATGCAGTCAGAGTGCTTTCAGCAGGCTGTGGCAAGGCTACATCACGGGCACAATTCCCATGATCATTTGCAGGTGTGATTGATGCGGCATTAGTGATGCCATTAGGAAGATTTATTACATCATCACGCAATGCAGGACTTGGCGGATAGCCCTCTGGTGTTGCCGCATTTGGGTTACAATCTACAGGATTGTTTGCAGGTGGGGGAGTCGAAGCAGCATTATTGCTGCGATTAGAGGCACAGAGCTGTTCATTATCTGACAAATCCTCATCGTTGTCCTGTTTGTGGTCATCAGTAGGGAGACCATCTGCGGCCCCAGTGATGCCAGATGCCCCGTTCCTTTGGGACGAATCAAAAGAAACTTCAACATCGACGTCAAGATGGTTGGAACTATGCCCTGCTAAACTGACCCTGCTGCTGCTGTCATGTGGCGCTTGATGGGGTATAAACATCAACAACGAACTGCCGCCCCCACTGATGCTGCCGTTCACTGCTACCATGGCGGCCTCCTCCTCTTGAGCACGAGTACCAAAGACACCCACAGCACCTGTGTACATTCCACTAGATGGAGCTTGAGTGCGACCATTATGACCCATCTTTTGTAACCATGTGTCAACAAAGGAAGGCTTTTGTCCCGAGTCGAGTGGGGGGTAGGCGGTGCTTGGCCCGGTCGTTGAAAGCTGAGGCCATGAAAGATCCTTGTTGTTCTCGTTTAGTGGAGTCTTCTCGCTGTTAACACGGTAAACAAGCCCGACGATTTTTATACCAGCATACGCAATCAGACGTTGCTTCAGCTCTTCGAACTTATGAGAAACAAGCTTCTTTGGGAATGACTGGAAGTTTGCTTTCCGGGTCTGGCCATCATGAAGGGTGCAGTTGATATCAATCTCGAGTGCGTGGATTCGGCAAAGTGCATCGCCGAGATACTCACGATCGTCCATCGTGCAGTGCGTGTTTTGCAAGGCATACATCGCTATCGATACTCCAAGATAATGATCAGAAGGATTTTGCCTGCAGGTTGTAAGGCAGGTCCCAATTTTCCTCAGCTGATTGAACGTCTGATCCCTGCCCTTGATCCAGCTAGGTTTGAGCTGGGCATTGGGAATCCAGCCTTCGATGTTTTCGAGTGCTTTGATCCAGTTCTTTACGTACTGCTCCGCCAGGATCTCGCCAGCATGGGGTAAAAGAAACTCGACCCGAAGTTTGTCCACAAGAGGAAATATTTGTTCGGAATCCAAGTGACGATTGTTGCAGTGCCCGTTGACCACTTCTTTCTGCAGTTTTATGACTTCCTGCTTACGTGCCCGAGTACATACCAGGTCTGCTGGACAAAGGGCGACAAACTGGCTACAATCAACATCGTGGGCCTTTGCCTTCCTTTCCCTGTTAAAACCAAGTCGGTGCAACTGTCGGCCAATCTCGAGATTGCGGTCAAGTTTGGGCCTGTAATAAGCAACTGAACTCTGTTGGGATCGCCATGGTAACCCGAGTTCGTTGAAATGGTTGACTGTTGATGTTGAGCCAGGAATGATTGGCTGATGACGTCCCTGAGTGTAGTCGAAGGGCAGGCTAGCTGTGACCTGAGGCTGATACAGTGCTGCGACTACTGGGGGTGCATCATGAAAGCGACCATGCTGGTTGGATATCCCAGGGTGAGTGTTGGTGGAGGGCAGACTAGCAAACATCTGCGGTGATGGACTGGTCCTGGGCAAACTATCGTACATTTGGGGTGGTTGATGGAGTGGATGCAATGCAGTGAAGGCAGCAGATACTTGGCCCTCCCGTTCTCGTTGTTCCATCAATGCAATTTGGTGTTGTACCTCCTGCTGCAATTGCAGCAATTTTGCATAGGCCGACTGCTGATCTGCCATTGTCACGATGCTAAAGCTAAGTTACAATTTTGCAATATCCTTTTTGATGTGGGGTATGCACTTCTCAACGGCACGAGCACCCCGGGGTGTTATTGATGGTCCAACGAAAGGGATCCAACGACCGTCCGTTGTGTCAAGAATATCGTGTGGCGGGTGATGAATCTATCATCATCATTGGTGTGAAGTTTGCAAGCGGAGGGAATTTTCGTCGGATATGATGATATGATGTATGTGTGTGATGTGTCATTACTTTTCTTGGTACATACTATTATTAATGAGGCTATTATAGCCGGACGTGCTTATCATATGCATGCAGCGTTTAGAACTTTTCACCATGTATATAGAGGTTGGCCGTGCAAATCGGCGACGGCGTCAATAATAAAGATGGGCGGGTGCATGAAAATAGATTTGTGCACCTCTACTGTTCAAATTCAAAAAGCAATGGAGGCACCACATCCTCATCACGTCCATCAGATGACCCTCGTATAAACGTAATTACAACTATACGTCTCGACACAGATCATCCGAAAGTTGTCATTGCTCAGTTTGATTGTTGTATAATGTATCGTAGAGAGTGCAGCCGGAGTTGTTGGGATTGGATTCCATGCTTTGTGGTGAGATACAGCGCCCATGTTTGGATGCAGTTCGGATGTTGCTATGCCGATCTCACATGCTCTGTTCCGATCATTGTATTTCGCGAATGGGGTTGAGTTTGAGGCAGGCGTTTGCGGTCTTGATAAGGGAAATATGTCGGCGGTAGGAGAAGAGGGAAACGCAGACAAATCAAGAGCTACCACACTGTAATCCCCCAGGATCGGGGGCAGGGTCAATTGCCCTCAAGGAGGACATGCGTTGGAAGCTATCCACGAATTGAATTGACAGTGGAGCTTGGGAACAGAGCGTTCGTGAGCAGTTGTGTAGATGGAAACGATGGAACTTGCCGAGGCGATCGGGAAGTTCTTCCACCGTGGAGGATAGATTATGCCAGAGGGTAAGTCGAGGGATTTCGGGACACATTGTGGTGAAAACTATTGAGAACTCACAGATATTTTCATTTCCATTGCATCAAAAGAAGAGTCTCAATGTCGTAGACGTAGAAGGAATGGCAAAGAGGATTGGTACTACCATCATGTGCCGCCAGTACAGTATTAGCCGCTCGTGTCGCCATTCAAAGTCACGGAGCTGCGCGTCGCCCGAAAATGCCTCTCTTCGGATCGTCGAGTTATCTGTAGTGGCCGAGGGATCGATAAGGCCAATTGTCACACACAACAATAGTAAATTAGGATCGTGATGCATTTGTTCTTTTAGCAGGTGTCGTCCATAGAGCCAGGACCATGGTCAGGGGAGGAGATCGGGTGTAGGCTACTTCGTAGTTTGTATGTGTTTGCCTGAAAACAGCAAGCTGCATTCAAATCGTAAGCAATCGCAAAAACGGGGTGGAGGGAGAAGTGTTCGGAATGAGATGAACCGTCCCCCACCCCATTTTGTGACGTCTACCACATGGAAAAGGGACTGGATAGTGTCAGTTCTTTTCCATGTCGGAGACGGGAAAGTGTTGGTCAAATTTGGAAAACGACCTGGAAAATGTGCTCGATCGCGCGCGGAAGAAATTGGAAAAACCAGGGAAAATGGGGCATGGAAAATGACCTGGAAGACCCGACTGCGGCATGGAAAGTGGCTGGTTTTTCCATGTTTTCGTTTTTACGGTGTATCGGTATCTTTCCTCCCTCTATCGACTTTTACGATCACGATCCTTCGTTTTTTGACACCGCCTTCCATCGTTGCGTCGTTGACTCGATGCGAACAGCATCATCTTCAGTCGTCAACTTTGTCGTCGTTACCACATCGACCCGAACATTGCGAATGTGTTGCCAGTAAAAGCTTACTAGCCAGCTAGCTAGAAGCGCACACAGCATTTGCAAGAAAGCAACAAGGCACACCTGTGCTCAAGAGAACAAAACCAAAACAACGACGATATGGTTCTGCCCAAAAAGCCCGAGGCGCAAGTGCCGCGATCGATTACTCCACTAGTAGCGACGGCCTCGTCGACTGGTAGTACCAATGCTCATGTCTTGTTATTCGTCAAGATCGTCTTGGTGATTCTTATCCTACTGTGGCTCGCACCCTTGGTGGAATCCTGCGCTTGACTCTGTCCACGAAACCGCGTCGCCGAAATGGTGATTAGAAGGAGGAGATGACGCCAGTAGATTCTGCTGCTACTAATATTGTGAGAAAAGAAGACGCAGAAACCCAAGAAGGCGCCTACAAGCCACATTAGGACGTGGACGAAGAAGAAAGAAACTACAAGCAGGATCCTACTACTACTACTACTACTACTACTACTACTAGGACATTGAAGGAAGAAGTGAAGAAACATCGAGCATTACTTTGCTTGTCACGGACCACAATATCGTCGTCTATCTTTCACTTCGCTCGTACCCATTTCCATATCCCCTTCCAAAAGTAAGACGAGAAAATTCCATCACTGGAGAATTCGGCAATCACAAAGGGCTTGCCCGGCATGGTCGTATCACCGCCCTGACCATTCATTATCGAGCGAATGCCTGAGAATCCATTCAGCCAAACGGCAAACACGTTTTCATAGTTACCACCCAGTGCATGATGTGCAACCGCCGAGTCCACCACGACATTGTCGTAGTCTCGAAAGTAACTATACACACCAACGCCCTTGGCAGTATGATGCTGCCCATGAACGCGATATCCTGTAATGTCTCGATAGGCGTCGCCGGGAACATCATAGGGCATTTCACTTTGATAAAAGTAGACTGATCCGTATTGGCCGTGCCAAATCAACATGTCCTTGTAGGTATGTTCAATGGCCAAACCCACAAAGGTCACGTAATCTCCAAAGACCTCTAGTCCGGTATCACAACGACACTCGCCAAAGGTAGTGACATGATACTCGCTCAACTCGGGCCTGTTGGGTTGTTCGTTTTGCATGAGCTGGACATGGTCAGCCCGCCAGAGCCATAAATTGTCTCCCACTACATGATTCGAATAAATTCTAACCATTGTTTGGACTTGGACGGTTCGCTCCAAACGACGACCACCCACAAAACAATACAAGTCATGAATGGCTCCCGGATTGTCTTTGGAACCGCCTTTGCGGCCAGCTTCTCCCCATTCCAACAATGTGGATCCTTCGTAGACAAATTTGGAAATGACATTGGCCTCGAGCGATAGGCCTGACAAGCGTACGCCATGAGCCTCGCTAGCAACGTGAATGCAGGGTTTTCCCGTACCCGGCGCTTGAATCGTAGCTAGACCTAAACCCAGCACAACTTGATTGGAATGCGAAATCTCCAGCGTGTCTCCCCAATTGTAAATTCCTGGGCTCAATATGATATGCACCCCATTCGTGGCTGCCATTTGAACTTGGGCAAAGGAATCCTTCGGTGTAAAGACGCGGACATGTTTGAGATTATCAATTTCCACCTTGACGTGATTTTGATAGTCGACACCGGAAGAATCGTTCTGTAGTTGGGGAATGGCCAAATAGACCTTGTAGTCATCGTCGTCGTCGTTGTCTTTCTCGACAAAAATAAATGGCTTTTCAATACGAACGCTCGTGGTAGGTTCCGACGATACATGAGGCGAAGGGCCTACCCATGCAATGTTGTTGTTGTCATTGTTGTATTTCTTGGTATTGGAACCCACAAATACCATGGACCAGGCTCCCCCATTCAACTTTTGGTCGACGTGGGTATTTCGCACACAAAATTGCTGTTGCGATCCCATCATGAGGTAGCCTGTAATATTGACATTTCCTATAAAGCCACCACTCGCATAGTTATCCCCCAAGGACAAGTGCAAATTTCCATTTACATGAATACGACGCAATGGAGCTGCCTGGGATACTGCCCACATCATACCCTTGGATGTATCATATGCGTCTTCTTGTGGATAGGCCTTGGACAAATCAAACACTGGATATAGAGAAGAAAACTTGCCATGTTCATTGGGTATCAAGGATCGATTGACATCTTCTCCAACAGTTCTCGGAACACACCATTCGCTCTTGTCATTTGGAAGAAAGCTTGTGTTCATTTGAAAATTTTCGGCACTTCTCCAAAAGGTATCCAACGATCCGACTTTTGGATTATCCATGTTGGCGGGCAAGGCATAGACACCCAAGGAGCCTTGAAAGGTGACTTGATCGGGTGTTTCCCCCAAACCCAAGACTTGTGTCCAATATCCGACGGGAAAGTTGACAGTGTACGTGCCTGGCCGAACAAAGACGACTTGGCGATGGTCCGAAAAGTGGCCTTGACGTCGATCTACCAGTTCGGGAAAAACAATGTTGGTTTCAACGGTACCATCTTCTCGTATAAAGTCGTCTGGATAAATCTTGACCGTCGTGTTATCCGGGAAAAGTTGTCGAAGACGAGTACTGCTGCTCATGGTTTCCTGAAAATTCGAGTCGGATGCTGCTGGTGATGACGTTGAAAGATTGGTCGTAGTAGTAGCAAGCAGCCATAAAAGTACGAAGCAGGTCCA
This sequence comes from Nitzschia sp. DOCU1, assembly GCA_951394045.1. Taxonomy (NCBI): domain Eukaryota; phylum Bacillariophyta; class Bacillariophyceae; order Bacillariales; family Bacillariaceae; genus Nitzschia; species Nitzschia sp. DOCU1. Next base: position 230,460 of record OX595988.1, on the reverse strand, counting down.
CAACCACCGTATTCCTTTTGTAAAGTAGATGGAGGAGGCGTGTCTCATGCCTTGTTCGAGTGTTGCTATGGGTTTCCTTCTTGGATAATGAGGTTTGACATCGCATGGCAAAGAGATATCGAAACAAAGGCTTGCTTCCGAAAGATAGTTGCCCCACGTCTCAAAAAAATCCTGTATCTTCGACCTCTTCGAGTCGTGCCACGTGCCAACATGTGATTATTCCTTCGCTGGGCAGCAGTTGGCAAAAGCTCATAACCCAAAACCAGTGGCGCGCATCAGTTCGCGACGCAATCGAATCTTTTGCGGAATCGAATCTTTTGCGCGCCGGGCGGGCGGCATGAAAAACAATGACCGCCGCCGGCTGGCGTTTGGAAAGCGAAGATGTGATGGATCTCGGCATCCTTGACACCTTTCTTTCTTCGTTCCTTTCCACAAGTAGAATCTGCAACAGTTCCATCTCTATCATTCTCACCATGAGGGTAACTGCTACTTCTACTTCTTCTACTAGTTCTAGTGCTACTACTGCTAGTAGTACTTCTTCCTCTTCTTCTTCTTCGTCGTCGTCTATCAAAAATGACTCGTTGGTGTGGTTCTTGGAACCTCCCACTCGCCTGGGTGTTAACAGAAGAAGGTTTGGATCATATCGTGCATCACAAGTATCAAGCTGGTCAATACACCGCCTTGGATTTGTGGTTGAATCCCACGTGGGAATCCTTGACCCAGCAGCTCCCCCTTTGGTTGGCACCCAATGCTGTAACAGCCCTGGGCGGCATTGTGTGCTGGCTGAGTTATGGCGTGACGGCTTTTTTTGCCTCGGATTTGTCCGACACTACAAACATTCCAAATGGAGTCTTGATTCTCAATGGACTTTGTCTAGTGGTGTATTATACACTGGATTGTATGGATGGCAAACAAGCACGCCGCACCAAATCAAGCAGTCCCATGGGACAATTGTTTGATCATGGTGTCGATTGTGTGGTGAATTTGAGTCATTTAAGTCTCATGCAAGCCGTAGTGGGATGGTCTTCCTATCATTACGCGTGGTTGCAAGCCACGATGCAATTTGGATTTTATTTGGCTCAACTCGAAGAGTATTATACTGGTAGTTTGCCACATGCGGCGGGCAATTTTGGAACGACAGAAGTCTTGTATGGCCTGGGGGCGTGGAGTGTACTAACAGGAATGGCGGGTATCGTTGGATGGGATCGAACGCCATTCTATAATTCATCCTTGGACAATACTACGGTTGCGACGACACTCTGGAAGATTCCAGGCATGTCTCACGTTTTGACTGCTGACCAAGAAGATATCAAAGTCAAAGACCTAATGATTGTCATTTGGGTCTATGGCTTTGGGGTCTTGGCCATTTTGAGTTGGATACGTTTGTGGAACAAAATTACCGAAACGACCAAATGTCCCAAGACAGCCTGGCGTCGGGGGGTCAGTGCCGCCAGCAAGGTCGTCTCGCCCCTGATTCTCTGTGCCTTGTTATTATTGTCATCTACTGCAAACAATATTCGATATCCTTCCTTGGCGATTGGATTGTGCTTTTGTATCATTACCATCAAATTGGTAGTCTTGGGTATGGCACGCATGGCGTATGCGAGTTTTCAATGGGCCGACGTGTGTCCAATGATACTGCTGTGGATATGGGCCCACTACAACTCCATGGCATATCCCTTGGCCACGGTAGGATTCTTGGTGCGTCTGGTATGGTGGACACGATCGGCCGTGGATCCTCTGTGTCGTCAGATGCAAATTCGACTTTTTAGGATTCCATATCCTCCTCCGGACCATGACAACGACGCAACTACGGCCAAAAAGGCAATCTAAGATGCGGCGACGTCGAATGCTACCAGCGCGTGTTCTATTTTGAGCTATACATTCCATGATCGACTGCTGCTAGTATTACCACCGATGGAATTTTCTCGTGTCTAGACTTTTACTTTTGTATTCTCCATCACTAGCTAGCTAGAGAGATAGACAAACTATTTAGCAATAGATAGGTAGGCCAAGCGACGCTTTCCTTGTCGATCTACCCACAACAAAACGTCAGCAAGTGACTTGGACATTCAACGTTTGGATACGGCAATGATCTTGAATCACATCTATATACGGCCCAACTCCCGCCAAAACAATCAAAGTCTTGTTGTCGCCCATCGAAATGGCTGCCATGGCCTTTCCACTCGGCGGACTCGTCCAAATCCGGTGGGACCGTTCGAGTTGATAGGGGGATTCCCAGACACTGAGAGCACCTTCATTGGCGACGGTATACAATGCCCCGGCCATGCATGTTCTGTTTGGCACCATCAAGCTGGAAATGGATTCACGGCACTCTTTGACACTGACACACGAACGGGTCGGACCATGAATAGTGGCCAAAATGCTGCTGCTGTTGGAACCTGTAGCAGAAAGACTTGGAGGATTACGGGATTTGTGGTGTCGTTTGGCGACACCCGCAATAGTCCACCATTGATCATTTGAACAGCCAATAGCAGTTAATGAAATCTCAAAAGGAATCATACTCGTAGTACTGCCGACGCTGGATGATGATTTTGCGGCCTGATCAGGCGACGAATAGAGATGGATCGTCTCCAACGTTGCTCCTGAAGGAGTCCAAATCAAAAGATGGGACTCGGAGGTTCCAATCAACAGTGCTGTTGACCGACTGACAGTAACTTTGTTGTCGTCGTTGTCGCTTTCATCTTGTTCCAGTAGTGCTGGATCTGGCGTCAGTGCCATTGTAGTGGCACAGCACCTTCCAATGTCCAGAGTCTGAAGCCTCTTTTTCTCGCTTAGACGAAACACATGGACTTGCCCAGATTCGTCCAGGATAAAGACTCTATCGCTTTCAGTATCCACAAGTACTTGCTTGACATTCAAGCTATCAGCACAAGTCCACCTTTGAACAGCGGATCCAGTATCCTTGGCACTATCAAGGGCAATGGACCATACTCCTTCTTCGCCCCCTGCCAGAATCCAAGCCGATTCCCCTCCCGCTGCACCAGGTACAAACTGCAAAGATTTTAATGGAAGTTTAGAAACATTCCATTGTTGCACCGGTGCACTCGAGAGCACGGTCTCGGTACTATCATCCGTAGTATTGGGGGCCCAAAGCATAACCTTGCCCAAACTCGTGCAAGCCACCAGTGCCGTCTGGCGTCCGATCTGACCACCAGTCAAACCCAAGACCTCCGCATACAATGGGGTCGACTGGTGACTCTCCTTCCATTCTTGAGCATACGAGGAATAGAGACTCTCGTATGTAAACGGCGCCGGGAGGTCGGACATGCGATTGGCTGCTTCCTTCCCGATCATGATATTCTCGGCATCTTTAGGACTGGATTTATCGTCAGAGCCGCCCCACAAAAGGCGACGTCGCTTCACGGGAGCTGACTTTGTATCAATAGCCATGCTTGGGTTTTGTTGCAAGCCCTTGCGTAGTCGTGCATGTCATGATATGCTCATGGTTGAGATCGTTTTTGTGAAAGTCGGCGCCCTTGTTTGGTCGATCGGGTCGGATCTGATGACGGTGATGAGAATGATGATGCGCGCTCGCGCGCGGCCCCTGTCGCTAATTGACTCAAATGACGCCGCATCCAACTTCCCCTCTTGCAAACGCGAAACCGAAGTCGTAGAAGACGGATAGATAGACCTTTCACTGCCGACGATGGGATGGATACACGCATGCGGGGGAGGGAAAATGACACGCAATTAGTTGCCCGCACGTTGAAGATTCGTCATCGGAATGGTATTCAAGTGCTATGGGTGCGACAATGCCCCAGATGGCGTTTGGATGACGACGACGATTTCATCAGGGGCTACTTACTCTGTCGGTATGGTAGCGAACGAAGGCGTTGTGCTTTTTAGTATTATGACGCATTCTATGTAATGTGTGGAATTGCAGCTCTCCCCCGCAAGAAAGAGAAGCCAGTAGTGCGTCAAAATGGACAGAAGAAGAAGGGAAGGATGGAAGTTATCCAGCGACCTTCTTCTACGGTAAGTGGATGGGACGCAGAACCTTGCGAAACAACACGGAGTATGGAGCGAGGTACACCGGTAGTTGCCGCCTCCTTCCGTCAAGGAACCGTTGCTGTACTTTGTAGGTCGAAGAACATAGGAAAGATCATGACAAATAAGACTTACAGATTCAATCGGCTGCCGAGTTCCAGCAACAGCCCCACAATGAAGACACCACGCGCAAGACCAGCTGCTATGTCGCGCTTCGTTTAATGGAATTATGACGAACGAAGTCTTGGTTGCTTCTTCGCTCATAGTGCTATATGCGGCAACAAGAAGGAACAATAGAACACCTGCATCGAAAGCGAACACGTTTTAGGCTGTGCGTGGAAAGCATTCTTTTATACCAAAAACTCTCCACGTGCTATCGGCGCTGTTCGGAGAAAGGTGGTATCTTCTTTGGAGGCTCGTTTTTGGAATTTTGAGGTCATATCATGTTGCTGAAGCTCATATTGAGAGCAAACCAGTTGTTGTAACCACCATGATCTTTTGCCCCCAGCAACGAGGACACCAACTGATGGTGCCCAAGCTAGAACAACTGTCCGCCCCCATGAACAAGAAGAGGGTATCATCTACACCCCGGAAGTCTAGTCTACCGCCGCCGGGTAGCCCCATTAGTATTCTCGAATTTTCGGAACTCTCCCAATCCGAACAAAAGCAATGGCTTGAAGGGAAGACCATTGATTTTACAAGAGAGTGCAACACCAACCTTGATGATAAGCTTGGGTGTGCTACTACCAAGTCTCGTTGCTGCATCGACATGTTGCAAGTTCCGGACATGCACAGGAGCGCTGGATGCTATGCTGGGTCCGATGAACATGCGATCGCCGATTCCGATATCCAGTGCCCATTCGAGGATACACCAAAGTCGTCCTCTTCCTGTGGCAGTACAGTGGAAACGGAATCCTCCTCGTTTGCGTCCTCTCAAGGTTCCGCTGACGACGATTGTAATAGTACTATCGATGGTGCGGAAAGGGTTGCCCAACGTTCGATCTTTGGAACATACTGGGCTAGAACAGGTCAGCAGCCTCTTCACTTAGAAGCGCATCGAAGAAACTCTTATCACCACTCCGAAGAAGAGAGAGGAGCCATTCATCAGGATGACGCTCGTACTACTACTGGAATCGCAACCCAAGGAGATTCTCAGCAGAATCACATCGCAGGCACTACCACGGAACAAGTGGAAACACAGCCGAGCGTTCCAGCAAGCCCCCCTTGCTCGCCTGGATCATCCGAGCGTAGATCAATCTTGCCCAGCAGCTACTGTGCCTCCTCCACCAACACATCAGCACCACCGCTGGAAGAATTGTCCTTTCTTTACATCCCGGAGCCCCCGAACAGGTTGTTTCTAGCGCGCAAGTTCCGCTCAGCCTCTGATCTGGCTGCCCCATCTTCCTCTATTCTTAAACGAGGGGACGAGCGTCGCCAACGAAGTCGTTCGGCTTCAGTGAGGTTCGATGCCAAGGTTGATGTGGTTCTCTTTCAAGATCTACCGCCATATCAAGCTCCGTGGTGGCAGCGCATCGTAGCCGCGGCCTCCGGCGGCTTTGAAGGAGAGTCCAGGTGAACTACTACTACTACTACTACTTTCTTTCATGCTTCTTGCTCGGAAACACCCGAGCACGTCTATATCGACTTCGCACTTGTGGCTCTCGTGCCTAATGGGCGAGAGTTCCCTTTCTACTAGGCAACTTTGCCAGCTACATGAAGTTCCCTCGGCAAGCCTTGGATGCTAGTAGTACCAGCATTCTTCCTGAAACAAGTCACAATCACCATTCGAGATCACCCCAACTATTGCAATAGATTCAATGCTTCTAGACCATGGCTTAGGTTGTTTTCATATTCGTACTGCTAAACTTAACCTCCAAGAAAATGTAGCCACAGCTATCATTACAGCAGCGAAGGGAGCTGCCCGTTATGATCCATTTATTAGCTAGAAGCTACGTTACTAGTAGTCGCTTGAATGTCTTTGTAGGTCGACCACGACTCTACTGCTTTAGCGATCGTCCAGGTAGCTGCTAAATGGATAGAGCGCACTTTTCGCTGCTTTAATAGTAGCCCAAATCATAATATGGTTTGTTACACTAGCCAGTTTCCTTTCTGGTGCTATTGTCCCATGACCTGTCTGATAGTCCGTTCCTAGCTAGAATAGAGCTGTTACCGTCGGATTACTAGAAGTAGTATCTAGTAGTCGAGTCTGCTGCTACTACTAATTATTAGTCTTCTGGTGTACCCTTGTTAGCAACCAAGCATACTATCGCCCTCAACGGGCAGCGTTCCTATGGGAGATCTGAAATCTGTTGTTGTTTATAGTAGTATAATCGTATTGATACTATCGCGTTAGTACTAGCGAATAGGCTTTTGCGAGTTGCATTGCAATGATCAGCAACGCATAAATAGTAGACAGGGAATAAGACGATGCTGTCGTCGGTTGCTCCCTTCTCAATTAAGCTTCGACGACGACACTTGGAGCTGCTTCCGGAGCACTGTCCATGGTCTCCGTTGCACCCAACCGGGTTCCTCCCCGGGTCACAGCAGCCGCAGTCGTTTGTGTACCAAACGATGAAATGTGGAAACGAGTCGCCGAGAGATAGAATTCCTTCTCGAGTGCCGATGCCATCCTCCAGTATGCCGGAGCCACGTCTTCCGAAATGAACGTTTGGTCGTAATCAGCAATAACATGCACCTTTTTAATGTTTTGCTTCTTGGCACTGGCCGTATTGAGAGCATCTTTAATGGCAGCGTAAACACCCTCTCGAATACCCTTGACATCTTCGTGAGATCGGATTTGTAATCCGCGGAACTGGAGCCAAATCGTGTTGGTTCGTTCATCATAGTTGATAAGCTGGCGAACGGCTTGGGGAGTAATCGCGACACGTTGAGGTGTGTGGATCGGTGCCAAACCTGGCAAGACGTGGCGGCCGTATTCTTCATTGATCAATTCGGCCACGCCAGTGTAGAAGGCCCCGATGGCAGTGGCAAAGCCAAAGTAGCCACCGATGATTTTGACAAGTTCATTTCCAGTTCCTGTGGCAATCGAAAGAAGGAAAAAGGTGGTGGACAGCAAGAAGAAAATGGTGATCAAGGCAACGTTCTTGCGCCAGGTCACCACCCAAAAGCAGGATGACAAAATGCCCCACTGCGCCAAATACAAGGACTTGCCGATCGGGCTGCTGGCATCTCCAAAAGTGGAATTCAAATTCGCCTTTTGAATGTAAATAAGAGCCCAGGTGAGCCAAAAGGCGCCGTAACATTCAAAGACAGCGAACGAAAAGGAAGAGCCTTTGAGTATTTCAAAGATTCCGACCAAAACTTGGCCGAATCCTCCCAAGAAGACGGCCAGAGCGGCCACGTAGACTTCAAAGTCGACTTCCACCCAGCCCATTTCGACGTACATAAGAGTCAGAGTGGTCATACCGAAGCAAAGCAAGCCCAAGGGGGCGGGATTTCCCAGAGTCGACATGATGGTGGTAAGGATAAGATGAAGTTGTTAATGTGGTTATGGTTGTGATGTTATGGCTGCTGGAAGCGGTTTCAAATATTTCAGGAGGTCGTCGGATTATGTGAGGCTGGGCCTGGTTGCTTCTCGTTGGCTTTGGTTGTCACCAACAGCACCCGGCAAAGAACATACCAGGTACCAGGTAGAGGGAGTATCATGCGATGTGCGTGAGGCTGCTATTAGTCAGATATGGAAAAGGGGGGTTCGGCTTTTTCATCGTTAACACGAGTTCGCATTTTCAGTCAAGGGCCACTTCGTCCGTCGCTCGCAGAAGAGAGGGTTTTCGGCCGGACATTGGCCGTCATCTTTTCGCACCCGACGACCCCTTTTGGTCTTTTGGATGGCGAAGGGCTTTTTGCTCGGCCGGCGCCAGTATTAACCAAAGAAGAGACAAAGAGCAAAGTCATTTTATCAAAGAGCATACCAGGGTAGGGGACTTTAATTAATGATGTTCTCCAACGTATCTATGATACAGTGGTACCTTCAACTTCATAGGATGATAGCTAGCAAGTATTGAATTCGAATACTACGACTTTATTGCCGGTGGGAAGGAAGATCCATCACGCGAGAACGATCGGTGCCACGAAAAACGAAGGGAGAGACGATGTAGCATCATCAGCAGAGAGCACTTCTTACTACTCTCGCTTCAGTTCATTCGCTAATATGCTTTGCTTGACTGTAGCATTAGTTGTTCTGGGGAAGGGGGTATGATGCCTTTGGTCTTGTTCTTTTGCTCTTTAGCCTTGGGGGGTGGGGAACTTCTTTCCTGGCGGGGCGGCCGAGTCAACGACTGACTCGCGGCAGGATGATGGCTGGTGACAAAACTACGTGGGAGGCGCGGTATATTATCTTACCACATCGGTCCATTCCATTTCCTCCTGAAACAGACCATGGCATATCTGATCGATCACATAAAGCTCGAAGAAAGAATGTGAATGCCGCTGCTACGTACGACAATCAACCACAGGCTCGCATCGTTAAGGTCGTGAATGATGAGAACTACCCATGTCTTACGTACTTACGTACTCTGGGCGACTATCGGCTCGAAGCGACACGAGCAGCGTCCGGATCCACGAACTAGATCCTACCAACAAACATGTTGTTTCAATGGTGTATTTTATAAATCCAAGTGTTCTATCTACGTGGTGTCACGGTGTTACTGTCTTGATGAGAGAGATGTTAAATATAATATGGGAGCCACACACTTTGGCGGCGCCCTCTTGTTTCGTTGCCACGGACAAAAGGATCATCTTGAAGAATCTTCTTGAGCAAATTCGGGGCAATATCTTTATTAATCATCCAGCCAAAAGTCAGCATCTTTTGCCGCAAAGTTGGGAGGATTCTCAATGCCCTTGGTGACCCTTTTACGAAGAGTCCTGAGATAGGCGGTTCTGGGAACGTTGTACTTGTTATTAGCCGCAGGTACCATGTGCATACTCATAAAGTCGAGTGGAACATGATCCGACAGCTCTTGCAAGTCGGTCGAATGCACTAGCAAGGTACCAACGCATTCAACAAAGTCTTTGGGAGGAGGATTGCTCGCCATTGTCGTGGAGCTCAGGTCATTAGGAGTACTGCAATATTAGACAAAGTGGGATGGGATTTCATTTTATGAGACGGCATGGGGCGAGTGGAGATGCAAGGTTCTCGATTGAGTGAGGGCGAAGCTTGGAGCTACTTTATTGTCGATTCAACGGTTGCAGAGGTCAATAAGTATCTTTGCATGCTGGTCGATACCACCTGGTATCAAATGGCGACTCCAGCAGATAGCTATCATGTGGGAAGTAGACAAAATGCGAAACTACTACTTACCACTGCTATTAGCGACGGTCGGGGCTTCGGGTTGCTGCCGATGACGATTGTGGGGTCCGTTATTTTGTTTTGGGTTCTCATTCTTTGAACGAAACATGCGACTCGGCCGACCTTTACCAAGAATGGCGGAGATGACGACCTTGGGCAGTTCTAATCCATTACCAAAGCTTTCATCATTTCACCGTTCACTGTAGCACCAGGCATCACTCTAGTAGAGGCGCCAGTATAGTGGTCATAGTGTACGGGAACACTCCGTACGCCACGTCGTTGCCCTCTGCCTTTTACACAAGAGTGGGGTAGTGGCTGGCTCCGACGATGATGTCTACTAGGTATATTCAAAAGAAAAACGTTGTTTGTTTATTAATAAATGTTGCTCAAGAATAATCTAGTTCCAGCGAATGCTGAATATCGTCACAAAGTTTCAGTTACTAAGTAGTATCCAAATTCTCAGTCATTCCAAAAGTCCGGCTCATCGTCATTTGGAGGAGGCCAATTCTCCAACGTTTTGGTCACTCTCTTTTTAATCGTTCCTAGTATGGTTTCCTCCTTGTGCTCACCGGGATGAGTTTCCAACATGGACGGCGGAAGCAAAATTGTTCCGACCGCTGTGGTTCGTTTCTGAACATTGACTGCTGCTGGCGGCGACGGTGGAGTTTCGTGTGAATGAGAGGACAACTCTTGCAATTCTGCAGCTGGAATGATCAAAGATCCGATACATTCCACCACGGGACGTTCTGTTTCAGGACTCTTGTTCATGGCGAGTATAATGTTGTTGTTGGAGTTTCTTCTTCTTCTGGTGCTGCTGATGGGTGTCGTAGTAGTATTATTATGAATGGGCATTTCGTATCAACATTCTTCACAACACGACAGCAGCCAAAATACAATCAATCATTCTACGTTCTCATCCTTCGACAACACCCCATCATTCATATTGACAATCTTGACGCGGGATGGCATGATGCAGTCCCTCGTGTTGTAGAGGTTCTGAGAATATCTTTTGGATGATGCGAGGTGTCAACATCCCTTCTCATTTTTCTGGAGTGCGCGTTGAGGGTGGTTCTCGTAGATAGCCCGCCCGGCGCGGTGGATCTCCCTCCAATAAAATGTGGTAGGAACGTGCATTGCGCGATTAGCGCGCACCTAGGAAAGATCCCAACGGAAGGATCGTCTGCTAGCTACAGCTTGGATTCATTCTATCAGCCATACCGACGACAGCGACGGAATGATAGTGTATGTGGTGGTGAGGTCTCTATTGAAGTCTATCCATCTGAATTGTTTCTTTTTGATCATGCCAGGAGAAGGAACGGAAGAAATGGCGAGCAACGAATTTGTTGTTTGTTCGAACTGTAGTGCGCCGTATCTTTGTTTGGTCGGAGGACGTCGCGACCGAGGAGAAGAGCCAGCAAAGCCTGCACCAGCGTCCACAAAGAATTCCATCGTCGTTTGCCATGTCTGTCTGGGGTTGCAGTAACTCGAGGTTGGTGGGCGCTTTAGTTCAAGAACGCTTGGACGTGGATGGAGACGACAAAGGCTTGAATCTCGAGGCGCTGAGCGTTTTAGCGTTGGAAAATCTGGCTTCTTGGATGGCGATGACAAGGACATTATTTACTAGCCGATGAGGACTTGAAAGGACTTTCGCAAGTGCGGCAAGACAAACAAGTGGAGCCTTTAGAGATGAAAACAACGGTGACGACGTTGAGGATAAAGCTTCTCATTCCGCCAAGGGTTTGATGGAATGATGGTGTCGTCTTTTAAAGGCGGGGAGGCTAGCAGCGCTTCTAGACAAAACCTTTGGTCAAGACTGAACCCAACTTACAGCAGTAGGTTGAAGGCCGAACTACGATTTTGGGGTCTCCTAAAAATATGCCAAGAAATCGGAACTAGTAGCCATGATGGAGGATTATGATGGAGAAGAAGCAGGATGATCGTATGCTGCGTACCCACAAATCGGCGGTCCAGATTCGGCAAAAGGGAAAACGCAGACCCCGCCCCATAGAATTGTCGCTTGTATGTAGCCGGGCGTTGTCGGCATTTGTGTATTATTCAATAGGTCTCACGACATTTCTGCCGGGAGAACCTCTTCTGGGAATCATGGCGAAACTACGAATATGCAACTTCGGCAACTGTTCAGGTCAAAGGCGAATAAAAGTCCGTAGCACCTGAAACGCGAGGAGACCCTGGTCCCCTATTGGATCGCGTGTTCTCTGGTCGAGACAATGACCTTCTTGCAAGATGTTACTTCGAAATGTTGTTGACTCTAACCAAACAGCGACTGGTTCCAGGCGATACGACTTGGTGGCATCATAGTGGAATGGAATATTTACGTAGTAGCTTGGCAGAAGACATTTTGACGGCCCACTCCATCAAGCGCGTGGAGGCACTAACAACTTGTGTTGTAATGAATCCGGGGTGTATCGGCCTTCGGAGAAAAGAATTATGAACAAGCCGCCACATGGTTTGTGCGCACTCTCATGGCAAAAAGTTCTAGCATGGAACGAGGCAACAAGTGCTGGAGAATCATCAAGCCTTGCAAGAAGTACTGGATTTGGTTCAAGACAAGTATTGGGAACCAAATCCGTTTTCCCGGGTGTAAAGACGAACGAAAAGAGAGTGGCATCATATAAGGGTGTGCCCTGGTCAACTACCGGTGGCGGCGGTCCTCGTACATCGGGTCGACCGAATGCCCCGATTGCGTAGAATTTCAAAGCACTAAACTGAGCAAGATTGGGCTAATATATCGTTGGTGAAAAGATCATCGGACGGGACTCTGGTCAGTTGTATGACTCTAGATAGGTAGCGACCGTGCAAATACACCTCTAACTAGTAACTTGGCATACGCTAGAAAATGACATTACAACGCAACTATTAAATTTATCATCTATCTATTTATCGAACCGATTGGCTGAATTTGTTCACGCAACAAATTACTGAGCCCCACCGCTACGTCAAAGCTGTTCGATATGGATGGGGTGGGCCACAGCTGCTCCGCCCGGAGGAGAGCTCCCTCTACCCGCATAGGGGAGGGAGATCCGCCTAGTAGAGACAACAATCCACTTCACTCGACGGCGTACAGCCGATTCCAATCCTCCACGCACCAGCACAGGTTACACTTAAACTCTCCGCGACGAGACACGTACGCGAGTGGAGGACGTTTTAAAACCGGAACCACAAACCGGTTGCGTTGATCAGGCTGTTTGTGTGCGGGGAGAATTGGAATCGGGGTCGAGATCAGTGATCAGGATCGTTGCTCTGGAAAATTTTAGTTTTGTAGAACAAAACCAGACGCCTGCAAAAGGAGGAAAGAACAGGGGTATAAGTAGCACTGTGGGAGAGAAATATGAAATACGATCAAACGGCACCAGACAATGCGCACTTACCATGAAGACACCGAATACATGCACACAAACAACCAACCACACCACAACCGACCTGCAAAACAAAGAGAGGACTCAACCTTCCAACAACAGATCCGGCCAACAAAGTAGCTTTGATTGCAAGGTGAAGCCTTTGCCGTCATGCCAACGTCTTCGTTCTCATCAATCTTCTCCACTTTCCATTCTAGCCCTCGCAAACAAAACCTCATCCGACGACATTCCTAAGCAATTCTCTTCCATTCCCTTGGAGGCCAATTTTTTCTGATGGAGTCCAATCATTGGGGTCATGGATGTCTGCGTTACCATGTTTGGGACTGGAACATGCCACAGCACCCACTCATCCGCCAACTTGCTGCATCCAACGTGGGACGGGGGGTTCCGGGGTCAATGGTGTATCACTGGCTTTGCCCCCAGTGCCCCAAGCCATGCCGGTTGCCCCCCTTCCCACTCCTCTTCTTTCGGCTGTTACCTCACAAATAACATAAATTTTTGATAGCCAGGCGGGGATGTACCTTTCACACAAGGGAGATGAATGAAAATGCTTTTGGAGCCGTGGTCGGTAATACTTGCAAAAGCTAAAATAGAAAGAGTATAATCTTGTGAGAACGAAAGAACACCAGCACGACAGCAAAGAACTCACCTCGAATCAAAGCGCCTCTGTCGACAATCAACCGATCTTTCCCCGCGTGCTACCGCCCCATGCCACGAAACCGTGGGAGGATGATACGATAGCTTTTAGGGTCCCACCCACGGGGACCCCAGGAAGGATCGACACGACCTGGACTGCCACCACCAGAGCAATCCACAGATCTGTTGAAAGAAAGAGAGAAACAAAAGACAGAACACGAGCGAGGATCGATCCCGGCGTGCTGCCGACGGAAGCTTTTAGGATCCCACCCATGGGGACCCCAGGACATTTTTTCACAACATCCAGGCGTGCTATCCATCGGAGCTTTTCAGGTCCTACCCGTGAGGACCCGAGGACGTCATCTCCACACTTGATGAATTGCCGGCTTTCCTACGAGACAAACAGCAGCAGGTGGCACCACTGTAGCACTGTCATCTTCATCATCGTCGTGAAGTTCACGGCGACGATGAAGAAAGGAGCGACGCAGATTGCTCCTTTCGCAGAAAAGTGACCTCAATTGAGTGAAAAAGTGATGGATTTGTTGAAGGGAATGCCGAGATCGGAGCGGTTTCTGCGTTGGTTTGCGAGCAGTTTCGTGATGTTTCCCACGATGAAGCTTCCACGTTCGCTGAAAGTAATCCACATTCATCATCACCCAGTTCCCCAAATTGCCTCCAAGTCCTCGCTAGCTTCGATTGTTGCGTATAAAGGCCACTTGAACATGTTGATTGCTGCATTACTCCTCGCCATTGTCATCGATCGATCGTTTTGCTTTCATGGGTCATCCAGCATCTGCAGGGTTTCTTGCTCGAGGCGCGCTAACTACCTTAGAGATGCTTCTCCGTTCCCTTGGTACACATTTCTACGTGTGAAATGTCTGCGCGCGTGTAGGCCCACCGACCGTACCGTTTCGCGGACTTTTGATGACGATGCTGGTGTGACGTGGCGGGCGGCCTTCCGGCCGCAATTCCAATTGCGGTCGAAGGGATCGACTGACCCACTGAGTGAGTCGACAATTCTAAATCCCGCCCAGCGTACCGGTAGCACGCATTGATGGGCATGATGCTTCTTGGCAGAGTGCTATGAGCTCTGACGAAAAAATTCGACCATGACGCAACACAAAAGGAAAGCAGGGGCCAGGATTCACATCAAAGTCCATGTCGGATATTGAATCACACAAACGACTGTGATAATGTCACTACTAGAAGAAACCAGTCGACGTGGATATAGCTAGATAGTCGAAGCAGCGGGCCTGTTTGACCTCTTTGGCCACTTATCAATCTACGACCGACCGATGGCCGAAAGTGCAAGCGACTGGATAGCTGCTAATGCAGACTACAGTAGTACTGCTAGCTCCCTTGACTAACTTTTTTCTCGCTTCTTTCGTTACTGGAATCCAAACGCCTGCAGCTTGTTGTGCACCACGAGGAGGCAGCATGCTACTACCAGGTACTACTAGAGCGTCGTCATCCATTTCGCACAGAACTGGTAGTAGTATCCGTGAGCACTTACCAATAACCTCCACGACCAAGAGGATCCTCGATCCCTTCGCTCACATGGACGGTATTCAACACCTAGTCACTAGGAAAGTCTGAAAAGCAATTAAACTCGTTTGGACCTCTCACATGTCCAGGAATCATCAAACTGTGCTTGCACCCTTCTTTATTGATGTGCGGAAGAACCTATTAAGTTTCTCTTCCAGCACGCAAGGTTGGCAGCTCAGATTTTCAAACGATTCCATGCCGTTAAGTGCCTTGTCCTCCCACAAATGAAATGACTTGATGTGTTGTAGCAGCTAAACAATCCTTGTTCGTTCGTCGTATGGGAGTTACTTTACATTGCTGTTGTATGTCATGCTGGTGGTCTTCGGTGTATCATTATCGGTTGCTATTTGCTTCTATCAAGAGTAGTTTCACAGCATTATTGGTGAAGGCGATAAATCGCTGTCGCCCGCTTCGCCGTCATCGCTGCCAAGAGGGAGCGGTTCGCCATCATCATCGCCATCGTCTTCATTAGCATGATCGTCTTCATCCAATTGAGACTGCGCCTCGTCATCGTTATTCTTCATTGTAGATTCACGTTCCTTTCGTCTAGCCACGACACCACCCCCTTCTCCCACTGCCTGTGCCTTGAATTTGACAACTAGAGCCGTCATGTTGTCCTTGCTGCCTAATCGAAGGCAAGTATCGAGTAACTAGTAGCAACAGCAAACAAGCAAGCAACGAGTGAGCATAGTTGTAGTCATGCATAGATTGATCGACCGATGGGTCCAGTCATAGCGTCATGACGTACCTCTTCACAAACCAATCCGACATTTTGTTCACCTTCCTTGAACATATCCGACACTTCTCCAACGCATTCTTGATTAGATCTTACATCCCAAATCCCATCACAAGCTACTATCACAAATTCATCTTGTTCTTTATTGCGTGTTTGCAATATAATATCCGGTACAGGGCTGACTTTTTGATCACCTGGCTTCATCAATTGGTCAGCTGGGTAGTCGGGAAACACGTTCTTGTCCAAAAGAGGCCTAGGTTTGCCCGTACTCAAATTTATGTTCGACAATACAGTGGGCATGTGTTTGAATCGAAAATCACCCAATCCACGGGATACGGCCAAATCGCCTTCGACACGACCACCGGCAACATATCCACCCGCCGCACGAATTCTACGTTCTTCTCCTTCATCATCGGGTTTGTGATCATAACTCAATGGGACGGCACGTGAACTCTTGGAAAAGACCGCGCGAGAATCCCCAGCGTTGGCACACACCAGCCAATCTGGTGTAACCAATACGCAACAAGCTGTGGTACCGGAATCACCATCATCGTCCAAAGCTTTTGCTTGATTGGCAGCCGCTTGACGAGCCATTTCCATCATGTCAACAACGGGATTATCTGTAGACATATTCTTACTATCATCTTCGTCGTCATCATCCGATTCATAGATATCATTATTGCCCGCTGCTGCTGCTCCGCCTTCTTGCGTATTTCCGGCTTTCTTGTTGGTTTGTCGTCGTCGATAGGGTTGATTTGCATCTGGGTGAGGAGTCCCACGTATTGCCATGGCAATTTCACAATCCAATTCTACAAACGCCTGCTTCAAAGCGCCTTCTAAATAGTCGACCCCACTTCGTAAAAACTGTACTCGTTCGGCAGGAGCAGCGAATTCCTTCTTGAGGGATTCTTGATAGAATTGAGCATATTCACCAAAGAGAGGTTGTTTGGCCAATACACGACACAGATTGTCGCCTGTGTACTGGGCGGCAAACGTTCCCCCATGTCCATCAAAGACACCAAAGAAGGAATGCCCTGGCAAGGGGATGCGCTTCTTTTTCTTTGCTTTTGGAGGTTGTTGTGTCAAGGTAGCATCGGAATCTTTTCCCTTGCGCTTGTTGGATGCTTTGTTATTAGAAGCCTGCACAGCGTCACTATCGACGACGGCATACAAGTCGGATTCGGCGATATGGGCGTCTTCCATATGCACTCTCCAACCTTGCATGCTCGATAATCCAAACTGGAATTCCTCGGTTTGACCCACATGGGTTTCCTTGTCGGTTACGGGAGCCCCCAATAGATTTCCCATTGTGATCGATTATAAATGTAGATAGCTTGGGGTAATACCAGCTAGAAACTAGCAGCACTAGTTGTGAGGCGAGACTCGATGCTTCTTTGGGCTGGGGGCTAGACCAGTTGAGCTGTCAGCTGGTTAGACTGTCAGCGTCAGGAGATATCAGGGACGTTAAGGCACGTTTGAACGGCCCTTCAGATTGCAATCCACAACACCGCAACGGGAAAGCAAGCAAGCAACGACACTAGCAAACAAGAAGAACGGGGCCCCAACAATCGAACTTGCCACCAACAAATTGAAGATCGCAACAAGAAACAAGCTCGATCGATTTGGTTCAGAGGCGCTGGGTTAATAGTTCTAAGCAGCAATCAGGAGACTGAAACGCCGACGGCCTTTTTAATGACTTTTATATCTTCCCGATCCCAATGTAATAGAACCCTCCAGTAATAGCAACTGGTCCCAATATTCTGTGGCTGTGTGGGTGCACTGCTGCTGCTGCTGCAAGTTCAGTGGCAGCAAAAGCAACCAGCTTTGGTAGTACTACCGGTTGTCGTTGTCGCGGTTGCCGTTGTGCCAAAAACAAAGAGGGGCGGGGCGGACATATGATTTTACTACGGTACGTCTATCAAGATTCCTTCGCCGGCCTCCCAATTTCGCGATACATCGCGTATAATAAAAGAAGTCTACGCACCGTTCGCGCTTGGTCGGAGGAACGTCGGCAGTAGTTTGAGTGGCTCGGAGACACGGGAGAGTTAAGATACCTGGTATGCCTAAGGAGAGTTGAGTGGCTTATGGTTCCTTCAAGAGGCATATTAATTCTTGTGGACTGGCTTGTCCAATCCGTCAGATGGTGACTTCAACTACTGTCTGTAGAGAATGCGAGCGAAGGATGGCAGATGATCGTGTACCCGATGGTCGACGTCATGGGGAAGACGACGAACCCCATTACATCCATCATCTCACCCCCAAATACATGCCGTAAAATTTCTTCTAGCTATCATAGCGATCATAGCATGTAGAAGACTTGCTTGAGTCAGCGTCTCTTTCCTAGCTTGGATGCCTCAGCTATTGCTCAAAGGTACCACTAGTAGCTAGTAGTGAGCTTGGCGATTGTCCGAGAAAAGACGATCATGATCCTCCACAGAAGCACCATCGTCGTCATCAAAACTCCTACTAGCTTGTAGTACTATTCAGAGCACTGCAGAATATTCATAATAGTGTTGCGGCACTGTCTTTACTGCCACTACTACTTGCAGATCTCTACAGCATGCCATAGCCAAAGGCGGTGTTGCTTTTGGATGTCTATCATCCCCGAATTCTTTGAGGGGAAGACGAGCGGCGAACACGGAGAATCGCATCTGTCTTCGCCGTCTGTGCATCTCCCGTCTCCTCTGAGGTGGCCTACCAAGCAAGAAAGGGCGAAGGACATCCATGAAAATCGATCGAGCCAATCTTCCCCCCACCTTCATCTGCAGACTTCTTTCTCATTCCAAAATTTATATCATCGCACTATTGACCATGTTGGCTTCATCTCTGTTAATGCGGCGATCGGCCGCTTTTGCCGCTGCCAGACCTTCTCTTTTGCTTCCAACATCGTCCACATTAGAATCCGCTGTGACGCGACGATTCAAATCCAATGATGCCGGCGATGTGATTGGAATTGACTTGGGAACGACCAACTCGTGTGTGGCCATTATGGTGCGTATCGTAGCAATGAGTACCGCAGTCTACGCAAATGGTGAATGGATCTTCTCTCACGACCCATGATGCACGTTTGTAATCTTCTTTCTTCTTTTCTTTCATGTCATGTCATGATGATCATGGCTTTGCTCCTCTCCCCTCTCTATCTTTGTTGACGTTATTGTCTATCTATCCATCTACTGTTACTACTGGGGTTGGATTCAACGACGACGACGACGACGACGACCCGATATCTTTTCCCGATCCTTTCCACTACTCTTACCCTCTGTTATCAAACTGCGCTATCCTCTTCTGTTGCTGTTGTTATTGTTGACACTTTCTACCCCTCTCTGTTTCGACACTTTCACGAATTACAACAACGACTTCGACTGCCTTCTTTCGCTCTGCTCCAACATTCTCTGATTCATCTACTATGATTCGTAGGAAGGACGCAATGCCCGTGTGATTGAAAACTCGGAGGGTGCTCGTACGACTCCATCGGTCGTCGCCTTTACTTCCAACGATGAACGTTTGGTAGGCATGGCAGCTCGTCGTCAGGCCGTCACAAATCCCGACAATACCTTGTATGCTGTCAAACGATTGATTGGACGTCGTTACGATGATGCCGAAGTCAAGACCATTCAAAAATTGGTACCCTACAAAATCGTCAAGAGCGATCATAATGACGATGCGTGGGTCGAAGCAAGGGGGACCAAATATTCGCCCTCGCAAATTGGAAGTATGGTATTGAGTAAAATGAAAGAAACTGCCGAGGGATTTTTGGGACGAAAGGTTAGCAAAGCCGTCATTACCGTACCGGCCTATTTCAATGACTCGCAACGTCAAGCGACCAAGGATGCAGGAAAGATTGCTGGATTGGATGTATTGAGGATTATCAACGAACCAACGGCAGCATCTTTAGCGTACGGTATGGACAAGGCCGATGGAAAGACAATCGTGGTATTTGATCTGGGTGGTGGAACCTTTGATGTCTCGGTTCTAGAAATTCAAGGCGGTGTCTTTGAAGTCAAGGCCACCAACGGAGATACCATGTTGGGTGGAGAAGATTTTGATGAAGAATTATTGAGTCATTTGCTCAAGGAATTCAAGAAAGATTCGGGCATTGATTTGCACTCGGACAATTTGGCCATGCAACGCCTGAGGGAAGCCGCCGAAAAGGCCAAGCGTGAATTGGATGGATTGGCACAAACCGATGTTAGTTTGCCATTTATTACGGCAGATGCGTCAGGTCCCAAACATATGAATACCAAGGTATCGCGTGCTCAATTTGAGAATATGGTTCAAAAGTTGATTGATCGAACCATTGATCCGTGCAAGGTACGTCCGTTGTTCAAAGAGTATAGTAGAGTGGGCGTCGCATCGACAATGACCACGACGGAGACCTACACCAGCCAACTCACTCACCCTACTCCTCGTTTTGTGCCTTTTAGAATTGTATCAAGGACGCAGATGTTAGCAAATCGGATATTCATGAAGTCATTTTGGTGGGTGGTATGACTCGTATGCCCAAGGTACAAAAGACAGTCGAAGAATTCTTTGGCAAGACCCCATCTCGTGGAGTCAATCCCGACGAAGTCGTGGCCATGGGAGCCGCCATTCAAGGAGGTGTCCTCAAGGGAGATGTCAAAGATATTCTATTGTTGGATGTTACTCCCTTGTCTTTGGGTATCGAAACCTTGGGTGGGGTCATGACCAAACTCATTCCCCGTAATACTACCATTCCCACCAAGAAGCAACAAACCTTTTCGACAGCGGCAGATAATCAACCCCAAGTACAAATCAAGGTCATGCAAGGAGAACGTGAAATGGCAGCCGACAACAAAATGTTGGGAGAGTTTGATTTGGTTGGTATTCCTCCCGCACCTCGTGGAGTTCCACAAATCGAAGTAAGCTTTGATATCGATGCCGATGGTATCTTGAATGTCTCCGCCAAGGACAAGGGAACCGGCAAGGAACAAAATATTATCATCAAGAGTTCGGGTGGCTTGTCTGAAGATGATATTGAAAAGATGGTTCGTGACGCCGAAGCCAATGCGGAAGCCGACGCGAAGCGTCGTCAGACGATCGAAGCCAAGAATGAAATTGACTCGTTGATTTATAGCACGGAAAAGTCCTTGGCCGACAACGGCGACAAGTTGGATGCCGAAACCAAGTCCTCTATTGAAAAGGCCATTGCCGAGGCAAAAGAAGCCAAGGAAGGAAGCGACTTGGATAGTATTAATGCCAAGAAGGAGGCTCTGAGTCAAGCGAGTATGAAGATTGGCCAAGCCATTTATGGAAAGAGTGGCGCGGAAGGTGAGGAAAAGAAGGACGACAATACCGTGGATGCCGACTTCAAGGAAAAGTCCGAGGAAGAAAAGAAGGATGACAAGAAGTAAAATGTCGTACTATTATAGCCACTCCTACAGTCACTACCGGTAGAGCAAATGTAACTTTCTAGTCTCTTAAACTGCTAGTAGCAGATTCGAAACTGTCGATATTGTAGCTAGCTTGTTGCATGAATGGTCCCCCTCCCCCCTTCGGCATCGTCTCTCATCTACTAATAACTATTGCTGTCATAAGAAGAATAAAGAGAATTGACTGCTTTTCAATATTGTCAGCAATGTTTGCTATTTTGCATCGTCGCTAGCTAGCCAGCTACCGTCCGACAACCCCAACAGTGTCCCTCGAGGAATAACGGGGATTTGATTTTTGGGTGCACGAGAGCCCAAAGTTGATCATTGCCCGGCGGGCGCGGATGGAAGATCGAAATAAATGACCAGCACCCTCTGACGTCAGCACCTTCCAGGAGCTCCTCAAAATATCCCGCCAAAGATTCGGTTCCCTTTGGAGAGACTCATGACAATGGCAGGAACCGGAGGCCCGGTGACTCTACTACCATAACATACCACTAGCAGTAGCTATTTTCTTGGTGGTGACCTCTGAAAAGAGAGCCAAGGAACCCTCTTATCGGATAAGTGGGAGATCGACGACAACCACGACACGAACGAAACGACGAGAAAGATCTTTCTGAATTCCAAAATGACACGACGTGTTTCTGGCGCCATGACATCTACTATGCGAATGCTGGAATATTCCCTACTTTTGTGTGGCGGCTCTAGAGTGGTGGCTGCTCGACTTTGAGTTGTACTTTGCATATTCATTTTGTCGACACGGACGACATCTCGATCAAGGATACTGGCGGCACCATCCCACCTAGCTTCCCTTGTCATGGTCTCCGTTACTCCGGTGCTTTTGCTCTACAACAGCATATCCACAGGCTTTTCCGTGATTGCTGCTGTTGCTGCTGGTTATTATGAATTCCACGGCGAGCAAGCGGCATCCTGGGGTTCCTTAATGTTGGACCTTAACTTCTTGGCAGCCTCCTAACATGAAAAGCAAGCCCATACATGTTCTACTTTCGTACAGCGAATCACAGCCATTTGCTAGTGACCATCGGGACTGGTACGGGCCAAGGCGATGCAGCTACAACTACACGATGGATTCATGCAACCCAAGCACAAGGTTATGCGTCTCGTCGCCACAGTTCGTTCAAGCGCTCTACAATCAGTTCGCCCAGGGCCCGGCTTGGTAGGCAACAGGAAGCAACAAAGCAGCGATTTACACAATGCAGAAAAAGAAAGGCCGGATCGAGCTCCATGACATTTATCTCTTTAACGATGGAGAACAAGGTTTTACCTTCCTTTACGCCAAAGTTTACCTGTTTACTGTTGAAAAGTGGGCATTGGCGCCGTCGGCAACCAGGCGGTCACTTTCATTGACGTTGACGAATACTATCTGGCTTTCTGGAAAGACTCAAATCAACCACAAATCATGCAATTCATGAAGGAACATTGTCCCAAGTGGACAAGCGGCGTGATGGGCATCGATTGGCCCTGCATTCTTGGAATTGCCAACCGGACCTACTATTCCAAAGAACCACTCCCTCAACGCTTGACGTGCAGAGACTATTTGCCCGACAAAACTGTAAAATGCATTGTACGCGTATAATACTTTCTCTGCGCTACTACCAATGTACAGTTTTTACACTTTCAGACGAGTGATTCACGGCAGGATCCGTCTCAACCTCCGTTTACCTACGACTTTACGAGATGATCCCCAAAGGCTCCAAAACGAAGCTCGAGCAACACAATACTGCGTGCTAGTGGGAGCAGCCAAAAGTCAAGTGGCCGATTTTCAGAACGAGTATGCTCCCCATTGTTATACTATTGCATTGACCGATGAGCATTGTGATGTATCGCCAGAAACACAAGGTCGCTTTTACTATAGTCATCATGGTGACTTTTGGGAGGCCTACAAAGGGCAGCAAAATAGTACTACTCCTCTACAAGCACGACCCATCATCCTTCCGACTTTTCCAACGTCCCTACCTCTTCAATGCGATGAACAAGCCCTTCTCGAAACATTCTGGCGGACTACTATTTAGCATCTCACAATAATCTTTCATCCAATTCCATCATGAAGATTGACATGCCATTCCACAGAGGTACTCTCCGCCGTTGCTTGGGTATTGCAAGGCTCCAACGTTCCTTGATTCACAATTGTATTGGCGGCAGGAAGCGGTTGCCTTGGATCATGTGGCGCTGGCGACAACGAGAACGAGGACAGATGCCTCAGGTGAGGCTTCTAGACTGTGTGGTGCGTTCACTGTAGGTCGCAGCATCGACTTGGGGTGCATCATCAAAGGAGGCACTAGTAGTGATGTTAAGATTGCATGTGCATCTATTCTGGAAATAGTAGTTATAGCTTTAGCTTCCATAGTCGACGCCGACGATGACGGCGGAAACAGGGCAGCAGCTTCTGCGTTCAAATCGTCTGTGCTCCAAAGGGTAAATGTCAGCGGTAAAAGGATGCATTTGAGATAATTTCCAATGAAGACCTGAAAGGGGGAAGGATAAATGACATTAAAACATAATCTTTCTTCTTTTAAATAAAATGTCCGAAGGACGTACCCAGCATGCGGGTTTTTTGAGCGCACAAGGCCGTGCGTACCTTCCACGCGTCAACAAAATAATTGGGCGCGGAAGCGGAAGCGGCAACGGGACTGAATTAACGCCAATCGTATCGGGTGCCCCTATAGCGACTCGCGATTTTTCGCGCGCCACTATAGCGGCTCGCGATTTTTAAATTGACTAATCATGAACTTAACATGCTCCAACGTCGAAACGGATGCCACCGTTGGAATGCGCATGCGTTTTTAGCTAGGGTAGATTATGCTGCCTTTCTCGCCATTCAATGTTCCCGCCCACCTATCTGGCTCGAAAAATGAGCCTGTCGGGAGGAAGTTTCTCAAAATTTCAAAATCGCACCATGTCGGCCTCTCCATCACCACCCCCGAACCACCAGGATTCCTACCAACCGATGACGGAAGCCCCTAGACGTGTGATGGTGCTGGATGACTGGTCAAAGGTCAGTGATAAGCAGATCGAGGACCTAGTCAACGACGATTCCGTTTTTGTGACAAATTCGGAAAATACGCGCGACATGCCCCCCCCCCGGCACCTGTTGTCCGCCGACGAGTCCTCCAACCGCCATCACCTCCAATGGACGACTTACCAGAGGACAACGGTAATGCTGCCGTCGAGGCATCTACCGAGGAGGATGCTCTAGCAGGTGTAATGGCCCTCGGTGATGCTGTTCTTGGACCTCGCGCAGCACCCCGTGATAAAAGATATTCCTTTCGTAAAAAGAAACTTCTCGGCAACGCCCGACTATACTCGAAGACAGGCTTACCAATTCTTGGGATCGACGGATACATCGTTGGGTTGATTGTCGAGTGCCCGAACAAGAAGAAGAACACCGGTATGTTCAAAGTCGATTGGGTCACCCATTCACCTGGGATGCCAATCACGGTTGACCGCTCCCAGCTACGTGAGTGGTATCCCTCCAACGACTACATTCGTTCATGTTTCCGTCAGTCGGCACAAGACTACGAAGAGGCCTCGCCGGCAGCTATTCGACAATACCTCCGTCTTTCCTTCAGTTTGCCTCCACTTAATCCAGCCGAAGCTGTATCCCCTTCACATGCAGTGCAACCACCACCCCAGGCGACAATTGTTCTGACGACACCGATCCGGTATGCAGGGCGAGCCGCCATGATGACTGCGGCTGACTCGGTTTCCACCATGACGCACAGCGTCCAGCAAGGTCATTCAACACGGTCGACTAGGAGCAATGCAAGCAACAGCTACGTCGATTCGGATTCTTGTGACGGATCGGACTTTGATGAAGACGACAACGCTTGGTTGGGGATTCCTCCTGAAATCGAGGTAGAAATCGAAGACGACGATGCCAACGACGATGAGGGCAATGTTGATGAGGAAGCAGACGCTGGGCTACATTTCAATTTCGAGTTGGTAGATGAGACGACTGAGATACCTGCGCCCCCCCAAATGTATCACGGCCCAAGTGGACTCAAGGCAGGAGTTGCTCTTTCTTTCAGCAACCCAACGGAGTGTCTGAGAAAATGTGGCGGTCTTACGGTTAGATTTGTCTCTAATCTAGCCAAGGAAACAAACAAGTTTTTTTTCAATCACCTACGCAAAAACTGCAACAAGAATATGGACTACTGTGGCAAGCCTTGGAAGAATGTCAGTACGAAGGAGATGCATGTGTTCCTAGGTATCATGCTTCGAATTTCCATGCAAGAGAGGGACGGCGGCGGCTATGCTGCCTACTTTTGCACTGACGACAAACAGCTTTCAACAGGGCTTGGGAGTGGCAGCAAGACAAAGACTTTGGAAGGGACGAAGGGCTGGGCGCAACGATACATGAAGCTTTGGAGGTTCCAACAGATCAGGGGAGCCTTCCACCCCATGGACAAGGTGGCAGGAAAAGGGGGCGACAAATGCTACCAACTTAGAGAAGCGTTGAACAACCTCAACGATGCCTCTAAGAATACGTTTCATGCAGGGCCAAACTTGGCGCTCGATGAAGGAGGGGTGTCGTGTCGGAGCCGCCTGTGCCCCGTTCGGCAATATAACAAGTCCAAACCGCAGCCATACCGGGTCGACTTCTTTGTTCTGGCGGACTCGTCGACTTACGCTGTCCTCCACATGGACGTCTACCAGGGTCGCAACGAGACGAATGCGTTCATTGAAAAAGAGGCGGCGGCACTAAAAACAACAATGAAGGCGCCGGTGAACGCAGCGATGAAAATAGGGCTACACAAGGAGGGCCTACAGTACGGCTACCGTACTTTTTCGATGGACAATCGCTACCAGTGTCCCGAGCTGGCCACTATTCTTCGCGATCGATGCCACGTCCTCTCTACAGGTACTTGTAAGGCCGGTAGGAAAGGATGGCCCAAAGACTTGATGACGATGGAGCTCAAGGGGGGCGATCGAGGAGAATCAATCATCGCATATGACAAGGTAAACGATATTGTTTGCTTGCAGTGGCGAGACAACAAAGTCATCAATGTGGTTTCATCCATCACGGACATCACGGAAGAAGACACCCAAAGGCGCGAAGGTAGTACGATGCGACTACTGAAAGTGCCACGCCCTTTATACCATTACCATCACTACATGTTTGGAGTTGACAAGGGCGACCAGATTCGGATGCACAACGGTGGCTTTGCTAGGAAAGCCCACTTCAAGAAGTGGTACAAGAAGTCGTTTTTTGCTGTGCTTGATGTAATTCTTTCTGGTTGAAAGACACTGAAGAGCGAAAAACTTAGCAGTAGAAAAGTACCGTAGCTTTCTACACGAATTTGTTACTACCATGACTTTCTCTTCCGCTTTGATTCCAGCCTACTCCAGTGGTGGATATGCTGGGAATGGTATCACCCACGAGTATTTGGTGCGGTTGGAGGTGATTCCTGACGGTAGGGGCGAAAAATTGAACATTGCCGGAGTTTTGATGCAGGTGGTGCAACAGGTCATTTCGGCTGCAAAAGACGAAACGTTGATTCTCCGCAATGGCAAAGGAAAGGCATTTTCTTTGACTGCCAAGCCCGCTATGGAGTCATTCTACGA
This sequence comes from Nitzschia sp. DOCU1, assembly GCA_951394045.1. Lineage (NCBI taxonomy): Eukaryota > Bacillariophyta > Bacillariophyceae > Bacillariales > Bacillariaceae > Nitzschia > Nitzschia sp. DOCU1. The sequence goes on along the minus strand of OX595988.1, from coordinate 203,874 downwards.
TGATTTTTATGTGACGAAAGTGGAGGGCCGAGAAAGCAAAGTTCTCTTGGGATTCCAGCTTTTTACCAAAACTCCCTTTTCTACCATTAAATCTCGAATCGGCATGAAATGGTTTTCGGAGCGCAAGATTTATCTCCGTATTCATCCCACTCCCTTTGATAAAGGCTTGGAAACTATTCTGTTAGGCTACTTGATTAAAGAGCACCCATACACTTCGGCCTATGATGTTCTGGCGGAGGGTATTAACGAAGCCTGGGATCATGCTTTTACTGCTGCACGCAACGACAAGTCCCTTGCCCAGGATATTGCACCCTTTCTGGATGACTCCAGCAATTTTTTAGATGGCGAGGTGATTATTCCCATGGGTTTTGACCGTGTTGTAGAGAGAGTCACTATCCAAGGCAAAGTGGTTAGTACGGATATTTTGCGTGTGCATGTCCCGAAAAGTTCAATCAAGTTCGCTCGATTTTTGATGGACAGATCAGCTCTTGTGGAGAAGAATCTTCCCAACTTTCTTCCATATGCTCTTAAAAAGGACAGCCCAGCTACTTTTGCCCGCTGGATAAAGCAACACGTGGCCTACATGTCGGAACATCGCAATATTCAAATCCGCAATGTGACCTTGACTAATTACATCAAGGATGATTTGGAGAATGTGGAGTCATTGCGTACTATACTCCATGATGCACCCGACATCTATCGCGTGTACCCTGACTTTCAGAAACAGCGCATCAACCTGTCTGTCACTGCCGGGACTTATGGCATGGTCAGCAACTGGTTGGACGAGCACTTGAAGAAATACTCTTTTGGCCCTGTTCGGTTTCAAAGTATTCCAGGTCGCTCTACGGCCTCTCCATCTGGCACGTCCCGAACTGGTAAATACAATCAAGCCTTTGCACTCCCGGATGAGGATGACTCGGTTGCAGTCAGCACTATTCGGACCGCCGCATCAAATCCATGGAAGCGTTTGCCCCCGGTGGAATTGTTTTGCGATCTTAGCCAAGCTGCTTTTCCGCCCTTGTCTCAGAAATCCCGCAACGACGATGCTTATTTGGAGACGACCACTACGCAGATGAGTACACTGGATGATGTCACTGTGCAGAACCGTATTGATGACGCCATGAAGAAAATGGAGGCCCAAATGGAAGAAAAAATGCAGGCCTTGCAGACCAAATTCTTAGAGGATTTAGAAGCTCATCAGAAGAAATTTGACGAGTTGGTCGACAAGATCATTCAACGTACAATTAATTCCATGACCGGATCCAACAGTCCATGGGTCACCAAAGATAGCCAACAAGAGCTGGCTAATCAAGTTGCTCATAACAACAAAATCTCGCAGGATCTTCTTGCGTTTCTTCAATCCAAACAAGGGCGCCCTGCTGAGGATGTTGGCTCTCCCCAACGCCCCCTCAAGAAAGTCAACGCGCATGCGACACCTCATCGCGAACATGCTGCTAGCTCTTCGGATCCCATGACCATGGATTCGGAGAGCGACGCACCATAGTCCGCTTGGCCGCCTCCAACACGGCAAGATTCCTCCAACGGCGACTTCCTCTTCCAAATCATGATAACGATTGGAAAGGCTCCAATATCCTGACTGAGTCACTATCAGGTCACGTGTGTCTGCTTTTTCAGAACGTTCGAGGCTTGCAGTTTAGTCCAGATGGCAATACATTGGAAGATTTAGTGCATTTTCAAGACCATGAAAATATTGACGTTTTGGCGCTATCTGAGCACCATCAGGACACCCAACAGCTTCAGACAAAAATGCGTCTCAGCGACATGGTTCATAAAGCTGCTCCTGGCCGAGCGGCATGCCAGTTTGACTCAAGCCAACAAGCATCTCTCACAAGCACCAAACCAGGGGGCACCGCTATAATAACTGTGGGCGCTATGGTAGGAAGACTAGAACCTCAAGGACGAAGAGGGGACTCGATGGGACGATGGAGCTACATGACTTTTCGGCGCTCTTCTGGCATGCCTCTAACGGTGATTTCTGTTTATCAAGTTTGCAAGGATCCCACTTATAAGCAGGGTGAGGCTGGCCACACGGCATGGCATCAACAACGTAACGCTCTGGATCTACAGGAACGAGATGAACATCCTCGTTCTGCGTTTATAGCCGATCTACTCGTATTTATCAAGTCCCTTCAGAACCAACACCATGGTATTATCGTGGGCGGGGACTGGAATGAGACGTTGGAGGACCCGAGATCTGGCCTGCTTCGCCTGGCCACCCAGACCGGCCTATGCGACCCTTGGCTTGCAAAATACCCGCATCATCCATCGTTCGAGACTCGCCAACCCGGATCTCGCAGAATTGACTCTGTCCTTTTGTCACCGGAGCTGGTGCCTTGTTTAACACGGATTGGGTATACCCCAGTGTCTCGTATTGTGAACAGTGATCACCGTGGCCTACTTCTTGAGTTCGATGAGACCGCTCTGTTTAGAGGACAGGCTTCCCCACTTCCTGCCATTATTTCTCGGGGGGTCAAAAGCAAGGATAAAGCAGGAGTGACTACATATATCAAGCGTCTTCACGACCATCTAACCGCGAATAATGCCTTTGCCAAACGGGCTCCATTGGATTTGGACCAACTATCGCCCTCGGAGGTAGAAACCCTTGATGCTTTGATCGGCCAGGGTGGAGATCATGCTGATGGCGCCTGCCGACCTCGGCGGTCAGAGTGGTTCTCTCGGACCTTGTCTCAGGCACGAATGACTGTTCAATTACTTCAAGCCCAGCTTTCGGCTTTGACCAATGGACAGGATCGGCGAGTGGCATTAATGGAACGAGCTCAAAGCATTGGACTAGACTTCGATGTCCCAATCAATATTCCAGCCACCAGGATCGCCTTGAAGAAAGCCAAACATAGATTGCGACGTCAATGTGCTCCCCAGAGTGAGAAAATTCGGCGGAACGAACTGCATCTGAATATTGAAGTGGCCGATCAAAGACGGAACACTCTTCAGGCAAAAATTTTACGGAAGCTCAATAAATGCGAAGAATCCATGAAGACCCATAGGATCATTGCTGCGATGAAGAATAAAACAGGGCAAATACAACGCTTGGATAGGATTGATATTCCTGCTTCTGCTTCGTGGCCAGCGCCTGACGACATTTCGGAAGATGTGAGCATGCTGGAAGATCCCAAATCTCCCGACTGTACAGAGTGGCGCACTGTTACAGACCCATCGCAAATAGAATTTTACCTGATGCTCCGCAATCGCCTCCATTTCGGTCAGGCACAAGGGACTCCGTTTACGGTTCCACCACTCTCCAACGTTTTTGATTGGGGTGCCACCACGACTGCTGCAGAGAATGTACTGACCGGGGAATACTCTTCCCAAGTAACGATTGCACATTGCGCAAAACTACTGGATGAATGTCGCGCAGTTACACCTCTTGATTCGGTGTCCAACGTTCTGACTATGGAAGAATTTAAGGGCAAGATACAGGCATGGCGCGAAGCCACTACAACCTCCCCATCTAGTCGGCATCTGGGACGATACAAAGCGCTTTTTGCACGGGGCCACTACGACGAGTCCGTGGATGAAGAGGGAGCTGCTGCCTTCAAACAGAAGCAACAAGACATTGCGATGCTGATTGTCGCCATTATGAATTACTGTATTCGCAACCAATATGTTCTCAACCGATGGAGAGTTATTGTTAACACGATGATCTTCAAAGAGCCAGGGGTTTACAGGATTCATCGGTTGCGTGTTATTCATATATACGAGGCGGATTTCAATCTACTTCTAGCCGTCAAATGGAGAGGACTACTTCATCACGCAGACAGGCATGGATTAATCAACGAAGGTCAATATGGCGGACGTCCCAGATGTGAGGCACAGTCCCTTACATTCTTGGAGGAGTTGAAGTATGATTTGTGTTATTTGAGCCGACGATCCTTATTGAATTTCGACAACGATGCCATGAGCTGTTATGACAGAATTATTATGGCTCTAGCATCTCTCATTAATCGGAAATATGGACAACATCGCAGCATTGTGGCCGTCCATGCTCGCACACTGGAAGAGGCACGGTACAAAATTCGGACAGCATTGGGGATCTCCGAGGTTGAATACTCACACTGTGAGGCATTCCCCTTGCACGGAAGTGGTCAAGGTGCTGGGAACTCCCCAAGTATATGGCTATTCATTTTGTCAACCCTTTTCGATATCCATTCCGACACTGCATTTGGAGCAACCTTTTCCAGTCCAGATGGCAGCCTCACCACCCGACTCACCATGATTGGGTTTGTGGATGACTCCACTGGGACGTGCAACGACTTCCAGCCGCAGACCCAATGTTCTCTTGATGAGTTAGTGGACCGTATGCAGCATGATGCCCAGCTCTGGAACGACTTGTTGTTCTGTTCTGGGGGACGCCTGGAATTAGGCAAATGCTCCTTTCATGTACTGCATTTTAATTTTTTACCTGATGGCACGCCACGACCAATGCTGACCCCAATTCAACGACAGATACAAATACGAGATTCCTTGACGGGAGAAATGATTTTGATCCCCCAAATGATTGCAAACAAGGCTCACAAGACCCTAGGCCACTACAAGGCTCCGGCAGATCCAACCCAGAAGCTCCAGTTGAACACGCTGATCAAGAAAGCAAAAGCTCTGAGCGTGCTGATTGGCACCAGCCCAGTCTCCCGCTTTGGTGCCTTCCTTGCTTATCGTTCCATTTATGAAGCCTCATTTCGCTTTGTTCTACCCCAGTGTTTTTTCCCACGGAAGGTCCTTGACAAGGCTCAGAGTCATTCTTTTGGAATCCTCATTGCAAAAAGTGGCTATGCACGCACGACTGCAGCCGTTTTGATATTTGCCCCTCGCGATTATGGTGGAGGTGGCTTTGTTCGGTGGTTTGTCCTTCAAGGGGAAGGCCAGATTCAGCTGTTCCTCAAGCATTGGCGAACTAAGACCATCGTCTCCAGGATATTACGCATAGCGGTGTCATGGGCTCAATGGCAAGCAGGGATTAGCACCTCGTTCCTGTTTGACGTTGTGACTCCCCTGCCCTACTTGGAATGTCGATGGTTGAAAAGTCTACAAGAATTTCTACATCATTGTGGTGGCCAACTACGATTGGATCGTACGTTTGTGGTGCAACCAGAACGGAGGAACGACATTTACATCATGGATTACGCCCGACAGTGTGGTCTCTTTGATGCAACTGATCTGAAGTATATCAACTATTGCCGGTTATATCTTCATGTTACTACAGTGTCAGAATTGTTCAATGCCGCTGGAACGAGGATCCTCCAGCATATGTTGGAGTGCAAGCGCCCTTTATGGTTCCATGATCAACAAATCACCACACTTCAAAAGAGACCGAGCCAACACCAGATCAAATATCGATGGGCACGTCTTTGTCGGGAATGGTGCAAGCATGACGGCACTATTGCTGAATCCCTCACGCTTGGCGACTGGGTGGTAACCACGTCCGGCTCCGACTTCGACGAGAGAGCTATTTTCAACCTGGACCGTTCCCTGTGCTCTATCACTGGTGGGAGGGATCTTATTGGGAGGCTCATCCTCTTCACACATCTCCTGGAGAATTTTTGATGATTCGCTCTACCGATTGGGTACCCAACAATTCAGCATGCCCAGTTGATGTTCAATGCCTTCGAGCAAATGTCCTTACCCTACTGATGCTGCCTGTTATGCATGCTACATCCAGCTCTTTATCAGTCGCTTTTGATTTTGATGATTATGTTGATCGCCTTGATGAGTGGGAACGAGATCTGATTCGGGGAGCTGATTTCAAATTTGGTCCACATGAAATCATGTCACGTCTTCACCAACTTGATGAAGCTGATGGATTGATGATCGTTTCCGATGGCGGGGCAAAACAGGACATATGTATGAGCTTTGGCTTAGTTATTGGCACTTCCCAGGGAGAAATACTGGTCGAACATGCCGGTCCCGGATATGGCAAATCCAATTCGTTCCGCTCCGAAGGCAGTGGTCAACTTGCAGCTGGACTTCTCCTTTATCACATTATCCAGTACACGGGCAACATCCTTCCATCGACATTGAAGGTACAATCCATAAGTGATAATGCAGGTCTTATCAGGCGAGGCACTGACAGGTTGGAATACGAGTTGGTATATCCCAACGCCACACTGCGTGCAGATTGGGACCTCACAGAACAAGTCTTTTCCATATACAAGAAGATTGATCATTCCAAACTTGAGTTCTTATGGGTGAAGGGTCATCAAGATCGGCATGCACATCCAGCCACTCTCTCGGTGGCAGCTCGCTTCAACATCAGAGCAGACGAACTTGCAACAATATATATGATGGATCACCCAGAAGCACATTGTACCCAGAGACCCGGTGTCATTTAGATCTTAATGGCGGCACCATTACAGCACACTATACAGCTGAAATTCGAAGGGCGGCCGCTGAACCCGAATTGTTTCAATACTTTCAAAAGTGCCACAATTGGAATGACCTCATCCGAGAATCCATTGATTGGAAATCATTTCGTACTGCTACTCGCACTTACCCATCCAGCGATATCCACCTGCTGAAATTGATTCACAACAAGCTTCCGACCAAAAAGCACAAGTCCAAATTTCAGAAGTGGGTCGACCCGGCCTGCTCCCATTGTGGAGCGCCGGAATCCTTTGACCATCTGATGAAGTGCACTCACCCTGAGTCAGCAGAGTTCAGAATAAACCTCACTACTTCACTTCACGAATTTGGGAGAAAGTGGAATGCTCCCGAACAATTCATGTCATCATATATCAGTGCAGTTTCGTTTTGGCTTACTCAGGAGTCTGACCCTGCAGCATGCCACCCAGTTGCAGGTCCTGCTCAGGAAGCGATTGGATGGCCTCACTTTCTACGAGGATTTGTTTCTCTGGAATGGCGGCGAATCTTAAGTCGGATGCAATGGGAGGCTGCCATGCCTCATACCCTCGATGCCAGGGAGGCGATGTCTAGTCTGTGGACTAGACGCTCGCTACACAGGAATAGGGAAGAATGTTCGCGCTTCGGTCTCGTGCTGCAGAAAATGTGGTATATGCCACATGCATGTACCTGCAGAGGTGGACGAGCGTAGGATTCACAAGTTGTTCCCAGAAGGTATGTCGTGCCACGACATTCTTTTGAGTAAGACTGGACAAGAAATTTGGAAGAAGGTGAATGGGCAAGTAAGAGTGCAGACTAGCCATCCGGCCCTAGCCGGATTGAAAGTAGAATTGGGCAAAAGTAACAAGCCAAGAAAGAGGAAAATGCCACCTTCTATAACTGTATAAACTATGATTATATATTTTGTATGTTATTTTGCCTGCTAAACAAGGTAGAACCTGTAGCTCCGGTACTTTACAATGGTATTGTAGGCACAATGTTACTTTGCCTGCTAAACAAGGTAGAACCTGTAGCTCCGGTACTTTACAACAGTATTGTAGGCACAATGTTACTTTGCCTGCTAAACAAGGTAGAACCTGTGCTCCGGTACTTTACAACAGTATTGTAGGCACAATGTTACTTTGCCTGCTAAACAAGGTAGAACCTGTGCTCCGGTACTTTACAACAGTATTGTAGGCCATCGGCCCTAGCTGGAATGTCGTATATAACTGTATAAACTAAGATTATGTCTGACTACTTCTTTTCCAAGAAACCTTTCTTGAAGCCGACATAGTTGCCGCCTTCAGCAGGGTAAGAGTCGCGAATCTCGCGAACAACACAATCAGGCAATTCCTTGCGATTACCTTTGCCTAGGTAGCCACTAATGAATGTAGTGGCGTCCCTGTAGAGGGCATAACGAATCTCGCGATTCGAAATGCCCTGGTTGAACATATCGTCGCCCTTCCCACCAAAAAGGAACTCCTTCATTGTTTTTCCACTCGTATCGTCCCCGATCTGCTCCAAGAAACAGGGAGTCTCGCCACAGTATTCGCAGTCCTTGACGGTAGCTTCGACGGCGACAGAGGGTGGGATGAACTTGGGTGGCTTCGCAAGGGTGAACACTTTGCAATTGTCAATGTGAGTCTTGAAAGCCTTGACGTCCTCTTCCGAGATTCCATCAGGAAAATCGAACGTCATGAACCTGGGGTCCGGCCCAGGTTCGGCAAACATACGCACACCGCCACCAATATCCGACACGACAATCTTCCGAAGTGGAACATTCTTACCAGTGCGACGATTGTTTTCCTCGTTCGCCAAGAAGAGAGAGGCGGCAATCTTTCTATCTTCTGGGTCGGGAACTGCACCGCGTTCATACTCCAGCACCCCCATGGACGAATCATACTCGATGTCGCCAAGGAAGTCCATGCCGTAGGGGTTGTAGGCTCGATCGTTCTTGTCGTTGGGATTCATGTTACTGTCGTTGCTGCTCCAAGATAACAAATAAAACGCATTGGTAGAGGCATGGTTTCGTCTTGGATGCAGTTGGTAGATTGTCGGATGGAGGTGAAATGCGCGTTATGACTATGATCGGGCTAGCGTCGGGGAGATCTCAGGTAAAGTCAAGGGAAAGTTAAAAGTCGCAAAAAGTGGCGCGCGATTGCAATCGGGTGCCACTCGAAGTGGCTCGCGATTGGGCGGCCCGGCGCACCGCGTGCCGCAATAGTGGCTCGCGAATATTCAGATACGATTGGCGTTAAAACTTGGAAACCGGCAGCGGGGCATGCTGGGACACCGTGTTATTTCTCGCATGTATTCTCATCGCGACGCGCGCCTCCACCGAACTCTTCTTTGAAAGAGCACACGGATGTGCGCCTTCGAACGAGTGATCAACGAACCAAATCATCGTTTCGTATCCTATGGCACAAAGAATAATACATCAGAGCAACAGATGCCATCCTTGAAGAAGTTTAAAAACCACTCACTAGTAGTAATGTTGGCGCACGGAGAAAAGAAGAATCAAGTTGTTGCGGGTAGTAGGGGTGACGAGGAGGGTGGAACGAGCACCAGCATCACCAGCAGGAGTGTTGCTGGAGCAAGAATGATACTAATGCCGAGGATACTGCCACATTCGAAGACGCGCTCCTCGCATCTTAAAGTCGTGTCACTCGTACTATCGGTAGTGATTTGCCTAGCGTCCTTGTCAATATCACGTCTCGTCATTGGCAGAACAGTGCTGACGAGGACGAGCCCAAATTTACGATTCTTCGACTCTCCTCCCATGATGAAAGAAGAAGAATCAGTACTACAGCATGGTGGTGTTGACATTAACATTACTGTTTTCATCAGAGGAAGCAAAGGCAACACAAAGAAAACAATGTGGTATCATAGCTTTTTTATATCGGATCAATTGTCCCTGTATGGGCGCTATCACTACGAGTATGAACACTTTGACTTTGGAGATGATAGGCTCCAAATCGAAGCTCGAGCAACACAATACTGCGTGCTAGTGGGAGCAGCCAAGAGTCGAGTGACCGATTTTCAGAAAGAGTATGCTCCCCATTGTTATACTATTGTATTGGCCGATGAGCAATGTAATGTATCGGAAACACAAGGCCGCTTTTACTATAATCATCATGCTGCTGCGATATCCAATCAATCATTTATTCCTCTCGGTCCAAGACTCGACTTTTGGGGGGCCTACAAAGCGCAGCAAAATAGTACTACTCCTCTACAAGCACGACCCATCATTCCGACTTCCAAACGTCCCTACCTCTTCAATGCCATTTTTTCGCAATCAACAAGCCCTTCTCGAAGCATTCTGGCGGACTATTTAGCATCTCACAATAATCTTTCATCCAATTCCATCATCAAGATTGCCCCACAGTGGACTATGACAATGGACCCCCACACCACGATTGCTCCTAGTGAGTATGTGAAGATATTGTCGCAATCTCAATTCACCCTTTCGCCCAACGGTCACAATCCGGAATGCTTCCGATTGTATGAAGCCGCTATATCGGGAAGTATTCCGATTGTAGCCTTGGATAAAGAATATCGACACCATCCCTGCCCCCATGCCTTTTTGCCACTTGCCATTGACAAGTCTCAACAAGTCGAAGGAGAAGACAACAACGACGGCTTATTCTTGCCGTTTGTCGTTGTAAGAAACAATTGGAACATGCTCGAGTCCACCTTGGATCGATTGTTTTATCGAGAACCCGACGGAAGCCCGTCGTCTCCTCAAAGCGTAGCTCGTCGATTGGACGCCTTTCAATCACGACTAGTCAAATGGTATCATGCCACGATGAGACGCTATGTGCGAGCATTGGAAGATCGTATTGTGGAACATGCTGCTGCTGTGCATCATTGAATCCGAGAAGAAGCGATCGGCGTATCATACGACAGAGGCGTCGTCGTGACTTGTTGCTGCTTCGGCTGGCATGAAAGAAGAAGAAGAAGACGAAGAAGACGACGACAAGCCAGGCAGCACAGCACAATCACCAACAAGAAGGAGGGTGCGATTCTCTTAATCCCTTTTCCCATCATGCCATTTTGCCTCTGAGAACGAGTCACAAGAAGAAGATGACATCGACGGCATCGTATTCTTGCTGCTTGTTGGTGTCCTTTCAGGATTAACTGGAACATGATACTCAAGTCCAGCACCTTGTTCTTGGAGCCACCCGTTTCATTCTCTCTTCGTCCTCGTCGAGGGAATAACAGGACGGGCGTGCTGGTTCCTCAATTCAGCCCCTACTTTCGTTCAGCACCACGATTACTCCAAGAATGATATTCTCGTCACTTTGCAATGGTGAAACGTCATGTTTCCATCGTCGAAAGCATCCATCTACAAAAAAATACATGAAAGGCGAGATTTCAGGTTATGAGCTTGTATCCACTTACTTTGCGATATGATTGGTCGATTTTTTAGATATGCCGTGATATGATTGGCCAAAATGATTTTTTAGCTTCCACGTGATATGATTGTTCGTTTTTTAGCTTTATCGTGATATTATTGGTCGATGTGTGGGCTGGAAAAGGCGAAAAACATTGACGCCAGCAGAGTATGGTATCGTACCAGACGGGCTCCTACCAGGTATGATACGTGTATCATAGAGTTCCTCCTCTCCACGGAACTCTTAGCGCGGCGGGAGCACGGATGATGTGACGATGGCACCGTGGGGGCGCGCCACCGACTTCATTCCCTGCAAAACGTCGTACTTGGAAGTTTCGTTGTTGTGGTAACCTCTGCAAGCAAGAGAGCCAAGGAACCCCCCTTGCCGATCACTTAGCTGCTAGTGCTACTATTGCGAGTCTTGTGTGGGAGCTCGACGACCAGGACGGAACGTCGAGAAGAAAGATCCTCAAAAGATTTCCATAAAATGACACAACGTGCATCTGGATCCGCGGCATCTGCCATTCGAATGCTGGGATATTCCTTGCTTTCGTTGGGGGCTCTCTTGAGTAGTTGTGGTTGCTCGGCCTTGAGTACTCCTAATAGTACCACCAAGCCCATTCCTATTACGGTACTTTCAGGCTTTTTGGGCACCGGAAAGACGACGCTTCTGCAAACCATGTTGCAAAACAAGCAAGGTCTTCGCATTGGCGTCGTAGTCAATGATGTTGCTTCTGTCAACATTGACTCCAAACTAGTGGCGCAAGGCAATGCTGGGTCGCTGCAAGCCGCCGATGGCATGGTCGAGTTGCAAAATGGATGTGCGTGTTGTAGTTTGAGTGATGAATTACTGGGAAGTGTCGCCAATCTCGTCACTCTAAGTGATTTAAAGAGTCAGTCTGACGAAGAGTCGGGATTTGATCACATTGTCATTGAACTATCGGGTGTGGCAGACCCCAAGGCGATTCGAGCCAAATTTCAAGAAGCTTCCATGGCAGAAATGCCTCTGATGGAACGCGTCCAACTCGATACACTCGTGAGTTTAGTGGATTGTAGTACCTTTGAATCGCACTTTACCAGTTTGGCCTTGGCGACACGAGACGAAATGCCAGAATTGTTTACTTCGGTTGCTGATTCAGACGAAGAAGAAGAGTGGATGAAGGACTTGCCACCCAAACTTCGCGATGTAGTCTTGCAAAGTTTGCGGGGCCAGCAAGAAGGCGAACCGGAAAGTGTGGCAGACTTGTTAACGAGTCAAACCGAGACTGCCGATTTGGTGGTATTGAACAAGCAAGACTTAGTTTCTTCTTCCGAACTAGCTCGATTGCGAGACATTGTGGCGGCTTTGAATCCTCGTGCCAAAGTATTGGCTACTACCTATGGACAAGTCGACTTGGATCAAGTGTTGGGCATTGCCAAGGGTCTTGGTGTGGCGGTGGCAGGAGCAGTGGATGATCATAGAGACTACGTGGAGGCTGCCATTTCGCACTCTCATTCTCATGATCATGATGCTGCTACATGCACCGATCCGTCTCATTCGCACGACCACGAGCATTCTTCTTCTACAGCTACTGCTGCTAGTAGTGATGATCACTCTCACGAACATTCGGCGGCAGCGGCAGCGGCTTGTGAGGATCCTGGCTGCTCCGATCCAAGTCATTCTCATTCTCATGAGCACGCTAAAGCACAAGAAGCGTGTACGGACCCAGTGTGTACAGACCCATCCCATTCACACGAGCATTCCCATTCCCATACAGAGGCCTGCGACGACCCTACTTGTAACGACCCGAGTCATTCCCATTCCCATTCGCACGATCATGTCAAACAAGATCCGGCAACCTATGTGGGAATTGGATCTTTTGTCTATCGCGCACGACGTCCCTTTCATCCGGGTCGACTTGTGTCGTTTTTGAGATATCTACCCGTCAAGCGGGGCATTCCCGAGGATAGTTCTGCCATGACTCTAAAAGTTCCTGCAAATACTCAAGCCGTCCTACAACAGTGCCTTCGCAGCAAGGGTTTTGTGTGGAGTGCTCATTCTCATACCGACGCTTTGTATTGGTCGCATGCCGGATCTACCTTTGAATTGTCTTGTTTAGGCCAATGGTGGGCGACATTGCCCCGATCTCAATGGCCACCCGGTGTCGATGAGTATGTTTTGCGTGATTTTGATGATCCAGCGCATGACGATGCCACCAATAATGTTGGAGTCGGCGATCGGCGTCAAGAAGTCGTCTTTATTGGACCCACCTTGGGAGATGCCTTGTCTCAAACACGAGTGACCGAGTCGTTGGATCAATGCCTGTTAACGGACGAGGAATGGGAGGAATATCAAAAGTTGTCGCCCGGGCAATCGCTGGCGACTCGATTTCCAAGCAGCCTCGAGTCGAAATATGTTGCATACTAGACAATCGAAGATGGCACATATGGCTGCAATGAAACCCGCGTAATAGTAGGGTAGTATTCACTACTAACAGTTAAAAAGATAGCCTTCGACCATGTCGACGTAACGAATCGAAAAAGAAACGCTTGGACGTGACAAGTACTCCTGCCATCACAAAAAAGGGTAGCAGATTGATACACCTTAATGCCGTGCGTTTGGACTTGCTGGTAGTATGATGGGCCAGAAGGACTCGCAGGACTGACGAATGCGCGCACATCAGGACGAACTCAATCTCAGAACGCTTCCACCAACCCATTGTTAATTTTTGCAATGGCATTGCCAAGACCTTGAGTTGTCACAGAGCTCTTCCACCAACCCATTTTAGATGTTTGCAATGGCGTTGCCAAGACCTTGAACCTCACCTTCGTTGTCGACAACCCACTTGAATGCTGAGAATCGGACGTTGATGGTTGTTGAGAAGGATGTCTCGTCATCGCACTCAACTCGAATGGGATACTTCTTCTTGTTATTCTTGCTTTCTCTCTGTTTTTGATTATCCTACTAGCTGAAAAGTGAGTACGGCAGACTTACCTTCTTCATGCACAGCAGCGAGGAACTGTACTACTAGACGTCGTACCCGGCTAATGTCTTCAACACAAGATGGTAGTTATTGCTCTTTGAGCATGAGACGTAGTACCTCTAGTAATAATATTCCTTTTGTCAACGAAGCAGATGACTGCACCGAAAAACGTCGTATCTACTTCTTATACTAGCTAGTACTGCTGCTGCTGCTGCTGCTGGTGCTGCCTTGTTCGCCAAGAATTCCAAGCATGATGGCGATGCCCCACCTCCACCACCAGCAGCACATTTTTCTTTTGTATCATGGGCACACTAGCTAGAAGGCGCCCTCAGGACCAGTAGAACGAAAAGGAATCCGTGGAGTGCTTCACGACACGAAAAGAGATAGTCTAGGAAGGACAGTTCGGATGAGTCAACTAGGGATATGGCGGGAACGTCCGTTCGACGGGCGTCGGCCAACGACGTCATCATGGCGAGCTGGCGGGAGAGGAGATTCAAGGATCGATATCCAAGCAATGAATGAATGATGGCACCCAAGATGTCAGCTGTCAAAGCAGATGCCATCGGTTGCACCCCATGTCCATCGGCATCCATCGGCATCCGAAGCTGTTTCCTGTTGTTATCGTTTGCCTTCCTGTCACCACGACTAACTAGTAGCTATTCGCTAGCTAGAAGTATCTTCCCGCTGACCGCAATCGATCCCCATGACAGCCACAGCATTCCTAGCAACGCTTCTCTGGAGTCTCCTCCTTTTAGCAAAGGACGCAACTGCCTTTACGACAAAGGCAAGATCGTCGTCTATAACACTGAGACGTCACCATGATCCCCCGACACCAGTACTGCACATGGGTTACATTCCCCCCGAAGCTTCATCGGATGATAGCACTACTGGTGGTAAGAGCAGCAGTGCGACGGCCTCCCAGAAACGACAGCCTTTGACGCCCAAAGTCGGAGACATTGTTCGTTATTATGATTTGGATGGTGGCAAGCGTCGGGGTGAAGAATTGGTGGGCAAAATCACCTTTTTGACCAAAACCTCGAGTAGTTATTTAGCCGAGTTGACGCAACTCGAAGATCTGGGCGATGGTTATTTTGCCGAGTACAGTTCGACCAAACGCATGTCCAAAAAGACCGATCGCGACATTACTCAAGTCAGTCCACTCCGGGCCTCGTTTGTACGGAGTGAACAAGCTTACAAAGTGCCCTTTGATGTATCCAAAGGAAGAGTGACTGTGAGACAAGAACAATACGATTTGGACGAGTGGCAAGGTCCAGCTTCTTCTGCTTCAGAAATCAATATCGCTATTGTGGAAGCCGACGGTTTGAATTATGCAAAACTCAAGCTTGATCTATTGAAAAATGCTGCCATTGCTGGATTATTGGGCACTTTTCTAGCGAATATCCTCAAGGGGACCGAAGATGCCGTGATTTATTTCGCCGGCGCCGTGGCGTCGCTACTGTATCTATATTTCTTGAGCATCAAAACCGATACGCTCGCCAGTCCGGATCGAAAAATGGGTTCCAATGTTAGCAATTTACGATTCATCATGCCTGTATTGGTGGTAGTCGGTGTCGCATTGTACAATCAAAGTTTGGGCGAGGCCAATCCTGTCCAAAGTACCAATCCCTTTGATCAAATCACGACAGAACAATTTGGTGCGGCCATTTTGGGATTTTTGACGTATCGACTTCCACTCTTTTTGAGTCAAATTCAAGAAGGACTCAAAAGTAGTTCTGGAGGAGCAGGAGAAGCAATCTTGCCAGGAAGTGCGGGTGTTGCCATGCAATTAGCCAAGGCAGCCGCCGCAGAAGAATCGGCGGCGTCGGCAGCAGCCGAATCGAGTTTGGCTACAGCTTTGATTCCCGTCTTGCTAGTATCGGGGCCACAAGCGACGGGACGAGATGAATTGGTAGAGATGTTATTGAAACAAGATGATCGATTGGTATCGCCACGATTGGTGGATCGTTTGAAAGACGGTGTCACCTTTGATCGACTCGAGAATCGTCAAGAATTTTTGGAATATCAGGACAATGATCGATTTGGATTAACCAAGGACGGCATTTTAAAAGCAGCCGCAGCTGACTCAAACGATGGTGAACAAGAATCATCTCAAAAAGTTGTTGTCGTTAATGCTTCTGTCAACTTGGCCAAAAAGCTTCAAGCGTCCCTGAGCGGGGCACGCTTGATTGGAGTGTGGGTGGGGTTGGATTCGGTGGCGGAATTCGAAAAGCGGATCGGTGATCAAATCGACCAAGGCCTGATTGCCGTCGAGGAAGGCGAAACTCGGGAGACGGTGATTCGAGCAAGAATCAAGGAAATTATCCAAGAAATCGATTATGGCTTGTCGTCGGGTATCTTCGAATTTACCATTTTGAACAAGGATCCCGCGACGAGTTTGAAGGAATTGAAAGAAGCGGCAAACTACTGTTTCAAATAAGGCAAACGATAAGACGTAATCTCAGCAGAAAGAAGCAGAAGCACCAGTACAAGCTAGTTAGCTTCTTGGAGCATCCCCGGTGGGCATTCACTTAATCAATCTTTCGTAGCAGGGGTGTGATGCGTCAACAAATGTTCTACAGCTAAGTAAAACGATAAAGAACGGAAGCAGCACAGTGATTATTAAGAACTGCAGTTCTCGCCGATGCTCTAGCTTTGCTAGTCGTTCGACTGGTTTGACCATTTAACCCCCGTTGGCCGTTGGCACCTATTCAATGGTGGTGATCGACCGAGCTGTGTGCTTGCCGCTTTCGTCGATATTGCTATTCAATAGGTAACCAGGATGCTACTTTTAGCTGTCGACTTTGCTATGAAGAAAGGCTTGCCCTCCTTCGGGCATCCTCTTGGCAGCCACCTGTCTCCTGAGCTGGTAGGACTCAGAAACAAACGGCGTTTCTCCTAGTGATTAGTTTATGCAGTAGCTGCTACACATCAGAGTAGAATCTTACCTACTACCGTATAGTACTCCCTTCTTGACCACCGAAGAGGATCGCTCTTCGTGTTGGGGAAGAATGGGAAGTTGGATGTTCTACCGGATTGAATAACTTTGTTATCTGGGTAGTAATAATCGTAGTCTACCAGTTCACTACGTTCGCTTTTCTCCTGCCCGCATCGTAGTCAAAGAGACCATTGCCCAACTGTGCCAGAGTCGGCGAAACGCAGTTTCCCCGCGCAGCGGCCACAATCGTGACGAAATCTTGTAGAACGATGCATTCATTCTTTTCCCAGCCGCCTCCACGAAATTCGAGTTCACGACGAAGCATAGCATCGAATTGCCCCGGGATAACCCATGATGGAACGATATGACTCTTTCGTTCTGTTGCAATTACCGGTACTTTGTTGTATCAATTTTGGTAGTTACCGGGATTTCTCTTCTCTACAAGAGAGACTGGAGGGGACAGACCTGAATACAGCCCCGCGATGGGGTCGGCGAAACGTTTCGCAACGATAGGCCGAAAAGGACGACATTTGGTGATGCATTTTGCATCGATCGTAGTGTGACATGTGGGAGAATCATCGTCAATCCACATCATTGAAGTTGCTTTGTTATTGATGGTCGGCAACCATGCAGAATACCACTCACAGACAAAGCGGCAAAGGATCAAATGTCCCGCGTCGTCGTCTTTTTTAATTACTGGACAAAACCGAAGAAAGCGATTCAGAATGACGCATTTCTGCAACAAATCCGAACTTCCTCTCTGCTTACGAAATACACGAACCATGGTGACGAAGTCAATGAAATGACATCAGCGTGCTTTAATGAGAACTTTCCATTCATGACGTATTCTTGTCCTACCGTAGTCTCACATTTTGTAAATTAAGGAAAGGTTAAGGAAGGAACTATGGATATCTATGAGCAACGTAATGTTCTAGACAACATGTTTAATGTCTGATCTACTGATGATCAACGTAAAAAATGTTGTTACGATGAAAGGATTTCCCTTTCGGTTCTACTATTGATTCTACTGGAAGCGGAAACGAGTCTATGACGTAGGACTTTCCGCATCCGACTAAAGCCCATCGAAGCGGCGAAGCTGTGCTTTCTTGGGGGTCTCTGTTTCGGAGGCCGGAGATTGTAAGCTCCCGCCTACGCGTTGTTTATTCTCATGGACGTCCTTAAAAAATGTAATCCTAACCTTTGCGAACAACTTGTCGTTTGCTTATTTAATAGGTGATGACGCAAAGATCTATTTCGAAGGAAGCCTCCACGTACTGATTCGACTTAGCAACTTCATATGTCTTTTATAATACTCTGGCATAGACGTTTCTCTTTGCTCAACCGTATCAATAGCCCCTTGGATACTGTCTTAAATGGGTAAGAACATTTCTGATCGCATTATCACTCTTGTGTTGCCAATACAGGGATAAACACTTCTCTTGGGTTCTATTTCGCCGATAAAAGTTGAGTACCGCGTTGAAGTTGTTGTCGAATTTGAGGGCACAGCCGGCCCCCCACGTCGGGGAATCAACTCTTCCATCATGAGATGCACAAGATATTAATATCGGCGCGATTCCCCTTGGGCCAAACGAATCATCACAGAAAGTTGTAGCGCTGACCGAAAATTGTGAAGTGCAAACTGGGGATCATAAATTTGACTTCGAGAATCATCTCAGGAAAAGCCATTCAACATGCCGTCTAAAAAGAAAACCCCAACTAACTTCTTCCCAGCTAAGCTTCACAACTTGCTTGAGAATGCTGAAAGGCGGGGGTACGCTAATATTGTTTCCTGGCAAGAGGGGGGCAATTCGTTCCGAGTCTGGAATCCTGAAGTCTTTGTTGCTACCATCATGCCGAAGTACTTCAAGCAAACCAAACTGAAGAGCTTCCAGAGGCAACGTAAGTTCCTTGCATTGTAGGCTGCATTGCGTGGGCGTGGCGTTAGGCAAAGCACAATCTGACATGGTGATACCTGCTTCATATAACTCAGTTAACATCTATGGATGGAAGCGCATCGGTACAGGGAAGAATCGAGGTGGATATTTCCATCCTTCTTTCGTTCAGGGAATTCCCGAGCTATGTATGTTGCTTAAGCGGGCGCCTGTCCCCGATGGCAAGCAAAACGACGACGATGAGAAAAGCTGCGCCCCAGCTCCTATTAGGCTTGTGGAATCCATGCCTTCCGAGCGCAACCACCTTAATGAGGGTAGCAATATGGCTCTCTTTGGCATGGATCAAATGTTCCCGTTGAAGAACCCCCTGTTCGGAAACCTGAATACCATTCCGAAGGAGGCGTTTCAGTTGCAGAAGGAGGTAAACTGCCAGCCTGCTTCGACGTCGACTTACAAGGATCCATTTGGGGTAGGAGGGACGGACTCTTTCTGCCATACGAACTACACAGATCGCAACACTGCACCACGAGCTTTGATCGGAGGAAGCGGCAAGATGTCGGAAGACATGCATCTATTTGCTGATATCTTTAGCCAACGCGATTTCATCGACGAGTTCCGACCAGATGCTCGATCGATGGGCATCATGATGCCACGTGAGATGTTCGATGATGAATTCCCTCAAAAGAACCATGGAGACTCCTCCAACCAAGGCCCCGGGGCGTGCGAGAATGTATTCCCGCAAAAGCTCCACTTCCTTCTGAACCAAGCCGAGAAGGAAGGCTTCGACCACATCATCTCGTGGGTAAACGATGGTGCGGCCTTCAAGGTCCACGACTCTAAAGCATTCTTGGAGAGAGTCATGCCCAACTATTTCGACCAAAGCAAGTTTGAAAGCTTCCGCCGTCAACTTAACTTGTATGGGTTCCAACGAGTTAGCCGTGGACCTAGCCGAGGTATCTATTACCACCAGTTCTTCCTGCAGAGCGAACCTAGCCTGTGTCAGAGTATTACGCGGCCGGCGGGGGTACCCACTGCTGCGCTTGCTACAACCCGATGCTAATCAGTTTCGACAGGGGAACATAGGGTTTACGTTCGGCCACTAAGCTTTAGGACAATTTTGTGATATTCTTCGAGTTTTTACCTTTCTAGGTTCTGCTTGATTCTTGATACCAAGTTCGCAATAGCTTTAGACTAGTGAAGGTGCCAATCCAAAATGACACATTCTCACAACAACATCACTATTCGTCTTGCGCAACTCACGCAATGCAGAGCTACAAAGGACCTCGGACATTTTGGTTGACAATGCTCTTGGGGGCTTTTGCGTCGAATGCAACCACCAAGAAGAAGAACGCGGGAGGAGGATCAGAGAACAAACAGGCGAGCGGCGAAAGCAGGTCCTCGTCTGGCCACTTCGGGATGAAGTTGGGTAGCGGGGAGTGAGGTAACTTGAATGGCAGTCTTCTCTGGATTCAACATTCGGCAGTAGTTTGGCTGTCGGTAGCTACCGGTAGAAGCAACAACTCACACCCTGATAGGGTCAATCCTTTTGGGGAATATGCCCCCGCATCAAACCCGTCCATTTAGATTCCCTTACCCCTTTTAGGTGCCGGACGCCGCCGGACGTGATCAAATTTCATGGATCTTTCATATTTCGTCTGCTAGACTCCCCGCAAAGAAAACTTCTCTTTGAGCGATCATCTACTCGAGATCGATTGTCGTAGCGGCAGGCAGATGTTTTATCTAGGTAGCAATCGTTTTCCTCACCCACCTGCGTTGGCGCGTATCGTATCCATCATGCGTTCTTGTTGTCTTGGGCAATTATTGTGTGGTCTACCGATCGCGTCATCATCCTATTTGTTGATGAATTCCTTCGCGACGGATGGTGCTCCAACAGCATTGGAGAACTCGTTTACAAGCCATGTGGTTTAGCGCATGTCTATAGTCGTAATCTTGGCATTGTCATTGACACATGGCAGTGCTTCGCCGAAAATAGCGGGGCTTTGGTGAAAGACCCCGATATTTGGCACCCCACAGAGCCCTGGAGCATTCGGGAACCGGGCGTCGGTCAGACGAAGGCTATAATATCAGGTGTCACCCCTAAAGTCCCATTCGGTGAAATTCCAATTGCTCAATCCGGGAACCAGAATGCTGTCAGCAAAATCATTTTGCTTGTAAGCAAAATCGTCAGCAAAAAATTAAGCAAAAAATTCAGCAAAAAATTCAGCAAAAATGTAAGCTGGGTTTGCGTTCGAGTTTTGTGAAAGCCGAAACCTATTAATTATTTTTCTCGAAGTAACGGTCGAAGTAATCCAACATCGTACGTATGATGATGTCGTCAGCCAGCTTCTCCATATTGTAACCCTACGTAGGTACGTATATATTGTACGGCACCGGAGTTGAGCAAACGCAACTACGTGTCGGCTCGTTGGTAATTATTTTTCTAGCATTCTTTTGAGTTCTCCGCTTTGGTCGCGAATACTACATAAAGCATTCGCCAATTTTTGCTTACATTCTTGCTGAATTTTTTGCTGAATTTTTTGCTTAATTTTTTGCTGACGATTTTGCTTAAGCAAAAGCAATTGAGGATTAAGCAAAAGTTGAGTCGCGATCAAACCACAATAGGAATTTCACCGAATGGGACTCAGGGGTGACAAGGATTTTTATAGCCCTCGTCTGACCGACGACCGGTTCCCGAATGCTCCTGACACGTCAATTGGAGTTGTTATCCCGAATCCCTTGGGTGCAGAGTGGGCATATTCCAAAAGCATGTGCTAAGGAAGGTTACTTAGGAAAAATTTGGAGCACGGCTCGCCTTGCCGAATTTCAAGTAGCCACTCCGAGGAGCGAAAGGGGTAAAAAGGTCGGAAACCAAGTTGAGGAAACCACGCTGTTTGAGGCAACAAAGACACCGACACTCCAACAGCTTTAGACTGATGGTTACATCGTTTGGGAAGTTTCGAAAGTCGGAAGTATCTTTCAAACAGTACAGAGTATCATCTGCCGACCTAAAACCAATTATTAAGTCATGGATTGATCGATCGTGTAAACTTATTGAAAGATTGCATTGAGATTGTTTCAGAGGGGAAAACTGTAATCACCCCACCAGAGCCAACAGCTTCGTTGCCATCCCGCACTGTGACCCTCAGCTGGGATTCTGTATGGACATTACATCACCTATACTCAAACCACGAAAGTAGAATAACCCCCTAGAACCATGGGGGCAAAGTCGAGTCGTCCTCAGGCTGAGGGGGGATCCTTTGAAGGTGCCGATAGACGGACACAAAGCCAATCAATTCAAAGGATAGAAGAGGAAATGGTCACCTTTGAAGCGGGGAAAACTGTTGATTCAATCTACGAGGAAGAGGAAGAAGTACAATTGTCGCCTTCCTGCTTCTTCTTAATGCCCCCGCTTGCTCTGTTGGGAGGAGTCGAGGCTTGTGGTAACGTTCTGATAGCCCCAGAAGGAAGTCTGCAGTCAACTCTCGGCTTGGGCCCCCCGATGCTATCTGCTTCTTCCTGTGAAGAAGATGAAGAGGACGGGAACGATCAACAATCCCTTTCAGACCACGTGAATACCTCGCCTCGCAATGGACTTTCGAATGCTATAGAAAAGATTCCTGCCTGTAATGACCCCACTCTGTCAACCAAAGCCAGCGAAACCTTTGCTTCCACGTTATCGCTGGATTCGCAGTCCTTTCCATCCCTGGAGGGAGGTTTCACTGGAAGCGAGACCTCCTCGTCAACTAAGAAGAAAGGCCGGGAAAGAAGAAATAGAATGGTGGATGTTTATCAAACCGACTCAACCATGCTATGGAATGACGAAGGGGAAGAGTGGTCTCCACTGGTCTTCATGACGAACCAGACTCGATTACAGTTACCTTTTCGCCCCTGTTCACGGAAGTGGTGTACTTGTCAAAACGATCCCACCGGTCATCGGAGAGCCTCGTCGTTGCCGATAACTCATACACAGGATGGAATCGCAAACGAATCAGCTTCTGCCCATCCTGATACCCCAAGAACCAACGCGGAACGGTTTCTTAAGTGTGGAAGCCCTAGAAGAATCAGCGCGCCGCACGACCATCGTCGTCAACGCAGCGACGACTTGCAAGGCTTGTGGATTCCGGTAGAAGAAGCGGCGAGTAGCCTACAGGACGACGACCAACTGTCTCCTGGGGGCAAAATATCTCCCACTCCTCGCGAGCTTCGATGGTTGGTCAAATCTCACAGCGAACGAAACCTCTCGTCGTCCACCGCTGCCTTGGACCAGGATGGATGTATCGTTACTTGTCCTCGGCTCCCGCCAGCTGCCCAGGTGAAGTGCTCCTCGACTGGGCAGCGGTCTCGCGCACTCTCTGAAGACCTGACACTGCAACAACAGCCTCGCATCTCCCCTCCGTCACCTGTTCACAGTGGGCGGAAGAATTCCCCTGTTCCTTGGTCTTCGGATTCTTGTATCCAGAAGGCAAACCCATTGATTGAAACGTCTAGCAGCACTGCCAGTGGCAGCATTTGCCACGCAGATGATGCATCGACCCCTGTGCCGGTCCGGCCTCGGGCCAATTCCAGGGATTTCTCATCCCAAGCCATTCAGCGAGTGGCCGTACCCACGGAGCAAAAAAGCACCTCCCGGTCCTATCGCCGTCTCCGATCTCGATCTGAAGACGTTATTGACATGCGCCCAGGAGAAGCAATGTCCTCGGGCACGGCCTGTGCCCGCAAAAACGCTAGAGACACTCCCCGTCTTCCCCAAGCGCAGCACCGTCAACGAGCACGTTCCGAAGATATTGTGGATCAAGGGAACGCTGGTGGCTTGCCAACAGTGACGGAGCCTTCGGATGAAAGCAGTCGAGGGTCGTCTTCAAACCGCTCAAGAGCGAATAGCCGTGATGCCTCGACTCCGAAGCGCATCCACATGCTCGTCGAGGGCGGTTGTTTTAACCGTTCCAAGTCTAGTGGTGGGAATGCGAGAAAGTCAACACCTCGGTCCCCCACTTCAGTCCTAGCGATTCAGCATACCAATTCGTCGGCTTCAGAAAACGCTCCAAATATGCCTTCGCAGCCGCACCCAGCGGAACGTTGCTATAAATCCAAGCTTGCCTTGCTACGAGTTTCTATAGATGGACTACGGCGGCACCGAGACTCCAAAGTTCAGGTTATTACGACGTACCACGAAATGGCATGGCTGCACTTTCAAAATTTTCATTACGATGCAGCTTTATGCGTCGTGAATCATGCGCTCGAACTTCTGTACCTGACACAAGGTCCGGCGGATTGTGGCAAAGGATGCCTAACTCTTTCGGAAACGCTGACCTGTGTTGTGGATTCCATGAAGCCGCTCCTAGCGGACTTGCTCTTGACCAAGGCCCGCATTGTACTTTCAAGTCAGCAAGCATCGGCTGGTGTGGAAGAAACTGAAATTCAATACGACGGTACGGACCCCTTTCAGCGAAGCAAGTTCTTGTCCCAGACTGCAGTTGCGTTGTTACAGCCCCTGCTTCGCCAGCAGTTCCACGCTGACCTCCTGGCGATTGTTGCCAAGGGGCTGGCTCTCTTGGGTCGTATCTATTGTCAAGAGGGATTCGCCAAGCCGGGTATAGCCATGGATCATTTTCAACAAGCCACAAACATGTTTCAGTCCTTGGCAAAGCAAGAGCCATTGAAATACCAGGTGTGGTTTGCAGAGACAGCCCTGTATGTGGGAAATTTGCACATGGAGCAAGGCCTGTTGGATTCAGCTAAGGACTCATATTGGCACGCCTTACGACTGTATCGATGTGTTTATCAGCGAGGGCAAGGGGCATTGTCAAGCTCAGTTCTGATGGATATGGCAACGACCTTGACCAACCTGGGATGGCTCCATTTGCAAGAATGTGATCTGACGTTAGCCCACCATTCAACGATAGAAGCGTTGTATCTTTTACAATATTACCATGGCGAGAACCAGAGCAGTGTCGGAAGCTCAGCAAATGCTGCTGGGTCGCTGCGCAATTTGGCTTCGGTGGAGTACCAACTGGGCATGATTGCCAGTTGTGCTGGCCGCTTTCGGGAGGCCCTGTCGTTTTGGAAGGCCGCGCTCAAGCATCAGCAGCTCGTCTTGTGTGCCGACCATCCGGACATGGCAATCACCATGGAAGCGATTGGATCGACCTACCAGCAACTCTACCAATGGAACAAAGCACGCGATTTTCTGCAAGGCGCTATTGACGTTCGGAAACGAGCCTCTACTGATACCATCGACGTGGCGAGACTGCAGTCTCGGCTTTCTCTAGTGTTATTGGAACTCAAAGAGTACGACCGCGCGAAGCGTCTGCTTGCCCGTGCCGCTAAACGATACAAGCTCGGTTCCGTGCCTCTCGATTATCTTGGTCAACGGGCTAGGAAGTGGCTGAGTCAGCTGAGAGACGACGAACATGAAAGGTTAAATGGATAACTACTAGTTAACCAAGTAACGATGCTGATGCCAGCACTACAAATCTAGGGAGTAACGAGGAACAATGTAAGTGGTCTGGTAGGATTAACGGACGATCGTCTTGGACTTTGTGGACTATTAGCATTAGTAGCCTCTCGATCCGCGCCCATTGCCTGATGCGAGGAGTTTCCCATTACCCTTCTCTCCTTGCGCCTCAACAGATTCCAGCTACGTGCCGATCATCGTAGACGGCGCCTTTTCACGGTCCAGCACCAACGGCATCGACACAGCACTATGTAGTCATGAATGATGCCGCAATACTACTTTTTAGCGGCTCCTCTAAGTAGTCACTAAAATAGTAGCGAAAGTGGCTAGTAAAACGTGAACTCGATGTAGAGTAACAGTGTAGCGATACCTGGTACTATATTCTCTGCCACCATTGCTTGCTTACAGTCTGGTGGGCCTCTACCGGTAGTCGAGCTACCTTAGTCAGTTGTTGAGCAAGAAGCTTCCGAAGTATCATGACAATAAATATGTGATATGGAACGAACGTCGATAAAACTCTAGCCGATCCTCTTTATGATATGGTGCAGCTATCCACCGTAGCTATCAGCCAGATGGTTCAATCGGTGGGTGTCCGAATTGACATATTGTATTGATCATGGAAGATGTTCTACTTCGATCCATATGGTGAGACGCTCAATGCAAATGCGCGAAAAGACTTAACGACTGGGAGCCAAGAGAACCGATAATTTGTCAACGTGTTTCAGATACTATGCCCCCCGTCTTGGAAGGCTGTTCTAGTAGAACTTTCACGATGACGGGAGAGAGTATTTTGCGCCGATTTCGACAGAGTTTATCCGAGACAACTCCAACCTTCCTTAAGTCTAAAGGCATAATGATACAAATCTAAGACTGGATGATAGAATTTCATAACCGTATTTCGATCCAGACTTATCACATTTTTTATCATTGGAGGTAGAATTCTCGCTTGTGACCTCAAAGATCAACTACCCGTCAGGCTGTACTTGGTGATGGAGCCTTGGTCCTTTGGCAACAACACAAACGATTTTGCCGGCCCCGACCGAATGGCGAAATACAAATTCTACCCAAAAAACTTGGGGGCGAAATACAATCAACTACCGGCAGTGCTTGTCTCGGTTCCCCTCACAATTTGGAAGCACGTAACACTTTCGGCATTTCGTTGACCATCACCATGACAGTCTCCCTGACTTATTTCCTCGACGATCTGCTCAAGGCCAAACAACCGCGTCAAGATCCCGATTCGCCGAAGCGACGAAACAGTATCGTCATCGTGGACGACAATGCCCAGCTCACGGCGGCGAATCGAATGAAAAACTCGGTTAGCTTTGCTAACGCCGGATCGAGTCATCTGGCCTCTCGATGGAGCTCTCAGCATGACCTTTCCTCAACATCGCCCAACCCTTCTGGTGAGAAGGCAACGCGGCGAGGCAGCACATCAACTTGTTATCCTCGACGATTCAGCAACGCCCCAAGCAGCACCTCCGCTTGTGCTCCTCGACGATTCAGCAGCAACGCCGCTTGGGGAGACGTGCGAATCACACCTTCCTTCAACCGCTCCTCCTCTCTAGCTTCTTCTGCTTCCATGAATGTGTTTCCGTCAACGACCGAGGCGCTCCACACGATGGGTCCTCGAACCAGCACCTGGAGCCGATCCTATAGCAGCTCCGAGCTACGCGCCCCCAGCATTCCGCAACGATCGAAGTCGCCTCGCTTGGTGAAACCAAAGTTGGAATGCAGCATGCCCGTGGCAATACCCTTATCGTCGTTGGAAGACCGGTCGCAATCGTTATCGTTCTCTGATCGATCTGATGGCAGTGAAAAGTCCTTGAAACTACTTAGTGCCTTGGGTGCCATGGCACCACAGAAATCCGGTAGTAGCCAAGGGAAAAGCAAAAGCCAAAACAAGAAAAGCGTCGATAGGGCAAAGCAGTGGCAACAGCAAATGAGCAGCTCCGCTAACTGCTAAAAGTCCATGTGTAATATAGCACGTACTCTACACTCCTCTGCTTTAACTATAATTCATTGCTCTGTCGAAGCACTTATATGCCGTTCCATACGGAGGGTCGTCGTCGACTGGTCGAGAGACTTTACAAACCGACGGCATGCAACAGATAGCCGTCTTCACGTTTTGCCAAACAACCCCACACAAGAAGGGGCATTTAACTACTACTAGTATTTTTGGTTCGTAAACTAGCAGTCATTCTTTGCCGACAAGCACAATGAGGTCACTCCAATCAAGACTACCCGTAGGACAATAATAGCTCCATTCGATCAGATCTGCGGGTCTGCTGCTCATCTTTCCTGGACCAATGACATCGACGGCATGTTCATGAGAAAAGCTCCGAATACTATGGACGATGGTTCCACCATACAATGTAGGTACTAGAGCCAAATTCACCTGTAGCCCCCCAATCAGAGAGAAGTAATCCACTAAGAGCAATGTAGAATTGGTGCGGCAAATAAGCTCGCTTGGCCGCGGGGGAGTGTGCTCGTGTGGTGGCACCCGTTGTAGTAATCCCAATGTATTGATCTGAAACAAAGTTCTCTAGTCGTAGTGTCGAGTAGTAGCTAGCTTACTACTTCAATACTTGCTGGCTGGATAGTGCGTACTACTCAACGCTGCAATACTTCACGAGTAGCTGGTTTCCTATTATCGTTAGAAGAATCCATTTGCAACAGGGTGTGTGGGTCGGAAAAGGACACTATGCTATCGTTGCCTCGGGACTCAAGTTGACGGATTGCAACCTCAGCCGCCTGCGACTTGTCTTACGTCTGATTTGGATACACTAATTTGTCGTAGCATTGAAAATAAGTGTAGCCACCCTCCGCACACTTGTTTTTGGATCAATGGCTGAAGTGCTATTAGGTATCCATACTTTCCTTTGAGTCAACAACAAATGGCAGTGGCGGCGAGACAAAACGAACATCTTCCAATAAGGTAGTTGTCTCCACAAAAGAACACAAGGGTAAATGGGGATATCAGGGTCTTTCCGTGCTTCAGGTGGTGGTAGCATCGCTCGTGATGGAGGCGATGGAAGTAAGGGTGAGAGGATCTGCCGCTGCAGTAATATTAGCAGCCGCCATTTTCGTTGGTCCCCCTTCCCCGTCAATGTTATGGCAGCCTTGCTCCGCCAACACATCACGCTGGTCCTGATTGGCAAGTCGGAGCGCATGATTCACACTGCTCTTAGAATACGACCGATAGATTTTGGCCAAAAGTTCAGGGTCGTTGTATTTCATATTGCGTTGTAACTTTTGAAATTTCAGAACTGCTCGAATGACATTTCGTCGCTTTCCTCGCTTGGCATGATGATCTAGAAGAGCTTCCACTCCTCTAGTGCAGACACCTTCGCTTTCGTCGTCCAACAGCGCTTTTTGAGCGGACTGAATCACCTTTAACGTATTGACAATGTCCGCCCGGTACGTTTTAAGATCTTGTTTTGAAACCCATCGTTCGGTGGCATTGTCGTAGACCTCACTTATGGTTTGATCGATGCATAACATGTCGTCTCTGAACGTGACTGTTCGGCGACTTTTTCTTGGACGGCCTTCTTCTTCTTTACCTTGACGAGGCCGAGCTCTGCGGTCGGCATCCAGTGAAACTAGAACGCACGACGACGATGAATCCAGTGACATCTCGATATGTGCTTTCGGCATTGCGGGTGGCAATGAAAGATAATGTAGTGATGATGCGGACCTGATGTTCATTCAGGAGATTATGAGCTGCCATTACTAGCTACCGGTAGAGAGTACGGTAGGTAAATAGATGAGATCGAGCGAAACTAGATGATTCGCCAGGAAATTTTGTGTCGTTTTTATCCATCGAGCAGACTGCTTCGGGTTGAGCGGTATGACTCGGTTCCTTCTGCGCCGGGCTTCCGTTTTAACCGGCGTCTTTTCCGTCCAGTTGGGATGCGCTCTTCTCGCAACAAACCACCCACAATATATATGTTAAGGAGAACCGTTGTTGGCATTAGGCCCTGCCCCAAAGACGCTTCAGAGTTGGTGCTGACTTCGATTTGGCGGCGGCCTTTGTGTCGCTTTATGCCTTCGGAACACTCTTCTAATAATAGTACTACTGTACTTACGTGGCGTCCCTCCATTGTGACGGTAGCAATCGGAGAAGAACGATTCCCTGGGCCGCAAAGGGGAACAACGAACGAAGTACAGGTACCCCCGTAGCTACAGAGGGCAGAATGGTCTTCTCTACCAGGTACCTACCGGTAGTTTCATTATCATTATCATCTCTAGGTAAGCTGAAATTGGAAGCATGCAAGCACAAAATGAGGCGTCCTTGTTGGGAGCTGGGCTAAGGGGTACTACTCTAGAGATTATGCTAAGACGACGAGGAATCTACCGGTAGTACCACTACCGGTAGTAGAGGTGGCGGTGGTGTACCACACGACTTCATCGACTAACTAGAGGAGCCCTTTCGGGTTTTCGGGCCAACCGCCGGCCACGTAGGTAGCACTTGGTAGGGTTCTGACAGAACTACGCTGTTTCCGTCCAAAAGAGCCCTCCTTTTTTGATTTTTTGAAATAAACTGCTAGTGTAAAGGAATAAACTGCTAGTGTATTGACACAAAGGGGCTTGAAATGCGAAATCACAAAATATACTGCCAAAACCAGCCTCGTTTAGCCACAAGAAATCCCGCAAATCCAAAAACTCTTAACACGAGACATCACGCGAAAAGCTTCCAAAACAGTCCAAAAGAGGGGGTTGAGCATTTCGCAACTAGATTTGGCTATAGAATGACTACGGTGCTGCGATTTTGAGGATATATAGGTAACTACCATAGCCCGGCGCTGCCAGCTTTATAGGTTCGTAGTAATCAATCTCAGCCACTTAGTAATCTCGTAATATTAGTGATTGTCGTGTGATAAGTGCACTGTATGATACGATCAAAATCGATATCACATCACACTTCGTCTTGCTATTCCTATTCTAAGACGTTCCTACATTTAGAGGTCTACAAAAAATAACTATTTGATTATAATTTGTCCTCTATTGGGTTCTCAAAGCTGTTTTTGTTGTTCACTCATCCCAAGCTCTCTGACTGCCCCAATAGTACGAGTCGTTCTACATCAAAAGCAGGATGTGCTATTCATACCACTTGCAGTACCCGCAAAAGAGGAATATTGGAAGACTACCACCACCCTAGAAACCCCGCCGGAATGATTTTAGAACATTCTTTTTCGAAAATTGACCATCGTCTAACAAGACAGTCGCAGGCGTTCAAGAGCATCCCGCTAAGAGCCGACGATGGTACCACCAAGATGTTTGATTGTAGAGTCCCACGACCTTTCCATCATCTCCAGTGTCCTTTCCAGTGTCTTTGAAATCGATCGGCAAACCAAAGGCAGCGTCGTGATGGCATCCGAAGATGAGCCAGAAGACAAAGATGCATAAAAATAAAGGTGGCGTTAGCGTCACGAATGAGTGCTTTACAAAAGATCCAAAACAATAGACGTATCTATAATAACACGAACGACAACTTACCTGGTTTGTACCTTCTGAATCGTCCTCTAACGAGCGATAACCGCATCAACAACCTCGGAATTTCATCAAATCCTTGCCTCATGAAATTAGAACCATTCTCCGCCAAAACGAGCTGTAATAACCAGAGAAGCAGCTCGAATAGGCTTCGATGAGTGGTTGAGCGATTGCAACAAACGGCGGTAACAAATACTTACTACAGCACTTGCAATCGTCGACGCCGTCATTGTGTTTTTGTGGCTGAAAGATCCGCACTCATACTGTATGGTGGCACGCCGAAATGGCATGAATGCGCGCACGCTGGCACGCCATTTATTGCCTTGCAAAATTGGTCGTTAAAATACATTGTTTGGTAGTAATTATGCTCGTTTAAAGGCGGTCATTTGGTTTCGAATTCTTTTCCTTCTTTTTCCCCCTTTTTTCTTCATAAAATTTGAGCTACCGGTAGCTACGTGGGGGGGGGGGTATGCCGGTTTTCGATAACCCTCAAACCATTGACGGCACGATCGAGAAAGCAAGGCTTTGTGGTGGAGAGAAAGTGATTTGCGGCCGCAGACAATCTACCGTACTACGGAAGGCTAACATGCTGCGCGGCGTTGGACATGTCACCGGCTGTAGCCATACCGGTAGCGAGGGCGAAGAAGTGACAGACTGATCGTACCGTAGTTCACACTCCGATGACGCAGGGTTACGTCATTGGGGGAGCGGTAGTATTTTATCGCACAAAGGACACATTGGGTGTGGGGGCCGGCAACATGAGAATGATCGACATTCTCTCTCTCTGCGTAAAATTTTACCCATCCTTCGGTACCCAATTCCCCTTTTCTTCCCATGCTTAAAGAATTCTTCCTTCGACGAACAACAAAATGGATGACGCAGAGGACGTCATCAGCCTTTTATTAAATATGGAGTATCAATTGCTGACCTTTCACTACCACATTCTCGTTTTCATTTCGATCTTCTTCGAGTTTGCGAGCGAATCCCACGCTAAGCAGAACGTACCTACGCAAGTCACAAAACGAGAACGAAGCTACAAGTACAAGCCATCTCCTCCTTCCGGAAATCCCTCATTTCTTCAAGCCCCTGTAATAACAAAACCAATTGATGCCATCACAAATCACGAAAGAGCCGCTTTGCCGGAAAGCAAAACACTCGACATGACGCTAGATCCTTATACAATGAGTCACTATCATGCAGCTTCGAGCCTGCCAGAGGTTGCACCTGGTCAGAGGGCGTTTCCCTACAAGCTGTATGCTCTCTTGGAAGATGCGGAGGCCAATGGATTCGCAAACATCATATCTTGGCAGCCTGGTGGGTTGTCGTTTAGAGTGCATCAGCCAAAGCTGTTCACGACAAGAATTCTCCATCAATGTTTTAACCAAACAAAGTACAAGAGCTTCCTGCGACAGTAAGTTCCCCCGAGCGATCTCGTGAAGAGCTGCGAAACGAATTCGGGAATCTTCCATGATCTTCGTCGGCTGCCTTTTGTGTCCTTGGCTGGTTGTGCGCCTAAAATCATTGCTTTCGTTGTCCTCTTGCCGATGCCTTTATAGATTGAACATCTACGACTTCCACAGAATCCAACATGGCCCAAACAAAGGTGGCTATGCCCATGTTCATTTGATCCGGGGCAAGCCTGAGCTATGCCATGCAATCGTGCGGGTATTTGCTCCAACCAAGAGGAAGAAAGGAGGCAAGTCATCCCAGAAAGCACGCAGGACGACTTACAACTTGCCGCTTATACTCGATTCGCAGCCGAATCCGAGCAGCGATGAAACCGGCAGCAACAATTGGGAAAGAACCTCATCACCACAGCCATTTGATCATCTGCGCTCCGCGATCGTTTCTCAAGAGCCCCTCTCGCAAGATTCTTCCCGTCCAGTTTCGATCTCACCGATTGACGTGATGATGGACGCCGGTAACGGAATCTTTACGCTTCCGCAAGAACAACAAGAAGTGAACCATGAAGCAGAAAGCAACTTTGGCCCGGCACAACAAGGCCTCTTTGCCGGAAGAGAATTTTTCTCTACACATGATGAAGGGAGCTCCCAGCAGAACGGCACTGTTGAGTCGTCTGGGGACTCTGTTTTGGCAGGATCTTCCTCGGAGATTGGTCCTCCACAAGGTACCGGGGGCGACACCTTCTTGTGCACCGCTCGTGACGTCGATGTCTTCAAGGATTTGTTTCAACCGACAGATCTTGAGCAAGATATTTCTTTCTTGCGTGAAGAGACTCAAGCAGTGGAATGCCGCCCCCAGGAAAGAGGACGACAGCGTGTTGTATCATGCGCCGAGGAGCCCCAACCAAGCAGCACCCACGAGAATGCGACGGCACTCGATATGCCCACGCAATACCCCCGGTCTGACCTGCAGCTACACCCCCCTTCACGAGTTTCATCGGCTTGCTCATCCGAATCGTGCTTCCTGCCAGCGCCTGTTACACCTTCGTCGAATGATTCCTTCCTGACCAAATCTCAACAAGCTTTGAACTCGAGTTCGAATAGAGTGTCCACCAAGAATAAGTCTTTGGTCGACTGGCCCAAGCTGGCGCCGACTCAAATGGAGATTTTGAATAATCAGGGAAATGAGGGCAACTCGTTTGCGCCAGGTAGTACTAGAGCAAAAGGATCCATGATGATGATGATGATGCACGACGACATGTCGTTTCCAAACGAAGATCTGAGTCGATCCGAATCTCTCTTTCCTGCCAAGTTACATCGAATGCTCCAAGACGCTGGAAAAGACGGCTTCAGCCATATTGTTTCTTGGATTCAAGGTGGAACTGCCTTCAAGGTCCACAATGTCGATGCGTTTATGAAACATGTCATGACCAAGTACTTTGATCAGAGCAAGTTCCAGAGCTTTCGTCGCCAGCTCAATTTGTATCAGTTCACCAGGGTCAACAGTGCGGTCCACGGGACCTACTATTTCCACAAGTGTTTTCTGCAAAACGACCCTAGTCTCTGCGATCAGATTGCCCGTCCAAGGACGAGTCGACGCTCCAGACGAGGTTAAGCATGCAGCCACTGGTGGTGGAAGCGTGGATCGGTCCTCGGACTACGGGCAGCAGGTCCAGTACAGGTACGTAAAATACATACATAGATAGCACTGAGATCATAGCCTCGTTCCACATCGTTCCTCTCTCTTGAGTCATCGACGTTCCTCGAACGTAAACACTCGGTAGTCTCGAGGTCCAAACTGGATCATGTCATTGTCTTTGTCTTTCCTTCGAAGCGCTTTGGCTTGAATCCTTTGAATCGTTGCCGCTTCCTCGCCACCACCACGCACCACCATCGATCCATCCATCAGCACCACTACGGTAGTATCATCACATGCTGGTCGAGGCATCATTGTATCATGATACCGTCCCTGTGAGAGAACACAGAAAGAATCGCTGAGAAACGTCGCAGTTCATCTTCCATCGAATCTGGTGTCAAAGGGGCATCTCTCGGCGCCATCAAAGAGACGAATGCGAAAGAAGCATCGCCCCAAGCTTTTCCGTTCCCAGCTACCGGTAATAAAGTTGTATCTTCGGAATACCTAGCGCTTTTGACGGCAGAAAGAATGAGGAACCGGCTGATAACCTGATAGGCATCGGGCGACGGAAGGACGTTATCTCCCTCCAAATGGATCTTTGGGCATCAACGGGAATGCGGCGATTTGCCGGCGACAATGGAGGCACACCTTCGTCGATGCTACCACGATGCTGTATCTGAGCATGACTTACCCCAGCTGGAAGGGAATCGATAACGACGACGGTCCCAGAAGCCATGCTGGTGCAATGGTATGTTCAAAAGAAGACGAAGAATCTGAGTCTGTCACTGTCGACGAGCATGGATTCTTGTCTGGGCGACGACATGTCCCTGCCAGGACGAACTGCCTCGTTTGCCAAGCCGATCAGCTAACTATCCTTAATGAGGTGGTGGCGACTCTCTCCCCCCTGTTATTCTTACCCATCCACGGTGCACCTCTTTACCATGGTGTGCTGGGTTATCCATTGTTTGGAGCAGGGAATATTGAGGTATCATCGTGATGCCATTCAACGGTGGCCGACGCTCATTCTAATCATGTGATTGGGATTGTCCTAGAACTGTTGGAGCCATTTCTTACACAAGGATTATTGCCAGTCTTTTATTCTCACTTTTCTCTTGTCTGTTTATACTGTATACACACAGGCTTTGGTTAAACGCCAGCAACCCGCTGCCGAGGCTACTAGCTTGTTGAGTTATGGAACGAATCTGGGGCCAGGCGAGTGGAATGCATAATCATAGACAACTGCACTCGATGATCTAGTTACGAAAGATCTCATCTAGTTTATGAAGAAAATGAAAGGGGTTTGGTGGCTCACAAGCATAAACTGCTCGCGTGCGATATGTATTGGAAATTCATGAACGACCCTGCGGGGTTTCATCTGAAAAGGATGGATCCCCGTGAGAAGAGCGTCCCGGCGATTTGGACGCACGCCTGGGAAGTGTTGCTGACGGCGGGGGAATTCCGTGGCTGTGTACTAACAGGGGGGCGTCGGAGAGCGGTGAATGATGTTGTTGTTGTGGCATGGGGTGAAGGCAGCAGCCATGGCCGCTTGGGATCCAAGAAGCCTTTCGTTGAGGAGCTGCGGTAACGTAGCTGTTGTTGCATCCTTCATTGCTTGCCTAGTTGCAAGTAACTCTACCAAGCTTCTGTTCTGGGCTTCTTCTGCCTGTCGTTGTTTCAAAAGGAGAAGGCCAAGTTCCTCTTCGCTGATCATACCGAACCTGCGGTTACTGCCTGGAAGAGCTAGTTGGCACGAAGCAATGTCGGCCAACGACAACAAGCTTAAATCAGAACGCGATTTCCGGAGGAGACCGCCAGTAAGCAAGGGGGTCACCACCGAAAGGGTTCCTTTAAGGCCATTGTTGCTGTTGAGGTTCTCCATTACTTTCGGAAGATTCCTTTGCAAAAAAGAAGACGCCAGCACAGGCGCAGTGGGCAGTTGCGAGGGCGGCGATGGTCCTGGGATTGTGTGCATGATGCCGACAGGGTGATCAAAGGCAACCCCAATAAGCGTTGGATCGGCTGTTGCCAAAAAGAATGCCGTTAGATCTGAAATTTGAAGATGTCCCTGTGGTATTTTTTTCTGATTCAGCAACTCCTGCTCTCGGATGAACGAAGTCTTTGTCATTGTCTGTGCTGGCCTTCCTCCTCTGCTGGTAGGTCTCCTAGAGAACCCGACTCTCTGGTTCGCAGCAGTGGAAGACACGAGACCACCAGGGACCAGTGCCGCTGGCTTGAGATTGGGTCTTTCCGTTGCACTTCCTTCGGCAGCGCCAGAAGCAGGGTGTTCGGGAGGATGATCCGCCCCATAGTTCTTCTGAGGTATCGATTTCAGCTGGTGTCGAACGCTTTGTCGCACTTTAGCAATGACTACAGAGTCATTAACCTCTTCGTACACTTCTGGCCTCGCATCATGGCCAACGTCCATTTTGCTTGAAGATGTCAACCCTTATCCGGCAATGACTCCAGAGAAAGTTCTATAGTCTTTCTTGTGCGACGTCTTTCGCATTACGAATCTTCCGCCCTGTGCTCTAACAGAGGCTATGATATCACCTACTAGTTTCCGCTTCCCATTGCTTGTCAACTGCGACCATTCAACTGCTTTCAATGCATCTCTAACGATAGAGCGATACCGAACGTTTCCTAAATGTTCGTTTGGCCCAGTACCTGAATTGCAAGAAATAGAACGAAAGGTGGAAGGTGTGAGCTCAATCTTAAGCATGCACTTCCTTTGACCGCGATGATCAAGTGCACGCAGGTCTTCTGCTTCTCTTCTTACCTCTTCCGAGAAGTACGTCACGAGACCGCAAATTCGTGTCGTTCTTCTTGTTTCTCACTTGTGGCTTGTTGCTTTTAGCGGCCTCGTGCGACTTCACTCCTCGAAGAACTCCACGCTTTGATGAAACTCTTCTTGCTGCCGCGTTAGTAATTAGTCTTTCTGTCTTGTGGTGCTGATTGTTTGGGCAACGGCCATTGCTATCACCAGCGTGAGCAACGGAACCAGAACCCTCCTCTTGCTGAGCACCTCTCCGATAAACTCTTTGGTGTGTCTTCCCCGCAATAGTACTGGACAGCTGGAGTATTTGATCTTGTTCCCCTATGTGCGGCATGCATTCTTCTTTATCCTGTTGATG
The DNA here is from genome assembly GCA_951394045.1 of Nitzschia sp. DOCU1. Classification (NCBI taxonomy): domain Eukaryota; phylum Bacillariophyta; class Bacillariophyceae; order Bacillariales; family Bacillariaceae; genus Nitzschia; species Nitzschia sp. DOCU1. Next base: position 167,202 of record OX595988.1, on the reverse strand, counting down.
CCCTGTGGTACTATTGGTCCTGAATGAAGGGGAAGAATATGCCTTCTTCTTGCCGTCTACCTGATGGCGGCTGCTAGTAAGACTACCACTGATCATCCTGGTAGCTCCAACTCCTAGTAGGAGAACAGCTCAAGAAGGAGGGAGCGTAGCAAGAAGGATCGATGTCAAGTACGCCGAAGAAGAACAAGAACAACACGCCTGCTTGCGCTGAGTAAAGCAAGCAGAGACGAAGTACTGTTACAGAGTACTAGGAAGTGCACTGGCGGAAAATGTGTCAGAAGAACCGGCGTAGCAGGAGACGGCTGGATTTCTCAACGTCTTTTCTCTCGTCGGTCTTATTCTTGTTCTTCGTTGCCCTTTCCTCTGGCGCTTCTTCTTCTTGTTGCTCTGGAAAGGCCATGCACCGCTATTGATCCTAATGATACGACGGCCGGGCAGTACAAAAGGGCGGCAGCACCAGCAGTATACTAGGGGAGCAGGAAGAAGAATGAGGGGGGGGGAGGGCAAGACGACGAGGACCAGCAGGCATTAAAATCGACAGAGTAACGAGGCAGCGATTGGTTGTTGTTGATGCTGGATGTGATGCATCTTCGTCACCGTGAGCGACGTCCAGAGATGGTTGGTCGGGTCGTTAGTTACTAGTTTTCAAAATCTAGCGTCGCTACGAGCAAGCCAGCGAAGAGGCGATGCGCCACCAAGGGCGGGGAGGGAGACGGAAATGCTATTGGCATTCTCTGTACCTGAAACTTTCTGTACTCTACTATTATTGGTAAAATGCAACCGGAGTAGTATTTTCTGGTAGGCCATCAACGAAGTCTACGTCATCATACGCCATCAAAAATTGGAGTAGGCCGACCATTGAATAGAGCAAACTACAGTATGCAAATGTAATCAAAGTAGTAGCTGGAGTAGCAGAAATCTCGATGAAAATACGACCCAATCACGGCAAAATACGCCAAAATAACACGAGCTCAAAAATAATGCAACCCAACCTTTTCACCATGCCGCCTCAGTCAACTCCTGCCATTTACAAAAGATATTTAGTTAGGTTGATGTCCTTTCTTGACGATGAGGACTATGCAATAGATCATGAGTTTACAAATCAAAGACTTGGGCAGTTGACGCCAGGTGATTTGATGCGTTGGTTCAATAGGGAGACATTTGGCGTGGAAAACCCACCACTTGGTCACAACTTGGACCCAATTGTTAGGTCGTCAAGCATAGCAGTGTGGAAAAAAGCGATTTCATACTACATGCCGAACAAGATAACACCATGGAACCAGCTGGCTCAACAAGGTAATCCAACTCGTTCCATTGAAGTGAATCAATTGTACAAGTACGTCAAGAAAAAGGAGGTTCGCAGACAAGGTGTGGCTTCCAAAGCCGATATGCCATTGCAGGCACGTGAATACCAGCAAATGATGACGATTCTCAAAACTGAAAGTGCGGGCGATGATATCCTTCGAAAATATGGAATTCCTGCCTTCATCAACTACCAGTTCCATATGCTTGCACGAGTCGATGATGTTAGCCAGAGTCTTCGAGAGAATTTGCAGCTGCACGACCGGTTCCCAAACATTGCACTAAAGAGCAGGATCAATTGGTCGAAAAATGTGATGGAAGAACGTGACGCCCCATTTCAATCCATGCTGGCATCAATGGATCCAGTTTATTGCGTCCATTTATCTCTATCATTGTGGCTAGAGCTGCACGCGGAGCAAAATCCAAATGCAGCTCTCTCCCCTTTCCTGTTTGCATTCTCGGATGACAATAATATTCCTAGCGGGGGCTTGAAGTCAAAAGCTACAGTTCAGGGAATCTTACGACAAATTTTCCAACGACGAGATGAGTTTGGGCCACACTTAGGAGGCCATAGCATAAGGAAATATGCCTCTACTGATTGCCGCCGCAAGGGTGCCACAAGAGATGAAAAAGACATCAGGGGACGATGGAAAAGCAGGAAACGTGTCTCTGATAGGTATGATGATGTGGAATTGCCTTATCCTGACACAAAAGTTGCAGCACTTCTCTGCGTTGGAGGACCCTGTCGGTATGCTGTGCGAGAAAATTGTGGCATATCCAATGCATGGATCCTAGAGCATGTTGTGCCACATGCACGGCTATTAATTGGGGATAACGCAGCAACAGTTCTAGGATTTTCATTGCTGTGGTATGCCTTTACTTTAGAAGGGGCCACCGGCATGCCTGCTCACTTATTACAACGAATCAGGACAGCCTACAATCAACTCAATAATGGGCTGCCTGAGGGCATGAACCCTGTGAAAAAGATTCCAGTAATAATCAATGGTCACGAAGGAGAAGTCTACATTGATGATATCCCTCAAGACGATGTCGATGTCGGTGGAAACAATAACAACAACAACATTGCGCCTCAAAATAACAATGCTATTGTTGGTGCTTTTGCAGATCGACCAGTCCGGACCCAACTGCTTGCTTTGCATTCCCAGCTGATGCAGGTCCGCCAAGCCCCGGATGAGCTGCGCCAAGAAATCAAAGAGATTCACCAACAGCAGCAACGGCAGTTCAACACAATCAACAGCAACATCCGGCGAATTGCCATTGCTCCTTTTGCTCGTTTCCCTCGTCAGCAGGCAGGAAACCAACAGGCAGCAAATCAACAGGCTGAAAATCAACAACAAGCTGGAAATATGCATGCTTCATTGTCACCCACACCACGATGCTTATGGACACTTTGGACGGAATATCTTGTAGGCATTGGAGGTAGGAAGCCGGCAAGTCAATTCACAGCAGTGGAACGAGGTAGAGTGAAATTCAAATATTCCCGCCGCAAAGTTGTATGGGACACAATTTCTCGACTGATGCGTGCAGGGCTGACTTCGGACACTGCAATCGATCGCATTTATGCAGCATATGGGCCCGACCAGAGTGTGACGGAAATCATCAATCAAATGCTGCATGACAGGCGGCATGGCACTGTTCCTGCTGCCCTTCTGTAGGTAGGCCGGAGATAAAATGTGTAGAAATGGTTAATTGTCGGCTGTATTCATTGCAAATGGTGGTGAGAAGGCATTCGCTTGCAAATGAGTAGAGAACAACGGCAAGTAGTAGTGGGCTTGGCTTCGGTGCAAGAGGGCAACAGATTCCATTCTCCCTGTAGTAAGACATGACATGGTATGGGTAGAAATGAATTGTTTGGTTGTCTTGGAAGGTCAGTGCTCTTGAAAAGAATGTTGTTGTTCTTGCTGTGTTTGTGTAAAGCTCTTTCGATGTTGTGTCGGTGGATTGCATGCCCCCCCCTCGGCTTCCGCGTCGTTTGGCACGTAGTGTATGGTGTGATGCGCACAGTCAGTAATGCGAAGGCTGGGTACGTAGCCTTCTGTACTGAGTCTACAGAGTTGCATATACCGTTGCATTTTTTCGCAGTACCAACCTAGTATGCAGTCTTCGCTAGAGATGTTGAGACGAACCAGTGACGAAAGGCTGCTCATTCTTAGTATGATGGGGTGCACGTGGCGACAATTTCTTTCCGTCCAATTTCTTAAATATGAAATTCTTTAGCATAGCCACTGCAGCAAATGCATCTACTGGAGGACACTACTACCTTAAAGTGAGTCGGAATTTTATACACATGGGAGCGAACGTGTATAATAAGACTCAACACTCATGACTGAAGGGATATGACCAATACGACCGGTCACCCAGCATTGGGAGACCGCGGCGAAACGACGACCACCACCATCAGCATCATGGCAACAACAACAACAACAAACGAAGTCATTGCTTCATTGCTGAACAACCCGTCCCATCTAAGGTGCATTCAGGGCTCTACCTGCCAGCATAAGGACATACAGACTACCATGGAAGAGCTACATTTGAGCATCCAGCGATTTTAAATGGATCATTGGAAGGCCCTTGCCTTCACATGCTACAATGCGATGTCAGCACTTTTCATTGTCGGGACATCAACGAAGAATGGAAGATAAGAACAAGATAATTGCGACATTGGCAAATCCTCATTGCCAGGTCGAAGAAGAATGGTTGGAAAATTGTGCATTGCTATTTTTCTGGCCAAACCACCACCGCCAGCAGCACTACTTAATTGGCGGTTGTTCCTTTATTTTCACAAATGTGACAATCAACTTCTGGGCTGCTGCATTACTACTGCTGCAAAGGCATGGACAATGACGCCACCACCATGGCCGCTGCTACCAATTGGTGGCTACATCAAGCTGCCACTACTAGGCTACCACCGCGGCAGCCAGGGCTACTTTCAAATCATCGGTCGGTTCTTTATTTCCACAATGTTGACAATCAACTTCCATTGCTACTTCTGTAAAGTTGTGGACGACCACGACAACCCTGTGGTTGCTGCTGGCAAACCGATAGTACATGGGGCAAATTCTTAGTATTTCATGCTCTCACAGAGTGACTGGCACTGCTATCAATTGACAAGCAATCACAACTAGTAGCAAGACACCTACTCTGCTATTGCTGGTGAGTAGCCAGTTGCAATACTACTACTGGCAGTAGTGCTTGCCCTATATTGCTTTAACTCTACTAGTATATTACCACCAAATTGATAGTTGGACACGTGCTTCTGCTGCATTTGTTTGAGCACCGCCGCCTTCGGGGTAGTATTAGTACTGCTAACAGTAGTGTCATCTCGTTCTAGCAGCATGAAACCGTAGTAGTATTATGATCCCTAGCAGACAAAAGTTGGTTTAAATAATCCATTCAATACTGGTATAGCCCTACTTTAGCACGAGGGGGCACCAAATATGATGTTGTCGACGACTCCTACTATGAGAGACGCCTACTGTCCTATTTGTTTTTTGCAGGCACCTTGGCGGCAACCTGACGCAAAATTGACAATGGGTGCAAGCACAGAGCTCGGTTTCATTGTCGCCGTCCAAGTGCAGACTTACAATAGAGTTGATGATCCCTAAACAACTGCATTGGTCAAACAAGTTGACAGGTACGATTGACTACTACTCAACCGATCGATTGCTACTCGTGTGGGGGCAGAAAATTATACAGCTCGGACAAATTGATGTATAAATTTCCGAACATACCCACGGTAGCGCCATCCCACCGTGCAAATAACGTGGCATACTACTGCCGGGTAGTGCGGAAAAATATACACTTTCTGTATAATGGACTTGTATGACTAATGAAGACGTGTATACAATTCCGACAGTCCTACTAGTAGTACTAGAATACTTAAGGCGGAACGGTAGTAGGTAGCCTGTCGTAGTAATACTACTACTGCTACTTTATTAGGACTACTAGCCGATCGTCGTCATCCGACAACAACAACACCGACGAGGATGGGTGGGACGCCCACAGCTGATAAGAATGAATGATGAAATAAGAGTCAGTGTACCTTTCGAAAGGTACTGGTGGTGGCGAGCGTTTGAATCTACTCTAATCCAATAGGTATGTAGGGTATAAGCCTCAGTAAGTGCACAGAATAGTGCGCTACGTACTACGGTACCGTAATTTTTGGGGTGAAATACCCGCCAAACCTGTAATTGGAGAACGGATAATTTTAGTATTCTTACGTACATTTCTCAGATAAAGTGAGTTACTTAGAATATGAAAATACATAATTTCTCATAGTCGAATGCTTACTTAGGAGAGGGGGGTATGGGACCAGGGGGGATCGATCAACACAAAAAGTACGGTATTTTTATGCGGCGACCTTTTTTTGCGACGAACCTCTCTGCTCGGAAACGTGATGGCAGATGCAGAGAGAAGTTTAACGATGATCATCTCCCAGTTCACAGTGCAATAGTTAACGGGAGAGTAATACCCCATAACCAGCAGAGATGGACACAGACTCGGCGCCTACCGGTAGCTGTAGGAAAAGAAAGCGAGGGCGGCAGCAGCAAAGCTTCTTTTGCAATCGGCTGTCTTCTGCATCTGCCGCGGCGATTTGTTACGGGCTTTGGTGTACGTCAGTGACTGCTTCTTCCTCATCATCGTCGGGCTCGGCTCCTAGCACGGTATCGCCGTCATCAGAAGAGTGGTGGCGGCAACCCGCTCCTGCTTTTCAAGCCTCTTCGGATGACGACGATTCATCTTCAGACTGGGAGTGGCCTGAGCATGATGACGTAATCCCCTTATCGTTAACTCAGGCCAGCAATCTTTCTGCAGAAGCGAAATCTTCAGGGATGATAGCGACGTCAGTGGAAAAGCAGAAGAAAGATATGATGGTGAACGAGCCGTCAACTGAGGAGACGAGCGCGGCTACTAGAAAGTTAGTCGAGTCAGAAGCGCTACAAATGACTCCAAACGTAATTGCTCCTGAAATTGCTTCGGTTCCGAACAAGTCGAATGTACATTCCAAAAGGCCAAACCCCTCTTCATCAGGGCAAATGCTATCCAAAACATCTTCTAGCAAATCCAATCCTCCTCCCAATAAGCCGTTGCAGACGTTGGAAAAGTTGCAGCAAATGTTGGATGAGACCGACTATTTGACGACTTCATCGAGACGGGCTAACCTTATAAAGGAATTCACCTCGGACGACGAGGCGACGGCAGCTGGTGATGAATATGCCGCCATTTCGGGTACTGCAAATGCTGATGATGGTGCGATAGATCCTCCGCCTCCTTCGTTGTGGACGAGCAAGGATCGGTCCAAGTATAAGCGTCAGCAGCGAAACGCTCGAACAACGACCTCATCATCTGCCATCACTTCCCAAAAGTCATCGAAACCGCCCCCACCGCCTTCTAGTAGTGTTCCGCCACCTCCAAGGCCACAAGTAATTTCCCCGGAGCGGATCTATGAGTTTTCGTATCCGTCGCCTCCAGCAATGTCAGATCCAAATCGTCTAACCACGCCGTGGCCGAATCCATCGACTTTGGAATCTGCTCTTTTCTCGGATGTGGAGGACCCTTCCGATACCGACGATGGACTTGGATATACACTTCCAAATTTGCCCGTCTATTTGAGTGACGACGAGGGCGATTCGGCAATGACTGACGCCGGTACTACGATGCAAGGGTCTAGTAGCTCCACTGGAGCGGCCGAAGAAGCAGTGGCGGCAACTTCTCTTAAACGAGAGCTGCAGCAGCAAACCACTCAACCTCATAGTCCTCCCATTATCTTGCAGCACGATCAGCAAATACCACCAACGGGAATGTATTATCCGGGCTATCCTTATCTGAATGCCCCGCCGCCGCGTTGGTACGGATCGCCCCTCCCACCGGAAGAAAGCCCCTACGGCTACTATTCGCCGCCCCCTCCTCCCATGACACCGCAACAGCTTCGTCAATACTATATTCAACAAGCAGAAATCGCATCTTGGATGACCCAGCAGCAGCGGCAGCAGCGCGGTCCTATACCCCACTTTTATCCGAGCCCCTACGTACCTCGTGTGGAAGGATCGGTTGGCAAGTCGATTGTCCGTGCGCCGGCCACCCCGACTTGTCTTCCACACGAAGTCCAGGTTCCTACCCATACCTATCCTGCTACGACAGTAATCAATACCCCGCAACTGGTGCCCCCTTCCAACGAGAGCCGCATATCGCCTTCCACACATTTTCGATTGACCTTTGATTCGGTCGTCAAATTGGCAACGTGCCTTGCCTTGGCGACGGTCGTGTGCTATGCCGCTGTCTCTCCGCATACATTGCCTTTTTTGGAGTACAATCAACAGTTTTATCAAAATTTGAGAGTTGCCGCTTTGACTACGCTAGCGCCCATGGTGGTAGCTGCTTTCGTGGTGGATCCCGCTGCAAATCACTTGTCGAGATTGGTCAGCGCATTTTACTATGCTTTTACTATCGGCTATTGCCTGACGTTCGCCTTGGAACTCGTCGCAGCTACTGCCACTCGTCTGGCCGTATTTGCTTGGTGGGAACCGAATGTCTTTCTCATGACGCCGGAGGTGCCTCTACTTGTCATACCATGGGTGCTGCGCGAGCAAAAATACTTGGTCAAGCCCATTACCTTGATCATACAAGACTTGGTCACGTCGGCTGTGGTGTGCCCAGTGATGGAAGAATGGATCAAGCTGGTTATTTTCCAGCGGACCATTCCATTGGTGAAGTAAGTGTGGTATCATGTATAACTGCTGGTGCTCAGTTAGGGTTGTCTCACTTTTCTCTTACTTATTTACTTCCAAGAAACTTTCAATGGGTTAGCAAGCCTTCCAAAAAGAATCCACGAAAGAGTAAACGAGTTGCAGAGCCTATAGTTCCAGCCGCGTCGATTTCTTCGGATATGGACGACGATGATCTTTGGCCACTGCAGACTCCAGGGCAAGTTGTAAATGTGAATCAATACGTGTCAGGAATGCTGGCGGTTAGTCTGGGGTTGAAACTAGCGGATGCCGTGCGACGAGTTTGCATGTACACCAAAGCTGCGGATGCAAACAAAGGATTTTACGCAATATTTCGAGGAGTATTTCCCATCCAGGAGCTTTGTGGAACTGTGACGGCACTCAGCTTGGCCCGACGCGATGTGCTTGGTCAGAAGATGCCGCTTTGGAAGCTTCTTCTACCGGCCGCCATTATCCATGGCATGGCGAACTTTCGAGGCATGAAGGTAGGTTGACGGGGTTGACTTCGCTCCAAGAATACTGCGAGCAAACCGACTCAATTTGCGTTTCTTGCTCGCTCCTCACTTGTAGCCGGTTTTCAAATGGAATTCAGCGACGCCATGGTCCGAAATGCAATTGTCGCCCAATTTTATGGCGGATGGTGCCTCTCTAGCGCAGCTGGCTGCCAAAGCCTTCCCGAAAGTCATGTGGTTAATCATTTTGATGCGGGTGACGGGCTACTGCGTCAAAAACTACTACATGATCAATCGCCAGGCCGTGAAACGGACCACAACTTATGCAGGGAAACATGCCGCATTTTCGGCGGAGCTTGCTGCCGCTGAGATGCTCAAGTCAAGCAAGAACAACAAGGACAAGCCGACCAGTGCGGGAAAGAAACCATGAATTACATATCTTTAAACTGGCACGATGCACTGTATTGAGCAAGAATGATGAAGGGTTTCCGATTGACAAATACACCGTTGTTATCCGGCCGAGTCATCCTTGATCCTGATAGCCACGTCGCGATAGGCTCAACGCTACCTACCCACGAGGACAGAATAGGAGGGCTGCCAATCCTGAGACGAGATGTGCCTTGCAGCTATCGGCGTTAGCTAATGGTCAAGAATCTTGGTTGTTCTGCACTAGGTGTGGGTCTTGGTTGACCAAGATCCACCGTCTTGGCCCCGAGTCTTGGTGAAGCAAGGCCAAGAGGTCTAGGATATATTGCAACGGTCCGGAATTTGCAGATCCGGAGAGCATCCTACTTGGGAATTCGAAAAACGATAAAATTCTCCGAGAACTTTGAGATGATTTCAATTGTTCCCTTGCATGTGGCTCTGAGTCTTGCCGTTGCAGAGCGCCCCATCGTCTGAACTAACGGTAGTAACATCGCGTTGGTTGTGAACCTATAAGATGCTCGCTGGTTATAGTTCGAGGGAGAAGAGAGCGAAGTTTGGCTAGCTAGCATACGCTGGGTACAGAACTGCCTTCTTACAAAATCCCAGGCGGAAAAACTGTTAATAGTTTCGCTCTCATGGGAGGACTCTATCGACGATGTTGCAGCTCATGGTAGTGAACTTGGGGTAGAAAACGAAATTACCGTTAGAGCATGCCTCGAATCTATGGTAGTTAGAATTTTCTCTGTGGTTCCCTGGTGGTACAAGATTGGTACACGTCATAACTTGGACTTCAACTTTTTAAATAAATCTTTTCTCGTCGTGGCTTCTTCTCCGATCGTGGCTAGAGCCAACAACGACGTCGAACCGAGTTCTTTCTTCCTCCGGGACTTGGCGCTTTATATTTATGCGATACAAGAGGCTGAAATCGATATCTCGAATGAACTGCACCGACCCACCAGGTCAGGAAGAGCTCGTCTCTGAAAACCCGACCTCTCACTTATTTTGAAAAATCTGGTGACTGCGCTTTCAATCGATACCCGATTTCGCCCCCGTTCTAAGCACGACGCTCGACGACATGACGTGGCCGTTCCTTGATAGCCAAACGAATTCCAAAATGCGAGAACGACGCGAAGAATGGTCGCCCCATGACTAACCTTGGAATTTATCTGTAGCATCTAGTATCGATTTGGTGTACATGAGATGTTCTAAGACACGGATAGGTCCATATCAGAGCATCATGGGTTAAATGAGATTTGGTTGAAAAGCGTTGCCTAGCCAATGAAATGATCCCGTCGGCGAAGTTCCCAGCTGTCCTTCAAGTCTGCGATCATCCTAGGAGAATGTAAATCGCATCGGAGCCACTTTTTCGTCTAATTCCAACTTTACTTGCTAGCGGAGGTCTTGTCCTCTTTCATCCTAAAATCTTGCCTTCACAGTTCTCATAATTTTCGAGCTTCATCCGCTGCACAGCATCTTGCAAAGCATCGTTATATCCAGCCCGTCTTACAATAAAACAACTTCCCTAAGCCGACCATGCCTGCCAAGAAGTCCACCGGTTCCAAATCGTTTCCGTACAAGTTGCACTCACTGCTTGAATCTGCCACTGAGAATGGATTCGCACATATCATATCTTGGCAAGCTGGGGGGAAGTCTTTCCGAGTCCACCAGCCAAAGCTCTTTGTAAAGGCTATCCTTCCCCAGCATTTCAAGCAGACAAAATTCAAGAGTTTCTTAAGACAACGTAAGTGGAAGAATCCCACGGGTTAGTGTCCTCCTGGGACGGCTACACGAGCTCACAACCTTATTTTACTCTCTCTGCAGTTAACATTTACGGCTTTCAGCGCATTCAGCATGGTCCCAACAAGGGGGGCTATGCCCATCAGATGCTCGTACAGGGTTTCCCGGAGTACTGCAATCAGATTAAACGTATCTCTGCCCCCGAAAGCAAGGCCGCCACGGCAATGGCAACTAAAACTATTGAAAAGCCAGCAATGGTGCGAAAGCGATCAAGTATCAGCATCTCGAACATGTCGAATGTGTCGGGACTATCCAGCTTGTTCAGGGCTGCGGGGGGGTCCACGGGAAGTCTGGGCAGCATTGGAAGCCTGGGAATGAACGGACCCGAAGGCAATTTCCCCTCTGGCAGCGGCCAACAGAATGCTCCCTTCACCATCAGCACAAACAACCACAATGCCGCCGGCTTTAACTTCTTCGGTTCATCAGGGAGCCTGGGTAACAACAGCCTCGCCGGAAACAGCATTAACCTGCATACCCCTTCTGGGGGCAAGCAGAATCATGATCTCCTCAATTTGAACAGTGCTGACGAGTTCTCCGCCTTTGGGGGGCCTTTCTATTCGATCAACAAGCAAAACCATGGCGACAACATGAGCGTACTAAGCGGCTTGTCAGGCGGTGGCTTGTCTGTCACCAGTGCCAGTAGCCTGGGACTTCGTATGAATGGCTCGGACCTCAACTTGTTTAAGGAGATCTTCCAGCCCACAGACTTTGACGGTGCTGATGTGCCTATGCTTTGCCCCTCTACAGTAGGAACTTCAAATGGAAAACACGTTCATGGTCATGCGGAGTACGTGGCTAGCAATGGCTTCCTACAGAAAAAGGCCGGAATCTTGGAGCCCAGTACGGATGAACTTCTGGGACTCGTCGTCTCTGACGTCCCCAAGAATGAAGACCTTAATCGTTCCGAAGCTGTCTTTCCTACCAAGCTCCACCGAATGCTCCAAGACGCTAAGCGCGAAGGTTTTGAGCACATTGTCTCTTGGATTCACGGAGGAACGGCATTCAAGGTCCATGATGTTACTGCTTTTATGCAAAAGATCATGCCCATATACTTTGATCAGTCGAAGTTTGAAAGTTTCAGACGTCAACTGAACTTGTACGGCTTTACTCGCGTGACCCGGGGTCCCAGCCGTGGCATGTACTATCATCAGGACTTCGTTCAAAACGACGTGTCGTTATGCAACAACATTACTCGACCCAAAACTGTTCGAAATCGACGAAATCAATCTCCAAAACAAGAACGGTTGGCTGTCGCTGCCTATTAAGAAGTCCTTCCTCACGATTCCGTAAGAATCATATATACTAAGTCTTCTAGCAATCCCCGTTTTATCTCTTGACTGCTTTCCTGAGTCTCCTAGCCAGCTACTAGCGCAGTGGAATTATTTCATCTATTACTACTACTACTCTCCAGCACTCTAGCTAGAGTTGAAGACCTGGTACTAACAACTTGCTAGTAGAGGTCATTTTGCGACTCTTAGTAGCAACACCGCGTCTTTAACTGTCGTTCCTTCTTTTGACTACCAATCTTGGTGATGGCGATGCATCGAGAGCTTTTTCTTATCCACAAACTATCTGGAAGAAAGCTGCACCATTCCTTGACAAAAAGTCCCATGCATGCCTCGGAGCTACTAAAAAACCAACTTCAAAATGAGAATTTCTGGGCTGATTGTGCGACCTTAAAACCAGCCGGTTGGAGAACGGAAAAGATTCCCGCTGTAGATTTCTGTACTGGTAACTGCTGTAGCGCAGCTGGAAATCAATAATTCTCCCAAGGAGAGGAAAACCGATGGGGTAGTGAAGGGAACTGTTGACGACGTTCTTCTCATCAGGAAAGCCTGCGACTTTCTATTCGAATCTGTCCATTGTACGCATGATGAATGTGAAAACTCGATAGCGCCAGAAGCACGCCCGCGAGCAAAGAGTGAGAAGCCCATTTCGCGAAACCTCTATGATATGTTCCGCCTCGTCGAGCATAGCAAAACTAAATTCAAATCGTCTCTCTCTAGTAGACTACCGGTAGCCTCTATTAGCTAGCTAGCTCTAGTAGATGGTTTGCATCCTGAAAATCAACAATTGCGACAAAAAGGAAGTTGACATTTGTCCGCCCCGATATCCCCGATCCTCATTGAATTCGTTGCTGGTGTTGTCCTGGTGCATCCATCGGCGAGGACTGGTTGCCTCTACAAGTAGCAAGCACTGGCAGCAGAAGACTTCACACTTGCTGCTAAGTGCCTGGTTAGTTGCACGCCACCCTATCTTACGATGCATGATCAAGAAGAAGTCCGCTTTTTCATCGAATACAGCAAAGGACACGACAGTAACTCAAGTGAAGCAAGCAATCATTATCACGCGGAGGAGCATCATGGCGGGGCCGAATCTGGAAATGGAGTTGGGTTCCTTTTTTAAATTGTACGGACATTTTTATTTCTGACAGACTGGTGGCTTGTTGTCGTTTAGAAGGCACTCTTTTCTTGTTTTGCGACGGACGCGATACTTTCGATGAGCTTAAAGCAAATCAAGTACAAGAGGATTCTCTGACAGTCAGCGTGCGTTATGGTTAATTGTGCGCCGGGCAGGTCTGCAATTCATCATGGTTTCCAAACCTCGTTTGCTTCGTCCAAATTTCTTGTTGCTGGAGCGGCCACGGAGTGGAGTCCGTACACGGTTTCCCAACGAAACACGATTCGCGCTCCGCCAGATGATAAAGTAAATAGAGGTAGCATCCTGTCGGTCCAGCCACGTCATCTTACATTATACCGTTGCTTTCCGTTAAGTACTTCATCAATTGTCTTTAATCGTTGCTCAGCGAATTCGGTATTGAAGGAAGTTGAGAGTATTTAATGGCTTTGTTCTTTGATCCACGCTCGATGATCGTTTGAGAGAGCAGAAAATCGGGCAGGTGAAAGCTCGCGCAAGACAACTCTTCAAAACGGAATCTCTACTTTCACGATTACCTTCGTCAACCGCCGAAGTTTTCGGCGGTTGACAAAACTTTTGTCAACGGCCGAAGTTTTCGGCGGTGGACGACGGATACGACGACGGGTATCCCAGATTCCAGATTCCACCAATGCCTCGCTTTCCTTTGTAGTGTGCGTATCTTGGCCTTCATTGTGTTTGTTGTGGATGGAAATGAAGATCTCATAGTCATCATGAATTCTACTGCTAGGACGGCTACCGTCGTCGTCGTCTCTCATCTTCGTCGCACGGCGGACGACATTGTGAACAGCACTTTGGCACCCAGTTCTGCTGAAGACAACAATGCTAATCACACAGACCCCAAGGTCGTTTGGTCGAGTCGACCCAACTGACAAAACAATGGTCTGTCTGTGGCTCCTTTTGTCGTGTCTCTCATCGGAAACGGCACGGAATCCAACATCCGGTACTGACTTCGTCAACCGCCGAAAGTTTCATCATCCGCCAACGTTTTCGGCAACCGCCGCAGCGGTTGCCGAAAACGTCGGCGGTGGTCGCCAGTAACAGAGAGATTCCCTTCGCTTCTAATGCAGAGTCTGCGAGCTCTTTCTTCACCGTTTATCTGGGGCCGCTTGTATCCTCAGTCGTGACCAAACACTTTCACTTTGTTGAAGTTCTCTAAATATATGAAAGCTTCTGAGAAAATAGGGATTCTTTGTTTTATTAATCAATGATTTCAAAAGACTTAATGAATCTTAAACGTATATGCCTCAAGGTTTCGGTCCATCAATCAAGGAGTTTTATTATCAGAAGGACCTCGAATGTGGTTCTGACCACGCCAGGTGAAACGAGATGACCGCGTTCGCTCCTGCCCTTTTTTATGTTTCATCCCGCCACAGACAGCATCTTCTAAGACTTTCATCGGATTCAAGAACGCGGTCATCAGAGGAAAGGGGGTTATGCGCATTCAACATTCGTTTGTAGCAAGCCAAGCCAGATCTGTATCCGGATACTTCTACATTCATCCGTTGCCGGTCCCAGCAGCTAACACCATTTGTCGATCGGTCGCTTTGGAGCTATCATACGCTGCTCGCAAAGAAGCACTGTAGCGGCACTCGGTCTGCTAGTAGATGCATGATGAGGTTCATGGATGATGACGCCTTGGGACATTTCCATGGCAAACCGACGGATGGCATCACGATTCGAAATGAGAAGAATGAGACCATCATCATCGTCGGGGTCATTGGCGTCGGCGGCACATCATAGCATCCTCCCATCAATGACCGTCCGTATCTTTTTAGAGGTCATTCGGGTTTTCGACTAGAGCTTATGATGCTCCATCTGTATTAGTTTTTTGTATAAAGATAGGTAGACAATCATCCTTGGTTCGATTGACTCGACTCGACACGTATTTCTCACAATGGCGGTGTGTCCATAAAATACAGCAACATGGCAAAGAGCAGTGGTCTTTGTTTGCAATGGATAGTTGTCCTATACTATTGCATACAATCATGCACATCCTCCTTTGTTGTCACTAGTAGAAGTACTAGTAGGGACGTGGAAAGATTCTGGGCAGCACGAACTCGCTACACCAGTAGCAAACCTGACACGCCATTTTCACGGCTCGATGGTCATAAGAATGAGAGGTTGACAACCAGAAAAGTTCGACCACCAGCACCGTCATCAGCATGTCTTTACTCGCATTTTTTGGCTGGTGAACATCACAACCCGACACTCGACGTGGCTACTACAGCAAGAGATCGATGGTCGTATCCAATCATCTCGTCCGTACTTTTGGTTGCTACGGCGATCGGTTCTCTCGTCATGACGGTGCCTCTATACGGTCATGCAGGCAACCCAAATTCCATGCGACAAGGACAACATCTGGTCGCCATGGCAACCCAGCAATGGACGGGTGCAGCCTGTTTGGGTATTGCGGCCTATCTTTACGCGTGGTTACGGCCGCCCCAGCAATTTCAGGATTCAGCACCACTTCCACCATGCTTGTCCCTACCCCTGTCCTGGGGACTGCTAGTGTTTTGCTTGGGGGGTCTTGTGGCTCTACCTGGAGAAATCATGAGTATGTTACACGTGAGCGCAAGAGCCGAGGGTGCAACGGCAATAGCGAGCTTGTTTGGCCTATTAGCCCTACTAGGACGAATCCTGGGACTAGGGACGGCATGGCAAGGAATACGCCGAATAGTTCTGGAAAAACAAGTGAAGGAGGTCGATGATACTTTGACAAGACAGGTGCCAGACGAAGGCGAACGACAACAGCAGCAGCAGCAGTATCGACTCAGCCGTGCGTCGGTAAACAACCTATTGTCGTTTCTTCGGCGACCTACGCGCAAGAACACGAGGCAGACTCTCTTTTATCGAAACGTATTGATTCTCGTTTTGGGAGGTGCGCTCTCGAATCTTTTTCAAACTATCTTTCAATTGCGGGTAAGTGGTCTCGCAAGACGCCAAAACATGTCTAGCAACGGGCAGCATTGTGGCCGCTGTTTATCAAAGAACGAACTCTTGTACTTACCATCTCGCTTCTTAATTGTCAGTATCGAACGGCTCTTTCTATTTCGTACTTGGATATCTCTCAGAGTATTTCCGCCATTTCTCAATTGACGTTTCTAGCAACGTTGATTTACTCTTTAAAAGCGGGATCAAAAGCCTTGC
Organism: Nitzschia sp. DOCU1; assembly: GCA_951394045.1. NCBI lineage: Eukaryota > Bacillariophyta > Bacillariophyceae > Bacillariales > Bacillariaceae > Nitzschia > Nitzschia sp. DOCU1. The sequence continues at coordinate 150,893 of OX595988.1, read as the reverse complement.
CAGAGTTGCTGCCCGACACGAATCAGCGATATGCGGCTAGTCGGGCTGAATGGTGGAAGAAACGAAACATGGTCGACGACTCGGCCTTGACGAATGGCGCGTCGAGTGGTGGACAAGGAAAAATGGACGAAATGGAACATTTGACAACATTTCAATCCAAGAAATTACTGGCCAAGGATCTCATGAAACTAAATTTCCTAGTGGCGGTATGGCCTCTTGCTGTGTGTTTGGGAAGAAACATGGCCAATCGATTAGTGATGCAGGTTCAGAGTTTGGAAAAACCAGAATTTCTATTGCTATCGGCGTTATTTGCACTCAAGGGAGTTCGATGCCGGCAGCTTGCGGTGCGGGGAGACGACGACGGGGCTGGGAATGATGATGATGAGAAAGTCAGGCGAACGATCGCCTGACTCTTGACCTTCAGGAACGATCAGATTCATTCAGAGTATTTTTGCCAGCCATTTCTTGGCGGTCGTTTCTCGCGACGTGGGTTTACTCTTTAAAAAGTGGGGTCGGGGCCCAAACAGCGACATACGGCTATAGTCGTGCCAAATCGCGGAAGAAAAGACATGAGATGCTTTTATGGAAGAATCTGCCTTGTCTCATGGTGGCGGACAAGTAATGGACGAAATGGAAAGTTTGGCAAGAAATCAATTCAAGAAATGGCTTGGGAAGGATCTCATGAAACTAAATTACCTAGTGGCTACTAGGCCGCTATTTGTGTTTCTGGGAAGAAACATGACCAAGCGAGGGGCGATGCGTGATTTGGGTCTCGAAAAGCCAGAATATCTATTGCTATCGGCACTATTTGGACTCAGGGATTTCGATGCCGACAGCTTGCGACGCGAGGCGACGGCGACGACGGGGTGGGAAGAATGGTAGTGATGACACTGCAGGTTGTGGGACGTCGTTGAAAACCCTGACCACGACTAGAGTTTTCCTTTGGTGCGTGTCGCGAGTGAGACGCAAGAACGAGTACACTGAACAATCAACTACCAGACGGATAATAGAAATGGCAAGACAACATGTTCCAATCTTTGGGGGGAAACTGTCGGGGGACATTGAGAAACTATTCACCAACGATAATAGCTCCTGTTGGACGCTACTATTCTAGTAGCTCCCGTTGGGGGGATAGTATCAGTAGACGTCTGATTTTTTTAATCCTTTTGCAAAACGATAAGAGAGGCCTACGTCGACCGACAGTTTTGGGCCCTACTAGTACTGTACCGATGGTTGCTAATAATAGCTACTAGTAGCAAGCAATGGCAGCGTTATTCTTATACTAGCTAGTAGAGGAAGGGGGGTGCCCGCAAGCCAAATTAACCTGGCATTTGTTCAATTCAACTTCTTTGCGCTCTAGGTAGCTATCACGTGCTGCATGATCGGTCAAACGAGAACAAGCTAGAGTAGAGGTAGAGAAGCAGAGAACTCTCTAGTAGAGGGTAGCTGTAGCGCAACTAGTTCTTGCTGGCAAGAGGGATGTTTGAGAGGGCAAGACAAACACCAAGATGTCCCCAAAGACGGACCCGTCCCAATAGGCCATTATGCAATCCAAAGTAGAAGCGATGAGATCCGAGTTCGGGAGCATCTTAGTTTGGGTTAAGCATTTCTTCACCGAGCATCTCAACTTCGAACCATTAAAGCCCTACGTCATTGAAGCGCAAAGGGCCCAGGTCATTGTTCAGGGCGAGTCTCATTTCCCCTATCGGGCCATAGTTTTTCTGGCTTAATTCTGATCGTGCCCCATATCGGAGCATGGCGCAAAACCGAACCGCTTCCCACGTGTTTTCAAAAATGAAGCTCTCTCAAAAGTCTGACGAAGATGATAGGCATATCACCAAAGTGTCGATTGGGAAGGGTCAATTAACGATGGCTAGGAAACAATAGCCTGTTGGGCCAGGCCGTTCTGTGGAAACTAAAAGACTGCACGATTACAACGAGAATAGCCCACCAAACTAGGTACACTCCAACATTTCAAGATTTGTCGTCCTGCTCTAGTAGAGAGATCACACAAATCTAAGAATCTGTGTTTGATGCACAAAAGATTGTCAGCAACCACCTAGCTAGTCACCCTGCAGATTATTCAAAGCATGGCATTTCAAAAGCCACGTTCATTGAGTTCCTTGGAACCGCCGCTAGTTGACGACCGCCAGGTTCAATTTTCAGATCAGATCATGATCCAAGAATACTGCATTGTGCTTGGAGACAATCCAGGTTGCACCTCGGGCCCACCGATCCAGCTGGGGTGGGAGATCGAGTCAAGTACGGTGCGAAATTTTCAATTCTATGAATTCTTTCGCTCCCCAGATCGCACACACGGTAGACAACTTCGCATATCGTCGCAAGAACGCCTCGACATGCTGATATCCGCTGGTTTTACGGAGGACGAGTGCCATGAGGCCACACAACAAGTCAAGCAAGATCGAAAGCTACGAGTCGAAAGCCTCAAGCACGAAGGCTGGGATCGAATTTCCATCATGTCCATGCTGAATGAGACAGGACGTCTTCCGCTGAATCTTTTACAACGACGCTTTAGAGATGATAGTGACATCGAGCAGATGGCACGGCCAAGGCAACCGCGTCCGCTGCGAAAATCCTTTTCGTTACGTCGCGATCCAACAACAGGAGGATCGGAAGAATTCTCTCCAAAGAAGTTTGGAAAGAATCTGCTAAAAACCACCAGTGAGAGTCTGCGACAACTTACTGTCCAGCTAAGCCCGCCTTTTACCAAGAACGCAAGATCCGCATAGACTCTCTATGCTATGATAACATCCTTTAGATAAGATTTTGGTTTCTTTTACACAATCGGCTACGTCGTCTTGTGTACTATTCAAGAGGCGACGGTATATTTGTTCTACACCGTTTGATGCTCTCCTAGTAAAAGATCTCCGTCGACTAGGTGCAGATGCCGTATGGCCATAGCACCGCCCGTCTACCGGTAGTTAAAGTGGCGCACACAAGCACGCTAGCTAGTATAATCCTATGTGTGTTTGCAATAACAAGAAGTACTATAACGTCATGAGGTGTCAGTTCGCCCATGAATCGAAGTGGGCGTTTCATGAGTGAACTACTCCATGAACTACTCCCTGCGTTATTGTACCTTCCTGTCGAGTTTATGACTAACGAATGAACTCCCATGCTATCTACGCTTCCAGTAACAACAAGTAGTCGCGTCGTGAGAAGGCACCAGAGAGACAAGGAATCAAGTGGGTGTTCTACGAGGAGACAAATCCATTCATTACAGCGTATTCCGCTCTAGTTTAATGACTAATACATGGACTTTTGCCTCATACAACTCAAGAGTTATCAATCTCACGATGTAAATCGTAACGCAATACTTCTACGGAGCTCCCACGTTGGCAGGTTTGTTGGCTGGTACAAACGCGTCTCCCAGCAGTTGACCCACCAATAGCCCGTCATCAAAATTGTAGGCCCGCACTTTGAATTCACAGCTTTCCCCATCCGCCAAGATCTTTAGCACGTCTTCATTTCTCACTAGCACTTCTCCCGGATACGTTCCGTTCGCAAATGTGTGCCTTCGGTTGGAATCCGATTCGGGCGACTCCACTGCCATGACAAAGTCTGGTTCCAAAAAGTGAACGGGCGCTTCGATTCCGGGGCATTCAATATCAATATCCGTGACGAGTGTTCCAACATCCAAAATGTAACTCAAATCCAGAATAATCCGATCCAAGCAAAACGTTAAGTGTGCCTTGTTTGGCGATGCAATAGGCCTCGCTCCCACATTCTTCATCGCTCCCACATTCTTCATGTTGTGATTCAGGGTTGTGTATTTGAGAGACGCAGGCACAAGTGGAACATCCATCTCGGTCGATTTATTGCACTGGGGAGTCGAAGAAAGATCTCGACGATTTACCGGTGCGTTCATAGAAGCATTTTGTACGTTGCTATCCGCACTTGCAACTTGCTTTCGCAATCCCCCGTTCCGTGGTTGTTGTTGCTGGTCACTGGTGGCTGTTCCCGAGTGAACGAGCAACGCAAAGAGGGCCAATTGGAGACGATTCATGGCAAAGCTTTGTTTGCTGCTGACTGGGAGCAAACAGTGCTGAGGGTGGCTAAAGATCACGAACTACTTGGAGAATAGACGCCGGTGGTTGCGACGCATCCAATGTAGTTGGAAATACCTCACCTTTTGATAAAACGAAACATCGCATCACAAAACTCTTGCCATCCGCTTTCATGTGTATGGATTTAGCGATTCTAAGTAGGTCTCATTCATGCGAAAATTATCGTTTAAATATCCATATATGGCGAGCACGTCGACGACTCCCATTCGATGCTCAGTCATAAAAGGCATCGCATAATTTGGTTTCATTCCCTCATCACCGTCAAAATGATTGCTTTCGGATAGGGGGCTTGATCTCATCCAAACCGACAAACTCGTGCCTAGAGCGCATCTATAACTTACTTGGAGTCATCGGCGGGAAACGAGGGAGCTTGCTCCCACAACTGCTGGCACCTTAAATTGCAAGAAGTTGCAAATATTGGGGATGCCCACTGCTCTGGGCTGCCGGCTAAGAAGAGATAGCCGGGATGGAAAGGAAGATCCCCATTACGGCGGCAATGACTTTTATGAGAGAGCTGTTCCCGGAGGGACAAGCCCAAACTAGGTGCTGTTATTAATCAAGTCACATACTCTCTGGAACTACTCATGACCGACGCCAAGGACAAACTTGAAGTAAAGGAACTTGACCCGACATACGGCATCGGAAAATGTAACCATGCCCGGACTTTGCCGCACGGCTGATATTGGATGGCGGCCTCTTATTAGCATCACTATGAAATCGTGGTGGCCATATTTGTCAAACCAGAATACTAATACGTTTTGACGCCTTGAATTGTCAAAAGGATCAGCTCTAAAGTTCTTGCGATCAACATCGTTGACAATGAGATCGCGAGTGGCTCTTTCACATATTGTTTGTTTGTTGTTGGCGGTGTGCTGACAGCGTTTTCCTCTTGTAGTGGGCTCTTAAGATACTGCCTGTTTGACCCGTATAAAGATGAAGGGTCAAGTTTCGACTCTGTGTGGCGTGGATGGAAATTGCAATTCCGTCTTGACAGGTTGCCACTTTACAGTTCCTTTTACCGGCGTACCACTATCGACGGCGGGATTTGTAGCATATTATCTGGTAACCTACTTGGCGTTGGAGCCTTTGCTATCGTCTACAACGACGACAACTTCGGATGATAGAAACAATCGAGTGGCGTTGACGATCGTCATGACGGGAATGGCTACTTTTTCGATGGGATTGATGATGATATTTTTTGAAGTACTACAGAGGCGCGTCCGTAATTTAACGTTCAGCAGCATGCATTGTCTTTTTGGCAGAGTTGGCGTGGATCGAAGGTTGTTTGCCAAAAGAAAACAAAACAAAACGCAAGTGGAGCGATATCTGCAAGCGTTTTGGCGTCGACCCTGGGAGCCGCATTACTATTTGGTTTCATATCTTCACGCAACAAATTACTTGTCATGAACAATGTATGTTGTGTATCATGCGAGAACGATGAAACGCAGATAGCTACTCATAGCCTGCACGATTAATGCCACCAACGTTTCTCTCTAGCTAGTCCTGGCGGTTCCATTCTTTACTACTTTAATTGAGCACGGAATACGACATGACCACGCAACTATTCGATTTATCACCTATCTATTCATCGAACCGATTGGCTGAATTTGTTCACGCAACAAATTACTGAGCCCCACCGCTACGTCAAAGCTGTTCGATATGGATGGGGTGGGCCACAGCTGCTCCGCCCGGAGGAGAGCTCCCTCTACCCGCATAGGGGAGGGAGATCCGCCTAGTAGAGACAACAATCCCCTTCACTCGATGGCGTACAGCCGATTCCAATTCTCCACGCACCAGCACAGGTTACACTTAAACTCTCCGCGACGAGACACGAACGCGAGTGGAGGACGTTTTAAAACCGGAACCACAAACCGGTTGCGTTGATCAGGCTGTTTGTGTGCGTGGAGAATTGGAATCGGGGTCGAGATCAGGGATCAGGATCGTTGCTCTGGAAAATGTTGGTATTGTAGAACAACACCAGACGCCTGCAAAACGAGGAAAGAACAGGGTATCAGTAGCTCTGTGGGAAAGAAATATGATCAAACGGCACTGGCGCCAGACGATGCCCACTATACTGAGCCAGACTTACCACGAAGACACCGAATACATGAACAAACACATCCACCCACAATAACACCAGACGCCTGCAAAAGGAGGAAAGAAAAGGGTATAAGTAGCTCTGTGGGAGAGAAATATGATCAAACGGCACTGTCGCCATACAAGAATGCGAATGCGCACTAGACACAAACGGACTCACCATTAAGACACCGAATACACACACAATCAGACCCCCACCCACACCACAACCGACCTGCAAAACAAAGAGAGGACTCAACTTTCCGACAACAGATCCGGCCAACAAAGTAGCTTTGATTGCAAGGTGAAGCCTCTGCCGTCGCGCCAACGTCTTCGTTCTCGCCAATCTCCTCCACTTTCCATTGTAGCCCTCACAAGCAAAACCTCATCCGACGACATTCCTCAGCAATCCTCTTCCATTCCCTTGGAGGCCAATTTTTTCTGATGGAGTCCAATCATTGGGGTCATGGATGTCTGCGTTACCATGTTCGGGACTGGAACATGCCACAGCATCCACTCATCCGCCAACTTGCTGCATCCAACGTGGGACGGGGGGTTCCGGGGTCAATGGTGTATCACTGGCTTTGCCCCCAGTGCCCCAAGCCATGCCGGTTGCCCCCCTTCCCACTCCTCTTCTTTCGGTTGTTACCTCACAATTAACATATATTTTTGTAACCAGGCGGGGATGTACCTTTCACACAAGGGAAATGAACGAGAACGCTTTTGGAGCCGTGGTCGGTAATACTTGCAAAAGCTAAAATAGAAAGAGAACAATCTTGTGAGAACAAAAGAACACCAGCACGACAGCAAAGAACTCACCTCAAATCACAGCCCCCTCGTCAACAATCAACCGATCCTTCCCGGCGTGCTACCGCCCCATGCCACGAAACCGTGGGAGGATGATACGATAGCTTTTAGGGTCCCACCCCGCCACCAGAGCAATCCACAGATCTGTTGAAAGAAAGAGAGAAACAAAAGACAGAACACGAGCAAGGATCGATCCCGGCATGCTGCCGACGGAAGCTTATAGGATCCCATCCATGGGGACCCCAGCAGGACATTGTTTCACAACAACATCCAGGCGTGCTATCCATCGTAGCTTTTCGGGTCCTACCCGTGAGGACCCGAGGACGTCATCTCCACACTTGATGAACTGCCGGCTTTCTGCGAGACAAACAGCAGCAGGTGGCGCCACTGTAGCACTGTCATCTTCATCATCGTCGTGAAGTTCACGGTGACGATGAAGGAAGGAGCAACGCAGAGTGCTCCTTTCGCAGAAAAGTGACCTCGATTGAGTGAAAAAGTGATGGATTTGTTGAAGGGAATGCCGAGATCCGAGCGGTTTCTGCGGTGGTTTGCGAGCAGTTTCATGATGTTTCCCACGATGAGCTTCCACGTTCGCTGAAAGTAATCCACATTCATCATCACCCAGTTCGCCAAATTGCCTCCAAGTCCACACTCGCTTCGATTGTTGCGTCTACATGCTGATTGTTGTTGCATTCCCCATCGCCATTGTCATCGATTGATCGTTTTGCTTGCATCGGTCATCCAGCAACTGCAGGGTTTCTTGCTGGAGGCGCGCTAACTACCTTGGGGATGGCGAAGGATCCTTCAAGTGTATGTGCCGAGATATGCCAGTGTTTCCGCGGCGGCCGGTCATGAAAGCACGTGCCCGATGATCAATGACTCCCTTATGACTTCTTTGACCAGATAGGAAATCTCTCGAACAGCTACCTACGCAAGGTTGTCTATCTACTATGTGAAGGCAGCACACAGTACATACACACTAGCTCGTTAGCAAACAGAAGTGAGCATAAGCTACTGCAGTAGATTGATCAATGAGCTAGTACGATTTGCATCGCCTATCCTCGAATGCTCCTTGACCGCACTGAATCATTGGTTCTAGTGTACTAGTAGCTTTGAGCCGTATCTTGCAGGCCGCCGCTAGACTTGCGACACCCTACTGTACCTAACGCGCTCTGGGGGGGGATAGGAGAAAGTCGGAATTTCGTGGCACACATCCCAACTTTTGTTTCTAAACACTTGTCATTATAGCTGGGGAGATGATGGTCGCCCAGCACTCTCGCCTCCCAATTCAATTCCCTCGCAATTCAACAGTAACAAGTTCGTCTTGGTATCCAACAAGGTAGCCATATTAGGCGTGGTCCGCCTTAAGTCCCCATGTACAAACTCCTTGACATAGGTCCCCGCTTGGGTACTCAATTCCAAGCGAAAGTGATGGTCATCCACTCGTGTTCCCCTTAGAGCCAATACCTGTCGTTCTCGAGTCAAATTGGCACGTCGATGTAATACTCGAAGGGGTGTCCATTGTTGAATTTGGAGATTCGCCAAGTCAAAGGTCCAGTCTTGGGCAAGCTTTGCTTCCGACCAGCAATGACACCCGTAGTGTTTGACTTTGGATTCGGTGTCGGCTTGCAATGTGGAAAAGGCCGACGCTTTGACTAACTGGAGATCGGGCGCAATCCCGACGCCCATGGGATTGCTCCCATACCATTTGGCGCTGGACTCGCCATCTCCACTATTGATTTGTTCGACAATCTGTTCCAAGTCAAGTGTCGATTCCAGCGGCCTCAAAGCATCTACGAGTTGAATGCAAAAGGGCCTGCCCTTGGTGTTTGGCCTTAGTAACATTCGGACATCCATATCTTCTCTGCCTGATGCATGAAATTTGCACATGCCATATTTGATTGCCTGTTGGCAAATTGTTTTGTGTGGATACGCCGAATCGATGAATAATAGGACCACAAATTTGTTCTTCGACCGATGTGACACCCAGCGTGGTAGCTTCTTTCTTTGTAGTATTGTGGTCGCCATCGCCAGTAGTTACAATAGTACTTTTTTCGTCCATGACCACAAAGGGTGTTTGAGAAACATCCCGCCTCGACTTTGTATAGTAGCCATACAAGAAAATGGGTCGTCGAAAGACAGCCACGTGAACTTCCATGGGCATGGCATCGGCGATACCGTCTAGAACCTTGCAAGAAGCTAGCACAGCCTCGGCTTGATTGAGGGTCCACCATTGATAGCCTTGAGCTTGTAAACGACGTTCCAGAGTATCTTTGGGGTCTCCACCTTGCGTCACATAGGAATGTCTCGATTGCCGTTTGCGCTTTTTGGCTTCTGTAATGCGATTGCGATCCAGGAGGGAATGCCCCTTGGCGGGAATGCACAAGATATGAATCGACAAATAACCAGCTTGTTCCGCATTGGACAATATGGGCGGTGGGTCGTCTGGTATCGACAAGATTTCTTGCAGACGTTGATGCAGGTGGTGCTTTAACTCGTGTTGAAACGTCGAATAAGGAGACGACGCCGTCGTTGATCGATGCCGATATCTCAAGAACACATCACCCCCGATCGAGACAGTATGGTTGGAGATTGTAGTAAAACGATTCTTGCCCAAACCCCCATAGGGCTGGCATGCTTTCTCTAAGGATTCCTCGACAAGTCGAGTTGAAGCCACTTGCCACAATCCCAGGCAGACGCTGCAGATTTGTAGTGGCTCGTCTTCTTCATTGCGTAACCCAAGATACAATGCACATTTGGAGCAAACAAAGTCGTTGCTCTTTGTTTCTTCCGCTCCTCCTCCTTTGGACATGCTCAAGTGTGTCAATGGCAAATCAATGAGAGAGACCCCGTCACCACATAGTCGCCGTCGGCATCATTTTAAGATCTTTTTGAGTGGGAGGCATCATCGCGCGCGATGCACGTGCATTCGACCCTGTAGACCTGATCAATCTCCCTCCACGTGGCGACAAGCTCTCTCTCTCGTCAGTATCATCATATGCCATCATTAGCTTACCTTTACGGGACAACAATCCGTGATCCACACGAGAGATGCAGGACAAAATGTCCCGGAAAAGTTTGTCTGATCAAATTTCCCCCTATGTAAAATAGCGCTAATTTGATCATTCGAACGATCATTAGAACTTCACAGGACAAATGTCCTCCATTCGATTTTGGACTCCAATGACTCACTTTTTCAATGACTGGGGCACGACGCTATTTGGCCCTCGATGATGGAGGCGGTGGCCTCCAATCAATCCCGATTGGCGACCGTTTTCGGATCAACGTCGTTTCAACCCAAATGTCATTGTCAGAAGCATGACACAATAGCTACCCTATTCAAACCAGCATTGATTATCGGGTCCTGCCTTGGAAAACGGCAACTTCACAGGCGAGGACGTCTTTTTTGCATTGATTGAGCCAGCTAATTGCAAAATCTGAGGTCAGCGAACAGAACTAGTTGCAATGAGTAGTAGCACCAGTAATGAGTATCTATAATACCTAATAATATCATTGGCGTTGTCTCGTCATCGTCAACGTAGTAGTAGTAGTAACATCCGAAAATCGACATGGCGCGAGGTGAAAGCGTTTGTGACTCAATTGACTGTTGCCCAAAGTGCTCGAGTCAGTCTATTGGATGTTCAAACTTATCGAGTCACGGGCATATGTCTGCTGGACATTTGTCCTGCAAAATTCATACTATAGACATCATCCTCTGTCACTCTCTCCACTTTTCTTCGACAAGCTCTCTCTCTCTCATCGTCATTATCATCATCCTCTCTACCACTCTCTCCACTTTTCTTCTTCCCATCATCCATCTACTTCCCAATTTGCCCATCTATTTGAGTAGCGACGAGGGCGATTCGGCAATGACTGACGCCGGTACTACGATGCAAGGGTCTAGTAGCTCCACTGGAGCGGCCGAAGAAAAGCAGTGGCAGCAAATTCTCTTCAACGGCAGCTGCAGCAGCAAACTACTCAACCCCATACCGGTAGTCCTTCAATGATCTTGCAACATGATCAGCAAATACCAGCAACGGTAATGTATTATCCGGGCTGTCCTTATCTGAATGCCCCGCCGCCGCGTTCCAGCTGCGTCGATTTCTTCGGATATGGGCGGCGATGATCTTTGGCCTCTGCAGACTCCAAGTTGTTAATGTGAATCAATACGTGTCAGGAATGCTGGCGGTTAGTCTGGGGTTGACGCTAGCGGATGCTGTACGACGAGTTTGCATGTGCACCAAAGCTGCTGATGCGCCAACATAGGATTTTATGCATAATTTCGAGGGGTCTTCCCATTCAGGAGCTTTGTGCAACTGTGACGGCACTCAACCTGGCCGGTTATATTTGAATGTTTCGGTGAAAGCCCTGGCTCTACAGCTGTGCGACTCATCACTCAATCTAATTATACGACTTGTGGTAGTGAAAGTGGCCATTGACTACCAGTCCCTTCTATTTCCAAGCAAGACGCACCGTCTCGAGAAGGACAGTGGTCTTATTGTGACTCGTGTTGTTTGAGAGGGAAATACAACGGTACGTCTGCTTCGTTCTAGCGTCCGGTGAAATGTTTATTCGACGCTGATCTAACACATTGATTCTTGCCAGGTTTTGCACCTTACTAGCCATGTCAGCGTCGTGGAAAGTGAAAGATTCTTTTGACCAGACGATAGCGTCGGAAACTACCGTTCGTTCCCAGAAAAGACAAATAAGTTTGCTGGCGGCAAGAGGACAATCATCTTGGAACTAATAGTCGACTTGAGAACTGTCTGCTTGAGATTTACGAAATCGAATCATTCGCCTTGGGCAGTGAACGAGTCTCGTCGGCGATTGGGTCCTCTTGGAACTACGGGACTTGAGAGAAGCTTTTTTCAGCCCAACATTGGCTTTAGCAGTAGAGAGTCTCCTCAGTGATTGGATGCCAACCAAGACTCCCGTGATACCATATGCGGCCCTTCCTAACTGAGGACATGACTGCAACTACTAGCAGCTTAAGGGGCACAAATGGAAGGCAAAGGTTGAAATGAACACAACTTTTGTGAATCTATCATGAAAAAATAGCGTCAAGGTCATCCTCGCATATGGGGTCAATCAGGCTTTCCAAGCGAGGTATATTGCCAGAATCATCTTTTTGTATGGATTGATTGCCGACGATTGTCGAGGATTTCGGACTTGTGGAAGTGGATGGGACAACCAGTCGCTCTACGGCTAGCGACAAATTGGAAAGGCTCAAAATTTGGGGTAAAGTGGAAGGATCATCGAGCTCATGTTTGCTGAACAACCGACCATCACCATCATTGGCAGGAGGATGGTGACCGCCAAAGAAATCACAGCAGGCTTCGAGCGTCATAGGCGTGCCAGTATTCGGTTTACTCCTAGCTCCTCTACTACAGTCACCAGCAGAGGATTCGGCATTCCTGTTGTGCCCACCGAGACGAGTCATTCGACTACACAACAAGGGGTCGGATCGCCGGAAGTTTGGGTGCGTGTAGCCACCTTTCCATGGGCCTCGTGCGAAACGATCAAACTCCCAGACATTCTGTGAAATACATCAAGTTTAGACGGAACGTCAAACAATGGTTCAGCTGTGAATCCGTCTCGGGATATTCTCTTCCCGCCAAGGTGTTTCTTGTACCTACCAATTGTCTCTGAAAGGACTTGTATTTCGTTTGTTTGGAGAAGAATCGGGGCAGAATGTTCTTTACAAATTGTTCAACGTTGTGAACTTTGAAGCCGTTGCCATCGGGTGTCCATGAAACGATAGACTCTAGTCCTTGCTCATGTGCTGCGTTTACAAGGCGATGGAGCTTGAATGGGAACGAACAACCGAGCGCATCAGCACTACGAAGATCCTTTGTGTTGTTGTCCTGGTAAATCATCCTACGTCGTTGCTCGAAAAACCGTTCTTCGGGACCATCAAGCACCGAGGGGACCACGCGAGATTCGATCGCTACCCAACGACAACTTTCTTGTTGCGAAGGCGTTGTCGCCCCGTTTTGTACGATCTGTGCTTGTTTGACCGCTTCGTCATTTATCATTGTCCTTTAAAATACTACTACCAATGCTGCAGAGTAGTGGGTCGTCCTTTCTTGTTTTAATCTGGCTGATTATCTGACCATGTTTTGATCTCCGACCCCGTGCTCGGTGTGGGTAGAGTGGTTAACCCAATGGCCCTTTCGAATGGCAACTAAGTTCGACGTTCACTCCCCCGGCGTGATGGTTCTGTAGAATCCGAATTGACGATCTGGTGGTGAAAAAGATGGTGGGTGTCGCGTGGCATGCTTTTATTTCTCGAGGAAGCACACGTTTCTACCAAAAAGACACATTGTGCCAAAAGAGGCTTATTTACCCCAAGCCCCGGCGGAGAGTAGAACCCGAAGTCTTAACCACCATTGGTTTATTAGCGCACAAAATGATACTCTGCGTTGTTACTATTTAAAGAATAAGAACACTAGGAGAGAATGGAAGAACTTTCGTTGTTGCACCCGAACCCCACACTCATTTATTGATCGTGCACGACACCTGGGAGAATCTACCCCGAAGAAGACTTCCACCCCGATGGGGGCCGCGCAGCGATATGCTATGCTGTAGTAGGCTGCCGTGCTCACGAAAGCAGAGATATTCTTCGACTCTAGGGGCCACACATCCCGTAGAAACATCTCGATTCGGGCGTGCACGCGCGCGCGTACGCCATGGCAATGATCGACACATTCGAATGCCAGTTAGACCCATCCGAACAACAAAAAGACTGACGTATGTGGCGAAAACGACATTGACAAAATGCATCATCGCATCGAGATGCTCTTCGATGCACAATCGGTTGTCATCTTGTCCTCCCATTTGCTGCTATCATGCCAACCTTTAATGCAGTTCCTCTTCATACTACGCTTCAAAAGTGCTTGAAAGAAGCCGCAGTTCCAGTCGAGACACCGCCGGTGTTGCTCTCTTTGCGTCCAATTTGGAGCAGCAATCCATGATTCGGCAATTGCAATCTCAATAGGTCGGTTTAGGACGTCTACAAACTACTTGTGCAGGCAAACGACGCAAACGACGCAGACAACAATACGAAGAAAGGAATGCAAATGCAAACAGCATTGCTGGAGTCACAATTTTGGAATGGCGCTCTCAACTTCCAGGGGCGATTCGACGACGGGTTGTCCTTGCATCAATGAATTGCTGGCATTTCCGTCCGAAAGCCGAAAGGAATTAAAGTGGCATTGCACGAGGTCACGTCTGGTCTGCAGTGAGGGAGTGGCAAGGTGCAGCTACCTTTGCAATGTGCTCTTCAAATGGCTACTACTTCGGGTGGTAAAACTGGACGATACTTGGCTAGTAGTTTTTGGAACATGGATCCTTACGAGACTTGGCATGGCGTTGTCAATTGATACTAGAAGATACAATTCGGATGTCGATGGAACAATTTGCGGCCTACATCAACAAGTGGTAGGAGGGTGTCGCCACAACAAATATAATGGAATGGGACAATACATAGCTGTCACTACTAGCTAATAGTAGTCATCATTGTTGCTGCTGACAGTACAGTTCTTTACTATCCCGATAGAAAGAACAAGAACATAGAATAGAAATACATTCTTTGATTCGTTGTCTTGCCAGGTTTCAAAATGTGATGTTGTGCACGCGCAATATATACAAAGCCATTGTCGTGGTCACGGAATACACCACCTCCATCTTCAACAATTTGATTCAAAGACTTGCAAACTGTCTTGTCAGAACACACCTTATTTCACATCTAGCGACTTTGCCCATGCTTCTGGCGGCATCCACTTGTCTCGGAATGTTGCATTGGTGGCAAGCGTTTTCAAATGTACCATGGCGTCTGCTACTGCACCGATTTTGACGCTTAGAGGGCCTGACATTTCAACTCCTTTTGCAGGATGGTCTATTGATATGTTTTGGATCTATGTCTAAACGCGGTCGAAATGATACGGCCTATTGATGAAGATATGGTGATCCGACCATTGCCATGGTCGATGGAACGAATTCCTTTTCGTGTTGTCATCGTGCAAGAACAAGTTCGCGCCCGAAAATGAGATGCCAAGGTGGACTACTTTGATTAACACTATTCGTGAACAAATGGCAGTCACGGGCGCGAGATGTTTTGGTAGGATGTGTGGCCCCTAGACTCATTTCCATATCATTTTGCCCAATGTAAGAGTAGCCACAAACAAAACCCGCCACAACCCACCGGGACGAGCAGCACCGACGAAGTCATCACAATGGCTCCACATCGGCATCTTTATGAAGCGGAAGGATGAGTTTGAATCTATTTATATGTTTCCTATTGCAGATCGATGATCAGGAAAAGATCGAATCGAGATCGTGATGACAGACGGGATCGATCAAGCTGTCAATGGAGGAAAAGATGGAACTCTGAAACGTGACGGCGTTGCCTTCTTGTGATTTGACACCTGTTCTAGGTGTGAGAGACGGCGCCGATGATGATCCCATCGAATCCTCCAAAAGTTCGAAGAGATTGCCTACGCTGACAATTGGGGGCATGGCTACTCTACTATGGCGATTCGATTCTTGAATCGCAATTGCGAGATCAGAGGCGATGGAATTCTGGTGGGGTGAGAGCATCAGGCTTGCTTCTGGTGAGACCTCAATGGAAGATGATGACATTGTCATCATACGTGGGCTGTTCGTCCGAACAAGCGTATCGCTATTCATCCAATCGCCGTTACGCCCATTGGCTATGTTCCCAGTAAGGTCCGATGAAGCAGTACCTCCGCAGCTACCGGTCAGCCGATTTTGGCGCTTCATCTCCCCACATAGCTTTGGCCTCGCTCGTTGGAATTTGGGGTGGTGGCATACACCTTTCATTGGCCCCCGTGTGGCGCGGTCAAACCCCCAGAGATTCTAGCATTGAACGACAAGAAGAAGCCGTGAGCGTACCAATATTACCTTTATCTCGGTTCTCATTGCCGAGAAAGTACATACTCCTGAGATGAGGACTTACGAGTTGGCGTTGAAAGGACTTGTACTTGCTCTGCCTGGCAAAGAATCTTGGCATTACGCACTTGACAAAGAGTTCAATGTTGTGCACCTTGAATTCTTTCCCATCAGGTAACCAAGAAACAATGCGCTCCCATCCTTCCGTATGGGCCGTGTTGAGCAATCGGTGCAGCTTAAAAGGGAAGGATTCAGAGGAGAACGGGTCTTCTTCTCCTTGGTGATTTTTACCTTCTTGCCTCCTGCGGATTTGTACTCGCAATGGTGGAGTCTGGGGCGACGAAGGAATAACAGGAAGCTGCAGATAGCTCACAGGGCCACTTCCTGTTGGGCCTGGGCACGAACAACACTCACTGCTACCAATAGTCATTGGATCCGTCGTTTTTGTCGTCGACGGAGCCTCGTCGTCGACTAAGAATGTGTTCCCCATGGAGGAGTGGTTGACGAGTTCCCTCCTCTTATGGCCGCCAATTCTAGATCTTATTATTGCAATGCCTCGCAAAAGCAGCAAATAGTGGCAACAAGATTCTCGCTGCCCTAAAAAACGACGCCCGGAAGAAGAAGGACATCGATACTCGGTATTCTGGAGTTGTTCTCAAGAAGGCGATGGTACAGCCCTTTTTAAATCCCGCATGCAGTTCTTTTTTGTATCCTTCTTGTCCCTAGTAGTAGGTTTCTTTCCACAAAGAGGCGAATTCGCCGTCAACCTCATGCCGAAACATCTGGAAGGCATAGCTGAATGGCTAGACTTTAATCGCAGTTAGTATGGAGCCATCCTGTAGTAGATAATGATGAAGGACCCTACAACTTTCATGGGCTAATTGTAGATCGTACCGTAGTACAGTACAATTTTTTTTGTTAACAATGTTGCCAGCATCTGGCTATTTCTGCGTTTTCAGGCTTTGGCCTAATCGAAACGCCTGAGATTGCAGTTTCTGTCTCTTTGAATCGTGTCTACTGCTCAGGGTAGAAAATCGATATTTTGCGCCCCCATTTTTTCCCTACCAAGGAAGATTCGGCTTATGTCCGGCCACGTAGGTAGCTAAGATTTTATGAAGAAAAAAGGGGGGAAAAGAAGGAAAAGAATTCGAAACCAAATGACTGCCTTTAAACGAGCATAATTACTACCAAACAATTTACTTTAAGGACCAATTTTGCAAGGCAAAAAATGGCGTGCCAGCGTGCGCGCATTCATGCCATTTTGGCCTGCCGCCGTAAAGTATGAATGCAGATCTTTCGGCCACAAAAACACAATGACGGCGTCAACGATTGTGAGTGCTGTAGTAAGTATTTCTTACCCCCGTTTATTGCAATCGATCAACAACTTATCGAAGCCTATTCGAGCCGCTTCTCTGGTTATTACAGCTCGTTTTGGCGGAGAATGGTTCTAATTTCACAAGGCAAGGATTTGATGAAAATTCCTCGTCGACCGACGAGGTTGTTGATGCGGCTATCGCTCGTTAGAGGACGATTCAGAAGGAACAAACCAGGTAAGTTGTTGTTCGTGTTATTTTAGATACGTGTATTGTTTTGGATCTTTTGTAAAGCTCTAATTCGTGACGCTAACGCCGCCTTTATTTTTATTGCATCTATGTCTTCTTCTGGCTCCTATTATCATCTTCGGATGCCATCACAACGCTGCCTTTGGTTTGCCGATCGATTTCAAAGACACTGGAGACGATGGAAAGGCGGTAGGAGTCTACAATCAACCATCTTGGTGGTACCATCGTCGGCTCTTAGCGGGATGCTCTTGAATGCCTGCGACTGTGTTGTTATACGATGGTCAATTTTCGAAAAAGAATGTTCTACAATCATTCCGGCGGGGTTTCTAGGGTAGTGGTAGTCTTCCACTATTCCTCTGTCGCGGGTACTGCAAGTGGTATGAATAGTACATCCCGCTTTTGATGTAGAACGACTCGTATTGGGGCAGTCAGAGAGCCTCAGCTGAGGGAACAACAAAAATGACTTTGAGAACCCAATAGCGGACAAATTATATTCAAAGAGCTATTATTTGTAGACCTCTAAATGTAGGCACATCTTGGAATAGGAATAGCTAGATGAAGTGTGGTGTGATATGGATTTTGACCGTATCATACAGTGCACTTAGCACACGACAATTGCTAATATTACGAGATTACTAAGTAGCCAAGATTGATTGCTACGAACCTATAAACCTGGCAGCGCTGGGCTATGGTAGTGAACTATATATCCTCACAATCGCAGCACCGTAGTCATTCTATAGCCAAATCTAGTCAGTTGCGAAATGCTCAACCCCGTCGCTGACTCGTATGACTATGAATCCGAACGCGGCATTGGGTTCAATGACGTCAAGAACCGAACATAATGACTTTCTAATTGATGTTTTACACTTTTTGGAGCAACCCTATTGGTGGCCTGTTGGTGGCTTACACTTTTCTGACAGTTTAGAATCGGCCAAAATGGCTTGTTTATGATAATTCTGAGGCCTTTTTGTCAAAGGCTTACACTTGAGCTACCTACGTGGCCGGACACTCGCCGAAGATGGCTTATGTCCGGCCACGTAGGTAGCTAAGATTTTATGAAGAAAAAAGGGGGGAAAAGAAGGAAAAGAATTCGAAACCAAATGACTGCCTTTAAACGAGCATAATTACTACCAAACAATTTACTTTAAGGACCAATTTTGCAAGGCAAAAAATGGCGTGCCAGCGTGCGCGCATTCATGCCATTTTGGCCTGCCGCCGTAAAGTATGAATGCAGATCTTTCGGCCACAAAAACACAATGACGGCGTCAACGATTGTGAGTGCTGTAGTAAGTATTTCTTACCCCCGTTTATTGCAATCGATCAACAACTTATCGAAGCCTATTCGAGCCGCTTCTCTGGTTATTACAGCTCGTTTTGGCGGAGAATGGTTCTAATTTCACAAGGCAAGGATTTGATGAAAATTCCTCGTCGACCGACGAGGTTGTTGATGCGGCTATCGCTCGTTAGAGGACGATTCAGAAGGAACAAACCAGGTAAGTTGTTGTTCGTGTTATTTTAGATACGTGTATTGTTTTGGATCTTTTGTAAAGCTCTAATTCGTGACGCTAACGCCGCCTTTATTTTTATTGCATCTATGTCTTCTTCTGGCTCCTATTATCATCTTCGGATGCCATCACAACGCTGCCTTTGGTTTGCCGATCGATTTCAAAGACACTGGAGACGATGGAAAGGCGGTAGGAGTCTACAATCAACCATCTTGGTGGTACCATCGTCGGCTCTTAGCGGGATGCTCTTGAATGCCTGCGACTGTGTTGTTATACGATGGTCAATTTTCGAAAAAGAATGTTCTACAATCATTCCGGCGGGGTTTCTAGGGTAGTGGTAGTCTTCCACTATTCCTCTGTCGCGGGTACTGCAAGTGGTATGAATAGTACATCCCGCTTTTGATGTAGAACGACTCGTATTGGGGCAGTCAGAGAGCCTCAGCTGAGGGAACAACAAAAATGACTTTGAGAACCCAATAGCGGACAAATTATATTCAAAGAGCTATTATTTGTAGACCTCTAAATGTAGGCACATCTTGGAATAGGAATAGCTAGATGAAGTGTGGTGTGATATGGATTTTGACCGTATCATACAGTGCACTTAGCACACGACAATTGCTAATATTACGAGATTACTAAGTAGCCAAGATTGATTGCTACGAACCTATAAACCTGGCAGCGCTGGGCTATGGTAGTGAACTATATATCCTCACAATCGCAGCACCGTAGTCATTCTATAGCCAAATCTAGTCAGTTGCGAAATGCTCAACCCCGTCGCTGACTCGTATGACTATGAATCCGAACGCGGCATTGGGTTCAATGACGTCAAGAACCGAACATAATGACTTTCTAATTGATGTTTTACACTTTTTGGAGCAACCCTATTGGTGGCCTGTTGGTGGCTTACACTTTTCTGACAGTTTAGAATCGGCCAAAATGGCTTGTTTATGATAATTCTGAGGCCTTTTTGTCAAAGGCTTACACTTGAGCTACCTACGTGGCCGGACACTCGCCGAAGATTCGAACATGACCGAAGATCGGCGGTCACAAAACGTAGTAGAGAATATTGGTTGATGAATCTCCCACCGTGTAATAATAATAATAAATCTCAATCCGGGGAGAAAGGGGCCAACGAGATCCAAGGTTCCTTTTCTCCACCTCCCAACGAAAGAACATGTATGATAGTAGGTGAAGTATGCCCATGAGGATGCGCGCGAAGTACGGAGTTTCATTCACGTGGTTCGCCGCCGAAGTAGGATTCGAGGCACAAGAATACAGAGAATCTGGTAGAAGTGCCTGAATGAATTGTTCCTGGATGATCTTGCTGCTATGGGTGACAACCCCGCGATAGCTCGTGTTATTTCAAAGTCCCGTTTCGGTGCTAAAAACCATGCCACGTCTTCCAACAGTGAATGGTCGTAATTGTAATAACCATAACTCGTGCATAGGTGCCCTAGTTGTCCAGTAGTAAGTCAGTCACTATCATCCGGGACCAGCGAAACGCCGTGTTGTAGAGCACGCTACGAAGAAGTTTTTTCGTCTTCGCTACAAACGACTTCATGTTCTGATACTCACTAATCATACACTTAAGACATCGATTGAGCCGCGGATAAAGTTATTTTGTCATACTTCTTAGTAGTATCGAGCTATAGAGAGCTCCGAAGTTGGTCTAGTTGAGAAGGCGAAAATTATTAGTCCATTTGGTCAGTTTTGCACACTCGCCGGGCCTTCCATCAGTCGATTTGGTCAAAAATCTATTTGACTGCTTCGAATTCAGTGGAACGTGAATCTGTCAAACTTCAACACCAGCATGACATTCACAACACCGTATAAACGAAAACATGGAAAACCGGACCTTCCATGCCCCGGACTGGATAGTGTTGCCGTTTTCCAGGCCGTTTTCCATGCCCAATTCCTCACAAAAATCCGAACTGGCGATTCCAGGAACTGCCTGGAAAACCAATCCATTTCCCGGTCCTCCCATGGAAAACGACGTCACCGGATTGGTCGTCCTATTCGAATGTCTCCTCATCCAGACACCCCCAAATTGGAATGACATCGAACGATAATTATTATAATCATGACCTATTATTCTTTATAGTCAGTCGTTTGTGTTGGCGAAACACATACAAAATCTGCCGCCAACGCCCCTTCTCGCCCGCCGACGAGAGACGACGGAGAATTTAGCAAAATACCATTCTCTGCGATGCTCTCTCTCGATTGATGCATTTTCATGCTTTACCTGCATTCAGATTTGCTTCAACACAATCTCTTTTCTGCCCACAATCTACTCTGCTGGTGGGATCCTTTAACCACGGAAGCCAGCATCTCTTGCAGCAAACATGGCAGGTGTGGTCGATCCTCCTGATAGCAGCTTTCCCACTATGCAGGAATATTTTGAATGCGATCTCTCCTTACTGCAGTGTAACAAGTGCGGTCAGGTGCCACCCACCGCCTCCCGGCTCCAGGGTGAATTCCAGCTCTGGGCAGCAAAGTTGGAGTGCCCCGAATGCAATATCGCCCCCTTCATGATCTGTCGTATCTGCCCACAACATGGTCTGTTTCAAAATCGCAAACAGAAGTTGCATATCCGCTGCATTAAATTTTTGACGAAGCACTCAAAGTTGAAGACCCATGCTAAGGCAATGGTTGAATTCATGGCGATGAAAGGGCAAGTGGAGACATCGCCATCATCCCAATTGCATCAAGAGCTGGACCAAGAAGACGTCTCTGCAGTAGCATCACATCCTGTGCATTCAGAACTACTAAACAGAGACAAGTCCAATGAGGAAGATGAGCCCGACAACAACTTTTTGTATGATGATAGATCATCCGGGAATGAGGAAGAAATGCAGGAGGAGGCATCTTTGATAGAAATGTCTGTGGAACAGAGGAAGCTTGCTTGGCTTCAAGAGCTGACGGAAAATAACTCTAGAAGAGAAATTAACTTCCAGAATTGCTTTCCCAACGATGTGAATAGCTACTTCAAGCTAACGCACAGACAGCCCTGTTTGGGTGCTCAACACCTTGTCGGTCGAGCTTTTCATGGTGGTCAAACCAGCCAAGTCCACCCATGCACGGCCTTATACGGCCTCCAATTTTGTCAGCTTAGCGACAAACTAAGCGCTGAACAGTTTGAGGCACTGGCATCCATCCTACACTTCATGCAGAACCCCCTTACTGGACCTGAGGCTGATCATTATCCACCAGCGCCAATACCCACCTCCCCACGCGAGATGAGGCAATTCTTCACTACTGGTAAGGATTCGATAAAGACGAACCTCCCGATACCACCAATTCACTACTACAGGAACAAGACACATGTCTACATATCACCCCTCGACTGTCTACGAGATCTACTGGGCCATGGAAGGCACGTAGAGCCCATGTTCCCAGGAGCCTCTATCCATGCCCGTTCCCCACGTGGCCAGGAACTCATGGACAAGTTCATTGTTGACTCTGCTGATTCTAAACAATGTTTCCTCATTCCCCTATATCCATGGAACGACGACATTGACCCCAACAACGTCAAGGGTAACAGGCACAAAGTCTGGGTGCAGATGATTACCTTCGCCCCACCGGAGGCTCGGATTCACAAATCCGATAACACGTACCTCATCTCCATGGGGTCTGGCGACAAGGAACATGGGGACATCGAGACCAAACTACAGAAAGATTTGGCTCAACTAGCAGCTGGTGTGGATGTATACCACGGTGGGTTGAAATCATGAAAGCGACCGTGCTGGTTGGATATCCCGGGGTGAGTGTTCATGGTGGGCAGACTAGCAAACATCTGCGGTGGTGGACTGTTCCTGGGCAAAGGTGGACTGTTCCTGGGCAAACTATCAGACATTTGCGGTGGTTGATAGGGTGGATACAATGCACTGACCGCCGTAGATGCTTGGCCATCCCGGTGTTGATCCATCAATGCGATTTGGTGCTGTACCTCCTGCTGCAATTGCAGCAATTTTGCATAGGCCGACTGCTGATCTGCCATTGTCAGGATGGTAAAGCTAAGTTACACTTGCTTTACTATATTATTCGCAATATCCTTTGTGGTGTGGGGTATATGGTGTTTCAGGACGAAAGCACTTCCCAGCGGCACCCCCGGGTGTTATTGATGGTCGAACGAAAGGGATCCAACGACCGTCCGTTGCGTCAAGAATATCTTGTGGCGGGTGATGAATCTATCATCATTGGTGTGAAGTTTTTGCAAGCGGAGGGAATTGTCGGATATGATATGTATGTGTGTGTGTCATTACTTGGTACATGCTATTATTCATGAGGCTAGCCGGACGTGCTTATCATATGCATGCTGTGTTTAGAACTTTTCACCATGTGTATAGAGGTTGGCCGTGCAAATCGGCGACGGCGTCAATAACAAAGATGGGCGGGTGCATGAAAATATATTTGTGCACCTCTGTTCAAATTCAAAAAGCAAAATGGAGGCACCACACCATCCTCATCACATCCATCAGATGACCCTCGTATAAACATAATTATGCCTTTACGTCTCGACACAGATCATCCGAAAGTTGTCATTGTTCAGTTTGCTTGTTGTATAATGTATTGTAGAGAGTACGCAGCCGGAGTTGTTGGGATTGGATTCGGTGCTTTGTGGTGAGATACTGCGCCCGTGTCCGGATGCGGTTCGGATGTTGCTATGCTGATCTCACATGTTCTGTTCCGATCGTTGTATTCCGAGAATGGAGTTGAGTTTGGGGCAGGCGCTTGCGGCCTTGACAAGGGAAATACGCGCCGGTTGGTGACGAGGGAAACGCAGACAATTCAAGAGCTACCCTCTGTATTCCCCCAAGATTGGGGGGCAGGGTCCATTGCCTTCAAGGAGGACACGGCATTGGAAGCTATCCACGAATTGAATTGACAGTGGGGCTTGGGCACAGAGCGTTCGTGAACAGTTGTGTAGATGGAAACGACTCGCCGGTTCTTCCACCGTGGAGGATACATTATGCCAGAGGTGAGTCGAGCGATTTCGCGGACAAATTGTGGTGAAAACTATTGAGAACTCACAGATATATTCATTTCTATTGCATCTAGAAGAGTCTCAATGTCGGGGAAGGAATGACAAAGAGGATTGGTAATGGCATCATGTGCCGCCAGTGCCGTATTAGCCGCTCATGTCGCCATTCGAAGTCACGGAGCTGCGCGTCGCCCGGATATGCCTCTCTTGGGATCGTCGAGTGATCGATAAGGCCAATTCTCAGACACAGTAGTAAATTAGGATCGCGATGCATTTGTTCTTTTAGCAGGTATCGTCCGTCCATAGCCAGGACCATGGTCACGGGAGGAGATCGGGTGTAGGCTACTTCGTAGTTTGTATGTGTTTGCCTGAAAACAGCAAGCTGCATTCGAATCGTAAGCAAAAAGGGGTGGAGGGAAGTGATTTTAATGATGAACCGTCGCCTGTCCCCCACCCCATTTTGTGACGTCTACCACATGGAAAAGGAACTGGATAGTGTCAGTTCTTTTCCATGCCGGAGAGGGGGAAAGTGGGGGTCAAATTTGGAAAATGACCTGGAAAGTGTGCTCGATCGCGCGCGGAAGAACTCGGAAAAACCAGGGAAAATGGGGCATGGAAAACGACCTGGAAGACCGGACTGCGGAATGGAAAGTGGCTGGTTTTTCCATGTTTTCGTTTATACGGTGAACGACATCAACACAAACAACAACAATAGCACCAACAACTTCTACTAAAGTCAATGGCGCTGCTCGTTGCCGCCCTGCGGCAGATGATTTAAAATCGCAAATGCCGAGACACCAAGTCGAACAACATGATGAGAGATTCCCATATCTCCCCACTCGCTTCCAAGCACCCTTGTCGCTGCAATTCGAATATACATGCAAGACGCCAAGGCCGACAATCCGAATCTGTCAGCGTTCTTGGATCGGCGTTTACCGGAACTTGGATTGGATTTGGCAACGTACGGCTCTATGCGGCTATTATAGTCAAGGAATGGCGAGAGCGGCAACTGTTTACATCGGCAGTATCAGTTGAGTTATTATTGCAAGGCACTGATAACTCTGTTACTTCCATGAAAACTCTGCAATCCGCCGCTGTGATGGTTTCAATAAATGATCACTATTGTTCGACAGTATCAGCCAAGGCATTGAGTTATTATTGCAAGGTGCTAATGATGCTGCTACTTCCATGACAATCCGCCTCCGCGATGGTTTCTATTAACGATCGCTCTCGTTCAGCAGTATCAGTCAAGGCGTTGAGTTATCATTGCAAGGCACTGATGATTCTTCTACTTCCATGACAATCCGCCGCCGCTTTTCAATTGACGATCACTGTCGTTGTTCCGTGAATGACTTTGCATCATCGGCGCCCAGGGCTCCGTAACGCAAGTGATTGCCATCTCCAAACCATCTGGATTGTCGAGCAAGTCTCCGATTTATGTGCTGTTGTCATTGATTTCCATCACCACCGATGGTTGACCAATGACAACCAACGCGTGGTAATTAAGAGGAATGCGCATCAAGTGGACACAATCGAGCATCCATCGATGCTCCTTGTTCGAGAAACTATTATATTAAAACGGCGAAGAGAATGCGCTATCTAGTTAGAAGCTAAGAATTCATAGACATCTATTATTTAATCACAGTACTCAAGATAGTGTGTATCAGCGGTAGTAGCAATCGAGCTGCGCAAGAAGGCGGTGGTCGCTTCCACCCGCAAATGTGTACCACTGTCTTTCTTTGACTCCAATCCAATGGCGGCCTGAAGGTTAATCGGGCTTGCCCCACCTTCCAACTTTAGATAGGCGCCAATGGCCTTACAGATTGCGTCTTTTGTTGTCTTATCCGGTACCTGAATATCAGGGAAAACATCCTTGTAAACTCTGGTGGGCGTCCCCCGGTGACTGTGCTCTCCAAAAAGCTAGGGTTGCTACACGAGTAGGACTGATCATGCCATCTCTCTTCTTCCCATTCCTTCCAAGCAGATAGTCGTCTCTGCCTTTGTTCTTCGTCCAACCCTCGTGCACCAGAAACGCCTTGAACGGCATTCAAGAGATAGTGTTGATATTTCATGAGAATTTGGTCACCATTAGCTCGCACTTGACCAAGAAGATAATATTTTGTTTTAGCACAAACTCCACCAATATCAACAGAACGACCAAATGCTTGTTCCTGGCACATGAACGACCCCTCATGATCTGGATTGTTTTGCTTGATAAGCTCTGCAGTTGTCAGAGCAATCTTTATGGCAGTGGACCGTTCCTTTCGGGCCGTTGTCAAATCGGTGTGGCGCAAGCCAATTTTCCGATGCAGTGATGACTCATGCCACCACCATTTAGTAGTATTAATATTGAAAAGGCATTCAACCGCCGTCTTTAACTCAGGCGGTATCGAAAATCCGAGAGATCAACCCCCGGTGGCAGCATGGCAACCCCTAAATTACTACTTGAAGATATCCAATGATATCTCTATAACCGCTCGAAAATAATTTCTCCCCAGATAAAGGTAGCCTCTAAAGAGTATGTTGAAGCTGTGGTAAGCTGCGGAGAGAAAGTTATCAACTCTATGAACCACTTTTCTTCGTTTGAAGTTTCGCCATTGTCGGCCTTCGGTGACAATCGCAATAGCATGATGCGCGCGTTGAGAAATTAGAGGCGTGCCACCGTGCGCGCCCGCCATGCCAAAAAGTCTTATCACGGGTTGTCACCCATAGCTGCTCACAGTCCGCAGCGACTATTGTTTGGAACAGGGCCGCCACCTCATACTATCGCCTACCGCTAATTTGCGGCAGTAGGCCCCTACCTTTTTCGTAGTAGTAGCGGTACGATAGTCAGAGGAACGTGGTTATTCTTAGATTCTTACCGTAGTAGTCTCAGGACAAAGAACCAACTATTGAAGGGAGATGGCCAGCCGAACCTTGCAAGATGCGAGTCCGTCTGACGCTCGAAGTTCGAGTCTCTTTGGTAAGCACTCAGCGCCACCACAACACCATGTACGCCAGAATGCATTGGCGCACCAGCACGGCGATTAGTCCTCTCTTCATCACTCGTGATGCCGTGGTACTGGCGGTAGTTGCGTGCTTGCCATTGTTCCGTTGGGTTGGAAGAAGGAGCCAATTTAATTTACGACTCACGTCGTATTGCTTACTATGGTAGCTTGTAGTACTTGGTTAGCTTGAACGATGCCATCATGCTATCCCTCTTCCGGATCGAAACAGTCGAATTATCGCGCGCGCCATTGGCACAATAGGCTGCCCGCCTCGTCAATAACCCTTCAGGTCCGTAAAGAGAATATGGCCTGTATCAGCCTATTTACAATACTCATTGGAGGAGGTGCGCATATTTTGTATGAGAAATGAAGATTGATTCGTTTAGACTTTTTTGGCCCTATGTATCTAACGATTTCAGATACATACAAATTTTTTGAAACATGTTATTGAGTGTAATTTTGGCGCGCTCCTTCTGTTGGATGGAACTTCGTGAGTGTGGCAGGTTGTCATATTGAGTGAAGCAGCCATCGAATGGGTAAGCACATGTAAGGCTAGCCTGTTTCTTGGTTCCCACAAGCTTTCTCGCATCAAACAAGCATCAATCTTGTTGTAGTTATTGTTGAAGCGGTGGCGATTGTGATTGTTTCATTTTCTTTCATTGAAATACTGAAATAAACGCGACCAACACGAGCATCATGATTTTGAAAGTATCTGCTGCTTCCCTGTTGATGCTAGGTCTAAGCTCCTCGCCGGTGGATGCATCCGCACGTACCGTTATCGGGAAAGATGTGAAGGATCGTTATGATTCAGGCTTGCCTTGGACGACATTGCAAGATGGCACCGAGTTTCAACCTGCTTCAGGAGAACTGAGTCCCCTCGCTCAAGAACATTTGAGACGTTTGACATCCAGTGAATACATGAGCGAAGAATCTCCTTACTACAAACTCTTTGCGGATGGAGCCGAAACATATTATGACGATTACGCTCAAGCCTGGAGAGCGCTGGGGTGGTATATTGATTGCGATTACTGTGACGACAATGATGGTTGCTGGTGGAATCAAGGCGACGACGAAGATGGCGGTGGCGATAATCGCAATTCGGGTTGCCGGCGTTTTCTCCTTTGGGCTGCTGTAAGCTACATCATTTTGCCTGAAGTTGTACTTTATGCCGGTACCTACTAGTGCGGTAAAACTCACACTCTTCTTTCTTTAGTACGTGGATGAAAACTATGCAGGCAATGGAGTAGGAGAATATAAATACTACGATCGGAAGAGTAATTCTTGGAACGATCAAGCGTGCAAGTACGGCAAGAGTACTCGGTGTGTTCCCATGGACTGCCAGTGAGTAGTGAGATGCAAAGCTTGTGTTGGATGAAAACGAACATATAAACAAGCCTCACCACCGTCGTTTCTTTCTTTATCAAAAGCCTTCCTAACACCCACTTCACCTTGTTGGGTTTCTTCCGGGAACCGAACTACAATGAATGGATGGAGCAACTCTTTAAGCACGAAGGAGATTGTGTATGGACTGATAAAGAATATGTCTTTATGCAAGGCGACCGGGAAGCTTGGCCCCAAGGATGCGTAGCAACTACTTTTACCGATCAATCCACCGGCAAAACGATTCGCTATGCTCTCAAACCCGAGCCCTACGGAGATATGGGAATTGGATTGTACACCGACCAGGGATGTATTGAAGAATATCAAGGCTCCCTCACAGTCGATCAAGTCATGCATTCCACGGTGTGTGAGGGATACGCCGAAGGAGAAGGTGGTGGTGACGGAGGCGATGAGGAGCTGACACAAACCATGTGTTCTACCAACAATACCAATCTTTTGTATTATTACAATGAACTTTACAATTCCACCTACAATGGAGATGGTCATCCGAAAGATGTCAAGAATAATATATGGAGTTTGGAGCAATATCTTTCGACTTGGAATGATGCCTTTGATGTCTATAAGCAATGTCAACCCTGCAAGACCTATGATTTGACTTTTCATGTCGCCGGCAAGAACTATCAAAAGAATCTGAATGGAGACCGATACATATACAACGCGGCCTTTGCTGACCAAGGAGATGACTACGATGGGGATCATGGGGACATGGATGATGACGCGTATGATTATACCTTTCAATGTCACGACGCTGCCGACTATAACAACGTCAATCAGGTATGTACAGTATGCGGTTGACGGTGTAGTTAACTTATCGCGAAGGCAATGCGCCCTCACTGCATGCTCGCTTTCTACTTCTTTCATTTCTAGTGTATGAAATTCAAGACAAAGACCAGAATGATGACGGCTACTTTCGGTGATGTACAACTCGCTGGAAATCAGGTATGAACGGACCGAGCCTTGCGGCTAGAAATATATTTGCATGATCGTCTTTGCTCATCAATTGTTGCTTGCTTCGTTCCTAGGGAACTATCACCGAAGTCCAAATTCCTGGATTTACTGGTGGCCATTCTACTGGAAAAATTTCTATTGGAAAAGGTCTTTTAGAACGTGGCCGGGATCACACGACTGGTGCCGTATCATTGATTGTGCTCTTGGTTTCATCGGTGGTCTTTGGCTTTTCGCTTTACAAGTACTGTGTCGCCAAGGAAGATGGTGAGGCTGAGGTCCGAGGACCTTTGCTAGAGATGGAGCCACAATATCCGGAAGTTGTCATTAGTTAGGACTTTCGACGAGAGTAAGGGCAACAAGAATTTTGATCGATATTTATGCGTGACGAGTCCATGACATACCCCGAACGCTCTCTAGTTGACGGTGGGTGTCATCATCATGACTGGGTATGACATCTTCGAAGAGTTGTGTTGCACACTCTCTTTGGTATACAGTTAAAGCATCCTCTAGAGCACCCCCTTTTACAGTTCACAAGTGCACGTAGTAGTCTTCATGGACCTATTCTGACTACTCTATCGGCCTTGCCTTCATCGATCGTCTGTCTGCGCCCCCCAGATAATTGACTCAATGGACTGCCTTCGTGCTGCGCATTCCGCTGGTACTTCGTCATTCTGGCTCCCTCCCGGATCTCTCGCTTGGATTAAACTAAAAAAAGGAGGGAATTCGTGCCGATGACAGCGCCATCTCAATGAAGCTTGAGCACAAAACCATTCATTAGCATCCACGGAATCAACAGATAGATAGCTAGCCAGCCAAACATGATTACACTATTAGTTCAATGATGACGAGGAGCTCATGTATGAGGAATGGCCGCAGGCCGCGTCTCAGCGCGTTGGGCGTGGGCTGCTTCTCTTGATGTGGTTACTAATTGCTTTTGGGTGGAACGGAAACACAAGGCAAACGTTCCTTCGAGATCAATCAAGTGGATCTCCCACAACATCCGTGCACGCCCTGGGGCGACGAGTAGTGGGCACCTGATCAGGTGGCACAGCCGGAACTTGACAACGCCAGTAACAGTTGGCGGCTGCGCCTTATCGATTGCACTTTTCCCCTGACAGGAAATGTCTACGAGAAAATTGTGTCCAGGTCATACAAAATTGGGTCGATCAAACTCCCACTGGCAATCATATATCGATCCGCACAATCGAACAAGCTGCTGTCCTCGTCGTCGCAACATGAAATGTCCCAGAGATTGTTGTCAATAATGGGTGGCGTGGGCGTTTGATCTTCTTGTTTTTGGAAGAGGTCGAGGTATTCGGCAAGGGTCCTGGGTCTTGGCAATGCCCAATTAGAACTGCATGACTGACGGTACCGGATGTCGGGGGTTGTGCTGCAGGAAGAACCGTCGCTCGACGCACTCCCATATTCTCGAACTACAGACTTTGTTTGTCGGACCATACCGTCACACAAACCAGGCTGCGATCGCAGGAACAAGTGATGGGTGTAGCCGCCTTTCATGGGGCCCCGAGTGATACGATCAAACTCCCACATGTTCTATTTCGTCGAGAAGGTTTTGAGTGGAAGGAAGAAGGACGAGATTCAGCTCCAACGGAAACAAGAATAATCCCTCGCTTTTTACGCAACTGCGGACTTACCAGTTGCCTCTGGAAAGACTTGTATCGACTCTGTTTTGCGAAGAATCTTGGTAAAACTTCTTTCACGAATCGTTCGACATTATATACTTTGAATCCGATTCCTTCCGGTCCCCATGCAACGATCGACTCAAAGCTTTCTTCTTGCGCAGCATTTAACAGTCGGTGAAGTTTGAGCGGAAAGGATTCAGGGGCATCCAGTTTGTTACTGTTAGTATTTCTTCTCTCGATCCGTTGCAGGAATCGATGCGATGCGTTCATCCTTTGCAATGCAGTCCTTTGATGTTCCAAAAGCTGCATGTCATTGTAGGAGTTGATGTGTTCCGGCACGGTAATGGGGATCAGTTCATCAATCATTCTTTCGCTCTTTCCTCTTTTTGTGTGAGCACACTTGGGGATTTGTGGGCCCCCAAGGGTGGTTGGAGTCGACTGCAGTTCTCTGGGTAGAGTGGCGGGTCTCATTAGAGGGTTTCTTCCTGGGTTCTTCCTTGCCACTTCAGTATGCCCCATGGGTTTTCATTAGAGCGCTTTTCGATTTCCAACAGCAGCCGCGCTAACCGTGTTTTTGTACTGCCTACCGGTAGAGCGGTACTATGAAGCTGTTCTCTTAATTAACCATGATTGTTATGTACCGGTAGCTTCGAATTTGATCTCAGGACGGGGATTCAGAGAACAATGTTGATACGACGAATTCGCCGGAGTAACGATTTTTGCGCTCGAACAGCAGAAAGACGAACAGTCAGTTACTACAAAAAAGGGGCCTTCATTAAATATCTTCTCTGGTTGGCCTTGAACTTTGTACATAAGCCCAACCTACCTAATCTTCCGGGCTTCGAATTTGAGTCTTCGCTTTCCGATTTCTACCGGTATTTCGCAATGTTCTCAGTCCTTCGGGGCCACGAACAGCAACAGCACGCTTCTCTGCTTCTCTTCTACAGAGTTCTCTTTTTGGACTGCACACATCGAAGAGATTTGTGGCTCACTTTTTTACCAAGAAGAAGCGGTATCGCATCGAACCGGGCAGTGATGCCGAGCTTGTCTTATAAATGCTTTTGCTCGGGGGAACCCAAACTATCCTATGACTTTTGTTAGCATCATGCGGATTAGGGCTTATTCTACGCAGCTTGGCGACGCTGAGCTAGCATCGACGATAGCGTCGAGAAAGAAGGGCTCCTCGCTATTACTACTACCTAGTAGTACTATATGGTTCGACGCGATGATAGTAGTTAGCTAGTAACTCTAGCAGCGTACTAATATAGCCATCGCTTTTAACCCAAAGCATACGGCAAGTAGCTACATGCCAATGACGTACCGGTAGAGCACTTAAGATCATAAACCCATTGCGAAACAACGACGACTGCCCATGGCCACGTCTTTCTCCGTTCATCGCGATCTGAACCCGCGATCATAGTCCAACTAATCAACTGAAAGAGAATTGCTGCCTCATAACCTAATATTTCGCCATCCATTACTGTACGTTGTGGATCCACTCTATCATTTCGGGTCATCGCTGCCGCCAATGGTGATAATGGGCTCCCCCCCCCCCCGACGATTGCATTGTCTATCCCATCAATCGATCTCGCGAAGCAATGACCGACTGAATGGGAGGATGTGAGGCAGTTAGCATCCTATCATCAACAGCCTGGCAACGCAAACGATCTCAGAAAGCTGCACGATGAAGTGGCAGCAGAACAACGACGACGAGACGACGGCCTTGCTTTTTGCGCAAACGCCTCAAGCAGCGCCTAGGAATGATGACACTGTACAAACCCCCGCAACAGTAACAATACTACTCGTTACGAGCGTTTGGATCATGGGCTTGATCTTTGCTGCCTTTGCGGCCTTTCATTACCTGAAAGCTTATCTGGTGTTGAACGATAAAGATGCGATTGGAAGCATATGGGACGCTACGGATCGCCACTTGTATCGCCACGACAGCAACCTGGCCAATGCCTTGATGGTAGTCCATTTTGTCGGGGGTGTCCTTCTCATGGTGGCGGGACCGATTCAACTGTTGCCTTTTCTGCGTCATCCAGCATCGCGTCTTCCCTGGCATCGTTGGATCGGTCGAATCTACATTGGAGCTGCGTTTGTGACAAGTACTAGTGCCACACTGTGGACGATTCGGTACAAGACTTCACGTTGTAATGCTCATGAAGATATTGGCAATGTCATTTTGGGTCTTTCGGTCGGGATTTGTGCCGTTCAAACTTATCGACAAGTCGTCGGCAAGAACAAAGACACTCTACAACACCGCCTGTGGGCATGGCGGTTATATGGATGTGTCTTGGGGGCTCCACTCTTTCGTTTGTATTCAGCAATATATGGAGCATTCATCTTGTACACATCTTGGCAAGGTTCGATACTGCTGGAAAATGGACTATTTTATATGATTGTCGTGCCACAGTTGATTGTGGTGGAGATCTTATGGCGTCGGCGTCGACATCAACGTGTTCAACAGTTCCAACTTGAAGACAATCCAAAGAGCAATGGTACTACTTATTCAGGACCGCTGGCTCCCGTTCCATGCTTATGGGCTGCATTCATTCTGGTCCTTGTCACTACAACGCTAGTGTCGGTATTTCTATGGCTACCAGCCATTTTCAATGGCACACAGCAAATGGACATCATTTATGACAGTACTTTGGTTTCAAAGGACAATCCTACAGTGACGGCAGCACAAAGTATCTTGCATGACTATTGTAGAGCTCGCTGATGGTTTGGTCCTCGGTCATAGTCACGACGGATCAAAGTACTAGATGGAACGCCACTTTCTTCTCAAGACGGAATTACACCATCTTGTACCATAATTGCAGGTTGTAGTGTGACGTTCATCATCATGCTGACGAGAGACTAATTCCAAAGAAGATGCGGATTGATCCTAGTAGTGGATATCACATACAATTCTTCTATTAGCAAGTATTCTACTCTAGCTGCTAAATGGAGAGCGCGCACTTTTCGCTGCTTTAATCGTAGTAGTAGGAATAATTTTCGATTGACAGAGCATAATATCATACACAATAGAAGAGAAGTCTCTACTCGGAGCAATGTAGGATTGCTGTAACGCTTGTTTGGTCACAGGAGCGCTGCTGCTCCCATGCCATGATAATCGTGCAACGACGAAAACAAATAGTCTAAGAGTCAATGAAACCCGCCCTGAACGTAGTACCACTAATTTATAGATCTTGGACAAGCTAGCAGTAGTCACTAGAAGTAGCGTGGGCTTCTCGACAGTCACTATCTGTTTCACTATCTGGCGAAGATGGAATCTACGAGAACCATCACCGTTATCATCGAACTTTGTTGCCATCCAAAAGAGCCAGTTTTAACTCTATCATCATAACGAGCACACGGGAGTTTCAAGGATAATGATAAATGACGAAGCGATCAAACAAGCGCAGATCGTACAAAACGGGGCCACGACGCCTTCGCAACAAGAAAGTTGTCGTTGGGTAGCGATAGAGTCTCGCGTGACTCCGTCGATGCTTGATGGTCCCGAAGAACGGTTTTTCGAGCAACGACGTAGGATGATGTACCAGGACAACAACACAAAGGATCTTCGTAGTGCTGATGCGCTCGGTTGTTCGTTCCCATTCAAGCTCCATCGCCTTGTAAACGCAGCACATGAGCAAGGGCTAGAGTCTATCGTATCATGGACACCCGATGGCAACGGCTTCAAAGTTCACAACGTTGAACAATTTGTAAAGAACATTCTGCCCCGATTCTTCTCCAAACAAACGAAATACAAGTCCTTTCAGAGACAATTGGTAGGTACAAGAAACACCTTGGCGGGAAGAGAATATCCCGAGACGGATTCACAGCTGAACCATTGTTTGACGTTCCGTCTAAACTTGATGTATTTCCCAGAATGTCTGGGAGTTTGATCGTTTCGCACGAGGCCCATGGAAAGGTGGCTATACGCACCCAAACTTCCGGCGATCCGACCCCTTGTTGTGTACTCGAATGACTCGTCTCGGTGGGCACAACAGGAATGCCGAATCCTCTGCTGGTGACTGTAGTAGAGCAACTAGGAGTAAACCGAGTACTGGCACCCCTATGACGCTCGAAGCCTGCTGTGATTTCTTTGGCGGTCACCATCCTCCTGCCAATGATGGTGATGGTCGGCTGTTCAGCAATCATGAGGATTCGCTCGATGATCCTCCCACTTTACCCCAAATTTTGAGCCTTTCCAATTTGTCGCTAGCCGTAGAGCGACTGGTTGTCCCATCCACTTCCACAAGTCCGAAATCCTCGACAATCGTCGGCAATCAATCCAAACAGAAAGATGATTCTGGCAATATACCTCGCTTGGAAAGCCTGATTGATCCCATATGCGAGCATGACCTTGACGCTATTTTTTCATGATAGATTCACAAAAGTTGTGTTCATTTCAACCTTTGCCTTCCCTTTGTGCCCCTTTTCACAACTAGACAAGCTGCTAGTAGTTGCAGTCATGTCCTCAGTTAGGAAGGGCCGCATATGGTATCACGGGAGTCTTGGTTGGCATCCAATCACTGAGGAGAGTCCCCACTGCTCAAGGCTAATGTTGTGCTGAAAAAAGCTTCTCTCAAGTCCCGTAGATCCAAGAGGATCCAATCGCCGACGAGACTCGTTCACTGCCCAAGGCGAATGATTCGATTTCGTAAATCTCAAGCAGGCAGTTCTCAAGTCAACTATTAGTTCCAAGATGATTGTCCTCTTGCCGCCAGCAAACTCATTTGTCTTTTCTTGGAACGAACGGTAGTTTCAACAAAATCAAGAAGAAGAAGAATCGCGGATGATTCATCATTATGCCATGTACTCAAACGTTTTATTCGTTTCGTCCATTGGCTTCCGGTTGTCCGTTTCCACAACTAGACGTATTGATTCACATTAACAACTTGGAGTCTGCAGAGGCCAAAGATCATCGCCGCCCATATCCGAAGAAATCGACGCAGCTGGAACGCGGCGGCGAGGCATTCTGATAAGGACAGCCCGGATAATACATTACCGTCGCTGGTATTTGCTGATCATGTTGCAAGATCATTGAAGGACTACCGGTATGGGGTTGAGTAGTTTGCTCCAGCAGCTGCCGTTGAAGAGAAGTTGCCGCCACTGCTTTTCTTCGGCCGCTCCAGTGGAGCTACTACCGTAGACCCTTGCATCGTAGTACCGGCGTCAGTCATTGCCGAATCGCCCTCGTCGCTACTCAAATAGACGGGCAAATTTGGAAGTAGATGGATGAGACGGGAAGAAGAAAAGTGGAGAGGACACATGATGCGATAATGACGATGAGAGAGCAGAGAGAGAGAGATTTTCACCACGTGGAGGGAGATTGATCGGGTCTAAAGGGTCGAATGCACGTGCATCGCGCGTGATGATGCCTCCCACTCAAAAAGATCTTAAAATGATGCCGACGGCGACTATGTGGTGACGGGGTCTCTCTCATTGATTTGCCATTGACACACTTGAGCATGTCCAAAGGAGGAGGAGCGGAAGAAACAAAGAGCAACGACTTTGTTTGCTCCAAATGTGCATTGTATCTTGGGTTACGCAATGAAGAAGACGAGCCACTACAAATCTGCAGCGTCTGCCTGGGATTGTGGCAAGTGGCTTCAACTCGACTTGTCAAGGAATCCTTAGAGAAAGCATGCCAGCCCTATGGGGGCTTGGGCAAGAATCGTTTTACTACAATCTCCAACCATACTGTCTCGATCGGGGGTGATGTGTTCTTGAGATATCGGCATCGATCAACGACGGCGTCGTCTCCTTATTCGACGTTTCAACACGAGTTAAAGCACCACCTGCATCAACGTCTGCAAGAAATCTTGTCGATACCAGACGACCCACCGCCCATATTGTCCAATGCGGAACAAGCTGGTTATCTGTCGATTCATATCTTGTGCATTCCCGCCAAGGGGCATTCCCTCCTGGATCGCAATCGCATTACAGAAGCCAAAAAGCGCAAACGGCACTCGAGACATTCCTATGTGACGCAAGGTGGAGACCCCAAAGATACTCTGGAACGTCGTTTACAAGCTCAAGGCTATCAATGGTGGACCCTCAATCAAGCCGAGGCTGTGCTAGCTTCTTGCAAGGTTCTAGACGGTATCGCCGATGCCATGCCCATGGAAGTTCACGTGGCTGGCTTTCGACGACCCATTTTCTTGTATGGCTATTACACAAAGTCGAGGCGGGATGTTTCTCAAACCCCCTTTGTGGTCATGGACGAAAAAAGTACTACTGTAACTACTGGCGATGGCGACCACAATACTACAAAGAAAGAAGCTACCACGCTGGGTGTCACATCGGTCGAAGAACAAATTTGTGGTCCTATTATTCAACGATTCGGCGTTTCCACACAAAACAATTTGCCAACAGGCAATCAAATATACGGCATGTGCAAATTTCATGCGTCAGGCAGAGAAGATATGGATGTCCGAATGTTACTAAGGCCAAACACCAAGGGCAGGCCCTTTTGCATTCAACTCGTAGATGCTTTGAGGCCGCTGGAATCGACACTTGACTTGGAACAGATTGTCGAACAAATCAATAGTGGAGATGGCGAGTCCAGCGCCAAATGGTATGGGAGCAATCCCATGGGCGTCGGGATTGCGCCCGATCTCCAGTTAGTCGAAGCATCGGCCTTTTCCACATTGCAAGCCGACACCGAATCCAAAGTCAAACACTACGGGTGTCATTGCTGGTCGGAAGCAAAGCTTGCCCAAGACTGGACCTTTGACTTGGCGAATCTCCAAATTCAACAACGGACACCCCTTCGAGTATTACATCGACGTGCCAATTTGACTCGAGAACGACAGGTATTGGCTCTAAGGGGAACACGAGTGGATGACCATCACTTTCGCTTGGAATTGAGTACCCAAGCGGGGACCTATGTCAAGGAGTTTGTACATGGGGACTTAAGGCGGACCACGCCTAATATGGCTACCTTGTTGGATACCAAGACGAACTTGTTACTGTTGGATTGCGAGGGAATTGAATTGGGAGGCGAGAGTGCTGGGCGACCATCATCTCCCGAGCTATAATGACAAGTATTTAGAAACAAAACGTTGGGATGTGTGCCACGAAATTCCGACTTTCTCCTATCCCCCCAGAGCGCGTTAGGTACAGTAGGGTGTCGCAAGTCTAGCGGCGGCGAGCAAGATACGGCTCAAAGCTAGTACACTAGAACCAATGGTTCTGTGCGGTCAAGGAGCATTCGAGGATAGGCGATGCAAATCTTACTAGTTCATTGATCAATCTACTGCAGTAGCTCATGCTCACTTCTGTTTGCTAAGGAGCTAGTGTGTATGTACTGTGCGCTGTCTTCACATAGTAGATAGACAACCTTGCGTAGGTAGCTGTTCGAGAGATTCCAAATCTGGTCAAAGAAGAAGTCATAAGGGAGTCATTGATCATCGGGCACGTGCTTTCATGACCGGCCGCCGCGGAGACACATGAGCTTTTATCACGCGAGCGCGCGGGCATCGGCACACACACATGAAGGATCCTTCGCGAGATCCAAGGTAGTAAGCGCGCATTGAGCAAGAAACGCAGTTGCTGGATGACCGATGCAAGCAAAACGATCGATCGATGACAATGGCGATGGGTAGATGCAACAACAATCAGCATGTAGACGCAACAATCGAAGCTATTGTGGACTTGGAGGCAATTTGGCGAACTGGGTGATGATGAATGTGGATTACTTTCAGCGAACGTGGAAGCTTCATCGTGGGAAACATCACGAAACTACTCGCAAACCACCGCAGAAACCGCTCGGATCTCGGCATTCCCTTCAACAAATCCATCACTTTTTCACTCAATCAAGGTCACTTTTCTGCGAAAGGAGCAATCTGCGTCGCTCCTTTCTTCATCGTCGCCGTGAACTTCACGACGATGATGAAGATGACAGTGCTACAGTGGCGCCACCTGCTGCTGTTTTTCTCGCAGGAAAGCCGTCAGTTCATCAAGTGTGGAGATGACATCCTCAGGTCCTCATGGGTAGGACCTGAAAAGCTCCGATGGATAGCACGCCTGGATGTTGTTGTGAAACAATGTCCTGGGGTTTCCATGGTGGGATCCTAAAAGCTTCCGTCGGCAGCACGCCGGGATCGATCCTCGCTCGTGTTCTGTCTTTTGTTCTTCTCTCTTTCTTTTCAACAGATCCGTGGATTGCTCTGGTGGCGGCAGTCCAGGTCGTGTCGATCCTTCCTGGGGTCCCCGTGGGTGGGACCCTAAAAGCTATGGTATCATCCTCCCACGGTTTCGTGGCATGGGGCGGTAGCACGCCGGGAAGGATCGTTTGATTGTCGACAGATTAGTTTTGATTCGAGGTGAGGTTTTTGTTGCTACGCTGATGTTCTTTCATTCTCACAAGATTTTTCTCTTTCTATTTTAGCTTTTGCAGGTATTACCGACCACGGCTCCAAAAGCGTTCTCTTTTCATTCCCTTGTGTGCAGGTACATCCCCGCCTGGCTATTAAAAATGTATGTAATTTGTGAGGTGACAGCCGAAAGAGGAGGAGTGGGAAGGGGGGCAACCGGCATGGCTTGGGGCACTGGGGGTAAAGCCAGTGATACACCATTGACCCCGGAACCCCCCGTCCCACGTTGGATGCAGCAAGTTGGCGGATGAGTGGATGCTGTGGCATGTTCCAGTCCCGAACATGGTAACGCAGACATCCATGACCCCAATGATTGGACTCCATCAGAAAAATTGGCCTCCAAGGGAATGGAAGAGGATTGCTGAGGAATGTCGTCGGATGAGGTTTTGCTTGTGAGGGCTACAATGGAATGGGGAGAAGATTGGCGAGGACGAAGACGTTGGCGCGACGGCAGAGGCTTCGCCTTGCAATCAAAGCTACTTTGTTGGCCGGGTCTGTTGTTGGAAAGTTGAGTCCCCTCTTTGTTTTGCAGGTTGGTTGTGGTTGTTTGTTTGTGTGCATGTATTCGGTGTCTTCATGGTAAGTGCACATCGTTTGTTTGATCCTATTTTCATATTTCTCCCCCCCCCCCCCGGTGCTACTTATACCCTGTTCTTTCCTCGTTTTGCAGGCGTCTGGTTTTGTTCTACAATACCAACATTTTCCAGAGCAACGATCCTGATCCCTGATCTCGACCCCGATTCCAATTCTCCCCGCACACAAACAGCCTGATCAACGCAACCGGTTTGTGGTTCCGGTTTTAAAACGTCCTCCACTCGCGTTCGTGTCTCGTCGCGGAGAGTTTAAGTGTAACCTGTGCTGGTGCGTGGAGAATTGGAATCGGCTGTACGCCGTCGAGTGAAGTGGATTGTTGTCTCTACTAGGCGGATCTCCCTCCCTTATGTGGGTTGAGGGAGCTCTCCTCCGGGCGGAGCAGCTGTGGCCCACCCCATCCATATCGAACAGCTTTGACGTAGCGGTGGGGCTCAGTAATTTGTTGCGTGAACAAATTCAGCCAATCGGTTCGATGAATAGATAGATGATAAATCTACTACTTGCGTTGTAATGGCGTTCTTCTAACATATGCGAAGCTACCTAGAGGTGTAATAGCACGGTCTCTACATATCTGGAGTCATAGAACTCACCAGAGTCCCGTTCAATGATCTTTTCACCAACGATAAATAGCCCAATCATGCTCAGTATATTGCTGTTAAATTCTACGCAATCGGGGCATTCGGTAGACCCGATGTACAAGGACCCGCACTAGTCGACAAAGGCACACCCTTATATGTTGCCTCTCCCTTTTCGTTTGTCTTAAGATCCGGGAAAATTGCCTCTAGAATCTTCTTCTTGATGACTTGATTTTCCGTGGCCGCCTCTCCCTCATAGCCTTCCACAAAGACCCGCTCGCCAATTGCAGCGCCCTCGGGCGGATCGATAAACTTCACTGCCTCGTCCGAGCTAGCGCAAAGGACCATACCATGCGATGCAAAGCCAACTAGCTTGCGTGCCTTGAGATTGGCCAGGACGAGGACCTTCCGGCCGATCAATTCGTCGACGCTGTAGTAAGCCTTAAGGCCAGAGGCGATGTGGCGCGGGCCGCTCTCTTCGCCGATGTCAATTTCTTCGCAATAAAGTTTTTCAGCTTCAGGGTGCTCCCAAGCCTTGTTGATAACTCCTACCCGAATATCCAACTTGGAAATATCAATATCCGACGAAGTGTCAGCAGGGACGAAACTTTCTTTTTTCTTTTCTTGTTTTTGTGCTACGGACTTTTCTTCGCCATTGACCTTCGTAGTTGCTGGGGTTTCATATTTGTAGTTTCGTAATTCTTCCCAGGACTCAACAATCGTTTGAGGGACTTGCGCAGTACGTAACTCCTCGCGTGGTTCCTCAGGAGGTTCTCCCGCCAGGAACGTCGTGAGACCTAATGAACAATACACAAACGCCGACAATGTTAGGACGAGCCCGGCTACATAGAACTTCGAACCATAGTTCCGCATTCGTACCTGCATCATAAAAGTGCGGAAACTGTCGCAAGAATCGAACATCACTCTTGACGAATTCTCGCAAATCTCGAATGCCGTGAATAATCATCGCAAAACGTTCCACTCCAAATCCGGCCGCAAAGCCAGCATATTCTTTCGGATCCACTCCGGCCATTTCCAGGACACGGGGATCAACCATACCACATCCCAATACCTCCATCCATTTTCCTCTAAACTTGACATCGACTTCCATACTGGGTTCCGTAAAGGGGAAGTATGATCCGCGGAATCGGGTTTCGATATCAGGTCCCAACATTTCTTTCAAAAAGTGCTCGACTGTTCCTTTGAGATGCCCCAAATCCAATTCACCAATGGGTTCGAGTGCGAGAATTTCCACTTGATGAAACATGAGACTGTGCGTGGCATCAATATCATCACGACGATACACTCGACCAGGAGCGACGATTCGAAGAGGCGGTTTGCGTTTTTCCAATTGCCGAATCTGGACGGCCGATGTGTGGGTACGAAGCATGAGTTCCCTATCTTCTGTCAAGTAAAACGTGTCTTGCATATCCCGAGCTGGATGATCCTTGGGACAATTCAATGCTTCGAAACAGTAATAATCGGTTTCGACTTCGGGCGAATCTTCACAGCTGGTGACCGTATCATATCCCAACTTGA
Organism: Nitzschia sp. DOCU1; assembly: GCA_951394045.1. Classification (NCBI taxonomy): domain Eukaryota; phylum Bacillariophyta; class Bacillariophyceae; order Bacillariales; family Bacillariaceae; genus Nitzschia; species Nitzschia sp. DOCU1. The sequence goes on along the minus strand of OX595988.1, from coordinate 108,905 downwards.
CAAAGATATCCACCGCCTTTTCCATAGTCATGCTGAGGGGATGGCGCCTTCCAATATCAGCCGTACGCCAAAGTCCGGGCATGGTCACATCAATCTTTTCCGATGCCATTTGCCGCTCGATTTCCTCCAGTTCGAGTTTGTCCTTGGCCTCGGCCATGAGTAGTTCCAAGGAATCTTTGACTTGATTAACAACAACACCCAATTTGGGCTTATCCTCTGGAGACAGTACTCTCATATAACTCATCGCCCCCGAAATGGGACCCTTCTTCCCCATGTACTCGCGTCTTAGAGCTTCGGCGTCTTGTAAGGTTGTGCAGTCCTTTAGCTTGTTTGTTAAATCCACCTGAACTTGAAGCAATTCCTGCTCGACCTGCTCAATAGAAACGCTGGGGGGTGATTCCTTGGTCTCTTGGAGAAATGTCGTGGGTCGACCAAACGCAGGGGCCGACTTGGATGATGGAAGAACAAATCCATTGGACGTGCTAACGGCCCAGCACGAAAGCGCAAATAGCAAAACGAACCGATCTGTGGACCGCGTCATGATTCTAACAGCAGGAACGTCGTTCTCCCGACTTCAGAGGCAAGCAAGCACTAGGCGATAAAAGGGGGTGTGCTACTTTGAAGAAGAAAGCCTTCAGGAACTTGCCTAGTAAGGAAGAAAGGAAATCCACCGTTCGCCTGATGGATCCCGACGAGCGTCATCGTTACATGATTCCTCCAACAAAACACATCACCATCGTCATCGTCTCGTTGCAGCCGTCCGTCCGTTTGCTCCTCGGGATTATTATGACTTTTGTGGTTGCTGACGATAGAGACACCTGGTTACAAATTCGGCGCCTGTGCTTCTTAGGGTGGAAGAGGGACAGACCCCAAACTTCGTGCCAACTGACGTCACAGTCAACATAACGTTCTCCATTTGAACCTGATGATGTCACAGGCATGACTTTATTTAAAGTGGGTAGAAAATCATGTTTCGATTTTACCGATAGGCTGATGGAAAACGGAAAGTTCGTCATTGCCCGACGTGGCATCACTATTCCAGCTATTACTCGTCTTCCATCTTGATGGCGTTGAGAATACCGGTAGCTCAGATCAGGACAAAGCGGATGCTTACTCAAAGGGTGTACCCAGATTACTCACAAGTTTACAAGAACTATCACAAGATCCTCTCGTGCAGTTGAATCTTCAGCAGACCCACCATGCAAACCCTTTCGGAAGCGATTCAAAGAAATAATCAAGCCGTCGAGCGAATGCTGCTCGGACGGTGTACCACTATGAACAACCCCACCATGCCTGAGGCACGAACGATCTTTCGAGATTGCTTTGCTCTCGCCAAACGGTCGTTGACGATATACTGCGATTCTTCCTCCACAGGAGGCATTCAAAGCGATGACAGCCTAACTTCTTCATCGTCTTGCCCGCTTCAATACCAAGGAGCTACTCTTCTGCGGCCATCAAGCCAATCGGTGTGCTCAGCACAGGAGCAACAAGAACAAGAGAGCTGCGAGCTGCTGTTCTCCTACCAAAAGCCGCTCTACTTTTCAGAGAGCTTTCGGGAATACTTGGAGGAAGAGAGCCTCGTAGATCCGATTGTGCTCCGGTTCGTTCCAACTGTCGTCATGTTCAACATGGCCTTGTGCTTCCAATATTGCACTTCTAGCCTTTGCACCAGGGAAAGTCACCATGCGAGATCGTCCCTTGCGAAAGCGCAGCACTTCTTTCGAACTGCCGCCCTCCTGATTCGTGACGGGGGATTCCCGCCAGCGTATACCGTTGCAAAGGAACTCGAGCTTTTGGCGTGGAACAATCTACTTCAAGTTTCGGTGGAGCTTGGCGATATTCAACAAGGAGCCCAAGAAGCAGCGCACGCTTTGCAAGAGTTGCGTAGTAGTATGGTACCATTCCAACAACCAGAACAACTCGTACTGCTGGGTGAAAGCGACGTACTACAAGTCTTTCATAATCTCTTGGCATGGCAGCTTGGTACTATCGAATCATCCTTGTCCCTGTCGTCGTCTGAGCAGGGTACTGGAGGATCCACCGGATGCTTCCTCCCCCATAAATGCGCTCCGGCGGCTTGATCTTCATCATGATAACGCTATCGAACGCCATTTTCATTCTTGCCATTCAATTTTGTAAACGAATATAGATCCATCGATTACAACACTGACGAGTACTCACGAGCACTGGATGCATATTTCGTTGAGCGTCGTATGAGTGAGTGCTGGAATTTCCACATTGTAGTTTCCTAGTTAGATGGTGCTTGCGAGCAACCGGAACAAACGGCACGAGGGATAGGATTCAGCCCATATCCAGCCCTATCGAATTACCGACGACTCACAACGACCGAACGTTAAACCTAGGAACTTTCTAGTTGACGGCATGGTGGCTGACCCTTCCTGAAGACGTCCAACACCCGGTAGTAGAGTAACAGTTGTCGATCATTCGAGGTAGATGCATCGCCCGTTAGTCTGCGGTAGACCAACAATCACATTGGCGTGGGCAAAACCTGTCGTTGATAGGGGTGATTTTGCCTTAACGCTGTGACCAAACAAGAAAGCGCAAACACGACAATGACACTTCAGTATGCCAAGGCGCATTATTGGAAGGATATGCCACGAGCTAAGTCGTAGCAAACGACGACTTGAATGAAACGCCATCATCCGTCTGACGTCGCAACGTTTGTAGCAGCTGGCCCCATCGCCGTACATCCTGCCCTCCGTGGTGCTCTGCCATTCAGATCAATCTTCTACCATCTTGGGAACGAACAGGCGACGGCTGTAGCTGCATCAACCCCCGTTGGTAGCTTGGGCCGAGGTTCCTGCTGTTAGATAGCTGTAGTGCCAGGAACAAAAACTCGCACCAAGTCTGCTGCTGACAGGTAACATCTCGGTGTTCCTGTGAAGCTGAAAAATTTACGCGGTATCAATCGTCGAATTCACATTTGCGACGTAGAGGCGCAATTATATAAAGTTCATTGAGCCGCCGGCCTTGCTGGTAGCTAGAGGTAGTGCCAGCAACATGAAAAATTGCGCCAAGTGACTTGGACTGATTTCTCTTCCTTGGAAATCGCTGAACTTCGACCGTCGTGTGACATTTACAAGTGTAACCGGTAATAGAGTAACAGTCGTAGATGAGTCAAGGTAGTTGGATGGCTGAGCTGGCACGAGTAAGTATCCTGTTTACTCTTCGACCCCATGATCGCTCGGCAGTCTCTAGTGGACCAATAGTCACAGTACAACAGGCGTGGGCTAAACCTATCATTGATACGGAGTGATCTTGCCCCAAGGCTGGTGCCGAACAAAGGACATTCAGCCGCGGCTGGAAACACGGCAATGTCACCTCATTATTTCACAACGTAGAGGCACCGTTTGTAGTTGGATCGCCCATTGGTAGTTTGGGCCTATGGTCCTGCTGTTAGATAGTAGTCGTGCCAGCAACAACAAATCGCGCCAAGAAGTTTGCTGCTGGCGATTTCCATCTTGGTAACGTAGAAGCTCAATAATGTAAAGGTTGTTGAGCCGCCGGCATCATATCATAGCTTCTGGCTTGAGGACGCGCTAGCAACACCAAAGATTGCGCCGAGTGATTCAACCACTTTACTTCGATCGTGTGGCATTTACAAGTATAACTGAGACTGCATCGAAACTGAGCCTCATCGAAAAGTCCCAAAAGATTCTTCATTATAGCTGTTGTGGATTTGGCAAGCTCCATAGCCCGCAAAGACGTTGAAGATGAATCCTTCTCATTTTTCTTGCCCCAGCGTAGGAAGGTGGCGAACAAAAGATGAGTGGAGTCGATCGAATCGATTCGAGAATCGCTTTAAAAGTACTTCACAAGTTTCTTTCCACAGTGTACGTACGGCGTCAGGTTTTGGCGCGCTACTGGTAGTATGGACATGCAATGAGTGCACTTCGCCACCACGTGGTCGACCCTTCGACGCTGTTCTATTTTCTTTGCACCAAAGAGGATCATGAACCCTTTGCAAAGCAAGTCAATTCGCGAAAAAGAGGCAAGACAGTGTTGCATCTGCAGCTCGTGTTTCGATAACCCCTTGTAGTTTTGTTGCTGCATTGCGGTTTCTCTATATCCTTCTCAGAGGTGCTACTGCTGGCTTGTTCTTCAAAGACGAAAGCACGACCCATCCTCTGCAAGTTGCTGCAACGCGACTAACCTCACAATGCCACCACAACAACAAGGCTACGATCCAGTCGAAGCAGCACATATGGCGTCCTCCGATGATGCTGATTTGTTACTCCACGACGATAGCCACAATCGTCGACAACGATGCAGTCGATCTCGTCCCTTTTCTCAAATGATATCGAATGGCAACGCCCCCCGCATTCGCCCGAGCGTGGTACGACGCGAATCCTTCATTGTACAATTCGCCAAGACTAAGGGTCCACCTCAAATTACTGGTATCATGATGCTCATTGCCATTGGCTTGGGCAGTTGTATTGGTGTGATTCCGGCGGTCATGTCGGATCGATTTGCCAGATTAAATCATGGATACATGGGCGAGGAGTCCTGTTCGAGTTTTACAGCTCAAAACAAACCCGATGCGTGCTTTGCTGGATCCGCCGATGCGCAGTCGGCTGTGGCCTCGGCCAATCTTATTTCCAATGTGTTGACCTTTGTTACGTCATCCTTGATTGGCTCTTTGAGTGATGAATATGGCCGAAAAGGTACGTTATCTAGCTGTAGTCTCGCTGGCTAGTTGCTTGCCGTATGTCTTTTACTGACCCCACAACTACTATTGCCTTGATTTACAAACAGGCGTTTTGATACTGGGCCTGTTCATGGGATTACTGTCGCCGCTCATGCTCGTGTTGATTCAATTGTACCCCCAAATGTCGCCTTGGTGGTACTATGGATGCCATGCTTCGACAGGATTGGTTAATTGGGTAGCCATTGCCCTAAGTTCTCTTGCTGATGTATTGCCACAACGATTTCGGGCACCAGGGATTGGACTGTTGCTAGCAGGATTCATGTTGGGCTTTTCCTTGTCGCCCATTTTGGCGTTTTTATTGTCGAATTTACATTTGAGCATGATGAGTTTAGCTACGGTCGCACTCGGATTGATCGCTACCATTACGTGCGTGCCAGAGACTTTGCCGCCTGCAGTAGCGGCCGCGACGAGAACGCGACGACAACTAGAACGGATACAAGAAGTTGCAGACGATGAAGAAGAAGCGCAAGAACATCAACCCCAGATGTGGTACATTTATGCTCGGCAGGTGGCCCGCTTTGTCTATCGTCCCGTTCGAGAAATGTCCATTTTGAATCGAGACTCCTTCTTTCGATTGATCAGTCTGCTGGCATTTTTTAGTGGCATGGTCAGTTCGGGAGATCAGGTCCTGTTGGTGTACTATTTGGAAGAACGTTTGGATTTTACGGCCCAAGACATTAGCGTCATGTTTCTCATTATTGGTGTCATGGGCTTGTTCGCTCAGGGTGTCTTGCTCAAGCCGCTCAATGATTGCTTGGGAGAAAAGTTGGTGGTGGCCGTGTGCTTTGCGATTGGTGCCATTGATAATACCATGTACGGTTTGGCCCGCAACAAGGCAACCATTTATGCTGCCGTAGCCCTTTCGGCATTAACTGGCATGGCATTTCCTACCATTTCGGCAATCAAAGCGAATAATGTGGCTGTGACAGAACAAGGACGGATCCAAGGGGCATTGTATTCGCTTCAGGCCTTGGCGAGTGGTGTCGGGCCTGTCCTATTAAGATTTGTCTATCAAGTTGCCAAATCCACTGCCGCCGGACCCGGTGCCATGTTTATCTTTGCCGGGTTTCTGTATTGGATCGCCGTGGCAGTAGCATGTGCTTTGCCGCCCGAACGGGCCAATGCACATTCGTCAGCAGAGGCCGAGGACGATATCAACGTTGACATGGACTTTGACGCCCTGGAAAGCGACTCGAGCGAAGGTCCAGCCGAATCATATGGATCCATGCAATAGTTCTGATCGACGAGCTGTCCAAACTCTTTTGCCGTACTGCTAATTGCTTCACTTCAACCAGTACATGGTACCTCGACTTGAGCACCTTTTCGGCGCTAATTGATGCGAGAGCCTATATCCCCCTCGAGTAAAACGAGCTTGCCTTACTTCCTACTGCTACAATAACAAGAGAAATGAATATACTAGGATCCTACAAAAAGTATCAAACAAGTTTCTATTGAGCTTTTCATTCCCATGGATGCATTTGTACAATATATCCCGTAATGGACAGCGCTAAAATCGCCTCACCAGATAGATACAGGGCCAGATCTCGGATCTAAGTCCTATGCTACTAGCTAGAAGCCTCAAAGTCGTTATTAGACGACAAGAAAAAGGAGGCGTGGCAAGTTTTCTCAATGCACGGAGACAACCTCGTAGTTTTGGTATTCCCTTTGGGAATACAAAACTCAATCACGAGTTTGACGTCATGTGAATCAATTAGCATGCAATCGGATAGGTCCAAGCAATTGTTCGAGGCAGCAGAAATTTTGTGTCTCGGCACGTCGGGAGAGGGAGATTGCCGCCCCGTCGCAATTGTATTTTGTTATTGTACGTACATGTTCGCTTTCAACTACTCTAACTAGAATTACTTAACGACCCCGAAATTGATCCGCTATCAGTCTACATTTACAATAGACACTCTCTGATCGACGCTGTTCTCACCTGGATTGTGGGCCAACCGTCGGCCACGTAGCCAGCACTTGATAGGGTTCTGACAGAACTACGCTGTTTCCGTCCAAAAGAGCCCATTTTTCATGTTATTTTTGGAATAAAATGATAGTGTAAAGGAATAAACTGATAGTGTATTGACACAAAGGGGCCGGAAGTGCGAAATCACAAAATATAATGCCAAAACCTGCCTCGTTTAGCCACAAGAAATCCCGCAAATCCAAAAACTCTTAACACGAGACATCGCGCGAAAAGCTTCCAAAACAGCCCAAAAGAGGGGGTTGAGCATTTCGCAACTGACTAGATTTGGCTATAGAATGACTACGGTGCTGCGATTGTGAGGATATATAGTTCACTACCATAGCCCAGCGCTGCCAGGTTTATAGGTTCGTAGCAATCAATCTTGGCTACTTAGTAATCTCGTAATATTAGCAATTGTCGTGTGCTAAGTGCACTGTATGATACGGTCAAAATCCATATCACACCACACTTCATCTAGCTATTCCTATTCCAAGATGTGCCTACATTTAGAGGTCTACAAATAATAGCTCTTTGAATATAATTTGTCCGCTATTGGGTTCTCAAAGTCATTTTTGTTGTTCCCTCAGCTGAGGCTCTCTGACTGCCCCAATACGAGTCGTTCTACATCAAAAGCGGGATGTACTATTCATACCACTTGCAGTACCCGCGACAGAGGAATAGTGGAAGACTACCACTACCCTAGAAACCCCGCCGGAATGATTGTAGAACATTCTTTTTCGAAAATTGACCATCGTATAACAACACAGTCGCAGGCATTCAAGAGCATCCCGCTAAGAGCCGACGATGGTACCACCAAGATGGTTGATTGTAGACTCCTACCGCCTTTCCATCGTCTCCAGTGTCTTTGCAATCGATCGGCAAACCAAAGGCAGCGTTGTGATGGCATCCGAAGATGATAATAGGAGCCAGAAGAAGACATAGATGCAATAAAAATAAAGGCGGCGTTAGCGTCACGAATTAGAGCTTTACAAAAGATCCAAAACAATAGACGTATCTAAAATAACATGAACGACAACTTACCTGGTTTGTTCCTTCTGAATCGTCCTCTAACGAGCGATAGCCGCATCAACAACCTCGTCGGTCGACGAGGAATTTTCATCAGATCCTTGCCTCGTGAAATTAGAACCATTCTCCGCCAAAACGAGCTGTAATAACCAGAGAAGCGGCTCGAATAGGCTTCGATAAGTTGTTGATCGATTGCAATAAACGGGGGTAAGAAATACTTACTACAGCACTCACAATCGTCGACGCCGTCATTGTGCTTTTGTGTCGGAAAGATCTGCAATCATACTGTACGGCGGCAGGCCAAAATGGCATGAATACGCGCACGCTGGCACGCCATTTATTGTCTTTCAAAATTGGTCGTTAAAATACATTGTTTGGTAGTAATTATGCTCGTTTAAAGGCGGTCATTTGGTTTCGAATTCTTTTCCTTCTTTTTCCCCCTTTTTTCTTCATAAAATTTGAGCTGGCTACGTGGGGGGGGGTATGCCGGATTGTGGTTGCCCATTCTGCCCGAAACCAATCTTTCCATAAATCTATCGAGAATAAGATGAGGGGATGCAGCTCGTGCATTTGTGCAATATTTAACGAATCCTCGATTTACATTAATAGTTTCGGCTTGCATTAATTAATACAGAGTAGACGTCGAGCAGTTTGGTTGATTCGTGGGCAATGATGATCTTAGGAGAACCATCTGGTCCTACATCATGTACCACCAGATAACGAGGCATTTCGCACAACTTCTTTCGGTGGGCACCGGGTCCCGGAAATATTCCGTACTATTAGCGGATTGTCGATATTTGATGAAAGTTCGTATTCCCTGGATTTCTGCATACTACGATCGAGGTGTCGGTAATGAAAGAAACGTGGTAGTACGACATCGAGAAGCCCAGCCGCGGTCCCTTATGCGGTGAAACATAACAAATAGCGTAAGGATTATCCATCGCTCACATTTCACCGCCTACCGGTATCAAACAAATAGCGTAAGGATTATCCATCGCTCACAATTCCTTCTAACCGAAGTTGGAAACATAGTTTAGCCGAGGACCACAGCTCAACACACATCATGGCACCCAAGCAAACACCTCCCACCCTTACAAGAACCAAGGATGATAATGACAATGACGAGGCCTCGTGGTCTTCTTGTTTCAACGAGCGGCATCGCCTGCTGCTATCATTGTCGTGCATACCACCACGCACTACTACCGAGTTCTCTTGGAGCAAAGATGGTAGCATAGTGGCATACTGTCGAGGACGAGAAGCATCATCAAGATCAATGATGGAGGAGACGACGGACGGCCTAATGGATTCTTCCCGAGAAAGAAACGAACACGTGATCGCTATCATTGACTCTGTGCTAACGATTTTAGATCTGGGGGGTGGGGACGACGAGGTACAAGACTAGGAACAATTGAAGACGAGGATGATGATCAGGAGGATGGTGCGTGCTACTATGCTTCTTTGATTTCATTATCGTGAACAAGAAGATGAAGAAGCTGAGCCCCCTTGTAGTAGTAGGCACCGGTGGTACAGTACTAGGTCGTGCAGCATTTCTTCTTATGAGGAGGATCATAGTAGGAGAACGGAACGAGCAGTGGCCATGGTTGCTTGTTTTCTTGTAGTACTAGTACTAGTATAACATTTGTTTACGTCTTCATGCTAGTAGTAGTACTACCCCGTAGAGGTGATGGTACTTCAGTAGTTACTAGTGCTCTAGGAGCAGCATGATTTTGACGCTCTACTAGCAGTTGTCCTCTTGCTGCCGAATGACATACCTGCCGCAACTGAGTTCGTTATGGCACCGTAGTTTATTTATTGGATAGTGTCTCTTTAATTTTTCGATCTCACAGTTTCAATGAAATAAGCCAATCATGGGCACTAATAATCTGATCCCAGCATTTCGTACATGCGCATTTACCTGGTACTTGGTATGACGCCAATGGTGAGGGATTTCTTACTTGCGGTTCCGCTTCGTCTCGCTGTCTCTAATCATGATTGACAAACGTGGTGAGATGAGTGGTACTACATCGATAAGCCCGCGGACCCTTCGGCGAAACGATATGACGTACTCTCATTTTGGCTTGTAGCGTCTGTAGCATTTTCACATCTCGATCATATCTTTCCCCCGAGAATCAGATCGTTCAGCGCATAACAGCTCAACTCATTATGGCTTCCAAACAAACACCGTCCAGCACCACGACCAAGGTAAATGGCAATGCCTCCTCGTGTTTCAACAGGCAAGAAGAACAACACCGTGATCAGCAGCGTGAAGAACAACGACAACAGCAGCAGGAGCGTCGGCATCGCCTGCTATTATCGTACATGACGACGCCCAGCACCACCGAGTTCTCGTGTGACAAGAATGATGGCGGCATGATGGCATGCTTTCCAGGAGAGGCAAATGAAACGAAACCCGACACCGCGACAGGTTCCCCAGACCATGAATATATCATCGCTATGATTGACTCGGTTCTGCTGATGCTCTTGGATGTAGTGGATGACGACGACAGGGGGGGGAGGGGTCTGATACTATGAAGACCTGTAGGACAGGGTGACGATCAATGAAAGAACTACGTTTTGATAATGACTTGATCATTCCTGCGAAAATTCCTGCTAACAAATGATCGATATGCTCACCCCATGTGGTGATGAAAGAATGCTGATCAAATATGATTCGTTCATTCGAAGCCGTGGGTCCACTACATTACTACTACTTCATTTTGTACATCACTTTTTTCGTACTAGTTTTACAATGAGCATAACAAAAATTTACGATTCTTCAGAGTATTTACAGCAGCAGGATCTCGAAGTCAAGAAATCCAATCGTCGTCAAAATTGAGGTCTTTGCCACTTGGTTTTGCACACGTATTTTCGTGGCGTGCTTCGCAACAACAAGTTCAGGTCGTGTATTGTGCCGGGTTAGTCCACTATTATTGAGAGCACGGCACCACACCAAACCAATCGTCCTGGTGCTCTAAGATCATAAGCACAGAGTCGATAACAGCAGTGATTCGTTCGCTTCGGGATCCTATTGCCGTCTTCGTTGGTTCTTGGTTTTCTGCTGCTTCTCCATGTCGATAGCGTGGCACCAAGCTGCTGCTTTCTTGGTCGTCGTCGGACGTGAAGTAGTACTCGGTACCGGCGAACAAGCCCCATGATAGCAGCAGACCCCTTTCTCGTTGTTGCGAGTCTTCATCTTGAGCGCAGAATGGAACATTCTGGGTTGTGGGCGGGAGTTGGGGTGCCATTTTAGTTGAGCGATTGTGCAGCTGACAGTTGCTAGTAGTAGAGCGTCGGGAAACAAAATTGTGAGCGTAGGAATGCGAATCTCACGGGCCAAAGTTTTTGTCAGTATGGGATTCGCTGAATGATTGTGTTTAAATTACGTTGTTTTTCTTCACAGTCAATAATAGCCGGTAGACAGGCAATAGCACATGACAAAATTTCGCCCGAGAACTACTTCGATCATAGCGCTGTTCCGGAAGTCTCATATCCATCCCAAAGTACGAAAGTGGTTTGCCTCTTGCACATAACGTAGTGGTATGGGAGTCGTCACCAGGCAATCTTCGTTTCATCCTTAAACAAGGGCTATTAAATAATCAAAAGTGTGCTGTTCTTCTTTTTTCAGGCCCACCCTTGCCTGATTTATCAGCGAAACTCTCATAGCGCGTCTTTTGGCCTTACGGTTATCCTTGCTAATTGCTTGTCGTTGGGCTTTTCCTTAACAACCATCGACGTCGTTTTCGAAACATCAACTTGAGTGCTTTAGCTGGTAGTATTAGTAGAAAGCAAATTTCAAGGTATTGGCATCATCACCATGACGATTCGGAGTTCGCAAGCTGTACGACCCACCGGTGGTAGCTAGCTATCACCAATCAACAAGAAACAGCGTATTGGTAATGCTTGTCGCGGATTTCTGGTTTAGTTATGGTGGCATCGGAGTTTTTGGTACGATTAACCGCTACATAGCTACTACTACATTTGGTACATCACTGTTTTTCTTTGTTTCACTAGTACAATCATCGTAACAAGAACAAACATTTACAATTCTTCAGAGTATTTACAGCAGCAGGATCTCGAAGTCAAGAAATCCAATCGTCGTCAAAATTGAGGTCTTTGCCTCTTGGTTTGGCACACGTATTTTCGTGGCGTTCTTCACAAGAAGCTCAGGCCGTGTAGTTTTGTGCCGGGTTACTCCACTATTATTGAGAGCACAGCAGCACCACACCAAAACAATCGTCATCGTCTTGATCTAAGAGCATAAGCACGGAGTCAATAACAGCAATGATTCGTTCGCTTCGGGAACCTGTAGCCGTCCATGTTGGTTCTTGGTTTTCTGCTGCTTCTCCATGTCGATAGCGTGGCATGAAGCTGCTCCTTCCTCCTTTGCCCTCGGGCGAAAAGTAGTAGTTGTTGTAGTAGTACTCGGTGCCGAAGCCTGATGATAGTAGCAGCAGGCCCCTTTCTTGTTGTTGAGAGTCTTCATCTTGAGCGCAGAATTGAACTTTGTGGGTTGTGGGCGGTAGTTGGGGTGCCATGATGAGCTGAGAGATGTGTGAGGCTGACTGTTGTTAGAGCGTCGGGAAACAAAATTGTGAGCATCGGGAGGAAGCTCAGTGCCATACTTTTGTCAATCATGGGATTCGCTGATTCGGATGTTGCTCGCGTTACGTTGTGCCCGTTCTCATTCAGTGTAGACAGTATCGTAGCATTTGACGAAATTTCGCTTGCGTCTACCCCGAGAACTACGTCGATCATAGCGGACTTCGGAGCTGTTCCGGAAGCTTATGAATAAGATCTGGAGGAAACCACCTATCCCAAACATAACGTAGCGTACAGTACGCACTGGAATGTAATCGTAAACAAGGCGAGTGTTAACTGTCTGTGTTCCTCTTTTCTACTGCCCACGCCAACGAGATATTATGCCTTATCTGATCGAGACACCATATGGTAGCGCGTATTTTCGTCTGTCCCGTTCTCGCTAATTGCGTGTCGTTTGGCAGACGTGTCGTCGTTCGTCGTGGCGGTACTCTCAATAAACTCGTTTGGGGCGATGCATAATTAAGTTGGCATAATGCGACCAACGTGCTGGTGGTGCAAGATATGTAGACACAACAGATGCTCAGTCTTCTTGTTCTCGCTGGTGCATGCTGGTGACTGCTGGTGCTGGTGTTGCTGCTGCTGATGGATGGGCATGCCGCTAATACGAAATGAAGGCTTTAGTACTCCTACCTACTGCATGACGTTGTTCAACTCGTCTGACTTGGCACTTTGGGTACTATAATAAGATTTTAATTATTTTACGAGTGGGAAGGCTAGGAAGGTCGCGAGGTTCGGGACCTTTGGTACTCAGAGTGTGTGGCAGTTGGAGGTGGAAGGGATGGAGCCGGAGAAATGGATGTGGGGGTGTCTGTGGGATGAGGGGTTCTTTCGTGCCGAGAGGTGGAGTGTTTGGGCGTCCGAACAGGTGCAAGCGCTATTTGTGGCGTGCTGTTGGGAGGGTGCCCTAGAGGCCGGCCTCGTAGAGGCCGAGACCAGCGCCATCGGTCCATTGGACTTGCTTGCTGATCTTGTGGGGGGCAATGCGTGAGCCGCGTATGCTCAGGTGCGTTGCACGCACTATCGCAATGCTGATGCGTGAATTCATCAAGCCTCGTACTACGGAGTATGGCTGTTGCCATTTCGCCGCAAGTTTGAGGGCAAGTTGCTTGATGAGGTTCTTCGCTTCTTGGCCCAGCAGTCCATCGGTGGAGGACACGAAAGGAGTGAACGACCGCCGCTGCTCAAGGCAGCCCTCAAGATATTTCTGTTTCTTGAGCCGTTCATGGCGGGCCAGGACTTTGGCTGGGTCCCGGGTTTGCTGGTTGGATTTTGCATCGGTGTCTGTGATTCTCACATCCACGATGCAGTCGCTACCAGTGCTCCAGAGTCCTCGGATGAGAAGATCACCCCGTTCTCCGTCATTGGAATCTGAGTGGCGCGAGGGTAGGCGTTTCGCAGTCTCGGTGTTAGGCGTTTGCGCAGAGTCCACTGGCGCCGCATTGGAGTCGGGATAAATTAATGGTTCGACTCGAACACAGCTAGGTCTCGTTGCTCGGCTTGCCCAATCCTGTAGTTCGCTTACCACCTCATTATGTCGTTGAATAATGAGGCCGCCAACTTTACACTCTAGCCCGTGCCGAATGGAGTACTGGGAGCCACAGCCATCACACCGAGTTGGTAGGTCGGGCGGTGTGCGGGAGTAGCGTAGGTACAGCGCATCGCGGAACTCCTGGGCCAAGAGTTCCGTGCCATTTATTGTAGATGGCATCACGCTCAGCCAGGCTCCAGTGTCTTGTCCCCTTGCGATCGTCCGACGGGTCGGTTCGTCCAGGGTGGCAAGAATGGATTCCAGCTGTTGAGTGTGGAGTTCCACTAGTCGTTGTTTTTGCTCCTTGACGACTGTGGTCCGGGTGGACCGGTGGTCGCAGGAGCTAAACTGGACTAGTCCTTTCAGCGCTTGGATGAGATGTGAGCAGACGAGGGTGCTGGTCTCATACTGGAGCTGAGCAGAGGTGACGGGGTTCGGGAGTGCCATGCCAGCTTTTTTGACGGGTAGCTCTGAAAGTTGGCGACGGTAGTCGTCAATTCGAGCCTCCCCAAAGACAGCCGGCAGGAATTTGTTGGCAATTGATTTCTCAACGCCCGCGAAACGATCGCCAATTCCTTCCATGACACGTTGGACAAACTGCCACTCCTGCTGGAGGGATTTCTGTAGACCGGCATAGGCGGTCTGAGGAAATCTGGTGGCCACGGATGATATGTCGTCCACCGCAGTTGCCCAAGCTCCAATCTTCTCGTCTAGCCATTCCTCTTGTTTTTCCGCCAGGCCGACATATCCACCCAGGTAGCGGCTGCCGGTACAGACCTTGAATTTCAAATCAGCAAAGAAGTTCTTTGCTGTTTCTACCGCCAAAGGTTTGACGACCAAAACACTCTTGTCTGGTTCCGGGTAGTAGCCAAATGATGGTCCTACTGCCTGGAGTTCAGTGAAGAGGGAGCGAATGGCTGCGAAGCTGCCACCAGCGCCTGCATCGTCGGCGTACCATGGCTGCTTCACGGTTTGATGGTGCTTTTTGAGTTGGCGTATCAGGGGGAGTATGCCAACTCCATATGCAAACATGGAAAGTGGGTCGCCTTGAGTGACTCCTTCTTTTGAGAGGAGGATGGTGACCTTGCCCCCTTTTCCACGAATGGCGAGTAGCGTCCAATGTCGGTAGCAGTTGAAAACAAACCGGGCTCCCGACGGCCACTCATGCCTAATTGTCCAAAGCATGGAGATTCGACACATCTCATTGAACGCATTGCGTGCGTCGATGAGCAGGAATCCCCAATCTTCCTCGAGTTCTTCCTGTCGCCAAATTTCTCTGACGAAGTGGATCCCCCCTTCGATACCAGCTTCCAATCCGGCGCAAAGCTGGTCGATCCCGCAAGCTTCTTTTGCCTCGCTTGCTGCGACTGCGAGTACTGTTTTGGCAAATAGGCGGCGCCAGGTTTCTCCAATCCCCACGGGTCTGACACCTGGGCACTTGTCCAGTGCTACCAGTCGGCCGCTCATGAGGGCCCGATAGGCCGCCCATGGTGGGTAGTCGTTGGCCATCCATCCGGCAAAGTCGGCGCATGCTTGTCTGAGGCGCTGACTAGCTTGGCCATGGCGGAGGAGCATAGTCTTCAGGTAGATCGCGTCTAGCCCGCCTAGTCCCCCTCCGCCGCTCATTTTCCTGGCCACTGCTTCAACGGTGTTCGCTGTGATGTCCAGGTCAATGAACTGCAGGATGGTCTGATATTCCTGCATGGCGGCAAAGCCCGGTTCCCTCGGGTCAGGGTGCTTCTCTGCCAGGACTTGTTCGACGCATTTCCCTGTCTTTTCGTCGACGTCGTCGGGGTAGAGGATGCCACCTTGCTCTCGGTCCGTCAAGTAACGGACCGCTCCACGAATATCGCCCCGGAGTACCTTCATGTGGAAGATTTTGGCGCGTTGCTCCGGGGTTGAAAGGCCTTGGACGTTGGACAGGTTGGCTTCCATCGTGCGGACTGTGTCCTCTACGAGCGCCTGGTGGTTGCCTCGCTTCCATTCGTCCATTCTCTTTGAGAGACGTCGTTTGATGTCCTGGCCGCCTTTGACATCGCTTTGCCTTTGGAGAATGACCATGGCAAAGACTAGGAATCTCTCAGAGTTCCACTTCCTGCTCAACACACCCTCTAATTCGTCGCTGATCATCGTAATGAACCACTTGCCAACGGATCCATTAGGAAGTTCGTAGACTTTTGAGGGGTAGGGTAGTAGCCGTCGCCAGTATCCCTGCCAGAGTGGGTCATCCACGACGCCTCCATTCAGGTGTGTGCCATCGTTCTCATGGATGTGGTCGCCAAAAACCGTATCCAAGCGAGCATTGGCCGCGCTAATGGTAGCGCCCGGCAAGTCTCCGTTCTCGGGTTGTTGAGTTTGATGTGGTTGGCCGTCGGAATTAGTCGTTGTCGTGTTATTTGGGTCGCTGTACCCAAATTGTCCGTCAAGATTTCGTGCCGGGGCCTGTTCTCCCTCCTTTGTTTCCACGACTGGCTCCAAATTGGTTCCTGTTGTTTCCACGTTTGTTGGATCGAAGGATGATCCTGTTGGGGGATATTCGCCAGATTGTTTTGTATTTTCCGACTCGGAGGGTGTTGTCGCGTCCGACTGTGGGGAGTCAGATGTGGGGGTGCAAAACAATTCTGTCGCCAGTTGGAGGCGATGCAAATTTCCGCAATTTTTTCCCAAACCTCAGCAATTGCTGCATTCACGGTTGGCGCGGCGGCATTCACACCATCTTGCAGCGCTACACTTTGAAGTCCTGTTGCAGTTGCAGCAACGCTTCGTGTGTAGTGGGGCTGAAATTTTTGAATTTGCAGAACTTTTCGCTGGAGTGGCCTTTCGGTCCGCTCTCTTTTCCTCTGGTTTCTCCGGGGTGTCCTCTCGGTTCTTGGATTGTTGTTTTCGTTTCCCTTTGGGCGGGGTCGTTAGGGGAAAGGTCGAAAGGTCAAGCAAATCGCTCGGAGGGCCATGGTCGATCGTCGTCATTTCGTCATTGGCTGGGGTCGCTGTAGTCGTGGGATTCCGCTCGGTCACGTTGGAGGCAGTAGGGGGCAACAGTCCTTGGGGAATCTTTTGGTATCCCCGGAAGTTGTTCGTCACCTTGAGCCTGTTCCACGCATTTGAGTGAGCGTAGCCCTGGTAGCTTTTGCTACGCGGGTCCAGCAGCCGGTTACTCATACTATCATCAGATCATCGAGTTATCGTGAATCCTGACTTGGCACTTACTACTCCCGCTAATACGAAATGTAGGTCGTCTCTACTACCGGTACTATATCTCTTACGAATTGCGGGGTTATTTACGTAGGCTACGTAGCCTCAGTACGCGATATTTTCGACGATGGCGGCACCAGGGCAACGTTGAGGACGATTAGAGTCCATGTCGGCCATGTTGTTTATCCCCTTAGTAACGCAACAACATCATAATGATATCAAGGCATACCTTGGTGACCGAAGAGGACCAGTCGCTTCGCTCGCCGGAGCGATATCGGCCACTTAGAAATAAGTCGAGTGAGTCTAATCAGCTTTTAGACTCAGTCGACTCAGTTACCACGTAATAATCTATCCGTACTTTCTGCTGCTGCAGATTTCACCATTGCGAACCCCGATAATTTGTGGACCCTAAGGTTTCTATCATCAGAGGTACTTTCGGATGGAGTATGATACATAGGGTCCACGAATCTCCTGGAACGACAGCTTCTATTGAAGGTAGAGTGTCATCGTCGGTAGCTAGCAAAAGCCGCCGATAATTTGGGCGGGAAACGAAAATTTGGGGTGGGCAGGCTCATTTTTTCAGTCAAGTACCAGCCTCGTAGGATTCTACAGTTCTAACTTGAAGTACAGAAAGAGCTGTACTACCTAGAGTGGTCCCAGCCCAAAATCTCTCAGCGTGTTTCCCTAAAATGGGATATTACAAGAAGTTGTTTGACAAGTGCCAGGTCGCCTACGGATCTTGCACTATTATCAATAGTAAAGACTTGATCGAGAAGCTCCAACCCATCCGCTTCTCGTCAACTGCTACTACGGTGGTAGTACGCATCCGCAGTTCCTACTTTGTCGCGGCCTTTTTCCGTCCCTCTTGTTTGGAATGGCTTTTTTGGCACTTTCTTTGTCTAGCTAGTTTTTACAATTCCATTCGCCGAATTCCCTTGGTTGTCGTACTAGTAAATAATGACAATGAACAATTTATTTTGTAACGAAACCGATGCAAGATGAATCTCCACAACTAGCCAAAAAATGGGACCATCAATCTTGGTTCGCTTGGAATCGACATGATTCTAGATTAGAATAGTCGTACTAGAGCACTAGTCACTCCAACTCGTAGGACGACAATTTTGGCATTTTTGTCGTTTTCTTCACTCCTAACAGTAGATTGTCTGTCCGATAGTCCAAGGATCTAGTACTACCGCGGTGGTCCTTGTGGTTGTGAAAAGTGTGGATATTGCTGCTGTTGTTGTTGTTGTTGAGGTGGTGGCATCATCATCATTTGTTGTTGTTGTGTTTGTGGCATGGGTGGCGGCGGTGGCATCATGTGCAATGGTTTGGTGGGAATTTGTACTGGCAATATCGCTCCCGGTGGAACTCCCAATGGCACTTGTACTTGAACAGGAAATCCCGCTGGCGTTGGCACTAGAATACAACGATCCGCCCCCAACTCAAAAGGAACTTGTACCGGCACAACCATGGTATGTTGCTGGTTGTGATTATAGTGCTGCTGCTGTTGTTGTGGTGGTGGTTGTGCAAAGGCGTGTGGTAGTGGCGGTACTTGTTGTATTACGTGTTGTTGTTGTTGTACTTGTGGTGGATTGATTTTGGCTGCCAAGTTAATGCCCGTGGCAGACATGGTGGTGGTGGTCGTCACAACATCTTCCTTGACTTGTTTGACGTTGACAGGCGTCGGAGCCGGAGTCGGCGTCGGTAGCAACGAAGGCAAGGGTGGAGGTGGAGGCGAACTTGAAGAAGACGACGATGGTGGTGGTGGCGGTGCCTTGATTGTCTTTGGTTGCTCGGCAGGAGAAAATGCTGGAATGGGCAACTTGGAAGCATCCGGTGACGATTGAAAGGCACTCCAGGCAAAGTTTTCAGGGGCCTTACTGTTATTGTTAGGATTAGGCTTGGGCTTGCCACCTCCTTTCTTCTGACTGGGAGTTTGCGTCTGGGGTTGTGGGGGTTTGTTAGCCTTGCCCTTTTTCTTCTTGCCCGTCGATTTGCTCGTAGTGTTTGTGTTTGCGTTTGCAGACTTGACGGGCGTAAAGACATCAGCAGTAGCAGCACTACTACTACTAGCACTAACAGGCGTGCCAATGCCCAGCATGCCCTTTAACGCTGCCGTGGCTTCTTGCACATCTCGGCTGTCACTCATAATGGCAAGTGTTGTTGTGTGGGGTTGACGTAAGGATACTACTACTAATGATGACTTTTTCACAACCATCACAACAACAACAACATGTGGTCATTGCGCCGCGATTTTGCTTTGCGGTGCTTCGGCGCTACTGGTTCTGGTAGTGGGACGACGTACAAACGCACAAAATTCACACGGTCATTCTCAGCCAATCAAAAACGCGAAACCTGAAAACGATTCGAATGACCAACACAGAGATGACGTGTCACAACCATTGAGATAGCTACACCGAAACGATGCTAGCGTGTTGCTCTAGCTAGCTAGTACTAGTTGGTAGAGAAGCGTCGTCTTGCAGCAAGCCTCTTTCAGCAACATAAAGATAGAGCGTCGTGGGAGGAATCGTCATCTTTGTAACGACAAGAACTGCTGCTAGTACTACTGAATCATGGGCCCCCCCATCCTCGTTTTGTCGGTACTAGTCGCCATAAAGCAGCAAGATAAAAGGTAAGGCTTAGTAAAAGTGTCTAGATATTCTTGTAGGGACTTGCGCGTTCATACAAGATGGCATATAGATCATCAATCAATCCTTGCTTGGTGGTCTGATATCCATCTTTCGGCCGGCAAATGAATATCATCCTCGTCACAAACCTCACATGGTCAGCACAATCAAGAAGGCGATCAACAATAGTAGTATGGGAACCAACGTCATGTTCACACTGTAGAAGTTGAAATCTACAGTCATTTTGTTGCTGTGCTACCCTATTACATTACATAATACATCATTGCCAATCCAAGATGCACAGTCCAAAACGTCAAGAAAGCCGCGCTACAGACAGTCACCACCGTCATAGCCACACTCCTCCGTGTCGTATGGCCCACCACCACAGAATCCGTTTCCAATATAAGCTGGAATATCCACATTACAATTGGGATACTTTGCCATGAACTCGAGGCAGTCACCACCGTCAAAGCCACATTCTTCCGTCGTATATTGCCCACCATCACATACTCCATCTCCAATATAATATGGAAGCCCCACATTACAATTGGGATACTTTGCCATGAACTCGAGGCAGTCGCCGCCATCAAAGCCGCATTCTTCTGTCATGTATTGCCCACCATCACATTCTCCATTTTCAATATAAGATGGATAATCCACATTACAGTTGGGATACTTTGCCATGACACAGTCCCCGCCATCAAAGCCACACTCCTTTGTGTTGTATGGCGAACCATTACATACTCCATTTCCAATCCGAGATGGCTCGTTCACATGACAGTTCGGAAAACCGTCCACGAGACAGTCACCGCCGTCATAACTGCATTCTTCTGTCATATATTTCCCACCATTACATACTCCATTTCCAATCAGAGATGGAATTTCTACAGTACAGTTGGGGTACTTTGCCATGAACTCGAGGCAGTCACCGCCGTCAAAGCCGCATTCTTCCGTCATATATTGCCCTCCATTACAATTTCCATTTCCAATCAGAGATGGAATTTCTACAGTACAGTACTTGAAGCAGTCCCCGCCATCAAAGCCACAGTCCCACGGCGTATACGGCCAGCCATCACATTGTCCATTTCCAATCCGAGTTAGATCCTCCACTTGACAGTTTGGATAAATTGCCTTGAAACAGTCACCTCCATCATAGGCACATTCCGGCGTATTGTATGGCCCATGGTGACATTCTCCATCACCGATCAAGGACGGAAATTCCACATGACAGTTGGGATACATTTCGGATATGGAAAGGCCTTTCCGACGCGTGAGCGGAAACG
The DNA here is from genome assembly GCA_951394045.1 of Nitzschia sp. DOCU1. Classification (NCBI taxonomy): domain Eukaryota; phylum Bacillariophyta; class Bacillariophyceae; order Bacillariales; family Bacillariaceae; genus Nitzschia; species Nitzschia sp. DOCU1. Next base: position 87,958 of record OX595988.1, on the reverse strand, counting down.
CAACAGCAAACGCAATTCCAAGCAAAACCACAAGGGCTGCGAGCCATCGATAGAAGCGCCACTTTGGAGGTTCCGTTGTCTCATTGCCAACTGCTTCAGCGATGGCTATTGCTTGAGGCGATCTGGTTGTACTTCGCCTTGGTTGCCCCGGTGAGTCGCCCACAACATAGGCTTCCACGTGCAGTGCGACCGAGACTTCGTCATCTGTGTGCTCTACTGGACTAATTGTTGTCGTGGTGGCAACAGTGGCCGTAGCAGCGCCACTTGTTTGTCCTTCCACGCCATCGTTAGTGCTCTGCTGATTCACGTCAACGGCGGCGGCCCTTTCTGCTTCTTGTCCTTGTTCGTCCACCTGACGATGTGGCGGCGGAGCACCACTCGTTTGTCCTTCTTCCACGTCGTCGTAATTTCTCTGATTCTCATTTACGGCCCCTGCCATTTCTGCGTCTTGTTCTTCATTGACTGCTCTCATCGGGGGCTGTCGTGACGAAACCCCATCATCTTTCTCGCCATTTCTTCCAGGTGTACGGTCTGGTGTGCCCTTCATTCTTCTGTTTTCTGAGTTGTTATCGGCTGCTGATAATCAATAGCGTGTGGTTCTACGATAGAGAAAACAAAAAACAAAAAGCCGCATATCGTTTCGCTTGCAGGCGATGAGGCCGCACGCGCTCGAAGAACATGCGCCCCGCGCGATTGGTCGTACGATGTACTAATATCCCACCACGAGACTAACTGAAATCGTCCAAGCTATTGCGGATCATGAGGATCATCCCATTGGCTGGCTGCATCCTTTGTCTTTTCTGTAGTACTGAACAGGATCTCATGCATGGATCCCTACTTCCGCAGTACTACTTCATCTCAACTCTATTTAGTATCTACTACCACAAACTAGCATATGGTCGGCATGCTGTGGATATTTACGACGAGTCCTGTTCGAGACGAGAAAACTTTGATTGCTCGAGGGCGTCAAATTGCCCAAAGTGCGGGATTTGACGTGACGCTGTTTGGAACAATCGATGTGGACCCAACGGGACGCTGTCATGCCAAAGATACTTCAACGCGTGTGGATTTCGCAAATTTCGTTTTCTTCTAGCAACTCACGGATCTTCCACTCGACTCGACGACGTAATTGCAACTCCTTGTCCCTGCTGCATGTCACGCTGGAATCTTGCTTGAGCACAGCAACTTCAGCCGGGAACTCAGCAAGTCGGACTGGAGTAGTTTGATGGGGAGACTCGATGTTGAGTTAGTTGCTTTTCGACTTGGAAGTCGCGGGGAACGGTCTTGTGCATCATCCGGGACGAACCACCGCTTGTCCAAGTCCAGGGCCCAGGTAGTAACACGAGAAAATACGGGATATTTTGGGATCTCGTATTCGCGACTCGTTTTAACCCAGTAATTTTTCATAAATCATCAGGATACCGAATTCATGCTTGGCAGGGGACAAAGAAGATTGCTCAAGCCAAAGAAACTACCAAAATCATGACGCGGTTCATGGCCCGATTAGCGCAAAAACGAAAGAACTTGATCGTACGTGTGGGAAGGTTTATCGGCGACGACGAACACGACTATTGGAGTGTCCCGCAAGAGTTATCGATTGGATTGGTGTATATCATACCATCCAATCAACTCATGCAGCATACCGCCTTTCAACTTCCGCAATGTGGATTGTTTACGGCTCGGTCAACTGCATATTCTTCCCCCGACAGCAGCGTTGGACAGTCAGGCCTTTGAGGTTTCTTCCGGTTTGTTGGTCAATCAACATCAAAGAAAGAACCAAGAGACCGGTTGAAGGAACACTCAAAGTTAAGAGAACAGAGAGTGATGGTCGACCAAAGCAGGAAAAGAAAGTTAAGAAAACCAAAAAGGTCAAAACATCTTCCAAGAAGAAGGGAAAACCAAAAAAGCGGACACAACGCTCCCCTGATTCCTTGCTAGAATCTCTCGCAAGGCCTTATCACGGATACGAACCACAAGCATGGACACGCATTTCGGAATTCAATTATCAGGGAAAGAACCAAGAGAAAGATTCCACATTTGCCACGAGCCGTTTCTTGCATGTTGCTCAGCATTTGTTAAGGACTACGTCGTCTCCATTGTTGGGATATTGGCATGATGACATTATGCCGTTTGCGCCCGTTCGATGGGACATTTTGACAGACACCATGCTGCGTAGTGGCGGGGACAACGCCGCCATCGTATCATTGTATGCCCATGATGTCTTGCTTGGAAACAACGCCGCCATCGTATCATTGTATGCCCAAGATGTCTTGCTTGGTAACAAGAACACAAGGACGATCTGCGGCCAAACGACTCGATGCGGATTCGAGGCCGTACTTTTTACGCGAAATGCACTCCGAGACTTTGTGGGATGGACTCAAAATTCCAACATGACATCTCCGCCACCTCTGGAATCGCAACTTCTCAAGTTTGCCGAGGAACGTCACTGGTCAACACCCTTTCGCCCATCCGTGTGACTCGCCTGATTGGCAAAGAAATCAATGACCGGTTATAGACGAGGCTCTCTGACTTTTTGGTACTTGTTCCGCAGGTAAAATAAAACGCAACTTCGATGTTGGCCGAACGGATCACCTCCGGTACTTGATTGTAGAAACTTAAGAGTACATTCGTAGCGAAGGGAACGTGGACTCAAACCACAAAGCCTTAATCTTGGATAACACCGCTACGACAGCAAAACGTCGAGCGATGCCTTCGCCCCTATTTTTCTTGGTACTTGCACTTGCTCAGGTAACGATGATTTATTCTTGTTCGCCACGGTTTCCTTCTTATAGAGGAGAAACTTCCCTCATCCACCAAACGAGAATGTAACAGCAACTCGCTTTTCCGAGGCGGAACATGACCGCAATGCAACCCACAAATAACAATGGGCCAGTATTCGCGGCGAAAGAAACAGTGCGCCCGCTCGTGGTCGACCTCCTGTGCAGCTGAAATTCTCCTGGTAGAGCAGCAGTACCACTGATGTGAAGTATTGCCCTTGCCCTTGCCCTTGCTGTTGTCGCCCGCTGGGTAGACTGAGCCCGGAAGTTCAGTAACTCAGAATCGGGTAGTTTGTTAGGAGCTTGATCTTAGACGTCAGGTCCCGGATAAGTGTCTTATTCATCATCGGGGAAGAACCACCGCTTGTCCAAGCCCACGGCCGAGGTAGTAGTTCCGATAACACGAGAAAATACGGGATATTTTCACATCTCGTATTCTCAACTCTTTTTACCCCAGTAAATTTTCATAAATCACCAGGATAATGAATCCGTGCTTGTCGAAGCAAAAGGAAGGCTGCAACCAAAGAAACTTCCAAAAGAAGGATTCGGTTCATGGCCCAATTAACCCAAAAACGCTCGAATTTGACCGTACGTGTCGGAAGCCTTATCGGCGACTCAGACGCCTGCAATTACAACCCCAATACGACCATAAGTCAAAGTTTATGAAACCCCTCGGTCATTCTAGCTAGGCGGCTTGTGAGTTGAGAAAAGCCAAAAAAGGGTCGATTTTGGGGCTCTTTTTGGGCTCGATTTGGTGGGTCCTGAAATCGACAAATCGCAAATTTCACGAAGCGAGTGCAGCTGCTGTAGACGGATTTGGACAATGCCACTCACTCAAGTCTGTTCAGGGGGGTTTCGAATAACGCGCGTAGCTATGAAACAAGGCCCGAAAGCAATATGGGCTGCCACAGGTTTGCTTTCAAAAGGGTGTCATGGTCGTTTTTTGGGAGGACGCTGATTTCGTCGGGTTTTAGAGTCATCCTGCGACAAAGGACGATATGTTTGATTGGTTACTGCTTGTCACATTCGGGTTACCACTATGGCGACGGAGGAGCCACAGACGTTGCTCGAGAAGGACCAAAGCGATTTCTTGCTTGTAGTTTGTGAGCGCAGACTGGAAGAGGTACCAGGTACGTGCTTAACATGTCCTACACTCTTCAGCCATAGTAAAATGCTGTTTCTGTTACTAGAACTACAAGCTTGAGTTAGAAGCCAGAAACAGCCCAAATCTAAAATCTGACTCCAGAACCTTCTTCAACTCCACCGGGGGGGGGCAAATTTTTTTGACTAGAAGAAAAATTTCTTTTTCCCGAGAAGCTATAGCTGCATTTGCTTACTACTTGATCCCCTCCTCTATGCATCACTAATTTATCGCTATCTCGCCAACGGTAGGTCGGATCGCAATCATTCTTTCACCAACCCTGCGACGACAACAACACGCAGCTAAAAGTGTTTTCAGCTATTTTCTATAGGCAATATATATGTGGTTATAGCTTAAGTGACCAACTTCTCTAATACCCATGTTAGCCCAACTAAATCTTGGCATTAGCGGCGACTGTTAAAGAAAGTCGGATTTACGAAGAAATGGTTGCATTCTAACAAGTTCCCAGCGAGTTATAGACGATCTACCTTCTTGATTGAAAATTCCCAGTAGTAAGGCGAATGACTGATGCAAAGAGTCTGGAAGGGTACGGGCTCCTTAGGTTAGCAAACTTGCAAAGCCAGTAAAGGTTCTCCTTCCTTCAACCTAAAGTCGGTATTAATTAACGTACCGGTAGTCTGGTCGAACGGAGCGGCCTTTTAATGTGTTCCGATTGAGAACCAAAGGCGTTCTTCCGTCGTTAAATGTGGATCATCAGGCAAGTTACCGCAAGTCTTGCTGTTGTCCTGACTTACTCCCTTGCTGTTGCTACTTGGTGCCTTTTCATTCTGCGCCGCCACTTGCTCTCCAGCCAATAAACTTTGAGTTGTCTGTTGTCGCCATTGTCTTGTGCTCATCATGGAAGCAGTGGGCTCTTGCAAAAGTTCGTTGAGGCTGGCCAAGGCAGTCGTCAACTGATTGGGCAAAGAATCAGCTGCTGCTACAATCGTTCGGCCCCTACCTTTCCTTGGAGGTACACAGGCAATGGGTGTACTCTCAGATTCAACACCCGAGCATCTCTTCGTCTTTGCCTGTCCTTGTTGATTACTGGAAGGTTCAATGTCGGCAGCGGCATTGTGGTTGCTGCGGCCTGCTGCTGGCAAGGCCTTGCAAAAGAAGTTATAGGACGCCCATGGTGATTCTTTGCCGATGGCATTGACGAGTGATCATTTGCACTTTGGGGCCCTTTTACCGGCATTTAGCAGCAACAGTACTTTTAGACGAAAACAGTAAGGAGTGGGCAGCAGCAAGAAGCATGAAGAGGGACAAAACGACAATTCTTCTGACGACTAAGACTTGGACTCGTCTGATTCGGACTGTACTCAGCAAGTTACGTTAGTGGAAATGTCTTCAGTGAAACTCATGTTACGTTTCTGATGACAATCAGCAAACACCTGCGCTTTTCATGATGTGGGGATTGCAATTCGCAATGGCGATCCTTCTTAGGACCGTGCAACCAAACTACTATGCCCCCTAGCCCGCGGGCATATACGCACTGAGCATGGCAAGCCGCTTGTCCCAAAAGGCTGTGTTCGACAAGTTGTTGACCCGTTCCACACGAGTTCTGGCGGAACCCTTCAACCCATCACTACAAATCAGCCAAAGCACCGTTACCAGCTACCTATTCGACAACAACGATTGCTACCTTCATAAAATTGACCTCTTGATGGTCCATATATCTCTGCATTCACAGCGATCCTAAATGACACCTTACGACACAAAAACGAAGAGCGGGAAACCTAAGTATCTACACCCATCCTACTTTCACATGATCAAAACGTCAAACAACGTCTTCTTTCGTGTCAATTCATCTCTATTTCACTTCAGAAATCACAGAAACAATAACTTCATAGAAACCAATCTATCACCGCAATTACTCAACACTACCGGTATCACTAGCTTTCGCCCAGCAGCGATACAGCCGATTTGGACCGTATCGTCACATGCTTCCTCTGCGCAAAGATCAATAAACTTACCGCAATGCCTTCACAATGGCCATTCAAGTTCCCTTTGCACTCACTCCTGCACTCGTGGGAGCAGCCGTCAACGATCCTATTGACTACTTGATCCGTGCCGGTCAAGCTCTCTACCAGTCTGCGACCAAAAAGTTCCCCTACATCTTTGCTGGAAAAGACTCGTCGATTGTCACCTGGTTGCAGGCATCAAGGACCGCTCGGCTGTGGCTGGATGAACTGACATTCTGGACATCCTGGTGGGTCAAGATGCTCAACGAGTTGACATCTTCCGTCCTCTCCTTGACGAGTACGGACTCATCACCTTGGCCATGGTCAGGCAAAACGACATCGACGACTACATTGGCATGCAAGTCTGCAATGCACAGATCTTGACACAGATCTACATCGCTTGCTGCAAATCGATTTCAGAGTCCATTGATGAACGCTTGGTGACTGAAGCAGCAAGCTACACTATCATGGAGTCCCTGATGGTCCTTGCTTCATCAGGACCATCATCGAGCTGTACCAGGTGCAGACCAAGGGCACCACCTCTCAACTCCGCATCCAGATCTCAAAGGCGAAGGAGCTGATTTTTGAGAAAGGATACGACGTTGATGCTTTCAACACCAGCATCAAAGCCATTGTCCAACGTCTAGCTTCCAGTGGCAAGACTTCGCCACGGCCGATGCCGTCTGCACTGTCCTACATTTTACCAATGGCAAGTCCAAGAGGACCGTGCCGGTCGGAGCAGGTTCCAACATCTCGATAATGCAGTCATCTCCGATGTTTGCGGAGGACTATGTGCAGTTCGACCAATCAGTGTCGATGGAAGACGAGGAGGACCATCTACCAGCGCTGTATTGGCGCAACCGGACCAGGAGTCAAACGACTCCCAGAATGACGATTACTCTGAGTCCAATGACGATGACCAAGACCAAGACTCTTCAGAGGAGGCAGCGCTGCCTATGGGCCCAAGACCCGTTGCCTTCAGAATGGCAGGACTTACCGAAGCTGACCTTCCAAATGACACTCAGGAGGTAGAGGACGAGCTGAGCCCACGCCAGCTCTACCTCTCCTGGCATCAGAGACTCGGCCACATTGGGCCTAGACGTCTCCTCCAGATGATTAGAGACGGCCTGCTGCCATCCAAGATTGCTAAGGCGCGCCCTCCAAAGTGCGCCGCCTGCCTCATTGGCAAGGCAACATGCTGCCCATGGCAAACCAAAGCTATCCCAAACACGAGAGCTGCGCCAGTCATCACTGGACCTGGCTACTGCGTCTTGGTCAATCAGCTACAATCAGCTACACCTGGTCTGTTTGGGCAAATGAGAGGTTTCATCACGAAGAGACATCTACACTGCGTGATGATCCTCGTGGATCACTACACGAGTCTCAGCTATGTGCACCTCTCTGAAACGTGCAATGCCCTTGGCACCATTGCAGCCAAGGATGCTTTCGAGCAATACTCCCGCTCAAGAGGCATCATCATCCGTCACTATCATTGTGACAATGGCAGATTCGCTGAAAAGGCCTGGGAAGATGCATGCAAGAAGTCAGGGCAAACTCTCAGCTTCTGTGGGGCCCACGCCCACCATGCAAACGGCGTCGCTGAGAAGCGCATTCAAGATCTCCAAGAGGCTGCTCGAGCGGTCTTGATCCATGCCAAGAGAAGATGGCCTACTGCCATCAACTCCCATCTCTGGCCATACGCTTTGAGGACCGTCAACCACACACACAACTGTGTGGTCAGCTCCAAGACCGGAAAGGTTCCGCTGCTACTCTTCTCCCAAGTAGGTGAGCCTGTGATGAACTACAATCACTTGCACCTCCGGCTGCCCCGCCTATCAGCTGGACGGCCAGGTATCCTCGGGAAAGCAACGAACTCAACACATTTGGTCCGATCGAGCCAAGGTGTTGATCTACCTGGGGCCATCTCCCCAGCACGGCAGCTCCATTGGCTTATTGTTGAATCTAGCGACAGGTCACATCTCTCCGACATTTCATGCGGATTATGATGATCACTTTGACACAACAAGACCTGACTCCGAATTCAAGTTGCCACTTCCCACATGGCATGTGAGTACCTACTTCCATGAGGGAACTGACGGCGCTCAGCCAAGCAGCGACGAGCCACCAACGCAAGAGGTCGTCAACAATGACCCACAGCCGACGACAGCCAAGACTACCACCATCTCACAGGGAGCTCCATTGCCACCATCAAGGGCAGCAAGAGCACCAAGAGTCCAGGTCTTGCCACCAGACAGTGAGCAACAGCTGCCGACGCCACCGGTCGTTACTTGATCAGGTTGGATGAGCCGCCAACCCAGTCAATTCCTCGTTGGATTTACTGGATCCCTGCCTAGTCGACTAGAGAGCTTCGTAACGACTCTCAAGTACGATGGGACCCATGAGCTCGACTACCAAGAACAGCACCCCTGGGTGCTATTCAAAGCGACGAATGACCCGGACACTCTCTATCTTGATCAGGCTCTCAAGGCTCCTGATCAAGTAGAGTTCCTCAAGTCGATGCTCAAGGAAGTTCGGGATCATGAATCGAGGTGACATTGGAAGATGATCCCATGCTCCGAGGTTCCAGAGGGATCTATCATTCTCCCTGCCGTATGGGCAATGAAACGAAAGCACAAGATCAAGACCCAGAAGGTCTACAAGTGGAAATCTCAGCTCAATCTTGGTGGACACAACGAGAGGCCTGGCCTGGACTATGACCAGACCAACTCACCAGTCGTGGCCTGGCCTACAATTAGGCTCTTCTTGATCTACTTTATTCTGCACAAATGGGTCACCCGCCAACTTGACTTTGTTTTGGATTGCCCTCATGCCAAAGTCGAGTGCCCCAAGTTCCTTGAGATCCCTCGAGGCTTCGCTTTCAAGGGGTCAAGAAAGGGACACGTGCTACAGATCCTCCAGAACATCTATGGGGGACATGCTAGCAGCAGAACCTACTTTCTGTTCGCAAAGAAGTATCTGGAGGACCTAGGGTTCACTGCATCTAAAGTGGATCCTTGCGTCTTCTATTACCAAGGATGAATTCTACTTCTCTATGTCGGCGATGTGATCATTGGTGGTCCGACCAAATTGCAGGTTGACAACGTCATCGAGCTCATCAAGGACAATGTTGATGTCAATGACCAAGGCCCCATTGAGGATTACTCGGTGTCAACGTCGAGTATGAGGAGGATGGCTCCATGACGCTGACACAGCCGCACCTCATCAACTCCATTTTGGAATCCAAGACAGCAACAACGCCGTTGCTCTCCTCAGTGACTCTCCATGGGGACCTTGGCGGAGAAGACTTCGACAAGCATTTCAACTACCGATCTGTCATCGGTAAGCTCAACTACCTTGCCTCACTGATGAATCCAAGACAGCAACAATGCCGTCGCTCTCCTCAGTGACTCTCCATGCGGACATTGGCAGAGAAGACTTCGACAATCATTTCAACTACCAATCTGTCATCGGTAAGCTCAACTACCTTGAGAAGTTGACCCCACCGGACCTGGCCTATGCCATCCATCAATGCGCCGGCTTCATGTTGAAGCCAACCAAGCTGCATGGACAAGCAGTGAAGAGGATTGGCCACTACCTTCTGATGACCAGAGACAAGGGCCTCCGCCTCAAGCGGGACCTGTCGAAAAGCTTTGAGTGCTTTGTTGACACCTCCTTTGCTGGTGAATGGGACTCTGGCCAAACATGGCAGGCCATGACCGATCCCAACACAGGCCCAATCCAGAACTGACTTCATCATCTTCTTTGCAGGCATGCCACTGACCTGGGGCAGCAAGCTCCAGATCGAGATCTGTCTCAGCTTGACCGAGAGCAAGATGGTAGCCCTCTCAGCAGCCACCAGAGAGAACATCTTTTTGATCTGACTCATCCAAGATGCCAACAACCTTGGTGGCCTGGACATGAACTTATCCAACTCCAAGATGCACTGCAGAGTCCTCGAGGACAATCAAGAAACCGTTGCCATTGCTTCGGAGCCTTGTATTTGCCCTCAGACCAAGCACATCAACATGAAGTATTGGCACTACGTCGACTTCATGCGATCCCACAAGGACATCATGTCGATCGATTGGATCTCGACCAAGGATCAACTGGCCAACATCTTCACGAAGCCACTGCCCATGGAGTTGTTCACAAAGTTTGCCTCACTCATCTGCAGTTGGGTTTAACAACCTGAGTCCGCTGCTAACGATGAGAGGGAGTGTGACGTTTGTGACAACAATCAGCAAACACCTGCGCTTTTCATGATGTGGGGATTGCAATTCGCAATGGCGATCCTTCTTAGGACCGTGCAACCAAACTACTACCGGTATGCCCCCTATCCCGCGGGCATATACGCACTGAGCATGGCAAGCCGCTTGTCCCAAAAGGCTGTGTTCGACAAGTTGTTGACCCGTGCCGCACAAGTTCTGGCGGAACCCTTAAACCCATCACTACAAATCAGCCAAAGCATCGTTACCAGCTACCTATTCGACAACAACGATTGCTACCTTCATAAAATTGACCTCTCAACGGTCCATATATCTCTGCATTCACGGCGATCCTACATGACACCTTACGACATGAAAACAAAGAGCAGGAAACCTAAGTATCTACACCCATCCTACTTTCAAACGATCGAAACGTTGAACAACATCTTCTTTTGTGTCAATTCATCTCTATTTCACTTCAGAAATCGCAGAAACAATAACTTCATAGAAACCAATCTATCACCGCAATTACTCAACACTACCGCTATCACTAGCTTTCGCCCAGCGATACGGCCGATTCGGACCGTGGTGCAAAGCACTTGGACCCTTCCGCTTTGGACCCCAATTACTGGATTCAGCAGCAGCACATCCCAAGCAGTTGTTATGGGAATACTGTCAGTTGGTTGTTGATAGATGGGATTTGACGATGCTCTAAACAGAGCTTCGAATTGGATACCCACACACTCTTCGGTTTAACAGAAGCTATTAGCAGGAATGCAAGAATATGCTCCGGAACAAAATGTCTGGTTAGCTAGTGAGGCCTCAAATTATTCGTACTTGCGGTTGGCCCTCTCTGTGAATTCGGATACAGCACCCTCCCCCACCCGGTTGCCAAGGGCAAGGATAGTAGACACCATCAACATGAAAGCAGCGGCATATATCGATTCATAATATCACAAGCAGACCAGAAGCACCAACGGTATTGTAGACCTGGGCTGGGCAGTCTGGCGTGCTGGAGCCAGGCGTGAGGGGTAAGATAGGATGGTATGGTGTGCCTCCGGCATGTATGTTACCCCTCACGCCACAGTGGGGAGTGATTATCATTGCGGAGTGTACGTGCATTTGTGTGGCTCTGCCAAAAAGGTTGCCGGTCATGCTGGTTTTGGTTTATTTGTGACTACCGGTTTAATAGGGGTTTCGTCGGTGTGACATCGCAGGCTTATTTTTTAAGTCATCCACTTTGCTTCGTTTCACCATGGACCTAACAGGAGTTTGCGGGCATTCTCACACAAATTCGTTGCGCGCTCGCGCGCGGCATGCCCACGCCCCCAAAAGAAAGGGGGAATGTCATATCTTGTGTCCTACGGGCATAGGACAAAAGCGCGTGATTGAAATTCTCGACTCCTATCTACAGGCGAACACACCAATGAACATTTGCGCCGGCCCACCCCCCACATGATATTCAAACGCAACGGCAATTTTAGTGTTTGCCTTGTCAGTTGCAGCGAATGCGACACCTGCGAGTCACGCATTCATTAGCAAGGAAACAAATGCCTGACGAGTTGAAAGTGGCGGTGGCGATGGCAGCTTCGTGTTGGGAGTATATTCACGGCAAAGGCCACAACAAGCGAATTGTAGAGATGCTGGGTGGTGAGCAGGTTGTCAAGTTTAAATGACGACGTTAGTGAAATGCATGAATCAAAATACTTTGGTCTGCGATGGAATGCACTTACCTTGGTAATATTGAAGTAGTAATTTATTAATAACTAGCAATCGAATAATACTGCTGCTGCAATGACTGTATAGCGCCAATCAAGGAGTTTATATACATGGGGTGGTAGGAGGACAGCAGCAGTACTCGAGAAGTACTCGCAAAGAAAGTTTGACAGTGAAAGAATGGATTTTTGTGTTGCGCCACAGTCATCAAAAAGCTACACAAGGACGTAACTTACCAGATGAAAGTGGGTTCGGAAACGACGAAAATCAAAACTACCGTCGGGGTGAAACAAGGCGACAACCTTGGCCCTATCCTCTTCATTGTTCTCGTCAACGCTGTTGCGGCGTCCCTGAATAAAAAATGGAAGGAAGAAGGAATCGAAACACCAGATTTCCGATGGCACGGAATGAAGGCAGACGGATACATCGACCGCCAAGCCAACCCCCAACTGAGCAAAGGCACCCGCCACACCACTCAAGGGAAGAAGTTCACCATTTTTAATTCCTATTACGTTGACGATGCCGCCTTTATTCTGCTCAACAGAGAGGATTTAGAGAAGGCATCTCGACTAATCCAGACGCACTTCCGACGATTTGGACTTACCGTACACTGCGGAGACAAAAGAAACAACGAGGACTCAAAGACCAAAGCCCTCTTTATCCCCGCAGCAAACTACAAGCCCGAACCAGACGAAACCAACGACATCATGCTCAACGACCACGAGTACTTCGGCTTCTGCCACCAGTTTAAATACTTGGGAACCACCTTCGACGACAAACTTGAAGACACCACAGATATTAAAAAACGAATCCAAAAAGCAACAGGAGCATTTGCCGCGATGGCCAAATTACTCAAGGATCCAGAGCTCGACCACAAGCTCAGGGTCCGAGCATACAAAGCCACCGTTCTCAATATTCTTCTCTTTGGCTGCGAAAGCTGGGCACTCAAAGTGTCTGACCGAAGAAAGCTCGAAACCTGCCACCACCGATTCCTCAGATCGATGCTTGGCATCTCCATCTATGACGTGAAAGACAACCGAATCCGAAACTCGGACGTCAGGGAGGAGCTCGGCTGCTACTCCCTCTCACAGAGCATGGAGCTCAGACGAGCGAGATGGCTTGAGAAACTTGCAAACATGACCGAAACTCGAAACCCCCGCAAAATCCTTGTCGTGTGGATGCCCAACCCACGCCCGAAAGGGAGACCCCAACAAACGGTCAGACACGGATATGCCCACACTCTCACCCACGAATTGGGAATAAGCGATGAACTCCAACACTGGATGACAATCGCAAAAAATCACAATGACTGGGCGGGAAAAATAGAAAACCAACTCGGCATCGCGAAAGACACATACAAGCCTTTCAAGCTCCGCCAATGACCAAAAAACGACGAACACACGGAAACACTGGCCAAAAAAATAGTACTAAACTAGGCGTGCACTCTTCTTCTTCTTCCATTGTCGCCGCTCGTCCGACAAATTTGGACCAATTCGACTTAATGGCGAGCAGCGCAAGCCAGCCAATGATTGTCATGGTGGTAGGTGATCCCGTTAAAATATATCTCTTGTTTTATAAAGAATACCGAATTATTGCCTTCCTTTGTTCTTTGAATTTTTTCCTTTCTTTTTCCCCTTTCTTCTTTATAAAATCTTAGCTACCTACGTGACCGGACATAAGCCGATACTTCGGTATCCAAAAATTCCCTGAAAAATGGATACCCTCGCCCGGATCAGATATCACTGCCTCCGGGGATGAACCCACTGCGGCTCCATCATCGCAAGGAAAGCTATTGTTGTCGGTCACAAAAGGTAGTCTTTTTGGACGGTTCCTTTTTGTCGTCGTCGGTCCATGATATATCGGAGAGTCAGTCCGATTACTAAACTGAAGGATTCACGTCTCTATTAGCGTTCTGTTTTATTATTGCTCATGCAATTTCGTGATGGGTCTGAGATGCATAAACGGATATAATATGTAGGAGGTAAAACTGGATCCTGCCGCCTTATTTGGCAAACTTGCATAGAGCCACCATGGTTGGGAATTGTTTCCCCTCGAAAATGCCACCGTTTTCGACACAGAGCTCATCAATGCAAGCAAAATCACAAGTGGGTGTATCTTTGGCTACACAAACGTCAAACATATCATCCGACTTTTGGATCGCCAGCTCATATACGTGCTCGTTTCCAGCAGTATTGATATGCGAGCATGGAGGGGACTTGGTGCACAAAAAATTGTTGCGACCGTCGCCAAAGTAACTTTGTTGCAGGTCAAGAAAATGGCCTTGATCAGGGGGGAAGTTTTCGCACTTGTTTTTGGCGCACGTACTGTTGCAGCCGGGAATTGCTTCAGAAATACAGTGCGTAGCATCCACCATGACAAAGCCACTCGACCAAGGACAAAGACTAAAACTGCACGTCTCGACGGGGTCATCGTTCGATGGACCTTTGTACTCTCCTCGTCGCTTCTTGCATTCATTTTCGAGGACGTTTTGCATTGGCACAATGCTGGAGACTTGCCTTGCAGTACAAATCACAAAGTCAGCCTTCAAGGTACCGACTGAAGGGGGCGCCACGGCCAGAACACCGCCATTGCTGTCGTGGACGGAGCAAAGGTGGGCGGCGTCGTTCCCGATGTAGACCCAGGCGTTGCGCTCATCAGCAATCGGGGCCCAAATGTGGGCGGTGGGGTTCCATCCTTCCAGTCTGACAGTCCCTTCTTCCGAACAATATTCATCAAAAGTACCCAAGGTGCGGTTCTTGATCTTGCAGAAGTACGAAGCCTCGTCGTGGCCCTCGATAAAATCAGTGAGAGGTGGAACATATAGGACGGTCTCTTTTGGTAGACAGAGTACGTAATTGGCTTCAAAGATCTCACCGTTGTACGTCTCCTTTGAAGTCTCGTCAAGGCCCCAAGCGGGGTTCTCTCCAAAGAAGTCCTCGTGTTTCGTGCACGGCGGGTAATAACCGTCGTTTCCAAGGAAAATCCAAGCATTGCGATGGTCCGAGGTGGGCATCCACTGGTGGCCTTCTTTGATTCCATCGATCGGTACATTGCTGCTGTCGCAATAATCGTCATACGAACCCAGCTTTAGACCTTGGTCCTCACACCATGCTTTGGCCTGGTCATAGCTCTTGATATGGGCGGTGCCTTCCGGGCCGTAATAGTTCTTGGCCGGCTCACGGCAAAGGATATGGTTGGCTTCCCAGGACTCCTTCGTGGTTGCGTCGCGACCCCAACCGGCATCAACTCCAACCGACTCGGGTTCTCCGTGGAGACGACAAACGGGCCACATGGTACCTTGAAAGTCCTGATCGCCAACAAAGACCCAAGCATTGTAATAGTCCGATGTCGGTGACCAGTGATGGCCGACCCGAGCCCGTTCAAAGACTTGATTATTTTCATTGCAGTAGTCCTTCAAGGAACCAAGTACGAGGTTTCGTTCCTTGCAAAAGGCAACTGCTTGTTCATAACTGTTGACGGCGCCTGTTAGAGGAGGGCCGTACCATGTCTTGGCAGCGTTTTGGTTGCGCTCGCATTTGTGAGCCTCATCGACGACACTGAAATATGGCTTGGGACAATACCAGTCGCTAAAGCCGCAAAAAAGACTACACGGCGAGCCAGGTAGACCATTCTGGGCCGAACCAAGGTCGCAATCCTCTCCCAAATCGACGATACCATCGCCACATTTCTCTTGGGCCTCGATAGTGAACACAACTAGATGCTTGATAAGAGTGTAGTTCGATATATCTGCAACAGTGCTCATCGCCTGATCATCGGCACCAAAACTGTACAAAGTCTTCAACGCTTCCGGATGGGTTCTGAGAACGCCACCGAAACCAAAAGAGTCGAGTCTTTCGGCGAAGTATTGGATGAAGGCATTCCGTTCCGTGATCTGCTGTTGCCCCGAGGGCATCTCACCAAGCTTGTGGGCGAGTTCTACCAACCGATAGGCGCAATTGTGCAACACAACATCATAAGGTCTAAGAATCATAGCGGAGACGGACTCAACTGCGGCTGCGATATTTTCGATCATGATATTGTTGCCCATGGGGTGGAGTTTCTGATAATCCAAAGCCGGCAGTGTCGCCGCCGGGTCGATGAACAATAGATCTTCTAACTCGGGATCATCGGAAAGGAGCCTGAGCTCTCCCATACTGGACGTATTGGTAAAACATGACGCAAACGTGAAGTAATCGTAGGTCTTGTTGACTGGCTCGAAAATAGCCATAATCCTCTGTGGATGAGCAAGGTAATACATGTTGTAAAGGGAACCCTTGGGAATGACCACCAGCTTTCTTTCGTTATTTCCACCATGTTCTCCTCGGCTCTCCTGACCTAGCCGCCATTGGCTGTGCGATGAAGTCAGAAGCAACCTTCGCTCCATCTGAGTTAAACAACCATGCATGGGTGCAACCACCTGCTGCGGAATCATCAGGAAAATGGATAGGTGAAACGGGTTCATGGCAAAACTTGAGGGTTTGGGAATACGTTGTTATCAGTTTGCTTGGCACGTTAATAAGTCAATGGGTTTGAGAAACCAAATGTGAGGAGATTCGTGGTGTAGTAATTGCAGTTGAGAAACTTCAGAATCAATCGGTTGCAGAATGAAATACCGTTCATATCCAATTAGTGAGCGCCTTTCTTTTTGTCAATGACGCAATCAATAAGTAAATGGTATTTTTTGTTTGGATTTTCTCTAATTCTTTCACACCTGCCTTATGTATTACCGGCGAAGCAATGAAATACCGTTCATATCCTCTATTAGTGAAGCCGATTTGTGCAGAATTGTTTAATCAATAAATAAATAGTAATTTTTCGGTTGGATTCTTTCTAGTCGAAAGAAGGTGAAGAGCGAAAAACTTAGCAGTGGAAAAGTACCGTAGATTTCTACACGAATTTGTTACTACCATGACTTTCTCTTCCGCTTCGATTCCAGCCGGGTACTCCAGTGGTGGATATCGCCAATCAGAAAGCACGACAGTATACTGTCGTCTAAATTTTTGCACGACAGTATACTGTCGTCTAATCTTCTTTAAGTCAAAAAACAGTCTTAACCCGTCCTTAACCCAGAACCAACCTCACCAATCGAAAGAGCACCTCTTTTTACCTAGGGTCAGGTATGCCGGCCACCTTCATATGACCCGATGCTGGGTAGTTGTGCGACGTAGAAAGTACGCCCGTCGGCTCGAAATTCCAAAAACAACCACAACGGCACCATGTCCGACCCTCCAGCGACTTCCGACGACCCTTCAGTTTCCCACCAGCCAATTATTCGGCACCCCACACGTGTTGGGTCACCAGCTGACTGGTCCGGGGGCAGTCAAGATGACGACAACGTGCTCCTAAATGCCGATTCTGCTTTCGTGTCAAGATCGGAAAATTCGCGCGATTTGCCAACATCTCCCGTCCCTCCCTTTGATTCGTCTCCCCCATCTCCGTTGGTACCGACCGACCCACCACCTCAACAACTCCACTCGCCCGTGAATGGTCCACTTGACCCGCTAATGGAAGCGGCACTGGCCGGTTTCCTGCAACTTGGGGAACCGCGACCTACCCGACCTCGGAAAGCATATTCCTACAGTAAAAAGAAGCTCTTGGCACCCTCCCGTGTCTACTCAGAATCAGGATTTCCAATTCCGGGAATTGCCGGACTTCTTGTTGGTGTAATTGCCGAATGTCCTAACAAAAACAAAAATGGAGGAAAGTTCAGGGTAGACTGGGAGACCTATTCCGCTGGCATGCCTGATACAGTCGATCGAAGCCTGCTGAGAGTATGGTATCCCTCCACCGACTACATCAGGGAGTGTTTTCAAATTCATGCGGATGAGTACATTGCAGCAGGGCCAGCTGGTGTCAGGGAAGCTCTACGGCTGTCGTTTGATCAGTTAGCACCGGCTAATGTGCCTGCCCAAGCTGCGCATGCATCCCCTGACCGTGAACTGCCAGCGCCCCCTACCATTGTCTTGGCCACACCCCTGCGCTATGCCGGACGTGCAGCACTCATGACTGCTGCAGATACTGTTTCTACTCTGACTGGCAACTCAGGAAGTCAGCGACTATCTACGGGTGGACGCTCTACCAGAAGTAATGCTAGTCAACAAGGTTATGAATCTGAGTCTGTAGATGGCTCTGACTTGGATGAAGATGACAACGCATGGCTGACAATTCCTGAGGAAATAGAAATAGACCTCCTTGATGATGCAGAAGAACCAGACGCCAATGAAGAACCAGAGAAGCCGATCATCGATGTCAATCTTGAATGGAATTTTGAGATGGTCAACGAGTCAACACAGATGGCTCCAATACCTGATCTTTATGACGGACCGGGGGGTTTACGGCCTGGCGTTGCGGCATCGTTCAAAGATCCTCTCGAATGCCTACAGAAGTGCGGCGGTCTCACGGTGAAGTTCGTTGGAAGGCTAGCCAAGGAAACCAACAAATACTTCAACCGTGTTATTGCGCCTACAAGGAACAAGAACATGTACTACTGCGGGATACCATGGTCAGACGTCAGCACTGGGGAAATGCACCGCTTCCTTGGAGTACTTTTAAAAATATCCTTGCAGCCCAGGGATGGTGGTGGATACGAATCGTACTTTCAGAGTAAAGACAAGGAACTTTGCACGACTACAGATGGAACAGGCGAGAAGATAGTGTTGACAAACACTAAAGGGTGGGCTCAGAAGGTAATGTCCCTGGCGCGCTTCAAGCAAATACGGGGGGCATTTCATCCGATGGACAAAGTGGCTGGTATGTCCGGCGACAAGTGCTATCAACTACGTAATGCCTTAAACAACCTCAATACGGCATCACGGAATACTTTCATCCCAGGACCAAATCTTGCATTCGACGAGGGCGGCGTTTCCTGTCGCAGTAGGTTGTGTCCGGTAAGGCAATATAACAAAGCCAAACCGCAGCCATACCGAGTTGATTTCTTCATTTTGGCCGACTCCGCAACATACGCAATACTCCACATGGACGTATATCAAGGAAAAAACGAAACAAATGCATTCATTGTGGACGAGGCCAAGAAACTCCCAACTACTATGAAAGCAGTGGTGAACGGAGTGCTACAAACCAAGCTTGACGAGCAAGTGGAGCATGGTTACAGAGTAGTGAGCATGGATAATCGCTATCAATGCCCCGTGCTTGCCGCTTTTCTTCATGACCGATGCCATGTACTATCGACTGGCACGTGCAAAGCCAACAGGATTGGTTGGCCGAAGGATATGTTGCAGATGACTCTAAAAGGGGGTGATCGTGGCGAGTCCATTATTACATACGACAAAGTCAATGAGGTCGTGTGTTTACAGTGGCGAGATAACAAGGTTGTCAACGTCTGTAGTAGCATCACTGATGTTACAGAGCACGACACATCAAGACGTGAGGGAAGCCGCATGAGGATGCTCCGTGTCCCCCGTCCCTTGCACCACTACCATAAAACAATGGGTGGAGTGGACAAGGGTGACCAGATGAGAATGCATGGTGGTGGCTGGGCACGGAAAGGACATTACAAAAAATGGTATAAGAAGTCATTCATGGGCGTGTTGGACTGCATGTTGTTGAATTCCCTGGTTGCCTGGAACCTTTCCTGCAATGAAATCCCAGGTCGTACGTACATGAAGCGACATGACTTCTATGCGTATATTGCAGAGAAGTTGATGCAATTCCCAGACGAAAGAAAAGACAACTTTGAAACCGTTCCAATCGAAGAAACAGTCATCATGAGAACAGGAGCAGAAAGATGTGTCGTAAGACCAGGGAACACGTGGAGTCGCTGCTTAGTCTGTTCGCTGAACTATGCTTATACAGGCAACAACAAGAGCGTTCGTGCTGGGGTATGCAATTGCGATAGCTGCGGACCATGCCATATGCATGTTCTTCCGGAAGGAGATACTGACAGTCGACCACTGCACAAGTTGTTTGGCTCTAACATGTCCTCACGACATCCTAAAAACCCCACTAGGCCAACAAATCTGGAGCAAAGGCGCCGAGGGCAAATGGCGAGTGAAGACCAGCCACCCTGTCCTGGTCGACTTGAGGGAAAAATGTGGATACGTACCATCAGCCGACAGGGGCAAGAAGAGAAAATGTCAGTCAACAAATTCCAGCCAGACAACAGATGATCCATCTGCCAACAGGGGCAAGAAGAGAAAATGCCACTCAACAAATTCCAGCCACACAACAGATGATATGACTACATAGGTACTTACTATTGCATAATGTAATAACCGTTTGTTAGATAAAACTAATTACTTATTTTCTTTTTCCAAGAATCCTTTTTTGAATCCGGTGTAGTTACCACCTTTGGCAGGGTAACTATCACGAATCTCGCCAACGACGCAAGCAGGGAGTTCCTTCCGGTTGCCTTTGCCGAGGTAGCCATTGATGAAAATTGTCGCGTCGCGGTAGAGTGCGTAACGTATCGCGCTATTCGCGATTCCCTGCTCCATCATGGAATCACCCTTTTCGAAAAGAAATTCATGCAGGGTACGACCAGAATGGACACCGTCGGGGCTAAGATTCAAGATACAAGGCGATTCATCGCACAACTTGCACTTCTCTGGAACATTTTCAAGGGTAGGTGAGGGAACTGTAGTCGGGGATGCCAGCAAGTAGCGGCCGCAACGACGAATGTGTTGTTCAAAGGCTTCAACCTGTTCAGTCGAGATGTGTTCGGGGAAGTCAAACGTCATGAAGCGGGGGTCGGGGCCTGGCTCTGAGAACATGCGGATGCCCCCTCCAACGTTGGAAACCTGAATCCTCTCAAGCGGTTCATTCTTACCGGTACGACGGTTGTGTTCCTCGTTTGACAAGCGAAGAGTTGCGGCGATTTGTGCATCCATGGGGTCGGGCTCGACATCGGAATCGTATTCCAGGCCCCCAAAGTCCATACCGTATGGGTTGTACGATCGATCTTGATTGCTTCCGGACCAACTCATGATGCCAAGGGATGAAAATGAGAGTCATTTGCAGTGGAGGCAATCGGTTGATTGTTGGAGGGAGGTGTAATGCGTAGTATTATGAGGGTAGGATTAAGCACCGATTAAGCTCCGGTTAAGGCCCGATTAAGAAAAATTGTCGTCTAATTTGAATTGGACGACAATGAAATTGTCGTCCAATCGGGCGGGCAGGCGCGCCAGACGACAATATATTGTCGTCTGATCCCATCTTTCGGAATGACGATATGCTGGGAATGGTATCACCCATGAGTATTTGGTGCGGTTGGAGGTGATTCCAGATGGTGGGGGAGAAAAACTGAACATTGCAGGAGTTTTGAGGCTGCGAAAGACGATACCTTGATTCTCTTTAATAGCAAAGGAAAGGCATTTTCTCTGAGAGTCCAGCCTGTTATGGAGTCTTTTTATGATGATTTTTATGTGACGAAAGTGGAGGGCCAGGAAAGCAAAGTTCTATTGAGATTCCAGCTTTTTACCAAAACACCCTTTTCTACCATTAAATCTCTGCCATACCCCACAGAGAGGCATAAAGAATTTAGTCCTATATGCTGACGTAGAGCTATAGCCTTAGTAGTCGTAGATGACAAAAGGATGACGTCAACCTGACGATGTACAGAGTAAAAAATGTGATAAACACTTTCCACCGCAACCACCTTTGTTGTTTTCATCCAGCGTTGAAAGCTTTGAGACCAAATCCCGAGGCAACTCACGGATCTTCTTTTCGTCGACTCGTAATTGCAACTGCAACTCCTTTTCCCTGCATAAAATCTTGAGCACAGCAACTTCAGAATGGGACTCAGCAAATAGCTGTTGAGTAGTTTGATGGGGAGACTTGGCTTTGAGCTGCTTCTGGACTAGGGGTCGTGGGGAACGGTCATGTGCATCGTCCGGGACGAACCACCGCTTGTCCAAGTCCAGGGCCCAGGTAGTAATTGCAGTAACACAAGAAAATACGGTATATTATCGCATCTCGTATTCTCGATTCTTTTTACCCCAGTAATTTTTCATAAATCATCAGAAGGATGAATCCATGCTTGGTAAGGGACAAAGATTGCTGTAGCCAAAGAAACTGCCAAAATCATGACTCGGTTCATGGCCCAATTAACCCCAAAATGCTCAAATTTGACCATAGGTGTGGGCAACTAAAACCCCTGCAATTGCAACCCTCAATACGGCTTTAAGCCAAAGTTTATGAGAGCACCTGGTCATTGTAGCCAGATGGCCTGTGAGTCGAGCAAACCTGGAAAAGGTGCGATTTTAGGGCTCTTTGGGGGCTCAATTTGTTGAGTCCTGAAATTGACAAATCGTAAATTTCACTAAGCGAGGGCAGCTGCTGTAGGCGGATTTCAACAATGTCACTTGTTCAAGTCTGATCAGGGTGGCCTTGAAGCAAACGGGGGGCAAGGAATCAAGGCCTGAAAGCAATAGGGGCTGTCACAGGATTGTTTCCTAAAGTGGGCCATGGTCGTTGTTTTGGTGGGAGGCGCTGATTTCGTAGGATGTAAGAGTCATTTCGTTTTGGGCCTGTTTCGACTCCATGGAGTTCTTACTTTATTGACTCGTTCGAGCTTTCACTATGGGCATTCGACCATTCCGAACCAAATGCATGCCCCATCGATGCTTCAATCAAATGCAGAGAGTCAACCAAAACACAACACAGTACTACTATTAAAACACAAAAGTAGTAGGTGAGATGCAGCATCAGCATCGGACCGCCCCTCTTTTTCCCATTATCATCTCGTAACGCTTCTGACACTCATATACACAACACTGCCATCGATATCGTTTCAATGGAATGATGCCGTCTATGCTTTATACTTGACGTTTGATTGGGATCGAGAGAACGATAACAAAGACTTACTACTTTCTTCTAGCTACCCTAGTAGTAGTGGCTTTTGTTGTTCTCTCTCAAGCGGATGCTTTCAAAGTTTGGTGGATTGCAAACGCCGGCTGCTCCGTAGGGGCCTCGTCGAAATGGAAGGAGTTTCTAGAGAGTGATCTCGACGGTCTTCGCGAGTCTTGCTGTTATCCCGACTTACTCCCTTGCTGTTGCTACTTGGTGCCTTTTCATTCCGCGCCGCAACTTGCTCTCCAGCCGATAAACTTTGAGTTGTCTGTCGTCGCCGTCGCCTTGTGCTCGTCATGGAAGCGGTGGGCTCTTGCAAAAGTTCGATCTTTTGCCTCTTGGGAGAGGGTGAGGCACCGTTGCGTACTGGTTTCTTCTGTGTCTTGAGAGAAAAGAGGGGTGCGTGAGTGCCAATCGTTCGAGGCCGGCCGCGCTTCCTGCTGTCAGAAGAGATCGTAATTGGAGAGCCACCGTTTCGTACGGGGGTCTTCGTCTTGAGAGAGATGAGAGGTGCGTCCAACTCGTCGTCAACCACATCGATCTTTCGAGGCCGGCCACGTTTTTTGTGGGTTGTAGAAGAAATCAAACCACTGCTCTCCAAATGCAACCGCTTGTTTTGGGGAATGGCACCCAGATACGAATCACTCTTTCGCGGACGTCCTCGCTTGCGGCGTCCAGTGTCATAGATTCGATCCGCTTGCTCCACGAACCGCGGGGGCGGAGCACTCTTGCGGCGTCCAGAATTTTCCATCGTCTTTTCGCTGCTTTGATGACGGTTGCCGTCTCCAGCGTTTGCTGTCGTATCCTTGGCATCATCAGCTTGGATCAACTCCAGAAGCTCGTCAGGCTCTAAGTCCTCTTTGTCGCCATCCACATACTCAACACCATAGTATGGGCTCTCATCGGTCGGCAATCGTATCACTTTGCCCTTGAAAAGTCCGTGTTTCGCAAAGTTCTTGTAAAAGGTGGTTCCGAGCTTGATGGAAGTGGCGTCGTCGTTTTGTTTGGCGGAGTTCGATGACGGCTTGTTGGGATCAGAAGAAAAGATGAGCTTGTGAAGGTCGTCAAGTATACGTTCGAGATCGTCAGCCTGCTCTTCAAACTCGTCGTCGCTTATTAAGGCCTGTGGGGTGAGAGCAGCTGGAGTAGGTTGTGTAGGACCGATATTATCGTCGTTCGAAGCCACCCCGGGCTCTTTGGAATCAGACACCTCGTCGTCTTGATTGGCCTCGATAACTGGTGCGTGTGAAGCGTGGTCCTTTATTTGCCCGTCCAATCCCATCATGGCAGCGTTTTCTCCAATAGAATCTTTCAAAACGCCGTCTTCATCTTCATTCAAGTGCGGGCGGTTAGATTCACCGTTTCGCGCTTGGTCCTTTGCCTCGTCCGATGCAGATGGAACTGGATCGTCGTCCTTCGTCTCTTCAATCCGAGGTCCAGTAGTATCTTCATGGTCACAGCCGCCCTTGACTGCCGACGTCCCAGCCTGGGCACAGGTAGCAACCGAAGGACCCTCTGCCTGGTCGGGGGCAGCCATCAGTGGTCTTTCTTTACCAATGGACGCACACGTGTCGCAATACCAATCTTCTTCAGGGATCCCGGGCAGGCCAACGCATTTTGTATGCACAACGTTGGAACAGCCGTCGCAGCACAAAACATCCCCGCTCAAACCGCAAATAGTGCACCAAATATAGCGACCGTCCGTTGGGTCAATTGGAAACACATCTTTAATGAACTTTGCTCCAAGGCGCACGGGCTGTGATGCCAGAGCCTCCGCTTGCTGGTGGAGGTAGTTAGCTTTTTCAAGAGCCTTTCGAGCAGTTTCCAGCTGCTCGGATGGGTCGATGGTATCATCTTCCTCCATTCCGTTATTGTCATCGTCGTGTGTTTGTTCCAACGATTCCCCAGCTGGATTCTCGTCAGACGCCGACGCCTGGTTAACATCAACGAGTTGAGAATCTTTGAACGGGGCTAGCAGGCCATCAATACCGCCCATATTCTGCCAGTTCGCAATGAAATCAAAATCAGGATTGGAATGGCCACGTATCACACGGCAAGAATAAAAGCCACTTCCTTGGATTTGGCAGCGGACGCAAGGTGCACGCCTTCCGGGACGACGCAACATGACTTTTGCAAGCCCATCGTCGTTCGAGAAATCTTTGAATCGAAACAGTATGTGGTCAAGTACTTCGGAGGAGGCAGGATTCTTGACTTTCACGCGGGCGTCGTCCACCATAATCTTGAGTTTCATGGAGCCAAGATCATTGAATCGATTGAGGCAAGGCTCGGGCCCTGTGGCAGCCAAGATATATCGTATTTGCTGGGCAGCGGCTTTCTTGGCCGGGTAGTCGGCAATAGTAGCTTCTGTCTCGGAGGGTGCATTTGGGTCGGCGGGACGGGAAGATTGCTTGGTCGTCAAGCCAAGAAGTTTTTCCACGTGGCGAGTTTCATTGACAGAGAGAATTGCCTGGCAAGAAAACCGATTGCAAGACAAAATAGTAAGAGATCTGGCGGGTCCGGGGGCGTCAAGGTGAGCGCGGGTGCTTACCATCGTGTATAGTTTCCTTGCTCTCTCAAGCTGCGAGATCAGACCACGTTCTTCGTCAGAAAAATCGCCCAAGTGATCTTCTGAGCTATTATCCCCTTGTTTGTCGTTGGAAATCGCAAGAGCCGAGACAATTTCAGCTGATCCAACGGCATCTTGCTTCTGAATCTTTTTCTTCAGTTGTTTTGGGCGAGGAAGGTTCGTTTTTGTGTCATTACCTTTTGATGACTGCAGAAACTTTGTAATCTTCCGAATCGAAAGCCGATTCTTCTTCCGCGATGCCGGGCCAGAAAGCAAGAAAAGACACGTCGTCACGTAGGCCTCCTGCAAATCATTCACAACGGCAGCGAGATGCCGATAGTATCCGTTTTTAAGTCGCAGCCTCACAAGCTCTAAACAGAGGGAAGGGAAAGCCATCATCGACTTATAGTTGGACATGACCTGCTTTCTCGGGTCGTCCTCAATCGTATCGACTACCCATGGGGGCAAGTAGTGGGAGCTCGCCAATATCCCCCGGAAAGCTATATCGTCGTCGGTTCTCCGGATACCACGAGTATTGACTGTTTTGTCGACTTCTTGCGCCTTCTCCGACGAAAGTAAATCTTCGAACGTAGGCAAGGACCGCGTTCCCGAGTGTGAGGACAACGGGATGGTCCCATTCTGAGCATTCTCCAAGCAAAATTTCGGGTCGATATAATCCGGATCCATTCCGTTGAGACAACGACGCTTCAGAATATCGAAGCACTTTAGCAAGGGACGCACGGAGTCGACTGGAATGCCCAACACGGAGGGCGGCGGATATTCTGGAACGTTGGCTTCCGGAAGGATCGAATCTTCATCGACAGGGTCTTGAACTCCGTTTTGCCAGCTTGGTCGCAAGAAAGACGAAGACTCTGGCATCCAGCAAATAGTATGTACGCCAATAGCCCATTCGTATTGGAAGCGCAGCTGAATGACCAAAACGGGGGACGGTGTATCGGACACATTCTCCTTGTCTTCGTCGGACTTGCAAGGAAACGTTGCCCGGACGGAAACAACGAGGGCACGCATCCATTTGACTTCGATTTCCTCAGGCGTGGGCAATGTAATGATGGTGCTCCTCGCGGTGGTCTCTTCGTTTCCTTGGGAATTTTCTGCCGATGCGCTCTCGTCAGGGGTGACTTCACTTTGAAACACCGGAAGCGCGCTCTGCTCTGCCGACAACAAGGAAGAATTGTTCAAAATAAATTTGGAGTGGAGCGATCGTGAGTAGAAAACAGAATCCCCGCTCTGAGGAACCCAAGTTACGGCATCGGCTCTGACCACTTCATGTTGCTTTTCGCCCCAACTCGAGTCTGGCATTTGTTTCTCAAGCCACGATCGATCTAGGGGACCTTGGTATGGCGTGTTCAGAAACTCGGGTACCACCGAACTCTTTTTCTTCATCTTTGACGCTGCGTACGGGCTAGCCACGCCCTGGTCCAAACCAAGCCTCTTTCGTTCTACATCCGCAAGGACTTCCGATGCGCGCTCTTTGACGTGCTTGGAGGCGACGTCCAATATCTGCTTCTTTAGGGCGGGGATGAGATTGGCACATACGACCACAAGTTGAGAGTCCGGGCTGTTGTACAAGACGCAGTTATCCAGGATTCCTTGAATATCGGTCAAAACAGCGTCGACTGTTGTGTAGTAGCAATTATCATCCTTCTTGTTGAGATCGAGACGCCGCAGGATCCGATCAAAATGCATTCCGATCGGGACGGCGCAATAGTAGCTCGGGGCTACATCCTCAGTTACTAAGCGTTGAAAAGTACCAGATTCCGGCCGGTTCTCGAGAAAATCCTGAACAGCGAATCGTAGCTTCATCCGCAAAGAATTTTCAATCTGATATGGCACTCCTTGTCGAAGCCGCTGTCCCACAAACGAAGAGACTTTTTCATAAAAGAAGGACTTTTTGCCGGCCTTGAGCATCCAACCCGAAGTGTAAGAGACCTTTCGATGGAACGATTCTCTCCGAATGCCTACCCCGTTGTAAAGAGGCAATGTACTGCGAATGAGATCCAGCAAGGTACAGCTACCTGGTCCGTCCTTTGACGACACTTGTTCGGTTTCGTCCCGGGTTCGTTCTGTGGAATACAATGTTAAAAAGTCGACAACTAGCGATGCATCCTCCGCTGGCAAGGACAATGACGACGACTTGACGGCGGCGTGGTTCCCAGCAGGAGCCGAGCTGGCAGCAGTGGAATGCCACGGAATGGTCAACGCCTCTTCCATTGCTGCGGTCCCGCCAGTGGAAAGTCGCTTCAAAACACCTTGAACGTAGGGGAACTTGTCATCCAGTCGAAAGGAGCCAAAAGATTCTCCAATCGAGGCGAATTCTCCAACCTTGCCCTTGCTTGAGTCCGAGCCACAAGCTATCGAATCCCCCACAGACAAGGCATGAGATTTGGCATAGGCCCAAGAAAAGGGTACAAGGAACGGAGAGCAGTCTTTGGCCGGGAATGTCACAACTGAAAACTTGGGCGGCAGCGAAATGTCGTCTTCTTGTTTGATTCCTGTGGTCGCGTCCCATTGGGGCGGCATTGCCGGAGTCAAAGGCCGCAGCATGATACAAAGCTGCATGACAGGCTTTGCATTTTGCTTGCTCTTGCCAGTTTTGGGCTGGTTACTGGGAATCACCCAAGTGACCGTTCCATCCTTGTTGACCCTTTTGTATTCCAGGTTGGGGTCGTACGGGAACTCAGCGTGAGTTCGTTCGACACGACAAAGGATGGGATAACGACCAAGGTCATTATCGATGCCTTGGATCCATTCCTCGGTCCACCATGAAGACGTTTCTGTGGCGGAAATGGAATCGCCTTGTTTCTCAACTGGTGCATTGTCTTCAGGGTTCGTACTGGAAGATTCCTTGTCTTCAGACGGCGATTCGTCCAGTGGCAATGAGGAATGAGCCTTGTCCCCGTCTCCATTCTCTAAAGTAGCGTCCCTTGTCTCTTTTGGACTTGGGGGAACTCCATCTCTTTGGCGACGTTTGCCAGTCGATGTACGATCCCCCGCCGCTTCTTTGTCAAGAGAGACATTCTTGCTTGTTTCTTGACCTCCACTTTGCCTGCTCTTCCTACCGGTTGCTGGCGTTTCCCCCAAAGTAGCAGCAGCGCTCATATCGGATCGTCGTCGCCTTGACTTGCGTTCCTCGACCGACTGACCGCGTTCCACCCTACTCATTTTTTGCGCCTTTTGCGGCAGGCTCCGACCACGTTTACGGCTCGCTGTCGGTTTTCCAGAGGCCGAAGTGGTTGTTTCGTCTCCCTCCTGTTGCTCGGCGAGAAGCTCACTCTTATTCCCACCAGCAGCCACATCGTCCCCAGTCGCGGTCGCTGTTGCTGTTGCGGCTGCTTCCATTCGATTCCGCAAACGTCGAGCTCGTACCCACAAGGGCGTTCGTAAAAAGTTTCTCGTTTTGGTCCCCCAGACATCGGGATACGTTTGCAAAAAGGTCTTGTGAGCGCCAGGATAATAGAGTACCAACTGTCCGACTTGTGGCGGAATCGTCAAGACGTCATCTTGACTGGGCGTTTCTCTCGACAACCACGAACGATCCAACGATTCCGCAAACGGCGGCGAAACCCAACCGCCGACTTGTCTTGTCGTTATTTCTCGCTTTTTGTTCTTTGGATTGTTCGCAGCCGACTTTGTTTGTTGTTGATCCCCATCAACTTCATCGACAAGATCTGCTGTAGCTGCCCCATCACTTTTTGCACTTGGAGAATTCGTTGCCCCACTTTGAATAGTACTACTACTACTAGCAGCAGCGGCGGCGGCAGCAACAACAGCCACTGCCATGGTGTTGCTTTTCCACAGAGCCGCCGACGAACCAGTCGCGTCGACATTTATATCTCCACCCGCGCAAGGAGAATCTGGAGCTTGTGTAGTAGCTTCTTCCTCGCCTGCTGATCCTTTGCCTCTTGCCGCTTTACGTTTGGGTTGTTTTGAATCTTGGACTGGCGGCAGGTCATTTTCATTGCCACTAGTACGTCGACTTCGTCGTGGAGGTGGTGGATCCTTGGGACTTCGCATGACCAACATGTCATTGAGATTTTTGGATGTTTCCTTCCACGCCTTTGGGAATCTTTCCAAAGCATCAATCCATTCTAATTTGGAATGCAATTGTTCTTGCTTGAGGCGTTGCTCTTGCAAAAGTTTGGCTTGCGCCGCCATTTTTTCCGCTTGTTCGACTTGACGATGATACTGTGCCACAATAGTCCATAAATCCCGTCGACGACGTTCCAATTCGTTCCAACAGTCCAATTGTGTCTTGCCGCCCAACCGTTGTCTCTCCAAAGCTTGTTGTTTTTGTAACTGCTGCAATTGCAGTCGACGTTGTAGTAGTTTTTGACGTTTGGCGAGTCGATTTTGGAAATACGTGACACATTTTTGTGCGCGTTTGATGCATTTGCGTAATCGTTTGGGATTTTCTCGTCGTTGTTTGCCAATGCGTTTGAATTCCAAGTAGACCACTCGAGGCAATCGATTTTGCTCTCTCAAACTACTACTAGTATTCGTAGTAGAGGAAGGCCGTGGTTTGTTCTTCTTGTCGGGCAAACGCGCCGAAAGGACAGATCGTAAATCCATGGTATCCGCATAGGTTTGCACCTTTTCTTTGGACGCTCTTCCCAGAGAAGACCGACGGGGTACATTTGGCACAGGACGTGGTGGAGGTTTGGGTCGCCGCACTGGTTTTGGCTTGTTGGCTTGATTATGATCCAAGCCTAACTTTGCCAAGTATTGTTGATTGCGTCGAATACGAGCTAGGCGGAGACTTTGGTAGTAGTCGTAGAAAGTAAATGAGCAAAGTGAGTGAATTTCAGGGTTCCAAGATGCAACTTATTCAAAACATGTGGAACGTACCGTTCGTACTCGGACAATCCGTCATTTTGACTTTGCTCGTCATTATCATTTTGACTTTCATCGTCGTCCTCATCGTCATCGGAAGAGTCTTCCTCTTCAGAGTCCTCGTCCTCGTCGTCATCGTCTTCGCTAGAATCATCTGCAGGATTCTTCTCCTCGTCTTGTGGATCAGCTGGAGAGTTCACATTTGCAGCATTTGCAGCATCTGCAGCATTGCTA
The DNA here is from genome assembly GCA_951394045.1 of Nitzschia sp. DOCU1. Taxonomy (NCBI): domain Eukaryota; phylum Bacillariophyta; class Bacillariophyceae; order Bacillariales; family Bacillariaceae; genus Nitzschia; species Nitzschia sp. DOCU1. The sequence goes on along the minus strand of OX595988.1, from coordinate 57,698 downwards.
TTGTCCACGTCCTCTCCATAATCATCATCATCATCATCCTTATTCCGACTGTCCACCTGGGGCTTGGCGGCGGCTACAGGATTTGTCAACGGCAATGCTGCTGCTGCTGCTGCTGCTGCTGACTCGTCATCGTCGTCCTTTTTAGCGGCGGGTGCTGCTTCTGCTGCCAGGCCAGCAGCGACTGTCGGCGACAATGTCGTTATCGTTTCCATAAGTACTGTCACTACTTGTGTACCTCTTGTGTGCTTTTACCGACACTATTAACTTTTTCTCACGTTCGGGGCAACTACAATACTGTTTTACAGAGAAAGAGCAATGATGCAATGGTGGCAATGATGCAATGCGGTTGAGGTGGAACTGCATGGCTCGTACCATAGTGGACGGAGAGGTCTCTCCTCGTGCCGAGTTCCATGGAACGCGTCTCCCACCACCGCGCCGCTTTTTGAACAATGGTTCGACTCATTGGAACAAAAGATCCGGCGCGTCCGACTTCAGAACCGGAATGTTCGACTTTGATTTATGAGCCGAATAAATGTTCGGTTAACAAAGTGGAGAGTCGAACATTAGTTCGATGATGGATTGATAACCGATCTTTATGGCCGAGTGGCGGACATTCCATTATGTGCCCGATCTGTGACCAGACATCAAATTACAGAGTCGAACATTAGTCCGATGGTGGCGGGATGTTCGGTCGAAGGAATCGAATTGATCGACGACGAACGCATCCACCATGACATATTTGCAACTTCATAACATGCAGACTCCACAACTCTCTCCTCATATCATCATCATCGTTATCATCGTCGTGGTGTGTTTCTTGACAGGATTTTTGGCAAACCAAAACATGCAAGAGTACTGCACTACTGACGCTGCGGCAATGGACGATAATCATGGCACAGAGTGGTAGACGATGCCCGCCTGATGTTGCCACACAGTATTTATTTGCACAGTCAAAAGCATGACATAAACTCCATCATCGACTACTAGAGACCAGGGCGCGGCGCTACAACATCTAAGACAACAGTCTTGCCGATGACATTCTGTCGGCAGCTTTGTTCTGGTTTGTTGACAAGGGATCGGTAGTATCACGACACATGAGTCTACAATTTTGCGCAAAAGTTTGAAAGCATGATTCTCTACTAGTAGAGAGTATCGGTTCCTGTCTCTTACTAGTAGGAGAATGGAATGCATCGCTCCATGTCATGGCATCATTTGTCCATAACAACCGTTAGTAGGCTCCAAACGAATACACGTGCAAGAAGAATCAAGCAGGATACTCGCTCCCAGCATGCTGCGGCGACTTGCTACAGCCGTGGGAGAGGACCAAGGACGATGCACGAAACAAACAACATTGTCATCGTCTACATGTGCTAGAGAAGTTATCTATGGATGCCATCATCAGCATGGATATAGGGAAAGGATGGGCCGCAGGAGCGCAGCAGCAGTTACGCAAGCAAGAAGAAACTCCTGCCGCTGGCAAAGTGATGCACGCCGCCGCCATCGGAGGCGACAAGGACATTACTTGCAGGATCGGATAGCATTCCCAAACGATGAGGTTAAAAGCCCTGCTCTTGTGGGGCCCAGTTTTCAAATGCAAGTCTTTCTTGACAATAGTGGTCTGGCACCATTGTTCTTACTCAAGCGCTAGTAGCCCATTGGAGCGGGGGAAAAGAAAACGGCCTCACATTATCAACAGGATTGGTTCGGGGTCAATGAAAATAAATATCGACATTGTTTGGTAAAATACTGACAATGCCAACACCATTGACTACAACAGGTGCGACGACGGCGCTCGCGCCTTGAAACAGCAGGTGCCATTCTTGTAAAAAGTCGGTGGCGTGTCCGTCGACTGGTCAGCACTGGATATCTCTATACATGCATATACCCACGACGAAGCACATTTGGTTTTCTTGACAGATCCATGGACTGTCTGTAAGTTGCAGTTGCACTTCTTTAGTGGAACACAATTAGGAGTTTTCAAGCTCACCCAGCTCGTTTAACTTTCACAGAAAAGCGAAACGTCGTTGGTATATTGCGTATCACCCAAACGGCCTCCCCACGGAGGAGGACGTGGTGCTTATTCGACGTTTCAACAAGAGTTCAAGCACCACAAGCTACCACGTTGGGTCTCACATCGGTCGAAGAACAAATTTGTGGTCCTATCATTCAACGATTCGGCGTTTCCACACAAAACAAATTGCCAACAGGCAATCAAATATACGGCATGTGCAAATTTCATGCGTCAGGCAGAGAAGATATGGATGTCCGAATGTTACGAAGGCCGAACACCAAGGGCAGGCCCTTTTGCATTCAACTCGTAGATGCTTTGAGGCCGCTGGAATCGACACTTGACTTGGAACAGATTGTCGAACAAATCAATAGTGGAGATGGCGAGTCCAGCACCAAATGGTATGGGAGCAATCCCATGGGCGTCGGGATCGCGCCCGATCTCCAGTTAGTCGAAGCATCGGCCTTTTCCACATTGCAAGCCGACACCGAATCCAAAGTCAAACACTACGGGTGTCATTGCTGGTCGGAAGCAAAGCTTGCCCAAGACTGGACCTTTGACTTGGCGAATCTCCAAATTCCACAACGGACACCCCTTCGAGTATTACATCGACGTGCCAATTTGACTCGAGAACGACAGGTATTGGCTCTAAGGGGAACACGAGTGGATGACCATCACTTTCGCTTGGAATTGAGTACCCAAGCGGGGACCTATGTCAAGGAGTTTGTACATGGGGACTTAAGGCGGACCTCGCCTAATATGGCTACCTTGTTGGATACCAAGACGAACTTGTTACTGTTGGATTGCGAGGGAATTGAATTGGGAGGCGAGAGTGCTGGGCGACCATCATCTCCCGAGCTATAATGACAAGTGTTTAGAAGCAAAAAGTTGGGATGTGTGCCACGAAATTCCGAATTTCTCCTATCCCCCCAGAGCGCGTTAGGTACAGTAGGGTGTCGCAAGTCTAGCGGCGGCGAGCAAGATACGGTTCAAAGCTAGTACACTAGAACCAATGATTCAGTGCGGTCAAGGAGCATTCGAGGATAGGCGATGCAAATCGTACTAGCTAGCTCATTGATCAATCTACTGCAGTAGCTTATGCTCACTTCTGTTTGCTAACGAGCTAGTGTGTATGTACTGTGTGCTGCCTTCACATAGTAGATAGACAACCTTGCGTAGGTAGCTGTTCGAGAGATTTCCTATCTGGTCAAAGAAGTCATAAGGGAGTCATTGATCATCGGGCACGTGCTTTCATGACCGGCCGCCGCGGAAACACTGGCATATCTCGGCACACACACATGAAGGATCCTTCGCGATCCCCAAGGTAGTTAGCGCGCCTCCAGCAAGAAACCCTGCAGTTGCTGGATGACCGATGCAAGCAAAACGATCAATCGATGACAATGGCGATGGGGAATGCAACAACAATCAGCATGTAGACGCAACAATCGAAGCTAGCGAGGACTTGGAGGCAATTTGGGGAACTGGGTGATGATGAATGTGGATTACTTTCAGCGAACGTGGAAGCTTCATCGTGGGAAACATCACGAAACTGCTCGCAAACCACCGCAGAAACCGCTCGGATCTCGGCATTCCCTTCAACAAATCCATCACTTTTTCACTCAATCGAGGTCACTTTTCTGCGAAAGGAGCACTCTGCGTTGCTCCTTCCTTCATCGTCACCGTGAACTTCACGACGATGATGAAGATGACAGTGCTACAGTTGCGCCACCTGCTGCTGTTTGTCTCGCAGGAAAGCCGTCAGTTCATCAAGTGTGGAGATGACATCCTCAGGTCCTCACGGGTAGGACCTGAAAAGCTACGATGGATAGCACGCCTGGATGTTGTTGTGAAACAATGTCATGGGGTCCCTATGGGTGGGGTCCTAAAAGCTTCCGTCGGCAGCACGCCGGGATCGATCCTTGCTCGTGTTCTGTCTTTTGTTTCTCTCTTTCTTTCAACAGATCCGTGGATTGCTCTGGTGGCGGCAGTCCAGGTCGTGTCGATCCTTCCTGGGGTCCCCGTGGGTGGGACCCTAAAAGCTATCGTATCATCCTCCCACGGTTTCGTGGCATGGGGCGGTAGCACGCCGGGAAAGATCGGTTGATTGTCGACAGAGGGGGCTGTGATTTGAAGTGAGTTCTTTGTCGCCACGCTAATGATCTTTCGTTCTCACAAGATTGTCCTCTTTCTATTTTAGCTTTTGCAGGTATTACCAACCACGACTCCAAAAGCGTTCTCTTTTCATTCCCTTGTGTGCAGGTACATCCCCGCCTGGCTATGAAAAATGTATGTAATTTGTGAGGTGACAGCCGAAAGAAGAGGAGTGGGAAGGGGGGCAACCGGCATGGCTTGGGGCACTGGGGGCAAAGCCAGTGATACACCATTGACCCCGGAACCCCCCGTCCCACGTTGGATGCAGCAAGTTGGCGGATGAGTGGATGCTGTGGCATGTTCCAGTCCCGAACATGGTAACGCAGACATCCATGACCCCAATGATTGGACTCCATCAGAAAAAATTGGCCTCCAAGGGAATGGAAAAGAATTGCTTAGGAATTTCGTCGGATGAGGTTTTGCTTGTGAGGGCTAGAATGGAAAGTGGAGAAGATTGGCGAGAACGAAGACGTTGGCGTGACGGCAAAGGCTTCACCTTGCAATCAAAGCTACTTTGTTGGCCGGATCTGCTGTTGGAAAGTTGAGTCCCCTCTTTGTTTTGCAGGTTGGTTGTGGTTGTTTGTTTGTGTGCATGTATTCGGTGTCTTCATGGTAAGTGCACATCGTTTGTTTGATCCCATTTTCATATTTCTTTCCCACAGAGCTACTAATACCCTGTTCTTTCCTCGTTTTGCAGGCGTCTGGTGTTGTTCTACAATACCAACATTTTCCAGAGCAACGATCCTGATCCCTGATCTCGACCCTGATTCCAATTCTCCCCGCACACAAACAGCCTGATCAACGCAACCGGTTTGTGGTTCCGGTTTTAAAACGTCCTCCACTCGCGTTCGTGTCTCGTCGCGGAGAGTTTAAGTGTAACCTGTGCTGGTGCGTGGAGAATTGGAATCGGCTGTACGCCGTCGAGTGAAGTGGATTGTTGTCTCTACTAGGCGGATCTCCCTCATGTGGGTTGAGGGAGCTCTCCTCCGGGCGGAGCAGCTGTGGCCCACCCCATCCATATCGAACAGCTTTGACGTAGCGGTGGGGCTCAGTAATTTGTTGCGTGAACAAATTCAGCCAATCGGTTCGATGAATAGATAGATGTTAAACCTACTAGGCGGATCTCCCTCCCACATATGTGGGTAGAGGGAGCTCTTCTCCGGGCGGAGCAGCTGTGGCCTACCCCATCCGTATCGACCCGGCTCGGTAGGCTGTTGCGTGAACAGTGACTGCCAATCGGTTCGACGAAAGGGTAAGTCTAGTTGAGTTATGATAATGAAGATAATGAAGTTTTCAGCACCATGTTACCAGCATCTCCCGAAAAGTCCTCTATTATTAGGTAAAAAAGCCCCGATGACTCGATATTATAAGTCTTAGAAAGGCCATCGGAGCGTCTCATGCAAAGTTCGAATCTTTTGGAAATGATACCGGAAAAGAACACTCAATATGCTACGGGGCTTTGAGCTATCCACCAAAAGTATGCGAGTATTGATTATTTGATTCTAAAATAGCATTTGTATGATAGGATTGTGCCAGTGCTAAATACAAGGGACTGGTGAGAGGAAGGCTATCTGTTCAAAACCGCTTTGGATTGTTCTTCGTTTGTTCAAGTTATATACAAAGTCGCTGAAGAAGGCGATCATTCTTCCTGGGCATGTTTGCTCATGTCGGACCACGCCAGGTTGATTAGGTTGCAACGGGCGGGCCTCTTGGGTGCCAGGTGTTGCTGTGCAGAAAAGGAGTGTGAATAGGCCGAAGCGTGGGTTTGTTCGAAAACGCCGTTCTGAAGATTTTCTTCAGTAACATAATGGCTCGAGAGAGGCGGCGGAGCCGACGCCATATTATGTGCAGTGGCCTCGTTGTTTGTTGCAGTTTGTTCGGGAATCTGGATCATGACTCGTCGTTTCTTGAAAGGAACGATACGATCGTCCTCGCCAGACAGAGAAGACGAGCTGTCGGACGATGCAAACAAATGCGATCGCTCCCCAGCCGCGTTTGACTCTAGGACAGGAGAAGAGCTGGAGGGGTTTCTTGATACGGCCGCGTTGCCCTTGCGCTGGCGTAACAAGTTTTGGATGATTGTGTCGGTAGATGTCGAGGATGCAATCGAAAAAGCAGCATCCAAGTCCCTCTTTCGCTGCTGTTCTGCCGCCGAATTCAGGAGTGAAGACGAAGACGAATGGCGGACAGCCGCCACCAAATCTTGTAGGGACTGAGCGGAAGCGTTGCGTGAGCCAGGCAAATGACTCTGCTGGAGCTTGTTGGAAGAGGCATTGCGGATGGCGGCTGCCAAAGTTTGGAAAGAAGCCGCCCGAGCTGCTTGCTGCAATCCGTGAAGAGAGCCTGCACTACTTCTGGATGCCAAGCCAGAAAGGGACGAGGTGGACCCGCTCTTGTCTTGCTCAAGGGACTTCAGGAGCAGCCGGAGCAGATGTTCCGAGCTGTCATGTTGCTCGGAAGAAAGTCGCTGGGGTGCTGCATTCAAGTTATGCACCGAGTTCGCTGGAGACACAGCGTGGGCAAATCTATCAGAATGATGCTGTCTACTAGCAGCAGCGATATTCTCTCCACTTGCAACTGCGTGTAGCTTGGCCAGGTCATCCAAGCTAATCCTAACCCCAGACGGAGTCGTGACCATTAAATCCTTGGCCGAAGGAACGGGGCTCATCATGGAGCTTTGAGAGTGAGCACGAGCTAGGCTGGCCACTTGAGCTGGCGCCTGAGGTGTACTCTTGATGCCTAAGAGCTGGGCAAGAAGCTTTTCCGCCATACTGTCCTTGTTTCCGTGCTGCTGATGCTGCATCAATGCCATTAGCATTTCCGTATCAGCATTTGTGCCCGGTTGCTCCATAGATGCTGGCCGCACAACAGCCTGCTTCCTTTCCTCGTCCTCCCGGAAAAGTGCTTGGAGCGGAGTTAGCTCTTCGGCGGGAGAGGGAGCAGAAGGCGTGTTCCTGGCAGGCGCCTTTTGGGATAGGAAGGCATCCATCATGAGTAAGTCCTTATTAGCAGCAAGAAAGGACAACTCGTCTTCTTCCTTCGGAAGAAGCGAGCTGATGAGCTTGAGATCCGAGCTAGAGAACCCCGATGTGGGTGGCTTCATCACGGCTGCCGGTTCAGACTTGTTAGAAGCCTGACTGGAAGATTCGCTGGGAAGGTTTCCAACAAGAGCCGGCATTAGCTTTTCTAGCAAGGCCAAAGCCACAGCATGGGAAGAGTTGTTGTTACAATCATGATGTTTGTCTTCTGCCTGAAGTTGACCGGTACTGGTAACTGCTGGAGACGGGGAAGGGGGTTCAGCTGCTTTGTCCGTGCTCAGAGCCGGCGGGTGATCCCTTCGATAAAGAGCTTCCTGATGTTCTTCCATCTTTTGGACGCTTCCGACTCTGACGATTCCTTGTGAGAGATGAGGCTGGCCACGAAGGAAAAACTCATGATGAACGGCCCCCGGCTTGCCCCCGACCTTAGTCGTCTGGAAGCCCCACAAGTTGAGTGTACGCTGGAAGGATTTATGGGTCGTCGATTTGAAATAGGAAGGCATGACTTCTTTTTCGAATCTTCTCTTATCGTGAATGATAAAGCAATCTCCTTGCGGAAGCACCCACGAGACGATATCCGATTGCCCTTTAGCCAAGGTCTCCTCGAGCATTACATGAAGCTTAAGTGGAAAGTGCATCGATTGAGGCTTCTTAGAAGACCCCTCTTCCTTTGCCCCAAGCTTACTTGCTGCCAATTTCGCAGCCGCGATTCTCAAAGCAGCACTGTTTGCTTCCGACATGATGATATTAAGTTTATGACAATCGGTGCCGGATTATTCTCCTCTTCGTTGTAGAGAACCGAGAGGTGAAGTAATATCGTTGCCGGGGTTTGAGGACGATCCGGAAAATGTAATTTGGTATTAGTTCGTTTCGCGTACTTTCTAGTTGCGGGTTATTGCGCGGATAGTTTGCATCGGAGTATGCGAAACCCTTTTGCTCGTCTCTAATTACAAATACCGGTATTAATAGGTGTCCTCGCGCGAAAGGCCATTTATCTGTGGCTACCGGTTTAGTGACAGGTCGTAGCGCCTTTGCATGGTCACAATCACGAAGAAAAAACTCCTCCTCGACATAACAACAAAGAATGCGATCGTGCTCATGACAATCGAATGTGTTCCTCGATCCCCCAAGAACAGCTGCTTGTTTCGCAAGTTCTACTAAATGGACAAGAAACATTAATTGATTCTGGAATGACAAAAAATACAAATCAGGCTATTATGAGATCGAACATGCCATTTTGATTGGCCAAGACCGACCACGTAAGCATTTTCAAGGAGTTTTTCTCGCCATGTTTCCGCGCAGAAATGTCACAGACGTATGCCCATAAGGAAGAACGCTACTGCCCCCATCATGAGTTGTTGACGGTACGATACGTTATGTTGGTACCTTGCATAAAACACCGGACGGTACCCGCGGTGATGGATTGGTATTCTCTTTGATGGGGAGGAGAGCCGACGACATACTAGCCAAGAGAACCCGTCGTTCCGGTGTTGGGGCCCGGAGAACAAGTTGTGGTATTGTTTGCTCCGGTGACGAAGCGAGGCGGCATCCATGGCTAAGAAGTCAGGTATGATACGTATGTCGATACTATCTTCTACTCTGTCGCTCATCACTCGTTGCTTATTTACAGTAGCATTTCTTAACGCACGCTATTCATAGTAGCTCATGTAGTAATAATGGTATTTCCACGGAAACATTCTAAAATGAGGTGGTCAACTACACAGAATCGCGCCTGCGGGTGGAAGTCTTGACGACGCTGCAAACTCGAAGAGTCTCATCATCATGAGCCGATACTTCTGCTGCTGCGGCTCGGACCAATCTTCTCGATAACACCACTCCCATCGGTCTGAAATGGAGCATGCCATATCCATCAATCGGGCCATCAGTGGCTGTGCCTGGGGGAGCGGGACAACGGCAAGAAGAAGAACGATGCGAATGGTCTGGGGCTTCGAGGAACTACTAGTCGTCTTCTTCTGGAGTACGGGCCGCCGCGATCCCCATCTGCAGCCGCACCACCCTCATCACTCAAAACCCTCATCACTCAACGAATCTTTCTCCTGGTTGCTACCTTCTACCAGGTTATTGTTCGTATGACATCGTCGTTCTGGTTGCTTCGACGCCAGTCGTCGTCTTCTGCTTGTCTGCCGCCAAAATTGACTGGATCACAAGTGGAATGTGAGCCCATCTGGATCGAGAGGAGGACGATGTTGATGAATCATTGGAAGGTAGCGACAGGGGTTCTTGTTGCGGAGCTGCCGCTGGGGGCAGGGTATGGGGGGCTGCTGCAGCTGGGGCAGATTTTGTTTGTTCTTGTTGTAGGAACATGCTTGCAGCGATTGGAGGACCAGCATTTCCCATTAGCAGGGAAAGCAAATCTCGCCCCATTTGTTGCTGCTGGAACTGCAACGCCGTGGCTTCAAAAAGTGACCCGCTTTGACTTCCGTTGCCATGCTCCTGCTGCTGCTGCTGCTGCTGCAACAAGGACGATACAGAACCAGAGACGTCGTTTCGTAGTAGAGCCTGCGTCAGAGCCTGTGTTTGTTGGCGTTGAATATCGTCCAGAAGAACAAGCCTGGCCAAGGCGAAGAGCTCTGCTGCTGCTGCTGTTGCTGGTGGTGGACTGGGTGGGCGCTGAAATGTCTCCTGGGGAGTATGATCAGGCTTAGTAGATCCTTCGTGATTAGTACCGGCCCACGAAGCAGCAGGCACGCTGTTGAATCCCCGGATCAGCTTCTCGATCATCTCATTCGGAGTCAGTTTCTCCTCGGTTGTTGCCGCCGGAAGAAGATTAGACCGCAGTTCATCCCTAGCAACGCTGGCGCTAGCTTCTGGGGTAGCTGCTAGTAATGCACGGCTACTGTGGGTGATTTTCTCCCCGTGTGCGTCTGTGGTGGTCTTGTGCGGTTGGATCTTGCCTACCCGAGACATGAGCTGGCAAAGATTGGGCTGCCCCCGGCGGAAGAGCGGGTGGTAGATGGCTCGTTTCTCCCCACATTCTTGCATTTGCTTGGTTTCAAAGCCCCATACATTGAGGTTTCTCTGAAACGACTTGTAGGTCTTGGTTTTGAAATAGTGGGGCATGATGTCCTTTTCAAATCGATCCTTGTTGTGAACTTTGAAGCAGTTCCCACCGGGCATCCAGGAAACGATATCACTCAGTCCCTGGCTCTCGGTCTGATCCAATAGGAGATGCATCTTCCAAGGAAACTGCACGCCAATGGAACATCGTCGGATATCAGGGCCATTCGACGTCGTCTTCATGGTGGTTTGTTGCAAAAGTACCTGGTACGGTACCAGGTAGTTGTCCTGTCCTACTGTTCAGTTTATGGCAAGCGGTTTGTGGGGTGGATGATGAATTTCGGAATTGGGAAACCGAACAAAGCGTCGTTCGCATTCAACGGGATCAGCGAGCAGAAGTCACTGCGTTATCCCACTAAAAGCAGAATAAAGGTCGATAATTTTGTGTGCTATTTTATCACGGTGTTTCAATCGATCTACGATCAACAGGCCCAAGGCACGATACCCTTCGTTCGCTTCGCTTCGCTTCGCCCCGCTGCGTCATCGGGGATACCCGAAGAGCGAACGTGCGCTTTCTGTGTCGACGCGTCTTCTTCATTTCGTCGACCCAATCGATTCGTGGGGGAATGCCACGTATAGAGGCATCCACCGCATCCTGCCTTTCCAAGGGTGACCGAACACCCGTGATATCGAAAATAGGCGATATCCGATTTTGGTGCGGAGCCTTATATAATGACAATCGTAAGGCTTATGATATGGGGGTGAGGGAAAACTTGCATGAGTGAAAAAACCCTCTATTGCCGATATGGTTTGATACGGCGAATATTGATGCGCTCGATCACTACGGGTGATAGGCGTATAGTGACGGTGCCATTCGTGTGCACCTGAGTAATAGGATACGGGCCCTCAGCTCGTGGCTGCATCTTGTTAGGCTTATAGACTAACTTTAGCACTTGGTCACCAACGGCATAGTCGTAGGCAAAGCGTTGTCGATTGGCCCGGATCAATCGATCGTCTATTAGCTGCTGTCGCTTTTGTCGTATTGAGATAAGATCTGCAATGACAGGAATGTTGAGAATCATGTCTCTGCCGAAAGCTATTGCACCAGGCGTGGATCCTAGTGTCTCGCTATAGGATGCTCGATGAGCAAACATTGCTTCGGCGATCGCGGCGTCAACCATTTGCGCTGCGGTTATTACTCCAGCGGGTGGATTTAAGGTGCGTAACGTGCGCAACGAATTGCCTATTGTTTGGTGCATGCGTTCGCACACAGCATTGGCTTGCGGATTCTTCCGTGATATCGGATGCTTTTCGATATGATTGCGCGCGCACATTTGTTGGAAATGATATCCCGTGAATTCACGGCCCTGATCATAAATGATGGTCTGGGGCATAGGATAGCGCGCGAGCCAGGTCTGCTCAAAGAGCTGCGCGATATGAGCCGCGCTCTTATTTTCGATCCTCACAATTTCCGTCAAATTGGTCACAAGATCGATTATTGTCAATGCTGAAAATGAAACGAGGTGGTTTCCGACCTCTATTTCCCATGGACCGATGAGATCGACTGCGACCTCTCGCCATGGTAATAGAGGAGCTTCCTTGGGAGCAAGGTGGCCATGTCCGCGGCCGACTAATTTCATGCGTTGGCATGTGTCGCATCGTTGGACTAATTCCTCAATGCGTGCCTTTAATCTAGGATTGTAAAAATGCATAGACATTGTGTCGTAGAGGCGGGAGCCGCCAATGTGACTTAACGCATAATGGTACCAATGGATACCGTCCTCTAACAATTCAAGAGGTAGATAGATTTTCCAGGGCTTGCCTGGCGATGAAGTATAGCACCACACATTTGTGTCAGGCGCCAACAATTTTCGTTCGTATCGCTGTGGATCATTTGCTGCTGCGGCTTGTAGAACGGCGTCCCGCTCCTGGGCCTCAACTATAGTATCGTAACCGAGTACGAAATTGTGTCCTGTCTGGGCAGGAAGGTGGACGAAGCAATCGCAGAGATCTGGATCGTCGATGGCCATGGAATAAAATGAATGTTTCGAGAGCATGTCTCGCGACGACGTCAATTCGGCAGCGTCTATTGCTTTCACGCTGTCATGAACGATATCCGACCGATATTGGTCGATAGGGTTTTTAAATCCCGTACTCTGCCTTTCAGTGATTGGCAGCCGTGAAAGGGCATCGGCGAGGGTATTCTCGTCGCCCTTAATATAATGAAAGATTGGAGCAAAGTCTTCTAAGAACATGCGCCATCTCATGACGCGTTGCGTCGTTAATTTATTAAAGGTTAAGTTTTTATGGTCGGTATAAACGTGTAGTTCTTTGCAACCAAATAGCATGGAGCGATACTCCTTAAGAGTCTCGACAATCGAGAGGATCTCCTTCTCGCCAACAGTGTAGTTGCGCTGAGCAGGGTTTAATTTGCGTGAGTAATACGCGACGGGCTTACCGTCTTGAAAGATTGCGGCGCCAAGCTGGCGGTCGCTCGCATCGCAATATACATGAAAAGATTTATTATGGTCGGGGTAGTGGACGAAAACGTCCTTAGCTAGCATTGCTTTGGCTTGGTCAAAAGCCTTCTGACAATCCGCAGTCCAAACGAGTTTGCGTTTTCCGACCTGAGCCGTAAGTGGCGCTAATATGTGCGATCGGCGTGGGAACATGTCGCGATAGAACGTGACCGCGCCAATGAAAGACCGTAGTTCTGAGACAGTCGTTGGGCGGCTTATATTTAAGATCGCGTCGATCTTTTTCTTCCAGGGTCTGAGACCCGTGGGAGTGAGCCAATAGCCCAGCCAGTCAGTCTCTTTCACGCCCCATTCGCACTTAAGGGGATTGATAGTAAAATTCTCGCGTTGGAGAATGGTAAGTACTCTATCGAGCGTGTTCAGATGATCATCCCAAGAATTCGAGAAGATGCCAACATCGTCGATGTAAACTTCGGCGTCCTCAATTTCACGAAGGAGGTCTTCCATTGCTTCTTGAGCAATATCTGGAGATTGTTTGACGCCCATGGGGAGTCGATTATATCGGTAGTTACCGAAAGGAGTGCATATCGTGCACAACTCCTTGCCTTTATCGTCGAGTTCGAACGTGTAGAATTGCATGGAAATGTCGAGCTTAGTAAAATACTCATAGCCCGAGCGCTTCTTCAAAATATCGTGTATTTTGGGGATCGTATAGACTTTGCGCTTAATGCACTTATTTAGGGCGCGAAAGTCGCTAACCCAGCGGACTCGTCCATCCTTTTTCGGGATGATGAAAGTAGGCGCGAGCCATTCAGACGGGCCGCAGCGTGATAACACACCAATCTCAACCAGGCGGTCGAGTTCGTCTTTGAAAACTGCTTTATTACGTTCGGGGACCGGATATGGTCGACTGTGGAAAGGCTTACTATCAGGTAGTAATTCTAGAGAGACTTTCTTGCGAAAGGTTGGCAAGTGTCCTGTGTTGACGAGGGTGCCATTGAAGAGAGCTTCATATTTACTAAGTATCTTAGTGAGGTCGTCTCGCTGAGACGTTGTCAAATGTAGCTGTTGCTTGGCAACATCGTCTGGCGCTGCAATCTCGTATTTGGATTGCTTAATGTCATCGCATGGACGACTTACCGCGAATACGTCGGCGATAGCCTCGTGATGTGCGGAATAAGGAGTGTCTATGTAAAAGCAAGGTGCCGTAGTTTCCTTATTTTCTATATCACGGTCAAAGTGATCTTTTGGCTTCCAGGGCACGACAGTGCCGAGCCAGGCGATTGTTTTTGTCGAGCAAAGGGCGTCGATACCAAGAGGTATAAGTACATCGGTTCCGAGAAGTAGGTCGTACGGTCCTAAGTCGGGCACGACATGCGCGCTAATTGGTTTGTCGACGCACTGCGTCGGCGAGAATTCGGGAAAACGGATTTTTTCAAGACGTACTTTCAGTTTGCTCTCACTGACGCCAATACCGCGCAGGGGGAGCGCGTCGGTACGCGTCGGCGTGCAGCCGGGCGGCAACGCTTTGTGTGACAACAATGTCACCTCACTGCCGATGTCGAAAAGAACCTTAAGAGGCGTTCGAGCGGCACATCCTTGGATGCTAGATACTAAGGCTAATGAAGTAGGACGTAAGCTAGTAGTGATATTCGTTAATGGACTATTTTCTGTTGAATCTACCATGCTGTCTAAACTGCCTCCTTCGAGGTAAGTTTTATTCATCTCAGCAATATATATTTCGACATCGTCGCTGAACGACGCGCCGGTTTCTTCTACATCCAAGGGATTGAAGAGATCAATTGCGTGAGAGACAGATGGCAAGATATCAACGACGTAGGACGTCGGCGTCGCGTAGGACTTACATTCAAGTTCGGGGTGCATGTTAAGCACCGAGTCGACGGACATGACGGACTCGTGGTCCTCGTTCTCGCTAGGAACGTTAAATTTGACCGTGCGCATCGACTCATCGCAAACTGGATTGACCACAAAGGATTCTGCCTTGTTGGCTGGCGGCTTGGAGTCGCTCTTGTTGCTCTTTTTGAAAGAGACCGTTTTCCTGTTGTTTTTGTTTTTGTTGAAGGCATTGGCATAGCAATCGCCCCACTTGTGTCCGGAATCCGGGTGGACTGGGCAAGCTGCATCGTCCCCAATCCTAGTAGAAGGTTTCTTGGTTGAACCGTCGCTGGAATGACCACGCTTGCGCTGTCCATTTCGACGGTTGTTCGTGTCAACCTTATGCTCACGTTTGGGCTTGGTTTTGCTTGCAAAACGACGCTGTTTCGCGCTATTTTCATGCGCCTTGAAGGCGGCCCGAGTTTCCTGCTGACGGAAATAGTGAAGCATCTTAGCCAACGGGGTGGCCGAGGCGGAATTTCCCGCATCCGCAAAGCGGCTCTTCCAGGCGATGGGCATTCCATCGTGCAAGGCTTGCAAAAGCTGCCTTTGATCAAGCGGCGCCTCTTGTCCAGGCATCCAGTCGATGTAGCCGTTGATCTCGCGTAGGCGATAGTAGAATGCCTGCACCAACATGTGGTGAGGCTTCTTGTAAGCACGAAGCTGCTGGACGGCCTCGTAGCGGTCTTCCACGGCAGTATGGGCTGCAATGAAGTCCTTGGCGAAGACTTTGAAGTTTTCTGCGGTGTTGTGAGGGACGCCGACATGAATATCATCGTTCAGCACTTGGTCCCACACGGAGGTCAAAGGAATGCTTAAAGTGCGCGGGAAAAGCTTGAACAGGGACGGTCCCACGTGAGCCACGGTCGTGACGGCTTTCTCCACGTTAGAGATGACTTTGTGGACGTGCTGGATGACAGTAGCCGTGTCAATACTCTCAAGACGACCCAGATGGGCCTCGTAGGCGTGGGCGTTGACCTTCCATTTCAATAGCACCTCAGTCGGAACTTCTGTCGGGATGAGGGGGAAAATCACAATATCGTCGTTCATCGTATCGATACTTATCTTAAACAAGACGGGGTTTCGTATTTTACTTAGCAGGTGTTTCTGCGAGTAGTGAGCGTGTAAGCTCTGATCAGAATGCGTTATCCCACTAAAAGCAGAATAAAGGTCGATAATTTTGTGTGCTATTTTATCACGGTGTTTCAATCGATCTACGATCAACAGGCCCAAGGCACGATACCCTTCGTTCGCTTCGCTTCGCTTCGCCCCGCTGCGTCATCGGGGATACCCGAAGAGCGAACGTGCGCTTTCTGTGTCGACGCGTCTTCTTCATTTCGTCGACCCAATCGATTCGTGGGGGAATGCCACGTATAGAGGCATCCACCGCAGTCACCAACAGCTGCTGGGAATACATATGTCAAGGAAAAACGGAGAAGGCCCAGCCATAATTGATAATGTTTACTTGAAGCAAATGAGTATCATTTAGTTCTCTAGAGAAGGTACAGTTGCCGATGATGATGCTACAGACCGTAGAAACAATTCGAAAAACGAATTTGGATTCTCCGCTTTAGGGGCATTCGTATCCATCCACAATGATAAATTCTGAGACACCGTTCTGCAAAGATGTCAATGAGCGCTTTCCCTTAATAATTGTTGAGCCAGTTATACTTAACCACTCTAGGTAAGAAAGGGTTCTCCATACCGGTGAGTACCGGTATCTCTTAATTAACATAAATCGTCGTCGTCGCTACCGAATTGTACAATAATAAAGGTAGAAAACATCAATTAAACAAACGGCCTTTGACGCCCTTTGTTCTTTTGTATGAACGTTTGTGTATACTTCGCTCTTTTGCACCGATGGATGTACTTTCTGGCCCTATTGTGAGTGATGAGTTCTTTTGGGCCACTTGGGACAGAAGCTTTGCATTCTGTACGTATGTGGATATATATGTAGATATGTATGCGTGCATGCGGACTTTGATTTCGACTCCTCAGATCGCATCCCATCGGAGAAATAGAGATCGGCTTTACTTTCGAGCCCGCCAAAAACATCTTGGTTGGCTTCTCTTCTGCCCCGTATTCGCGGTGCCAATCGTGGTTTCATGTGTTAGACTTCTCCTACCAAGCAAGCTGGGCTTTTGCCACCGACAAAAATAGAGGCATCGGAATGCAGCGGACGTCTCTGAGACAGTCCTCGCCCAATCCATTCTCCTTTTTATGGCGAGGAGAGCCAGTCGTCGAACTGAAGCGGTTAGATTTTGGCGGCAGGATGTGAATCAAAAAGTCATGGAATCGTATCACAAGAGTTTGAACGACCGAACCCATCTTTTATATCGATAATAGAGGTAGTGGGAAGGACGACCAAGTCTTCTTTTATTAACACCTCTACTATCGGCTTCCACCACCAGACAGTTGGTGCAAGTGATCATACTTGCTGCATCCTTTGCTGCTTGTTAAAATCATCGGCAGCATCACAGTTTGTGCTGCTGAAGGGGAGAGTTGCTCGCGGAGGTCCATCAGTTAAAGAAGCATGGTTCAGATTAACGCAAATTCGCCGGGGGTGATGCTACGATCACAGGCGCGAAGACGGAAACGTGGAAGCTCTTGGTCCATAGCAATACCCCCCTTGGTGGTTGGTGCAGCGATGCTCGCCGCAATCCTGATAGCTGTCGTCTTGTGCGTCCTTTGCTATCACGGACGAGATCATGACCATGGTATGCACGCTGAAATGTCACCAGTGTATCAGGTTAAGCCACACCAAACCCCCAAGACACTAGGGGGCGCCCTGTTGGAAAAGATCAAGGCGACGGGGGGCTCATCGTCGTCGTCTACTGCTTCAAGTACCACGAGTCCCAGCGTACAACGATGTCTTTCGAACCCCGAATGTTTGCAGCGGATCGAAGAACTCCAGACCAAGCTCGATCTGGAAGCACAAATCTACCATACACAACTCTTCATGGCAGAGTCCCGGCTCCATCACAGGGATTATCCTGAGTACCACTCGAGAGAAGAAATTATCATGGACGCTCAGGAGGACGTTCAAGAGGATATCGACGAGAATCGCCTCTTAAATCCTGATTTTGATTATACAACGTACGACCCCAAACCAGAATGGGCACGAGAAGGAAGTTTCCCAGAATTGAACGTTATCGGTAATCTCAAAACAGGAACCTCTCAACTATACAACATATTGGCATCGCACGTCGACGTTGTCAACCCTCAAGATGTCAAGGAACATTGCTCCGACGAACACTACGGCGAGGACGACGAGGTGCAAAACGACGACGATAGTTACGAAGAAGATACTCCCCGGGATACGTACCACTACGTGCTACATAAGTGGAATCAATATTACTATGAACACAAGGAACCTGGCAAGAAGCAAGTGAATGGATGCCTCGACCAGACGGATTTGGAATATCGCTTCATGTATAATCCACCAAAGAGTGGTGATGCCAAGTTCTTTGTCTTGTTGCGAGATCCGGCCGATTGGACTTGGGCTGCTTACAACTTTTGGTGCAATCGAGCATGGGAAAAATTTGAAGGAGGCGACAATTGGGTCAAGGAAAATCTGCACTATCGATCTCCTGAAGTCTTCCATGAAGTCATTTTGAGCGGCGGCAAGCTGGTAGGGATTGATCGACTCAACACTCTCAGGATAACCTCGGTTGAAAAGCTAAGAAGAGCGCAGTTACTGGTAGGAAAAGAAAACCTGATTGTGCTCAAGAATGAAGACCTGCAACCGCATCGAATACGTACAAGTGGCTTGTTGGATCGTTTAGTGGAAGCGACGGGCTTGTCCAAAGATGGCTTTGATGAAAGTGTCTTGAACTCGCGATCCAATTGTAATGCCAAGAAGGGATTTGGTGAAAAGTGCTCGGATGAAGAACGGGAGCATGTGCCTGATGTATTTTCATCCGACGAAGAGCTTGCAGCTCGAACACGCAAGAAGCATCCAAAGAAAACGAAACTAAGGGCCGACGAGAAACATAACACGGCCAAGAATCGACGATTGTCTTCGGTGTCAGCCTCTGCCGACCACCCCGAGCAAAAGGCGTCTACCGTTGGCTATCCCGTGACACATTATCGCCCCATGCTCGAGTCGACTCGTAAATTTATTTATTTGCAATGGCACGAAGAATGCAAGATTTGGGCGGAAGAGTTTGGCGTCGTTTATCCCGAGTGTCTTGCAGCCGTACCGGATGAAGAAGGAAGGATCATGATGCAGAGGGATTAGCCAAGGGATCATGCTGCTGCTGCTGTCGACCGATAAAGCATAGCATGAAGATTTTCCTGCCTCATCATGGTCGTTGTAATCTGGGCCACGAGTTGTTACACGGTTTTTAAAGCCCCATTCGCTGTTTGACAAGTCGTTTTGCTCCACCCTTCGCAAAACTGCCGTCGCGGCCAATATCATTTGCCGCTGCCTCACCCTCAATAGACAGTAAAAGCATACATTGCAGCGATGTCCACCAGTCCAAGCAGAAAGCAACGCTTCTTTCAAACGACGGACGATGGCGATGATCATTCCCAGCCCTTGGTTCCGACGTCGAGATTTCGCCCTTGCCCGAGGCTCCTGTTAATAACCACATGAGACAACCACAGGTGGAATCCAGTGAACAGACACGCTCTACTGACGAGTCGGGACGAACCAGTCAATCCTTCATTCCGTTCATGACAGGATCCGACGATGATGATGTAAAAGCTCATCCGGCCCGCCGGCAGCTTGCACTTCAAAGCTACTAGACAACTATTCGCGCTCCGTCGTCATCAAGATTCTTGCTATTGTGATGCTGTCGGTGCTATCAGAATTAAACTATCCTCAAGCCGCAGCAGCGTACATGGACAGCGCTGTACACCTACCGGTAGCGTTCTGCTCTGCGGAATCAATGGGAAGTGTGGCCATTCGCCATGAGAGAATGTTTGTCAAGACTTGCTCCATTACGCTATTGTCTACCAGAACCGGCTGGTGACCTGCCAATAATATACACTCTCGCTTCCATGAACACAATTCGTGCAGCGCTTGGGCGGCTTCTTGACCTCGATCAACATCCCCGAGCTCCATGGCAACCTGAAGCAAGTTGTTCCAAATGATGACTTCGAGTTCCTCTGATAATACCGCGGCTAGCGGAGAGACGCATCGCCCCACCCCAGCAACATCTCGCAATAGACACGCGGAAGCATGATAGAGACTGTGAGCATTGCCAAGGGCGGCCTCCTTCTTGCTGCTGTTGTTGCAAATATGATATTGGCTTGACGCAATAGTGCTCCGATGCTGATAGCAAAGACCCATATTGAACAAAACCACAGCCGTGACGAGTTGAATTAGGTATGAAAGCCAAATGGGGTCATTTTGGAAGTTTGCATAATGCTTTTCAAAGAAGCTCGAGGGGCTCACAAAATAGAGTGGCCGCCGGTACGTGTACGCCAAGAAAAACGACTCGCAGCTTTGCGGATCTCCGTGGGGTGCTTCCAATGACTGGTCCGCTGGTTGAACAAGAACGGGCATGGTTCTTGGTGATGTCGACGATGATGATGGCGGCTGGGGGTCGACACTGTGCTGCTGCCCGGCTATCATTTGCTTGCTGTTGTTGAGGCTCTTCTTTATGATGTGAAGACATTCGCGAAACATTCTTTCCGATGTGTTATTGTTGTTGTTTACAATCAAGCCGTCAACTGCTTCATTGTTGCGCTGTATTGCTAGGGCAAGGGTTTCCATCATCTTGTGGTTTGCGTTGAAGTCTAGAAGTAGTAGTGAATGTTTCAAGCGATTTTTTATGACGATGCCTTCAAAGCTAATCGTCCCCAACAGAGAACATCACCAAAGGATGAAGATGCATTCCTTTCCCTTAAATCTAGCCCTGTCGAAGCGATAGAATATCTATTCGGAAAGCTTCAAAGGCTCTTTGACGTGTATTGAAGTGACGCATCGGATGGAGAACGCAGAAACGCATTGGAAATCTGTTGATCGTACTCTGCTGTTTATCATTTGCAAAAGGGGACATTGTGACCAGCATGATATGATTGGAAGTCGCATATCTCGCGAAACCTGTTATTGCCCCACGTGAAATAGTATATTTAACACTTCGGTTCGGTGGATTGGAACGGGGCCGGAAATAGTGACACCATTCGAGACATTTCGTTCTTTTGTGGAAGCCTTTTGGTTGCAATTAATTCCACAAGACATTGCAACTTCACGACGTAATAACACACGACGACAAGACACCGCGGAAGGCAAGCGAGGGAGAGTTTACGAAAGCACGCGCCTTTCAAACTCTTCGTTGACACCGAAATTCTCCGGGGTACTACTATGTGAGGGAGAGAAGAGAGGACTTGGCGGCCGGTAGTCGTGGTGTAGAAGAGAGAATGTGAACGTTCTATGAGATTATTTTTATCAACGTGTTCCTCGCCGTGATTGGAAGCAGCATTGGGTTTTTTGTTGTGGGAAAAGGTGCAGATAGCTCTGTCGGCATTAGTTTACCAATGACATCACTACGAGTTACGGCAAATCTTTACTACCTACTAGTAGAGCTACTATCATATAGCACCAGATGCAGCCTGATGTCACTACTATCTAGCTAGTAAGAGAGGGAACTACCATAGCATGGAGTAGGCATCGAAAGGAGATGCCATGTCGAAAGATTGACGAGGTAAATAGTAGAAGCTCGCCGATGAGGACTCTGGCAAACTCTAGCTAGCTACGCCATACGACGCCTGGCGAGTTCATGGTTCCACCCAATGCGAAATGGTCTTGACTCGAACTATACTCTGCTTTAGCTAGTCAGGATGAGATAGCTAGATGATGCGATTCTTGTCTTTACATTTGTTGAGATTGCGAGTGGGGTGCCTCATCGAGTCCGGGTTCGCCATCTTCTCCAAAAAAGGGATGATTTCCCAAATAAAAACTTTTGGTTCCTTGGCCGGCCGGATTGAAAAAAGGAATGAAAGCCTGCACCTGGATATTCATGATGGTGATGATGAGGATCGTCATCGTCTGAATGCCAACAATGGGCAGTCCCCGTAGCACGGCCAAAGTCCGACTTTGCTGCCAGGAACTAATCGATGGATAGTAGATGCGGCATTGTCTGTGGATTCATCTCGGATTGCCCCCTCCTCTGCAGCTAGACTCTTGCTCTTGGTCCTTTTGCGTTTCGACTTGCTAGTAGTATTGCGTTTGCCTTGTAGTTTTTCCGAGATTCTCAATAGTTCGTGGCGCTCGTCAGGAGAAAGTGGAGCTTTAGCAGATTTTGGCATTTCCACTCGAAATTGAATGTAGAAATCCCCAAACTCATCGCCCAAGGCGGATTTGGGAAACCCTTGACCCTTCAAGACTTGACCATCGCCAGTCGCAATAATCATGGGTGATGATTCTTCGCTGTCCCTACCATGATGATGTTCGTGCCCCGGCAGACTTGTCGATTGAATTTCCAACCACGTCTTGTCCAAATGTTGTATTGTTTGCTGAAGGTCACAAAGAGCTTTTTCCAAACTAATGGTTAATTCCATGGCCAAGTCATGGTTTTTGCGTGTAAAAACAGGATGAGGTCGTGTGGCCAGCACAAAAATAATGTCGCCCGGTGTCTGGTTGTCTTGCAAATCCATTTCCCCCAACAATACTATCGGTTGTCCTGCCACAGAACCCCGGGGAACTTGGACATGGACCGTCTTGCCTTTGCGTGAATGACCAGGTGCCGATACCCAGATATCTCTAGAAGTTCTTCCTTGATACAAGTCTTCCAAGGTGACTTGCAATTGATATCGTACGGTCCGATTCGCTTGTCGTCGTGTGAATTGCTGGGGATGTTGCATATGAAAAAACAATCATAGACGGCTCGTGTGTCTGGATTGCCCAGCACTTCAAAAGCTTTTGCCACTTAATCAAAGGCTCGCCGATCCCCGCCAGCTTGTCGTCGATAGGCGTTTTGGATTTGTTGTGAGGGTGTCAAAGTAGCTCGGGCTTGCCCATCTAGAGCCAAGACGCGATAATAGTCGTCGCCCGCCTGGAGAATTTCGTGTACAGTGGGATTATCCACGTTTTCGTGGTCGTCATCATCATCGTCATCCGATGCAGATTTGGACCCAGCGTCCTCAGTGGCAACGCTGGTGACTGGGTGAGCCTTTGCGGAGGTAATGACCATGGGGTTCGCCCTATCACTATTGGTGTCATAGACATGTAGGATAGGAGTTATAGGATGAACAAGGACCGTTGCGTTGAGGATTTTCGGAGATAAATGAAAAAGAGGACGGAAACGATCATCTTTTGTGTCTCTCATAATGCATCTTTATTGTCATTGAGGAGCATGTGATTTGGCAGATGATGTAGTCGAATCAGTCATTTTCTGACCAGCTTTCCTCGTCATGCTCGAGCGCGACGAGGTTGAGGGGCTCGTCATGCTCGAGCGCGACGAGGTTGAGGGGCTCGTCATGCTCGAGCGCGACGAGGTTGAGGGGCTCGTCATGCTCGAGCGTAACGAGGTTGAGAGGCTCGTCATGCTCGAGCTCGCGCGTGACAGCCTTTTCAGAGCGAGACGGTTGCGATTGGTTTTCGAATCGAATCAATCAATCCTTACGAGTTCCGCGTGTCCGTGACTTCTTGCTTCATATGGATACTCTGTCTCATCTGTCTCCGTCCGCCATCGGCATGCATCCAACCTGGCCACATACTCTCTTCATGACGATGATGTGTTGTGCTGCTATGCAACTCGATGCCAAAGCAGGTGCCCCTTTGCTATTTCTAAAGTGGTAGCGGTGGACTGTCGTTCTAGCACATTGGGTTGTTAAAAATGTCCATATTGTACACGAGCCATGCGTGTGGGCGCGGCATCACAGTGTTATCTGATAGTGAGATTATGCTGTCCGAAGTGATGAGGCGGTCAGCTAACTTGTTCATTACATCAGGTGAGGGATTGTAACTGCGACGTTCCCTTGTACTATTTCATGTTTTCTCGACGTTTTCTGCCATGACAGCAAGGGAACTTAGTAAAGCACTTTGTTCGATAGGACTATCTATCGACGAGACAGATCAATGTGCTTTCTACGTTAGGGATTGAAGGCTCCAGATTGCCCAGGGATCTCGATCTTCCAATCCTCCAGTGGAATGCGCCTCTGCGAGTGCACAAAGTCCTCGTCGGGTCATACTGGCTCGAAATCAAGAATATGAATCCCAAATCAACCATCTGCCATCGTCTCAAGACTATGAAACAGTCCACACAATTTTCCAAACCTTTCATCCTCAACATGTGTGCGAGGAATTGACGGGTGCTCAACTTCAAGCCTCATGAGAAAGTCACAGCCGCGCGATACTGCCATACAAGCGTTGTTTCCTCGCAACAAGAGCGAATTTGCCCGCTGCTACCAAGTGGGACCTGTCAAACATCGATAGACTCAGCGCAGTAGGGACTGGATTCATTCCAACGGGACGTACGGTGGTGGGGTGGGGTGACTGGCTCGTAGTAAGTTCGGAAACATCACGTCAGGGAACGAAATGCAAGGCACAAACTCACATTGGTTGTATTTGCTCTTTTAGGCCATTGCCTGGATACTGTTACTGTCAAATCGAGTCAGATTACCGATGCGGGCCGTGGAGCTGTTGTAACTCGTCACGTTTTGCCGAAAGGATTCATTGTCTCGTTGTCCATTGATGTCGTTCCCGACAACCCAGACAGCCTTGATCAATCATGCAAGTGCGGATTTCACGCCCATTGTGGCAATACGATGGCTGCACGACGACGGGGTCTAACGTGGCCAGGAATCGGATGGACCTTTTGACGTACAAGACCAAACTAGACATTGAAAATATGTGGCGTTGCGAAATATTCAGTCGGGCAAGGAACGCGTATTGGACTATTCGGGGCAGTGGGAAGTGGCGTTCGAGAATCATTTGGAACCGGGTCATTCTAGTTTGGGGGATGCCGAACAAACAGCCTTGGTCAAGCCTCAATGAACGACTGAATGGGATCCCAGGCTCACCATCGCTCAGGGACTTCGATATCCCGATTCTCTAGTGGAATATGCCTCTGCGAGTGCACAAACTACTCGTCGTTTCATAATGGCTCGAAATGAAGAATGACCCCAAGCAGAATAGGCAGTCTTAAAGCTGCCCTTGATGTCGTCACCATCCTTTACGCGAGGCGTGTGCTGGCAATCCGCCGTGGAATTCAACTACTGCTAATACTACCATGGCGCAAGTGGAGTCGGGGAGCCACGTGCAAATGAGCTGAGACTACAGTCATGACGGTCACATTGGGCCTTTGTATATGGCTTAGCTTCATCATTATTAATGGGGAGACGGGGTCCATCATGCCGCTGGAGCGCAAGTCGAAAGGACAATCGAGGCCTTCTTGGTGGTGCCGGGGGAAGAGGTTGAACGGAGCTCTTCTTCCAGAGGGGACGAGGACGAGGGACCGGCTGTTGCTGATGTCGTCATGAGCTGCCACCAAAGAAGGTTGCCTAGAATCAGCCGCGACGAACTTTGGTCTATCAGTTCTGACCATGCAGCTACACCGGTACCAGGACCCCACTGCATACAGGTCAACAGATTGTGCAAGGCGCCAGCCGCTTCCTGGGCTTTTCCCACATCGCCAATCTCTGCAGAGACTTGAAGGAGGTTATTCAAGGTCAAGAGTTCGAGCTCCGTAGCTATTCCAAGCGGGAAGCCATCACGGAGAAGGCGGGCTACCGATTGGTAAAAGATTTGCGCTTTGCCAAGGGATCTGCACCAGCGTTGTTTGTTGCCTGTGTCGGCACTGGTAGTATTGGTGGAGATGACGCTGCTGTATTGAAAACAAAGCCCCATATTGAACATGACGACACTTGAAACGAATCGGACAAGAGACGGATCCACATTATTTGTTGCAGACGCCCCTTGCTCGCTTAGAAAGCTCGATGAAAAGTAGAGGGGACGTCGGTACGAAAAGAGCTCTGTGGTTTCGGCTGGGCCGAGCGATTGGCTCGATGGATCAACAAGTGGATATGTTGGAGGATGCCAGCCGGGGCAAGCTTTGCTAGCCGAGGACTGGGCCACATCGCTATCGGCAGAGTTTGTTTGACACCTCACTAGTGACTCCTTGACCAGCGAGAGGCACTCGCGAAAGACTAAGTCAGAGGAGGAGATGCTGCATGTTGCCTGCCCTTCGAGGAACATGAGGTCGACTGCTTCATTGTTGCGTCGTATGGCTTTTGCGATGACGGATTCCATGGTGATAGTGTTGCTACTTTAGTTCCCTGACAAATTGTGATAGTTTGCACCCACTCTACCGGTAGTAGGCGCGAGTTCCTCGTTCCTTGTTATCCTTATCATTTGAAATTATCCGAAGCCCCATCATGCAATTTGGTTTCATAATCCAGTCCAGAATCGCCAGAAGCGCATATGTTCTTTGGCTTCTGCACTTATTGTTCAGCTGACGCAGAACGTGATTTGGTTCTTTTTGCGAATCGGAATAGGAGCCTAACAAGTTTCCTCCTTATGTATGCTTCAATGTGAAGAAATATCAGTGCTTATTTTACATTGCTTCCCCGCGGCGAAATGACCTCTTTTTAAGGGCATGAGTTGGTGGCGTAAATATTCCACGAGAATTTTCGCGGCGATAACAATGCTAATCAAGATTTCGATTGAACTTGACGGCAATCGCTCCCATTCAAGCTAAAAACACACGACCTTCATAAACAAACACCATTGCGGGTATTCCGAAATGCAACTACTGCAGCTGCCCAGTCCACAAATTCCTGCTGGATCTTGCTGTGGATGCACGCGGAGTACCGTTGCGGCACGGAATACTTTTTCGTAGTTCTGCTTTCGTCTCTTCGCTTTCCCATCCTCCGCGAAGCAAGAATACCGCCGGTCTGGACGAGAAGGCCGCATGTTCTTGGGGGTTCAACTTTGGGCCGTCGTGGATGATAGAGTAATAGTGCAAAGGACTACAGCAGAATTACATAATCGTTCTTCCGGTAGAAGAGGCACATTACTAGAGTAGCATTAAGGGGAAGCACAATCTGCACCACCGTCCAGTTTCAGTAGTTGATAGGCCCCAGCAGCAGCGGGCGAAGAACAAGAAGAACAAGGTTTCGTTCTTCCACCATCGTCGTTGCCACCGGCGGCTCTGACGAATCTTGTCCTTGAAGACTTCTTTACTTCTTCTTCTTCCTTGCCGAGGAGGGTGGGATAGTATCCTTTCCTCGCGACAGCGAGCTAATAGATAGTTGTTTGTCGACTTCTATCCACTATCCACGCATCGGTTTTTGCATCTACCAGGTACGGTATGATCGACGACTACCGTAATACAAAGTATGACTAGTTCGACTAGCCAGTCTGTCCGCCAGCTCCCATCGGTCGGAGGGAAGTATCCATGGATACGTCAGCTTCAACACTCCGCATTCTATGATGCGGTCATAAATGTGGCGATGGCGACAATCATTTTATTGCCGACGAAAGCTAATCGTTAGCTAGCTAGTATCATCAGGGGGCTCTCGAGCTAGCTGGAAAGACGACAATAGCGCAGTAGAACTCCTCCGACGCCGCGAATCTTAGATCCGATGTTGACTTGAATGTCTCAATCTTTTCATCGTTGTCTTCTTAAGAAGGAACTGATACCGCGAGCCCAGTTGACGTCGGCATGAACAGCACACTTTCAGATTGGAGCGACCACCGGCATCGTCAGACGAAAGACTTTTCCTGGCTAGAACATGGTCTAACACCGTGGTCCAATAAAGTAAAATGCTGGAAGAGGCGCGTCATTTGCCGGTGGCTCCTAAATCCAGGTTTGTAACGCCCCTATCACCAAGACAGGAACAATTATCACTACCCACGGCTCCACTTGCGGGGAAAAGATTGTTCGAAGGCAGAATTTATAGGTCGCTTTTGCTTTTTGGTTTTCAACCCCCAAGGAACTGTCAGAAATGTGTCACGGACGTGGAGAGACACCGTGCCGCCATCGTTCGCTCTATCAGAGGCAACCATCAACAGTTGTGAGACAGGAACACGAGGATGCGATAAGATGTTTTCCAAAGATGAGGCAACGGGAGAGTCATCATGAACTGAATGAACGTGACATGTACTGAAACCCTCGGATGGTGGGGCTCCGTCACGCGTTAACCGCAAAGCTGTGACGACAGCACTCCTTCAAGCGACACCACCACTAATCAATCAACAACAGCATGTTGATGTTACAGAGGGGTTGCACGATATGGGACTCAGGCACTAAAGCCGTCATGGGGCCCCAAAAAGCAGCATACAGTTAGACGCTGTCATGCTTCGGCACTACTTCAAACTAATCGCAAAGAGGGATGTTGCGTTGGCAAAGGGTACGAGGACTCTGCCACTGACGAATAGCGCCTGCTGTGAGGAAAGTTCATGTTAGAGGCAGTCCATCATAAACCTTGTACCGGGGCAAGAAATCAACAAGAGAAAGCTCGACGACGGAGAATCGACAGTCGTGCGATTGTTGCGACAGCTGGGCGCTTGATAATCGTCGCAACTCATTGGTGGCCAAGGGTCATTTTCATCTACAGGAAGCCACCTAGGAATGAGCTGATATGGCATTCATGTAAGAGTCGGACGGCAGCTCACTCTCGAGTCTTCTACGTTTTCGTCGCAGGCGCAAGAATATGTTATACGCCACATGATAGTTTGCAACGCCGGCTATTATTAAGCATGTGGTATCAAGGGAAGACGGAATTCATCACGCCGCTGGAGCGCAAGTCGCAAGGACGACCAAGGCTTTCTTGGTGTTGCTGCGGGAGGATCCTCGTCCCAGAGGCGATGGCGAGGAACCTGCAGATGGCTGCTGAAGCGTCGTGGTCATGAGCTGCCACCAGAGAAGATTGCCTTGAATCCGATATGACAAACTTTGGTCAACCAGTTCTGGACGGAAGGGTGGAAATGCAGCCACTCCAGCACTCTGCTGCACGCAGGTTAATATAAGGTGAATGGCTGTAGCCGCTTCTTGGCCTCTCGCCGCATCGACGAGCTCCACCGATACTTGAAGGAGGTTAGTCCAGGCAAAGAGTTCGACTTCCGTAGCGATTCCAAGCGGGAAGACATCACGGAGAAGATGGGCAGCCGATTGGTAAAAGATTTGCGCCTTGCCAAGAGACCTGCAACTGCTTCGTTTCTTGGTGCCCGTTTCGCTAGTCGTTATGGAGATAAAACTGTTGTATTGGAAGCAGAGCCCCATATTGAACATGACGACGGCCGAAACGAATTGGATAAGAGATGGATCCACAAGAAGTCTTGTTGCCGAGTCTCGGAAGCCCGGACAAGAAAAATACAATGGATGTGGATAACAGAAGAATTCTGTTGTTTCGGTGGTGGCGAGGGACTTTCGCGACGGTTGAACAAGCGGATATGTTTGAGAAGCCCAGCAGCAGGAGCACACACTATCCGACGACTTGGCCGCATCCTCCTCGGTAGAATATGTATGACACAGCATTAGCGACTCCTTGACGAGCAACATGCACTCGCGAAAGACTTCGTCTGAGGCGATGCTGCTTGTCTGCCCTTCAAGCAGGAGATCTACTGCGTCATTGTTGCGTCGTATGGCTTTTGCGATGACGGATT
Source organism: Nitzschia sp. DOCU1 (assembly GCA_951394045.1). Lineage (NCBI taxonomy): Eukaryota > Bacillariophyta > Bacillariophyceae > Bacillariales > Bacillariaceae > Nitzschia > Nitzschia sp. DOCU1. The sequence continues at coordinate 28,553 of OX595988.1, read as the reverse complement.
CCATGATAATAGTGTTGTTACTTTAGTTCCTCGGCGTATTGTGATGGTTGGCACTAACTTTGTTGTAGGCCCGGACTTTTCTCCTACTAGGTTGTTTGTTGCTACTTATTGCGCGAAGCAAAGTGTGCAGAATTCCAGGATAGTTCGTAACGCGTTCGTCTTTGTCCTTCTATTCGTACCTAGTAGTGAGAATTTGGCGGCATGCGACGGAATCGCATTTACTTTCGTTCGGGAAGGAAAGGGAGGTAGGACGGCTTCTTGAGATGACTAATTTCGCGACGATACTCTTTTTGCGAATTTGAAAATAAGCCTAACAAGTCTTCCTTTATGTAAGGTTCAATGGGACGAAATGTCAAGTGCAATTGCGCATCTATTTTGCCCTCATTCGTTCACTAAAAGTTGGCTGCATCACGAATCCGCGGACTTGCTTACGAAATCGGACCATGTTATTTCTTCGATTGAAGAACCACAAGAAGGTTCGATTCCCGAAAGATTTCGGTATAATGAATACCGGTAGTTGCTACTGGCAGCTTTCAGAACGAGATCCGATTGAAAGCGGATGAGGAGTTGTTGCGGCGCAGAAGCGTTGTTCGTCGTAGTAGTCCTTCTTGCTTCTTCTTGTCATTGCTTGTTACACAATGGTATGTAGTAGCGTAGTATTTGCGAGGTCATTCGGTAGCTGCACTTGGTTTAAGTTCTCTGCACCTTTAAATCAGCAGGACGGGATGATTGATCTCTTCTTATCTCGCCCGATCGTTCGGAGGAATAGGAACGCGTGGTTTTGTACTAAACTCGTCTTCCCCTTCTTCTTTGTTCGTACTACCACCGGAATGGTACCACGTAGTCTTCTTTTTACTAATATTACATTTAGTTGTCAAAAGGGGAATGGATTTGTACGAGCACTTTGTGCAGTGCATGCAATGAATAGATCCCATAGAGCGAGATAGATTCTTATCAACGAACGGTTCCCTATCGAGGTCATTCGGTAGCTGCACTTGGTTTAAGTTTCTCTGCACCTTTAAATCAGCAGGACGGGATGATTGATCTCTTCTTATCTCGCCCGATCGTTCGGAGGAATAGGAACGCGTGGTTTTGTACTACCTAACTCGTCTTCCCCTTCTTCTTTGTTCGTACTACCACCGGAATCGTACCACGTACCGGTAGTCTTCTTTTTACTAATATTAAATTTAGTTGTCAAAAGGGGAATGGATTTGTACGAGCACTTTGTGCAGTGCATGCAATGAATAGATCCCATAGAGCGAGATACCGGTAGATTCTTATCAACGAACGCTTCCCTATCGAGAATAGTGATGCTGCTTTGAAGCTTCACAATCACAATTCTCCGCATGCAATTAAGTCCTAAATCATCATTGCAGTTCGTTTTGGAACCGGGGCAATAATAATAAAAAGTTACAACAAATGACATTGCACTTTTGACACATCCGTAGCTTCAATGAAGGCACGTCGCAGAGCCTTTGTATCGTGTTTCGATTAGAGACTACTGCATCGTTTAGAGTCTAAGGTACTATCCGGTAGCTACAGAGTACGATCAAAGGGGAATCCCTTTGCCATGATCTTTGCTTCTGTGTTCGTCTGGTGTGATGGCGTCCAAACAATGACTTGGTTCCGAAGGCATGATGAGGTGCGTTCCATAAGAATCATCTATTAGTGCTATAAAAGATTCAACAAAAATACCCAGAAAGATTCATACAAAGCAAGATGGAAACCCTTGCCCTAGCAATCGAGCGCAGCAACGACGCGGTTCACCGTATGCTGCTAAACAACAATAACAACAACATGTCGGAAAGAATCTTTTGCGAATCGTTCTATCTCATCAAGAAGAGCCTCAACAGCAGAAACCAAGAACTTACAGCCGGAGTTTTACTGGCTAGCCAGCAGAAGAATGGCGATTCCCAGGCCCCGACATCATCACCGTCGGCATCACCAATCATGCCAGGACTTGTTCAACCATCGGACCAGTCCTTGGAAGCGCCCCAAGGAGATCAGCGAAGCTTGTCCGAGTCGTTTTTCTTGACGTACACCTACCGGCGGCCGCTCTATTTTGCAACCTCGTCGAGATTCTTTCAGGAGCACTTTGCAAACGCCCAGAATGATCCCATTTGGCGTTCGTACCTGATCCAGATCGTCACGGCTGTCGTGTTGTTCAATATTGGTCTTTGTTATCAACATACTAAGAGCACTATTGCGGCAAGCCAATCTTCTTGCAACACGAATAAAGAGGCCACCCTTGGCAACGCCCACAGTCTCTATCATTCTGCCGCTCGTCTGTTGCGAGAGGCTGCTGGTGCGGGGAGATCCTTCTTCCCGCAACCCCACGCAGCACTTTCAGAAGAACTCGAAGTAGTAATTTGGAACAATGCGCTTCAAGTTGCCATGGAACTTGGGGATGTTGATCGAGGTCAAGAAGCCTCGCAAGCACTGTACGGATTGTGCTTGTGGAAGCAAGAAGGTTGGCAACCAGCAGGTCACCAGCGAGTTCTGGTAGACAGCAGCATACTGGAGCAAGCCTTGGCAAATATTTTGTCATGGAGAATGGCCGCGCTCCCACCAGACTCGGCATTTCTTTGTGCTGCGCCATCTTCTTGGGTCGCCGATGGTCGATCAGCAAAGCAGAAGGCCAGGTGTGCGACTCTATCCATGTACGCACCCGCCGCTTGAGTGTAGTTTAATCCTGATTGACACAAAAGATCAAAATGCACTTTCTTGTGTGGTGCGATTAGGTAGACATAATGGTATCCCGACGTCGCTTGACCAAGCAGACGAATTATGACTGATGGGGGTACCGGTAGACACTGTGGGTTTGCTTATTATAGCATTGTAGAAGTGGATTCTTGAACCTGAGACGTCGCCCCACTATGTGCAGATGCTATTCATAGCTAGCAGGAGGTAGCGAAACATCCAAGATCAAAGCAATCGATCCGTCGTCCATCATAGTTGAGAGGGCATGCAACCGCAAAGGGGGGGGGGGGGGGGGCTCAAGATGATGTGCACCCTCCTGTGCTGCTGGTTCGATCGATGGCACGATAAATCTTGCTGTTCTTGCACGTCCAGAGTCAAATTGCCACAATGGAATCATCGACAGGCACACTTTGAAGACTATCGTTCTATCATTGTTTCAATTGCTAACATGACTTTCTTAAGTAACGTCGCCTCCGAATGATGATATTGATGTTAGAATAGTACTGAAGACAAAGAGTCATTGACCCGCCTATTGGAATCATGGATCGTCATGGTCATTTTGCTTCTTGATCCTTGAGATCGTTGGGGATGACCCTCACGACTACCGAGGTTTGGCTGTGACGTCATTTTCATGGCGTGAAATGGAGTTTCGTGCCGAGCTCGATCTTTCGTTTACGATAGATACCCTAACCCTAACAGGTAGTAGCTACAGTTCCGACTTTTAATAGCGCTCAAATAACATCTTGTCGTCATCGCTATTCATTGGCAATGGTGGTTGATGGTGGGTCTCGTTTGAAACAACGTTTCCTTCTCCCTTGTCCACGAACAAACTACTGCCGGTAGCTGCTACAGCTATGCTTCCTGATCTGGCCCTTTGGGCTTTGGCAAGACCACAAAAGCCAAGCAACTGGGTTAGAGTTTCTCCGCTACGAAAGCATATCTAAACCTCAATAGATGCAAGTTCGTAGGGCATCAATCGTTTCTACAAATTGCGAGACACAGTTGTAGTCCGCGGAGTAGGCGACAGATGACGTATCTTTCGGCACTTTCGAGCTTTCCGTGTCGCAGGGGTCGTGCAACTTCCAGGGTGGAGCTCAACGCATATGCGGAACTACGGGCTTGTATACGAATAAAGTTTCGTGGGATCTCGTGGCGTTGGTAGCAGGCTTACGGAGAAATCGGCTTTGGGCCTAAACCTTGTAACTGCCTTGAATAACGTCCTCATGGGTATTTAGACGAGATTCGGTCTTTTGAAGGTGGGCATGCTCCAGATGAGATGGTAGATTGTGGTAGAAAATCGGCATTGAGGCGCAACCTTGTAACTGCCTTCGTCAACGTCCGTAAGGTTGTTTAGAAGTCGGTGGGCATCGAAGCCAGGCATGCTCGGCATCCATCCGTTCTCCCTGGAGGGCGCAAATGCCAATCCAGGCGAGGCTTCAACACACGCTTGGAACCCCAAAGAGCTCTCGCATGCGTTTGGCACGATCATGGCTTCATCTATTCAATCCCACAAACTTTAGTGGCAAAACGAAAATCCCGGACCTTCTAGTATTCCTCGTCTCGCTGAAATTGTTGGTTCGCTTCCGTATCTTGCCAAATATCTTAAAAGTCTTTGCAAGTCCTCCAGCACCGCGCAACTCTTCCCACAATTTTGGATTTCATCCTAGCCAGAACAATCACATCTTTTAACTTCTACCAGCTCTACCATGCCGTTGATTATGGAACAGTCCGCCTTTGACTTGGACGAAAGCTCCAACTCGCACTACTTGAATCGCTATTACTACGACTATCCCATGCCGTATACGCCGCCGACTCCTCCAACCCCCACGGCCTCACAACCCCTCAAGGGTTTGGTGTACATTCCGGCCCTCTTCGAATCTCTGCATAAGCAGCTGGAGCAATTTTGCATTTGTTCCGCCTCCAGTAACAACCAAGTCTACGAAGAGTACTCGGAGTACTTTGGAGACATGGACATGTCTCAGACAGCTCAAGACTTGCTGGCCAGTTTGCCAGATGAAATTGTACGACAAGTGCAACGCCACAACATGGATCAACGCCGTAGTCGTCGCTTCCGCCACTACCATAACAATCCTGCTGCTCCTACTCGATGCGGTGGCGTGGAAGAAAGCAAGGAGGAAGAATGTGAAGGTGACATGATGGATGACAGCATGGTCGTCCGACATGAATTCTATCAACGACCTGCAAGTTGGTTTGCTAGTACCGCCTTGCTGGAAGAACCTGAAGACGAAGATTCCACATGCTACAGCCACGGTCACAGCCATGGCAGCCGGAGTACTGGCTTCTACTCCAAGTCGACTCCCAAGGCAGAAAACAAATGCATGGCTTCCGCTGCCCCGCCAAAGATTTTCTTGAAGCCCCGTATCAACGGAATGGATGCTAGCGAGTACCCACTTTCAGCATTTCAACCCTATGAACGCGTCAATGCCATTGCAATCGATGAAGAAGATGACTATGACACGACTACTCCCACTAAGCAGCTCGACAAGAATTTGGGAACTTATTACTTTTCCAATATTGACTGTTACGAGACGGAACAACAACCACAGAGTCCGCCGCCCATTTCGCCTGCGGATACTTATACTACGGTATCCCTTTGTCACTCCATGGACTCTCTCATGGACAATGATGAAGATGAAGACGAGGAGGATAACGATGATGAAGATGTGATTCTTGTGGAACGTCATGGAAGTCCAGAACGTGTTGCAGAATGCTTTCGACCCGAAGCGTTGGAAACACCGCCAGCTGGATTGACAACGCCCTATCTATTGCGCATGAAACCACAACATTACATTCACGGGGTAGATTCAGAAGAAGATGGACTTTATACTCGATTGGCCACGGACTACGCTACTACTTCGTGGAATACGTCGAAGTGTCAACGCCTTTCAGTGGATCTATCGCTGGCGTCCTCGTCGCCGCTTCTCATGCCCGAATTGCGATAAATTGAAATGGCTTTATCGACTATCGACTAGCCAGCTAAAACTTAAAAGTATTGTACAAACCCAATTAGTTACAGCTTCTCTAGAGCTATCTGGAGAGAGGAGATCTCATCTTCCATCGTTCTTGCTTCGGCTGTTGCAGTATCAAAACACCACCGCAGTTGGGGCCTCCATTACATTACTACTACTACATGCCGTGGGGCAGCAGAACTTTTCGGTCAACTTCTTTCTCCCCACGAGAGTTCGGAAGATTCTAGAAAGAAGGACCCTGACGATCGATTTTTTCTGTTCCAACGATCGCCATAGTCCGTGGAGCGTGCTTGGAAAGTATAGTCCGTCGTCTCGCGCACCTCCCGAATGAAGAAGATGACGTACGTCGTTTTCTGTTTGGATCTTGATCTACAATAGTACCCACCATTAGGATCTACAATTGCAAATCATTGCCCGGCATTATTTTGCTATGTATTCATAATATTCTACTAGTACGCTTCAAGACATTGTAGCGTACTATAGTTACTTTCTATGATTATTCGCAGCATTTCGTCGATTGATGACACTACTACAAGGCAGATAAGGCGTATGCAACCAAAACTATGCACTTCCATGGCAGCAGGACGATACTAGTTCTAGCTACTCTAGATGATGGATTCAAAGTTACCAGGCAAAAACACATTCTGGCCTAGAGCAATTTACTTGATGGTTCTACCTTGCCGTGACGCTAGCTACGTAGCTCGCTGGAGGTGCAAGATTTGGCCACCATGACTTGTTGCGGGGCTGCGGTTTCTTTGAGCTCGCCACATGTCAGTGGTGCCCCCCCCCCCCGCGCCGAGCGCCCCCCCCAAAAAAATCTTCATGGTGCGGATGCCTCACCCGTTGTATCTGATGGATATAGCTCAAATAGATTCACACTCGACGGTTATGCCGTCCCCTTTTGTCTTGAAACGTATCGTGGATTATTGATCGAAGCATGGCGGCGAAGTAGAAGCGACGAGGTTCAAAGCCCCGCAGTATATACATAGCTCAGCACTGTACTGTAGGTAACTCTACTAGGCATGGTGGCATGAAGGTTTCCAGGCAAGTTGCAAAAGTGGCATCGGCGGTAGGGCCGTCGAATGCTGGTTTGTTTTCCTAGTGATAGAAAGTCCCCCATGCCCCAGCAGCAACATCTTTCCCCAATCAGGCGCCCGAGCCGTAAAGAATACATAGATTCTTTCTGGAAATAAAGAATAGCACACCAGCAGCTACGTCTGCGCCGATACCTCCCAGCATTCCCTCCTGTGGCAAAAATCAGAGCGGCGGAGAGTGGACTAACTGGTGGTTGTTGGGCATGATCCAGAGACTTTCCGGGTGACAGTAGTAGTTGTACACAAAGGAATATTTGACGTCCTTGGCTTCCATCCCCAGGGCTTCAATCCAACGCGTAGTAGCCTGACGAATGGTGGTTAATCAGAGTGACACGGATCAGACCCAATCGTCGACGATCACCAACACAGGCAAAAGCACATGCAGTAGTCGTAGGGTGTAGATTGATTCGCTGATGATCGATTGAAGCCGACAGATGAGAGGTTACAAAGCATATGGTCGACCCTGAATCGCCCCAGCGGACCGGATTTTTCCAGATTCTCACCGAATAGGAAATGACGAAGCGGGGAGCCCTTCTTTTATGTTGTATATTCAAGCCGCTATGTGCGAAGGAGAGAACCTCTTCATCCAGTTGATTTCCTTCATGCGGCCACCCCAGGCCTTCACGACATCAACATGCCGATCGTTGCTTTTAGGCCAGGAACAGTCAATAGGGTTTGATCATCCCCACCATCATATAATCCGGCAACGGGGGCTTCTGTAAACGCGTCTGTTATTAGCTGATGTTGCCTATATGGGGTAGCATCAAACGGCAAATAAGAAATGGTCGACCCCACCAGCCGGGGGCGTCGATTCTTCATAACTTCACTTCCTCGTCCTTTTATGGAGGAAGAGTAGCAACCCTTAGTTCTAGCCAGCGTCTAGAATCAAAGAGGCTTCGGTAGCTAGTAGAGACGATCCCTCATTTCAACCCCAATCCGACTACCAAGCCAAGTGTTCGACTGGCAGATCTTCCTCGGTAGTTACCCATCATGGTCCCGAAACATCACAAACTTAAAAGGGATGACATCTGCAGAAACAATGCCGCCAATCATCTGGCGTCATGACAAAATTCCAATTGCCCTTTCGATATCTGATTCATTTGTGCGTCAGAGCCACATCACATACAGGCCTTTTCCGTCACTGGGCGGAAAAGTGAAGGACCGACGAGGTCCCGGAAGTTGTCCTGTGCTTCCCGTTCGGGAAACGGAAGGAGAGTTCACGAAAGGAGCGACGGGCGTGTATCAACGGATTAACCCCACAAAGATACTTAGCTCTGCTGGGGTTAATAAGATAATGATTATCTTCATCATCGTAGATCCAATGAATGTCTCGCTCTCTACTCGTGGGATCATGTAACATTGAATACATTTTCTACACAGTTAGACATCGTGCCATCCCCAAGAAATGTCTCGCTCTGTCTTTTGGGAAATCTCCTGGCCGTCATTTCGGGACAATCCAATCCTCTAGTTTTGCTACGTGAAAACGCCGTAGACGCCTCATTCTTCCCTTCGTTCTCCGAGCGATCAATCCCCACCCCCACTGATTGAGACCCGACCCCTGAAGCAACAAAATACGATTGACCATGGCGCCTTCCGCTGAGGACCAACCTGGTTTGGGTCACAATAAGCAATCAACAAACACCACCACGATGAATTCAATTCAATTTGAGACACTGCGTAAACCCGGCAATGATCGAAAGACGGTAGCCTATGCCGTCAATTACGAAGCTTCCATGGTGGATCGGTATTTTGGATCCAGCAGCAGCAGATTTGGCGGTACGTACAAATCCACGTGAATCAATACTGGAATCCCCACACGATTGACTCATGACTGATGATTTAACTTTCGGTTTTGACAGAAGATGCTTCCACCCTGATGGAAACGTCTGCAACTAATTTCATTGTCGAAGACGAGGATAGACGTCGTTCGACACGTGAACAAAAGCAACGCAGTGTTAACATGACGCCTGTCAAAGTGCGTTATGACATGGAATCCGTGCCACTAGTCGATCGACCTATGTTGCAATTCTGGGACGACGTGACCGTGTGGCCCCCACGTTCTCTGAAGGACCCACCCCCGCCCATTCTCCCGTCGCCCCGAACGGAACTGGCTCAGCCGAGGCCCCCTGATGCTAGCCCCACGGTGCCCACTCCCGTTCCTCAGTCGCAGCCGATTCATCCGGCTTCCCCACTCCCTAATTCTGTCATTTGGAAGCCTCCTACGCGCAAAGACTGGGAGGATTCCGTCAGTGAACTCGTGGCAGTGTGCACTTCGGCTGCCTTGAGAAGACATACGGGTCCTGTCCACAAATTTACACCACCCTTGTCGAGAGAATATATCCGGGATCGTATTGATATTGATGATCCTTTGAGAGGTTATCAAATTCGACATGCATCTGGTGGATGGCTCCAAGGCTTTTGCTTATGGACCAATTTTACCACATGGACGCACTTTTTTACCTGGGACAGTCTCCATCCTCAAGCGGGGCTGCTTTCGAATGGCGAAAATGAAGATTACACCCTCGCCAAGGATACGACAGGAGAACTAGCTCAACGGTTGCAGGCATTGCCTAGATCTGGAGATCCGTCCGATTCTGGAATTGTATTTGACAGTGTGGCAGAGATTGCACTCTTGGGAGGATTGGGGTGTGGAGAATTATTGCTACGAATGGCACTCGAAGATATTCTAAAGTGTGGCAAGTACAAGTTTGTGGTGCTACAAGCGACAAAGGGATCTCGTCCCTTTTATGAACGTTTTGGCTTCCAACGCGTTGGAGCCGTATGTCGATATGCAACCAGTAGTGCTACCGATGATGCGGAAAAATCAACAGTAGAGCAGACCGCCGAAACAACAGCTGTTAAGACCGAACATCCTTCCTCCACGGACGACGACGAAAAGGAACAGCTGCCGCAGACGCAGCAGTCACAGGCGACTCTCACTCCTGCGACGGTTCCCACATTGGACAATCCGATTCAAGGTTATCGGCATTGGACACATGCTAATGAATCGCAACACTCTCTTGATTTGCATGGGGGTCCTTCGTACATGATGTGTTTGGAACTTCCAGAGGAACCCATGGAAGGATTGAATTTGCTGGAAAAGCTAGCGCCCGCCTTTGTGACGGACAAGCCCGTCGTACAATCGATTGGTGCGACGACCCCAACATCCAAGCGAAAACTCAAGCGGCAGTCTAGTACAGGGGGAAGTACACCTCCCTTGCCATCCCTTCATCACAGCAAGTCGTCGCCTGCGCTCACTTCCATATCCGAAGAATGGAGTAACGTCACGAATAAGCGACGCAAGGTCAGTATGGACAAGCTGGATTTGGGCACAGCGGCGGCTAGTGCGGCCTATACCGTTCCACCCATTCCACCGTATGTCCCACCTACAGCGTCTACTAGAGCTACGACTCCTCCCAGAAATAGTGCCGGCAAGGCCTATTCGCAACTCTTGGCCAAGGCGGTGGCAAATACGACGCTGAGCAAAGCTGCGGCGGCGGCAGCAGCAGCAGCAGTAGCCGGCAATAACTCCAAAAAGTCCAGGTCGGCTTCTTCGTCTTCTTCAGCGGCTGTCAAACGGGCCCTTCCACCAGTCTCGTCTATTGCTCCCGCCTCGGAATCTCCCAATCAGCAAGCCGTCCCTCACAAGGGAATCCAACGCATTGATCGAACAACCTTGGTCAAACAAAAAGTCAAATCCTATCCTCGCGATCGGGAGCACTTTTACAACAAGGTTGTACAGCCCAAAAATAGTCCAGCAGGGTCCACCAATTATTATTTTGTCTTGCACTACAATGACAAACTCAACATGGTAACGCTTTGTCCCATGACACCCAAGGGGGTATTGTCGGGAAAGCGGCAAGGTCGTCCTCGCTACCAATGTATTGTCCAGAATACTTCGGCGAATTGGATTACTGCACCGACGCGATTGTATGATCCAGTCCCAGCCTTTATGGTTATGAAGACCCCATTGGTAGCCCAGGAAGCTTGGGATATTCTGACGGATGGTGGAGGAAGTTTCGAATAGTCCATGGTCGTCGACGCGTCATCTTTCGGGCAAGCCAACGATTCAATCGCGTATCGCTTTTTTATGATGCTGGAAAGGAGGCTGCGTGCTGCCTATTTCGTCTAGCGAAATTATAACGGTAATAGGTAATACTCCTTATATCTGCCAAAGGAAAACGACGCGTTTGTCCAGAACGAGCGCTTCTTCTACTACTAGTAGTGTGAAAAGCTAGACTTTCGACAGGATCCGATTTGGTTTCCGAGAGCGGGCGAGGGCTTGAGTTGCATCACTCATACACCTACTATAGCGCTAAGTTAACTACTCGTAGAGTAGTGACGTTTTCGGCGCTATCGCTATCGGTTGCGATTGTTTGTTGAAGTGAACAAACTGCTTGTGTTGCCTGTCATTTGATGGCTGGACGCAATCATCGATCCCAGCAGCCAGCACTATCATTGTTTGGAGTGAGCACGACTAGTAGTAGATACAGCCAGTTAGCAAGTACAAGTAAGCTAGCTACCGGTAGTACTAGCTAGTATTAGAGACAACTAATATTATAGCAGCCAATAGTACGGCGCGCTACTAGCCAGTTAGCAACTACTTTGACGGTGGAAAAGGAACAATCTCGCCGAGTCGCCGGGGGAAAGACTTGATGCCCATCAAAGTCATAGCTAGGTTATTCTCCTTCAATCTGCTAAAGGCGCTAAAGGCAACGTCGTCGTCCAAGGCACAATTCAACGCTGCCGAATAGCACAACGAAAAAGAGTATTAGCTAAAGCCTAGCAAGGCGAGACGTGAAAGCCTAGCCAGACCAGCCGATTTCAACTTTGTCCAAACGCCCCTGGTTTCTCTACTCCACCCCCTAGGCATAATGACACGACGGCGAGTGCTGGTACAAACTCTGGCTTCTATAGTATTCATTCTATCGTTGAGAAATAATTGCTCGTTCCTCATTAGTAGCTTGTTCGAAATCTGATGAGACCTTGTGGTATGTTTCGTCGACCCACCACAACGCAAACCGCAGGTCTTGCCTTTATCCTTGAAAGAGTCCTCGTCCTGGAGTTGGATATGCGACCTTTTTCATAGTAGTTCGTTGAGCCTGTTGACGAGTCGCTCCAAAGACACCAGAAGAAGCGACCGGTTCAAAGGCATGTACCGTCGGGGCAATCATACAGTCCATCATGTTCTCTACCTGGACCATTTGCTTTGACAGGGCTCGGTTCAAATCGCTCTCCAACTGGGGCATTAACAGGCGGCTCACAACGTTACGGAACATGATTTCAGTTTAGTAGCTCTTTCAATCGACTTGAGAAGACTATTATTGTGGAAACGACAAGGTTGTTGTGAAGACAGAACGGTTTCTTTGGATCGTCCACGACAGTGAAGTTCGACACGTCGTCCATGCAAGATGCCCTGGGATCCAAAAAAAAGATGTTTCGGCCAATGATCGATGACGACAGAGGCAGCCCTTGGCTTGCGTCATCATTAGAGTACAGCCGCCTATGTTGCAGTCACTTTAAAGTCCTTTTAGTCCTACCGCCAATGAGGTTCCCTTATTTTGGCGGCACTTTTTGATGGGGATCCCCCAATCCAGCTGTTCTCATTGGTCAAATGAGTGTGACGTCAACATGCCATGACGATGGGGGCAACTTTATGCCACCGAGACACAAAAGAGAGGCCAAGGTGTCATGCCCTCCGAAGAGTATCGTTCTGACGCACACCATAGTCTTGCTTCCTATCTCTGCTATCGAAATCGTCCAAGGTACGTCGTCGACTCTTTGACTCTAGGAAATTGACTGAAAGCCGAAGAGCGTTTGTCATGTCTTGCGGACGTGGACGAGGCGAACTTGGTCGCTGTTTGGAGATTCGCATTGTCGATATCTTTTTCGTTCTCATCTTTCGTTGGTTGCCCGTCCGAACCAGGGTGTCAAGGGGCAACGTATGCAGGCGCCAATGGGAATTTCATATCGTCGTCTAAAGTAAGGACAACTCGGGCAGCCTGAATATCATCATCTCGACAACCGAAAGAGGGGGCAAGGGAAGTAAATAAATGGTGGCCACCATGGAACCGGCGTTGGATGTTCTGCACCGAGCGTTAAGCGGAGATGAGGGGGCGCGGTCGTTCCTGGATCGAACGTCTTCGATCTACGTCTTGGATGCCACGGATCTCTCCAAACCCCACACCTACGGCTGCTGGAATTTCATTCATCAAGCCATGAACGAAGTGGAACGAGCGGAAGGCAAACAAATGGTGGGGCTGCCCTTTGTGCCACATGCGCAGTTGCTAGCTACAATGGCGCTACGAGTCGCCCGAAGATCAAATGACCTGGACAAGCAATTGGTGGCTACGTGCATTGAGAACGCGGCAAAGTACCATGGAACTACCAGCGAGGCTCAACGATTGATTGATATTAACGTGGAGATTCGAGATATCGTCATGGGGCGATTAGCGGCTCTGGCACTAGATCCCAGCTTTCATCGAAATTCACCAAAAGCGCCACCCTTTGCTTCCGCCTTTTCCGATGCGGTGGTCCTAGAGACGTTTTGTGCCGTACTAGCCGCAAACGCGGTGTCCAATGGACCAGCAGCTGTCCGACACCTCGTTTCGGATTGGATTGTTCCTTCCAGTCAGCACATTCCGCCCTTTTGTCTCACTTGCATAACGCTTCATCTGGCCGAAGAAGCATCACGAAAGCTAGCACCCGTCGGTATTCAAGATGTCCTGCAGCAACTATCCAGTCTCGTCATGGCGGGAGTATTAGCTCCAGTATTGACTGCTGCCATTAAGGAAGCGTCCCCGGAACACGCTACTTCTTCTCAAAAGGCATATTTGTCCCATGGACAGTCGATTCACGAAATGAATTGTCGGATTGCTGCACTCAGTCTAAGGGCCATCAACCAATGGTGTGCCGTTACAGACTTGAGTCTAGCGCAAATCAAACACATTTGCAGCAAAGTGGGGGTACGTACCGTGGATTGGGCAAAGAATTCACGTTTTCGCAATTTCTTATTTATGTTTATTCTCCGCAGATCAACATTATTGATACGATCAATGATGCCATGTACTCGGACTCTCGATTGGTGGTAGACGCCTTGGCCGAGTTTATGGAATCCGTCATGGAACGGCATCAAGTTGTTACCGTTTCGGAACAACGCATGACTCAAGTTCGCTACATTATGCAAGTGGACGAGGACTCCTTTCGGACACACATCACGGCCGAACAACTAGTTGCTATCGAATCCAAAGAAATGGCACTGATACTCGAAGATTTAACCTCGGCGATTGGACTTCAACGGTTTCGATTTGCTGATCGGCAGATGAATGGTGAGTTATTATAGTATCACGAGTGGTTCTATCGGGAGCGAATGAAAGCTTGTCGTCGCTCACACCTTTTTACCCACAGGAGACGTGGAAGTCTGCCGCAATCTAGCTCGAATGGGAGCTTCCATATGCGACGCGTGTCGGGGTGTCTCGGCCGAGGGCAGACTTGTCCAAATCGGACCCGGGCTTTTGGATCTACTACTCAAGTCGGCCGCTCATCCTTCAATTGATATCAGTGGAATTGCGATCGACGTCTTGACAGAAGAAATATCGTCGGAAACAGGATTGGTCCATCAATTGCTTCCGATCCTTCAAGGACGAGCCATCACGCCTCATCAATTCGTGGGCGGTCAAACGCCGAGTATACTTCCTCAAGACGACGACGACTCGGACCTGGAAGGCTTGGAAGGCTTTCACATCTTTCGAAATACATCCCTGACGGAATGTCTGCAAGCATGCTACGCGGCTCAGCCCGAAATGTATCTGAGCTCGTGTGTGGCAGCTATTGAAGAATTCTGCTCGCCGCAGGCTGCGCGACAAGTCAGCTTTCATTTAGAAGCCGCACTCTTTTGTATCGGTGCTGTATCGGAGGCTGCATTAACATCGGATATCCATGGATATATGGAGAACTGCACGGCAGCGCTAGCCTTGAAGCCAGAAAGTTTGCTCAGCAATCCTTTGACTCTTTCCCAGGCATGTCGGTTCGTGGAAAAGGTGCGCCATTCACTTTGGTCTTGGGGACCTTTCGTTGGCTCACTTGTCGCAGAGGCTCACATTTCATTATCGTTCGACTTGTTTTGCAGTACGAAGAGTGGTTTGCATCCAGTCAAGTCGACAGCGTTTTGGATGTGGCGGCAGACTTGGCCCTTTCGACGTTTGGCTTGTGTGCGAGTAATTTTCCTTATGAGGAGGCGTCTGTCGAAATGAAGCGGGAAGGCAACGTGTCGCCATATACCGACGCAGCCAAGGCGCTCCGTGCTCTCTTAATTCGTGCACCCACGCATTTCTTGTCCAATCAAGCCATTTCCGCGCTGGGAGGTTAGTAGTCGTTGGAGCGTCTGCTCGGTTTGTAGTACTCATCGTATCGTTCTCACACGAAGTTGTTGGCTGCTTTTTCTCAGCTGGATGGGAGGCGTCATATGCGGCAGCCAATCGAACCAATATTTTAACTCTGGACGATCGAGTAGCGCTATGTGAAGGCATTTGTCATGTGCTGGCGTCCTTGCCCCAAAATCAGCGTGGCAAATCGCTGCTGGCCCTAGCTATGCCCGCCCTGGACTGCCTCGAAGCTATGATGCAGCATGCCAGAAACGAAGCTAAAGGGGGAAGATCAGATCAGTTGGATGCCATTTTGGATCGCATGGGGTCAGAAATTGTCATGGTGACGACGATGGCTAGCTCGTTTTCGGAAGCCTTTTGTGCCTTGGAAGGCAATGGCGGTCCCTCGATGCAGGAACCTGCCCTGACGATTCTTCAAAGGGCGTGGCCAATGATTCAAAAAGCAGCAGAACATTTCAATTATCGAGAGGTAAGTCAACCGCGGGCTTTGTGGATCGTTTCGTAGACATGCAGTTGTATTGACGCCCAAGCTCAACCGACTGTGCAAATCCAAATCGAATATTCCTACGTCTCTTGCTACTACTAGTCCATTGCGGACGCTTTGGAGTGCGTCTTGACCAAGTGTATTCCCAGCGACGTTTCCAATGATGTGGCATCCTCCCTTCTTCGGGAACTATGCCAATTGGGGCAATTGCTGGTGGAAAATCGACAGCCGATCAAAGGTGAAGAATGGAACTTTCGACCCATCTTGTCGTTTGCTCAAACTATAGCTAAACTTCATGGGCGAGCCATTGATGACTACGCGAAACAGAGCCTGAGAGGCGAAAACATCAATGAAAGTAGTACTGGAGACGAGAGATCGTCCGACGAAAGAACCCGGCAAGTCGGAAGTGCTCTCGAATCGATAGTCTTGACGGCCGTCGAAGGAGTCCACGATTTACTCGGTCCCAAGTGGACCAATGCTCAACGACAAGGAAACGGCCAGCCTGCGTTTGAAAGCAAATCCCAGCCGGTAGACCATGGCTCGTTTTACGTTTCCAATGTCGCATTGGCTCCCATGCTCGAGTTACTCCAAACTTGCGCCGAGCATTGCCCTTTCTTTCTAGTTCATCTCCCTACTGCTAAGGATCAAGATCGCAACGAAGACTTGTTGGTTCGACGAGCCATTGAATCGGCTGTCTCCTGCATTTTGGAGCGCGACGTCTCGACGGCTACTCGTGGTATGCAATTCTTGGAGGCGTCTATTCGCGTCGCTGCCGAGCAATCCTCCGACCATGCGAATGCTTCGACACCATTGCAGCCGCTCGAAGAGCTCTTGAGACGTGTTCGTGAAGAAGTTTTGAACTCGATACTGATTGGAGTCTGTGGAAAGTTTGGTACTTGTACCGCCTTGAATGAGGCTTCTGATTTGCTCCATCGTCTCTTGCAAACCTATGCGACGAATGTTGACGAATGCAGAACGACGCTACTGAGTGTATCGGCCTTGTCGAACTCGCACGATCACTTTTGGATGGGTATCCAAGCTCGTAGCGTCATTTTGGACGGTCTATTCAAGTGCTGCCAAAATCAAATAACGGCTATGCAGCTCCGCGAGTTGACGGAAGCAATATGGGATTTGCACCATTCTGATTCCATTGATGCCTTGGGAGATAGTGACGCCGTGGCTAGATTTTGCCAGCGGTTTCGATCGTCGTAATAGAAGTGTAAGCAGTGCCAGGTAGAGCCCAGTACTCTTGTGTCGTCGTCGCGGGGGATGGTGAGGGTAGACGAGGCTACTGACGATTGTCCCGAAGCATGCTTTCTGTAAATATTAATGACATTCTTTGCTATGGCTTCTTCTCTATCTTCTATCGTGGAATTCTGAGACTAGTATAATCTTGCTTTGCCGATGCGAGGGTCGTCCTACCGGTAGGTAGTAGACCTTGTGTGACACGACGGCAAAGAGGAACGACTCGGCGGCCACATTCTACTACTAATAGTAGTACTACCTCTAGAGTAGTAGAGTAAATCCCGTGGAAAAAGTGGGGGCATTAACTACTAGCTAGGCACTCGTCTCTTCTGGGTGCCGATGGCTAGCCTGTGTAGTAACTGAAGTATGTAGAAGACTCTACTCTCTACTTAGTAGAGTAGACACAAGCTACAACTGCGTCGAATCGATCTTGGCCCCTTCCCCCGTATCATTCGGACGACAACGGACTTTCCACTGGCACGATTGGCCTCACTTTTACGTTGGGTTGTTGTTTTGTCCATCAAGAAGACAAGAAACTTGAAAATTTCCATTGACATCGTTGTCCAAGATTAGGACTGGTTCTTCTTTGGGTTATGACCGCCGCGAGACGAAGCTCGCTTTTTGACGTTGGAGAATGACATGTTGATAAGTTTGGTTATTGCCCCAATTTGTTGTTAGTTCGACAAAGCCCACGCCACGTCGACGATCCACCATGGTTGCGACACTAATTTTTTCAATATTACCGGTGAGTTAGCGTTTTGATCGAACTGCAAGGGTTCCGATGCTTTATTTAGCGGTGGGCACATTCTTTGATAAAGTTCGCGCCGCTATATATCTTTTTCGCACCCACACGCAAACAACGAAGCCTACCACGGCATACATCGGTAATGCAAGGATACTCCGTGTTGTTTTGTCGATGCGATCGATCCAATTTTCTCGAGGCCGCAGATGGTGGCTCGTGTTTTGGCGGTCATGGCCGATGCCGTTGATGTTATTGAGAGTTGTTTAGAGAGGAGAATCTATTGAGGGTAAAAAAGAGCATCATCACCATCATCGTCGTCGTCGGCACCAGCATCGGTCGTGCATCGTCTGCTTCCATCGATCTTAATAAGCGATGACTTGCGTGCTGTGAGGCGTGATAGCACTTGTGTTTTAAGTGAATTGAAGGTCGATTCGTTGATTTAGGCGGTCGCTCTGCTGGTTCAGGAGAGACTCCCCTTCCTCTAGGCGGGCTTGGGGTTGTGTTGTGTCGAAGCATCAAGGCATCTAGTTTCATATTGAACACATCAAATCGTATAGTAACTAAGAATGCCCATGATGATGCAAGTTTCGCGTTCCATGCCCGCACTCGGCGAGAGTCCTTCGGCAGTCAGGGAATCGGCGCAGACGCCGCCATCGGAACGGGCATCATCTGCTGGGACTGCTTCTACGCCGCAACAAGCAACTACCGCCGCTGCTGCATCGCTCAAGCCGTTCTTTCTCATGGACTGGCTGGAGGAACTAGCGGCCGATCAGGATCTTAATCAACTCGCCAGGCTTCTCAAGACGCCCCACAGGAAGAACAAGAAGTTCCTGGAGGATGGCCGGGACGATCTCGATGGCGACGAAGACGACGACCCAGACTTTGATGACGATGGATACGGCTACAGCTATTGCACCGTCTCTCCCCCCAACACTACTGCACATCGGGCTTCTACTACTACCGGCATGTCGATCCAGGACGCCGACCCGGCGACCCCCAAGAGCTCCAATCGGCGCAATGTTAACAAGGCATTCCCCACTAGCCTGTCCTGCCCCCTGCTTAAGAACGACGACGACTTTAGCAACAACACCAGGTCTCGATCCACGTCGCCACTCCGCCCCAAACAACTCTTGTTTGGAAAGTGGTTGACGAGTAGAACGAGCAGCAACAGTGACAGTAACGATAGCAGTGCTGCTGGCGAGACAGCTACTGCCACGTCTGCTTCTACTGCTACAAACACCGGCAGTCCAGCCTTGGCGCGTAAGTCTACGAGCCGCCGCCGCAATCGGTCTCCTCAATCGATTTATCGAAAAAGTATTCAACTCGGCAATGCCTGGAATGCCAAGGGCCTTCATAAGGCACGTCAAGGGATGTGGCACGAGGCACTCCGCTGCTGGGACAATGCACTCGAGATTCGATTGCATCTTTTAGGGAAAACACACGTGGACGTGGCAAATACGTGCAATAATCGGGGCATTGCACTGGGACAGGTGGGAGAGTACGTGCAGGCTCTCGAGTCGCTCCAACAGGCACTCGATATTCGATGGCACTTGTTGCAATCTTCGGACGATGAAGAAAAAAACAAGCAAGCAAATCATGATTCCATAATCTCGACGCTCCACAATATCGCCAATGTCCATCAACAAGCAGGTGAGCTTGATCGAGCCTTGCAGGTACTGGGACAAGCTCGAGACGTTGCGACGGAACAACAGTCTTCTCCCACGAATAGTACCAAGATTCCAGTTGCTCGCTTGTGCGCTGCCATGGGGCACATTTATGCGCAAGCAGAACAATGGATTGATGCTAGAGATGCGTATCTAGATGCCTGTCAATGGTATCGTATGGAACGACAACGGCAACAAGGGCTGTGTAAAGCATCTGAAGACGACGATGATGCACTAACGGCCGCCATTCTGACCTGTCAACAAGAATTGTCTGATGTGGAGAAAGATTTGGAAGAGATTATGGCTCATCGTCTGGTTGTCGCAGCACCCGTTGCTTCGCCTTTGTTCGCATCACTCGTAGCGCCACCACGAATGCCACGATCGCTACTACAAGCCAAGCCATGGTAGCTGAAGGCCCTGGGCTTGCTCAATACAACAACTTTTATTTGCAAACTTTTTGCAGAATTCGGGGGCACGAGGGCTAGAGCTCTGCTACCCATACTAGACACTACCTTTTGAAAAGAACTACACACGAGGTCAACAGCCAGCCTGCCCAGTCAACAATTACAACAAATACAGAATAAACTAAATCGTAGAATCAAATCAAATGCTAGAAAGATTTCTAGTAGTTAGTTATTTTCACGCCGATTTCTTCCTCCATCGATTGGGAACCATTCGTAACTCCGATAGCATTATTGTCTTGAAAGATGGTATCGTGGCCGAACAAGGTACCCGAGCTGCTTGGAAGGAATAGCTGTATACAGAGAAGTGCGTCATGCAACTCCATGCCAATACGCGAGGAAAGGCTAGCCAAGAATCTATGACGGCCCGAAGAAAAGCGGAGATATACGACCGTATGTCTGTAGACAGACAACCCGTGGGAGCGTTTTTACGGCACAATCTAGATAGTACCATTGTAGTTGCCCCGCCGATTCCGCCTTGGCATCCATCCCTTTACCCACAAGGAAAGGAAAACGGTCCTCGATTACACGACCCTGAGCTCTTGGAGGCAGGAATAGCTTGAATAATCTCGTTTAGTTCGGCACGATCGGCTGGATCGTAGGAGATGGACGCACACACAATCTTGTCGCCTTGGATAGCTTACGTGGCAGACATCGGCAGCGGCCAAGGCGGCTCATCTTTTCCGATCAACGGAAAATCCATTGGATAGCGCAAACCAAACTGTTTTGCCGACGTGCTTGTGCTCATCTACCAGTAATGGGAAAGCTGTACCCGAGTGTTCAATGGGCAAATTGCCGGGGGGTTGAGGTGAGAGCGCCACGCGATTGAGGCCTTTGCGTTGGATTTCACAATAGTGGCCTTCGAATTCTCGAAGCATCACCAAACAACGCTTGGACCCGTTGCAATAAAAAAGTAACTACCACTGGCCCTTGTCGCAAAAGCTTCTTGGAGTCGACCATAACACGATGACAGTTGACGTCGACAAAAGCCGGGGGCTTCCGCCACACCTTTTCTGGCCGCTTTATAAATCCCTGATTCCTTGGCGGCCAGTGGTCCGCCTTTCAATCCCGCTAGTACATACGATTGCAAATCTCCACCGATTTTAGAGTCGCCGCGATAACTTTGTAAACATAGTCATCCCAGACCTGATAGTATGTACGCCATTAGCCCATTTGTATTGGAAGCGCAGCCGAATGACCAAAATTGGGGACGGCGTATCGGGCACATCCTCCTTGTCTTCGTCCGACTTGCAAGGAAACGTTGCCCGGACGGAAACAACGATGGCACGCACCCATTTGCCTTCGATTTCCACAGACGCGGGCATTGTAATGATGGTGCTCCTCGCGGTGGTCTCTTCGTTTCCTTGGGGGCTGACTGCCGATGCGCTCTCGCCAGGGGTGACTTCACTTTAAAGCACGGGAAGCGCGCTCTACTTTGCCGATAACAAGGAAGAATTGTTCAAAAGAAATTTGGGGTGGAACGATCGGAATGCTATGTCGTCGTGGGTTCTCCGGATACCACGAGTCTTGACTGTTCTGTCGACTTCGTGCGCACTCTCCGACGAAAGTAAATCTTCGAACGTAGGCAAGGACCGCGTTCCTCCCGAGTGTGATGACGACGGGATGGGCCCATTCTGAGTATTTTCCAAGCAAAATTTCGAGTCGATATAATCTGGATCCATTCCGTTGAGGCAACGACGTTTCAGAATATCAAGCACTTTAGCAAGGGGCGCGCGGAGTCGAGTGAAATGCTCAACACGGAGGGCAGCGGCTATTCTGGAAGGTTGGCTTCCGGAAGGATCGAATCCTCGGTGACAGGGTCTTGAACTCCGTTTTGCCAGCTTGGTCGCAGGAGTTGACGAAGACTCTGGCATCCAGCAAATAGTATCTACGCCATTAGCCCATTTGTACTGGAAGCGTAGCCGAATGACCAAAATTGGGGACGATGTATCGGGCACATTCTCCTTGTCTTCGTCGGACTTGAAAGGAAACGTTACCCAGACGGAAACAACGATGGCACGCACCCATTCGCCTTCAATTTCCACAGGCGTGGATATTGTAATGATGGTGCTCCTCCTCCAAAGAGATATCGGCATGTTCATCATCGTCGACGTTTGTATCATCGAGCAACATCTCTCGGATGTTAGTTTCTTGCTTCCAATCAATGACACGCTCCTCAAACTCCAGCATACCCATTTGTTTGTAGCGGGGGGCTTCGGATTCGCGGAGTTTGCTCCTCCACCGAATCGCCCCTTCTTTGGCAATGTGCTTGTTTCGTTGCAAGGTCTTAGGTAGGCGGGTCTTTTCTTCTTCTTTTCTTTTTGTGCTTCTACTAGCTTTTCTTGGCGAAATTCGCAGTCGCTACACTGGCTTCTAGTTCCCTAGTCGCCTTGACCTTGCTGTAGGGTATGGGTGGACGACTTCGCTTCTTTATAGCCTGTTGCTCATTCTTGGTAGTCTTGATACCCTTTTCGCCTTGACCATCATTCTTCTTTTTCTTGGCCTTCTTGTCAGAGGCTGATGTTGGGTAGACACATCGTCTGCACCAGTGTTCTTCGTCTTCACCCGGAGAGTCTTCTTTGGATGCAGCATCGTCTTCGTCCTCTTCGTCGTCTCCATCGCGTTTGCGTTTGGCAGACTCTTCCTTTCCGGTCTGAAGACAAGTTTCGGCGGATGGACTCGACGTGGAAGAATCATGAGATGCCGTTTCCAATTTTTTACTAGACAAATACGACAAAGAATACGACTTGGGCCAACGACTTTCTTAAGCGTGCGCGGGAATTCGTCGTCCTCGTCCTCTTCTGCTTCGTCGTTTTCAAGTCATCATCGTCCGGGTGGCAGGAAGGAAAATGAAACCATCCTTCCCACGATTCACACTGCTTTAATTAAGTCCCTTTCGTTGCATTCAAAACAAACGCTTTCGATTTTGGCAGGCTTTCGATTTTGGCAGGCTGTTTGGTCTCTTCTTCGCCTTCTTCTGTTGCGTCCACTTTTTCCTTGTATGCCTTTTTCGTTGATGACTTTTTCTTGCTCGACGCTGGAGTGGTAGCAGTTTTGCTACTACCGCTATTGGCGTTCTTGTCTTCGATGAAAAACATCCCAAATACCAGGGATCGTCATTGTTTTCAAGAGAGTCTCAACTTGGGGACACAACCATTGCAACAGACAACATCCGCAGCACCACCACAAAGTTGGCAATAACACGTGCTCCCATAATGACCCAATGACTAAGCGGAAGGAACAAGGACTGGAGCTGGGGCTTCTCCCTTTGTTACACTGCGGGATCGACGACGGGAGCCAATACTTGTAAACAAGGGACTCAAGGGCTCAACAATCGGCCTCCCAATTCAATTGTGACTTTCATCGTCGATGGTTTTCCTTTACTTTTGCGTCTCCTCCTTCCACCTTTGCTACTAGATTAGCCATTTTGATGGCAGTGCTAAGAGAAGTCGACCTTAGAGATTCTTGCTGAGATCGGAGAGCACATTCCGAAGTGGAAGGCACCAGAGCGGGGGCTGAAGACAAGGCACGTTCTTTGATGCTGCTTTTGGGCTCACTTTTCGGGGAGGGGGGTTCCAGCGTTAGGTGAACTGGCAACGACATAAGGATCTAACTCCACTTGACCAGGAATGGACCTAGACGTCGGCAATCCTTTTCCTCGTCGCTTAGCAATACCGATCAAAACCTTCCTTGTCTGGATTAGATCCTGTGACTCCGGCCCCACATAGTGAGGCGTTGTCCGCGCCGTACGTGGCCGCAGTTGGATCATTCGCGCAAGTATTCTTCTGTTTCTGCCATTACACACACGTTCATCAAGACATTGTCCTCCGTTTCCTCGATTGACGTTGCAACAACAAGAGCAACAATATGGATCAAAAGCCATCCTCGTCGGGGCGAGAACCTATCCCACCTACCCCACCGGTCAGGCCATTTTTCGGATATCTAGCGAGCACCTGCAAATTTTGATGTGCGCGAAGCTCAAAGATACCGGAGAATCTTCGGGCGGAGGTGCTCGAAGCCGGCCGTTAAGTACAACATTGCGCCCTTCGGGCAAACACAACCGAAACCCGAACGTTTGCCCGCATTTTCTGCTCATCAAGGTAACTGCGAACGATCATTACATGTCCATCGGTTCATCGTCGTCTTGTTTCAACGACAGCACTTGTCTACGTTTCCGGCACTCGGTACCATGGCGTCGGCCAACATCATAGACACCGAGAAGAAAAATGAGTCCACAACTTTTGCGTAAACGGCCATGACAAAAACAACGCCGACGATCTACCCCAAAGATCTCGAACCGGCGCAATATCCCGACGGCATCGAATATTGTGGCTCAATCGCACTAACTGACTTCGAACAGCATCGGTTGTTAATGCCTGGCATCTACTTTTATTACGATGGAATGGAATCCGACGAGATTGAAGATCAAATAGCCATGTATTGACTACGCAGCTTTCCATTCTTACCATTGCATTGCATCGAGTCAAACTCCCGAAGACCGTGCTCGAGAGATCGAGGGCACCCTTAACTTGATGCGCAACAACGGCGTGTCTCCTGGCGACGAGTCTTCGCCTCCCGCCTAACAAAAGGCCGGTTCGGTACCTTTGTCTCGATGAAGCCCCGAGGATCGTCAGAAGGATGTTGATAATGTCAACACTTGGATCAGGAACGGCATGAAGACTTCCGACCCTACTGGTGAGTTCAAGAAGATCGACCCTTCCCAAGAAGAAGAGCCAAAAGCCAGAGGATTGCGCATGGGAGATCAGAGGAGCTTTAGATTGGTGCCGCAACCATGGCTTTAAGCCCTCCGAGGACGAGGTTGACGTCCCGGGCATGAAGAAAATTGGATCTGTGCCGGTCTCCCGTCGTTCCCCTGAAGACCGCAAGAAGGATGTCGATGATGCCTTGACATGGCTGCGCAACGGCAAGAATCCGTCCGACAACGTGTTTTGACATGGTTGAGAAATGGCAAGGACGAAGTTGATGATTCCCAACGTGATTTCAAACGAATCGACCAAATGCTCCCGCGCAAAAAGGGACAAACGCCTCTTGAGCGAGTTCATGACATCGACAATGCTCTTAACTGGATCAGAAACAAGGGAGCTTCACCCGCCTTCGATGACGAAGACCTGCCCCGCTTTTCGAAACTTGACTCCATTCCTGTTACCAGAAGGCGCCCCGAGGATCGTGAAGAGGATCTTGATAACATTATGACTTGGATCCGAAGTGGCAAGAACGATTCAAACCACCCATTGGGCGATTTCAAGAAGATCGAAAAGCCTGAAGACCGCGCTCGAGAAATCGAAAACGCTCTTGACTGGATGCGTAACAATGCTGTATCTCCGGCGGTGAACGAAGACGACGCTCCAATGAAGAAAATCGGAGACTTCCCAATCTCTCGACGCTCCCCTGAAGAGCGCAGAAAGGAGGTTGATGATGTGTTGACCTGGTTGCGAAACGGATCCCCTGATTCCGAGGACCCTACCGGCCAATTCAAGCGCATCGATCAAATTTTGCCAAAAAAGAAGATCCAGTCGCCTGAAGAGCGTGCGCGCGAAATCGAAGGGGTTATGGACTAGATGCGAAATGTCGGCGTCCAGACGTCTTTCGACGATGATGTTTTGCCCTTTGACAAGCTTCCTTCGGTGCCATTCTCGCGCAGAAGCCCAGAAGAACGCTCTCAAGATGTTGATGTTATGCACTTGGATTCGAAACGGTAAACAGCCCACAGATGACCCTACCGGCGAGTTTAAGCGCATCGACCAACACATGCCAACAAAGCCAAAACAGTTGCCCGAAGACCGTGCTAAGGATATTGAGGGTGCATTGGACTGGATTCGAAACACGACACCAGGATTCGAAGACGGCGATGTTCCCGGCTTTGATAAATTGCATTCCATTCCAGTCACTCGTCGTTCCCCCCAAGACCGCAAGAAGGACTTGGATGATGTGCTGACATGGCTCCGAAACGGCAAGGACGTTGCTGACAATGTCACTGGCGACTTCGAGAACGTTGACCAGCTTTTGCCACAAAGAAGAGAACTCAAAAGCCCGAAGACAGGGCCCGTGAGATCGAGGGTGTTCTTGACTGGGCCAGGAACAACGACGTTCCTTTGGACGAACTTCCATCACATCCAGCTTTCAAGAAGCTCGGATTTGAACCATCGCGCCCGTGCACGGTTAACGACCAAGCCAAGGACGTCGATGATGTTCTAAGCTGTATCCGCAATGGCATGAATCCGACAGAAGAAGATCCTACAGGTGAATTCAAGAAGATTGACCAAATGTTGCCAAGGAAGCGATAGCAAACGCCCGAGGACCGGGCGGGCGAGATTGAGAATGTCTTCAACTGGCTTCGCACTAACGGAGTGAAGCTGGACGAGGAGCCAAATGTCCCTGGTTTCAAAAAGCAGTCTATGCAGCCCATGGCCACCCGCAGATCCCCCGAAGATCGCCAGAAGGACCTTGAATCAAAGAGGATGTGCCGCCTGGCCCGAATGATATCTTCAAGAAGATGGACTTGCCTCTTCCCTGGAAGCCAGGACAAACTCCAGAATCGGGCCAACGACATTGAGATGGCGATGAACTGGTGCAGGAACAATGGAATTGATGTTGGGGATGATGATACCCCGCCTTCTTTCAAGAGAATTGGCATGGTTCCACTGCCCGATAGCAGAACTCCTCAGCAAGGCCAAGGATCTTGAGGACATTACCAACTTGGTCCGCGACCCCCGTGAGCAAGACTCTCCCGAGACTGAACCATTCAAGAAAGTCGATCAGTTACTTCCCAAGAAGAGTAACCAGTCTCCCGAAGACAGGGCCAAGGACATCGATAACGCTTTGACTTGGCTTCGAAATCGTGGAGTCGACCTTGCCGACGAACCCACGGTCCCCTTTGAGAAAATGCAAAGTATCTTTATCGACCGCCGATCACCGGAGGAAAAGGCCAAGGATACGGAGGATATCCTTAACTGGGTGCGAAATCCGAATGTGAAAGACACGCCCGAAGCTGAAGCATTCAAGTGCGTTGACCAATTACTCCCAAAGACACCTGGGCAATCTCCCAAAGAACGCGCCAACGATATAAACAGCGCTTTAAGTTTGTTGCGCAATCGCGAAGTGGATCAACCCGATTTCGAGGACACTCCCTGTTTCGATACGATGCAAAGCATTCCGATCGACCGTCGCACCCCCGAGCAAAAGGCCAAGGATATTGAAGACGTTCTCGACTGGGTCCGCAATCCTAAGGTGGAAGACACTCCTCTGACTGAAGCGTCAAGCTTGTTGACCAGCTTTTGCCCAAGAAGCCTGGCCAAACCCCGGAGGATCGTTCCAAAGATATTGACAGCGCTTTGACTTGGTTTCGTAGCCGTGGTGTTGATTAGCCCAAATTCGAAAACACCCCTCAATTTAACAAGTTGCAGAGCATCCCCATCGACCGTCGAACGCCCGACTGGGCCCGCAACCCGACGGAAAAGGAAACGCCAGAGACCGAGCCCTTCAAGCGTATCGATCAGCTGCTACCCCGAAAGCCCGGCCAGTCTCCCGAATACCGCGTCTACGACAATGATAACACTCTACGACAATGATAACACTTTGACCTGGTTGCGTAACCGTGGAGTCGACGAGCCTGAGTTCGGACCCGATTCACCGTTCAAGACTATGCCGGATGGTCGAACTCCTCAGCACAAGGCCAAGGATATTGAGGATATCACCAACTGGGTCCGCAACCCGCAACCCCAAGGCCCATGATATTCCCGATGCTGAACCGTTCAAGCGCATCGATCAACTTTTGCCCAAGAAGCCCGGCCAGACTCCGGAAGATCGTGCTAAGGACAACGACAACGCCTTGACGTGGGTCCGCAACCGAGGAGTTGATGAACCAGAATTTGACGATACTCCCGAGTTCGATAAGATGAAGAGCACCCCCATCGACCGCCGAACGCCTCAACAAAAGGCAAGGGACGTTGAGAATATCCTCAACTGGGCCCGCAACCCGAAGGTGAACGACATCGCCGAGGCTAAGCCCTTCAAGCGCATCGACCAGCTCCTTCCCAAGAAGCCTGGACAGGCCCCCGAGGACCGCGCCGACGACATTGATAACACTTTGACCTGGTTGCGCAACCGTGGAGTCGACAAGCCTGAGTTTACCAAACAAGCCTACTTTTCGGATTTTTTTGAATTTTGTCCAAATCAATACGAAACGTTTCGCAAGGACCCCATTGGCTTTTTCATCTAGACCCCGGGTGGTGTTGTTAACCAATGTCATACAAAGCAAGATTGTGGTTGTCCGACTATTCCATTTTATAACAGACTCATTGAGTCTTACCAATTGCACTCAATTACTGGCAGTAGTTGCAACAACTGGGCCATGTCAGCTGCCAAGGCCTTGTCCCACATGGCTCTTTGTTGGTCATAACTGCATGCAAGCAGGTGTTACACGAGTTTGACAAAGGGACTGCACGAGCCTGGCTGATTCTTAGAAAACACATATTGACTCTTAAGTTCACCCACTGATTCCAAGGAGGGCTGGGGGTGAGTCCGTTACAAAACGCATGCCCTCCCTCCAGCATTGGACTGTGCGTGCCAATGCATGTGGCATGCCAAGCAAGCCCACCCACAATGGTACCACTGCTCATATTCATCCTAACAGCCATCCGGACAGTGGCCAATGCTAGTCCCCCCCTACTCAAAAACACTTACTGTCCATCTCAACACGACTTCACCCTGTTTCTAACTCTAATCTGAAAGACTTACAATCCAATGTAACCAATTCTAAGTCATCACTA